>CM072914.1:600000-1200000 GCA_037013685.1 Acridotheres tristis | reverse complement strand
TGCTGTGCCAGGGGGCGGTCAGGTTGGATCTCAGGGCAAGGTTCTTCCCCCAGAGGGTGCTGGCACTGCCCAGGCTCCCCAGGGAATGGTCCCAGCCCCGAGGCTGCCAGAGCTGCTGGACAGCACTGCCAGGGATGGACAGGGTGGGATTGCTGGGGGGTCTGTGCAGGAGTTGGACTGGATGAGCCTTGGGGTCTAACTCAGGATGTTTTGTGCTTCTCTGATTATTAATTACTTTTCACATACCAGCAGAGTTAGAAGTGGGATAGCAAAGGCCAGCCATGAAGAGGAAGAAATTAATGAACTCCAAAAGCCATAAACATAAGTGTAAAGGCTTTGTAGCCACCCCTCTCAGGCTGGTGCTGGTTACAGGTCATATTGGCCTGAACAAAAACTACCTTTAATCTCATGAAAATTAAAGTAAATGTCAAAATGCTCCAACAGACCCGTGTGGGGTTTATCTCAGGTTGCAGGAGGGCTGGCAGGGAAAGAAGTGTGACCCCGTGGGACTCACCTGGACATCCAGGGTCAGCCCCAGCAGCACAGGGCAGGATCTCTGCAGGGTGGAATAAAGACACCCATCCCCATTTTACCTTCCCTTCCCCCTGCACGTCCCAGATGCAGCAGAAAGAGGAACCCACGTGCTGGTGGCCTGTGTTTGTTCTGAGGAGGGGGTGGGCTGGAGGCAGCTGGGTTTGGGGCTCCATCGTTTCCATCGTTCAGCCGTGTTGGAATTGGGAGTGTTTGACTTGCTCAGCACAGATGGAGTGACCAGGCTGCTTTTGGAGGTGATGCAGGCAGAGGTGATATCCAACAGGGCAGTGAATCCCATGAATTGCCCGGGTTTGATGTCTGTCCTGAGGACTGATGTTGTTACCCTCGCAGTAGGGGAGGAGGGGGATGTGGCGCTGGGCGGGCGCACAGCAAAGGCCAGTGGGGCTCCCTTGCAGGAGTAAGGGGTCACGGCAGAGTGTGAAGGAGGGGAACACTGAATCACAGAGTCAGCCAGGGTGGATTCACCTTTGAGATCACCGAGTCCAACCTATGACCTAACACCTCCGTGTCACCCAGACCGTGTCCAAGCTTTCCTTGAACACTGTCACTGTCACTTCTGTTTTAACCTTCTGATTCCCGCTGAGCAGCCAGACCCCCCCCCGGGCCGTGTCTGCAGTGCTCTGCAGGGGTGACACTGCTGTGCTCTGTCCCCAGGAGCCCTACTACGTGCGCTGCATCAAGCCCAACGACAAGAAGTCACCGCAGGTGTTCGATGAGGAGCGGTGCCGGCACCAGGTCGAGTACCTGGGGCTGCTGGAGAACGTGCGCGTGCGCCGCGCCGGCTTCGCCTACCGCCAGACCTACGAGAAGTTCCTGCACAGGTGAGGGCTGCCAGGCACTGCCCGGCTCCTTCAGAGCAGCTTCTGCATGAGCTGAAACACATCCCACAGCACCGTGGCTGCTCTGGTTCAGCCGTGCTGAGCTGCTCGTGCTGCTCATGCTCAGCTCGTTGTCTGCTGAAACGCACTGGCTGTGTTACTCTGCAGCAGGAATGTGGAATGAGGAGCTTCCCCCAAGGATCGCCCTAAAACCTGAGCTAATTAACTTGTGTTTTCTCTCTGAATTGTCTAATTGTTGCAGCAAGACATAGTGTGTCTGGGGGAGCATGTGATGTTTCACGGTGACATTGTGTGGGAAAAACCCCTGGACTTTAAAACTGGAAGTCTGAAAAGGGGGGATGGTTTCATGACCTCATTAAATGTGTTTTTGATTCTTCTTGCCCTCTTAATTCCTACCAGACTTGTGACAAATGACACGTTTTAGATTGAAATTTATCTTATGGCTTCACTAAATTAACGTGGGTCCTGCAAGTTCAACCTGCTCTGATGGAACAGTGGAGTTTTTATTCTGTTATTGAATCAGGTGAGAAAAGGCCTGTGAGAATAGAAAAAAAAATAAACTATCCAAGCAGGTGGAATGTCATAAGTTAGAAACAAAGTGCTGGTGAAAGATGTTTTGCTGTTCACAGTGGAGATTTGCCTGGATATATCATAATACCCAAGGTGGAATGAAAGGATATGGCTTCCTAAATCCAGTCTGCAGCACTGGGAATCAGTTTTCTGAACCATTCTGCAGTGGATAGAGTGTACTTTCACCTCACATGTGGAATTCATTACAATTTACTCTTAAGATTTGTGTAATCACTATTAATATAAACAGCTGCTTTGTTTTTAATGAATGTTTGATGAGCTCCCCTGAGCTCCAGCCCCACAGTGTTTGCAGCCAGGAAACCAAATCAGCACATGGCAACTGCTTCAGCTTTTGGGCTGCTGGAGCAGGAGACCTGCCCAGCCCTGCAGTGGGACATCCAGAGTGAGGGATCAGACACTGTTTGTATGTGTGGTGTTGCTCCAAGCCTGGGCTGTAATGGCTTTAAAGGAGAAAAAGAAAGCCAGAAAAATAACTTCTCTTTCTGTAGGAGAAGAGTTTGTTGATATTTACCCCTAAATCCTGTAAGGTAGTTGGTATCTCCTCTCTCTCAATAGGGAATGAAGTGAAGCACAGTTAAGACCATTATAAATGTCTTTCTCAAGCTTTCCTTGGATAAAGAAAACTTTCCTTTGAGCTCTGTGCAAGCCAGGCTGCCCTTTCCAATTTGAAGTATTTTCTGTTGGACCAGGAGAAGTTGTCCCTTCCTGTGGTCAGAGAATTGTCCAGTTGGGTGACACACATGGCACTTAAACAGATGGGGTGCATTCTCCTGGTTTAATATATAAATTACCATAAAAAAAAAAGCTGATTGGGTTTCAGGAAGGGGTTTGTGAATGTAATCCAACCCTTTCCACACAGAGTCACCCATATGCCTATCCCAGGCCATGCCAAACATAGCATGGAATCAACACTGAGAGCTGTGAACAGCAGGCTGGGAAGGGACAGTGAGGCCCAGCTGCAGCTGCACACCCAATATTGTTGTTAAATATTCATAAAACTTCACCATTTAGTTGCTTGCAGAAATCTTGCTTCTTAGGAGAGCTGGACTGGGAAGTGTTAACTCCAGGAGCAGCCTTATCCCTGCTGGTGTTTCCACAGGGAGGTACAGAGGGGAAGGAGGAACAAAGGTGTTTGGAGGGGAGTGTTCCATGTCTCAGTGACCTTGGAGGCTGCGGGGCTCCTCAGGCAGGAGAGGGGCAGGGCTGTGGTGTCAGGGAGCAGGTTTATTCCAGACTCTGGCTGGTTATAATTAGCACCAGGCCAGGACTGTGAGTGGCTGTGGCATCCAGGCCATGCCCTGTGCTGTGGGGAAGGAGTTGGTGGCATTGTGTGACACGTGTGGGGACAGCAGGAATAGGCAGACAGCTGGGATATTGCACCTGCTGTAGCTGGGAGGGATGGGAGCACTGGGGTGTCTTTAATGCCTGTGGGAAGGAGCAGGAGGGTTTAACATCTGGGGCAGGGTTTCAGTGCTCTGACATCCCTTCTCTCCTGAGCTCCTTGGTGGGGCAGGCTTGGCTCATAGCTTGGATCTGAACCTGATCCATGGCCTGGGTCCAGCCTGATCCATAGCCTGGATCCTATCCTGATCCATAGCTTTGTTCCCAGCCTGATCCATCACCTGGATCCCATCCTGATCCATAGCCTGCATCCAGCCTGATCCATAGCCTTGTTCCCAGCTCAGGGGGTTGCACTGCCACTGCTTTGCTCTTTTATATTTTCTTTTTCCTAACATTAAGTGTCTCGAGGTGAGAGATTTTTCCAGTGGGTGAATTATTGCAGGAACATTTTCCTGCTGAGAACAGGGAGGAGAATCCAGTGTGAAGCACTGATGTCTCATGTATCCGTGTGTGTGAGAGCAGGAATGCTTCTGCCAGCACATGCTAATCTTCTGCTGGGAGTCTGAAGGGAGGTTTTTAGGCTGTTTATTTATCATGAGATCCCTGTAACCCCCAGGGATGGTGTTCCCTGCTTGGGCACAGTGTGCCCCTCCATTCCCCCATCCTTCCACAGCGCATTCCAAAGGCTCAGGTGATGAATGAGCACTGGGGACGTTTCCATTCAGGCTCTTGGAGGCTGTTCCGAGCCTCCTGCGGTGCTGCTCCCAGCAAAAGGGAGACTGTGAGGTGTTCAAGTGTAACTGAGAGCTGGGAGTGTCTGAAGCATTGAGATTGATGCCTGCCTTGGCTGGGAACTTTGAAGTGTGAAGTGGCTGAGCTCGCTGAGTGCTTGTTTTATTTAGAACAGGCTGCGGGCTCCATTCCAGGGAAAGCGTCTATTACAGATCTTATTATATCCAGAAATCTTATGCAGAAAATTCATTGTTGCTTTTTGCAAAAGCCTGTTCCCCTAATCAGCATTTCCTGGGCTGGTAAATCTTACAGAGCTCGGGCTGATCCTGGTACTTCGTGTTTGATTTGTAGATGTCTTAGTTCCAGCATTTCTCTGTAGTGGAAAATGGAGTTTGGGGAGTGAGGATGGGAGGAATGGCTGACCCACAGTTACAGGCAGTGTTTGCACAGACTGGGGCAGCCAGAGCTCTGCTGCAGGGGGAAGTGACAGAGTTTGTTAGAAATTACTCCCAAAGTGATGAATGAGAAAAAATTATTTGCAGAGTTTGTAAATCCAGGTTTTCTGACAAAGCAATTGGTTGCAGGTGGCTTCTCATGCAGAATATGAACAAAAAGTTTTCCTTCCTTACAAAAAAACCCCCAAAACAAACAAAACCCAAGCAAATAAATAAAAATTAAAATTGGATACTGAAGATGCGAAAAATGGAACAGACAAATCTGCAGGAGGCCAATGCTGAGTTTGTCCCCTTGCATCAATTCAGTGCTGATGAATTGAGCTCCTCCCAATATTATTTTGCAGCATCTCACAAAATCATGCATCTCCTTCAGCCATTTTCCTTTTATTTTGAGGATCATAATTCCTACAGAGGACATCTTCAGACTCTTCCATCTATACTCAGTTTTATTACAATTTAGTTGATCATTTTTTCTAAAACCAGTTGAAGTTTGGCCTCCTCGACCACCCCGGTGGCAAATTCACATTTGTAAATTGTACCTTTTCATTCCAGGTACAAGATGATCTCTGAATTCACTTGGCCCAACCATGACCTGCCCTCAGACAAGGATGCTGTGAGGAAGCTCATCGAGTGCCACGGCTTCCAGCACGACGTGGCCTACGGCAAGACCAAGCTGTTCATCCGCACGCCCCGCACTCTGTTCACCCTGGAGGAGCTTCATGCCAAGATGCTCGTCAGGATCGTCCTCTTCCTGCAGAAGGTAAAGCTCCCACTGCCTCAGGAACTCAGCTCAAGTTCTTTAAACTGCCCTTGCTCTCCTTTCTGGCTCTGTGGCTGCACAGATTCCACACTTCTGCAGTTTGGTCACTGCTGGATATTTTCAGGGCTCTTTCCATGATGCTTTCTGTAGCCTTGGTGTGCTGGGAGCTGTTGCACCTAAAAAGTTTTTTATCGCTGTTTAAAAACTTGCTCTTTTCTCAGTGGAAGGATGCCTGGGAGCTTGAGGGACTTTTATGGCTGAAATGTGGAATCACAGATTTCCAGGCTGGTTTGGATCAGGAGGGATCTTAAAGCCCAGTCCCACCACACCCTGGCACAGGATGCCCAGAGAAGCTGTGGCTGCCCTATCCCTGGGAGTGTCCAAGGCCAGGCTGGATGGGGCCAAGTGGAGAAGTCAAGTGGAAGATGTCCCTGCTCATGGCAAGGGATGGGACTGGGGGAGCTCTCAGATTCCTTTTAACACAAACTGTCCCGAGATTCTCTGGTGTTAGCACTTGCTGAAAACTGAGCAAGATCTGTCTGGCAAAGAGCAGAAATGGTGGGGCTGACTCTGCCCTGTCAGGCAAAGTGGATTAGTTCAAGACTTTTAGAAACGAGTTTTTTGAAATGCATCTCTTCTGTGAAATTCTTGGAACCTGGGAAAGAACAGACCCTCTGAACCCATTGCTGTCCCTCACAAATAGAAACTGCTGACAGATGGGTGTAAAAACTTGACAGAGCAAAAGCTCTGCAGGGAACACAGGTTTGCACAAACTCTCCACACCTGGTGGATTGAATGGAGAAGAGCCTGAAGGAGAAGATTCCCCCTGGAAGCTCTGAGTTCTGTGGGACACTCACATTTCATTGAGTGGGATTCCCTTCCTGGAAACTCAACCAGTCTGAGCAGTATGGGAGCAGAAAGCATGGAGTCCAGGGTTGGTCTCTTGGTATTTGTTGTGCTGAATGGTTTTTCTTTAGTAGGGAATTCTGCACCTTTTGTGTGCAGTGAGTTTTTCTGGAAAGGACAAGCTCGGGCTGTGGAGGATGCAGGCCCTGTCTTTCTCTGAGCTTTGTGGTTCAGTTTTGTTCCCTGTTCTAAGCAGGTCCTGCTGCTGAGCTTCCTGGACTACTCAACATCTTCTCCTGCTTTCCTTCCTTGGAAAGGGGAGCACTTTTCCAGAAGCTCCATCTGGCTTATTCTCTTGGGCTGGCCTGGGGCTAATCTGTGGGGCCCCCATGTCCCCTGGGAGATGTTCCTGGATCTTAGCTGTGCTTCCCCCGTGCTCACCAGGGGTTCTGGGGAGGAATTTCCTGCCTGGAGCCACCTCGGTGCTTTCAGCGAGGTCACAGGGCCACAGCTCTAACCCAGAGTCTCTTTGGGGGTTGAGCTAATGAGCTCCTTGTGGAATGAAGCTGAGGGGGGACTGCTTGCTCCCAGGTGACTCCAGCTTTCATATTAAACCAGGGAGCAGTGGAGGGATGACCTTTTTGGAAATTGCAAGGTGCAGCTACTGGAGAATAATTTGAGAGCCCCGGGCTGTGTTGCTGTGGGAGCAGATCATGGCTGGGTGAGCTCCAGGCTCCTCCTTCAGATAAATCCAGTGAGAGGCACAATTGTAACAGCAACTTGTCAGTTTTGTGAGTTTGCTGCCAGAATTATATTGCCTGGGCTGGGATCTGGAGTGGACTCAGCATTAAAGACAGCAAGGAAAAGGATTTTTTTGCCCCTGGAAGGTAAATACCTGCTTAGGTGTAATGGATCAACTCCATTGCTCCATGAAGGGTTTTGCTGCAGTGGGTTTGTGTAGCATCAGGTGGAGAATAACTGTGGTGCTGCTGGGGGTTTCCTGGTTGCCACAGTCGGCAAAAGTGATAGAAATTAAAATGCTGGTGCACGTTGTCCTTGGCTTCACAAACCTGCCCTGTGTCCTGCTCTCCCTGGGGTGGGGAGGGACCAACATGAATCTGCCTGAGGACTGAAGCAGGACATGGAGGCATCTTTTTGTTGTTTTTCTCTGAGATATCTTCAGGGAGTTCTAACCTCATAAAGAATTTGTGGAGGAAAGACAAACTCCTTCTTCAGTGCTCAAGGTACTGAGGACTCTGGAGAAATCTGGATGTCCTCCTGGAGCTCCTTTCCTGTAGCTGAACCCTCACTGCTTTCACTCACCGGAGGTTCTTCAACCTGAAGACTCTCAAATGCTGGCAAGGGGATGCAGAGAAGCTTTTCAGAGTCCTGGAACTTGCAGCTAAACCAAGAAACACTCAATGAATCATTAAATGCTTATTAAACAGCCCATGAGCTAAAGAGCAGGTGTTGAGCTGGTATCTATAGGTATGGATTAGAGACCTTGTACAGTGTTAAATCTACCTGGAAAAAGCTTGGCTTTGTCTCCATTTTCAGTGTTTCTCTTGTTTCCTGTTAACTCTGCTCCCAGCCCTGGCTGGGTCCCTCCTGTGCTCTGCTGCCGGCAGATGGGGCCGGTGGAGTCGGGCAGTGCTGGAAAAGGTACAGTCAACAATCAAAAATCAAACCAGAGCAGGGATCTGATGAGGCCTTCTCTGAGCTCTGAAAGCATCAAGGCAATTTTGCCTGTCATTTCTGTTCTCAACTTGCTTTCAATTGTTCATTAACAACTCACAGGAAAATTTAATTCTTGCTCTATGTTTTCCTTCTGTAGTTTTGCCTGTGAGCATCAAAGGCTGATGGATGCAAACTGTGAGCACATCTAGAAGGATTTGATTTTCTTTTAAATAACTGAGCCTTCTGTTACATTGGAGTTCCTCAAATTTGAATTTAGGAAAAGGGAAAGACAAGAGGAGATGAAATGTGGTGTTGTGACAATGGGCACTTGTGTGACACAAGCTGAGGCAGGTGTGAGGAGCAGCCTTAGAGCAGCTGATCCCAGCCTGGGGCCCAGGGGTGTTTTCCCCTGCACAGGAATGAATGTAAGTGAAAGAATCCACATTTAGCAGCTCTTTTTCTAATGATGTGTATTCTGTGCCTTATTGCTCTCCTGCAAATCAGCAGCTTTCCAGAAGGGACTCAGTAATTATCTGGAGAGTTTCATCATCCAGTGACCCTTGACCCTTCAAACAGTGCTGCTGCCTTTGTGTAATGGTACTTATGAATTTGGTTAAATTGAATTAAAACTGACTTCTAATTTAAATAGATAATTTTACTTTCTTTTGTTCCACATGTCTGGGATGTCTTCACCTTTAGATTTATCTTTCACGCTCCTTTTTTTTTTCCATGGTAAAATGTCAGTGAGATTCCAGGCTGTAATTTTCCTTCTGCCCCAACGTAGTCAGTGAGCAGATGTGATGTGATTTAACCGTGGCAACTTGCTGGCTCCAGGAGAATTCGGCAAGTGAGAGCTGTGTCCAGTGTCACAAACCCCATATGGCAGCAGGGATGTCACACCAAAAGGTCACTCAGAAGCCCCAGCTGAGGTCACTTCATGTGGTGCTTTAGGGTTTATTTGCTGTACCTGTGCTCTTGCCAGCTCTGTGATTGTCACCCTGAATGCAAATGGAGCAGCTCTAGTGTTAATCATGCAAATAAAAATAACAACAAAAAAAAAAAGCTGCCATGAAGCTCTGCTGCTTTTGCTGCCCTTGGAAAGGCTCCCACAGGCTCATTAGCTGTGCAGAGCAGAGCTTTGTTCGGGGAAGAAAGCCCGGGCAGGCGGCACGTGCGGGCTGTGCAGATGATGGCTGCTGTCACTATAATTTACTGCACTATTTCCGTGTCATTTTATCAGGCCGGCACAGCTGCGGATGGAAATCGCTCCCGAAATCTTCCTGCCTGGCACGGAGGCGGCAGGAATGTCCTTGAGTGCCACCCGGCCCCTCCTGGGACACAGCCCAGGGCAGCGGGGCTGGGAGGGGCAGAGGCGGCCCTGCGACATGCCCGGGCCGTCCCGAGGTGTCCTTGGGCATCCCGGCACGGCCCTGGAGCCCCGATGGGCTCCGCACAGGCTCGGGATCACCATGGCAACATTCCCCAGCCCGGGGAGAGCAGCCCAGAGCCGTGGCTGATGTGTCATCATTCCATGTCAGCATTCCGTGTTTGTGTTTCACCTTCTGCTCCAGCCCCACGAGCCCTGGGAGCTCAGGACACGGGGAAGCCCCTCCGTGGACGCAGGAGGTGTTTCCTGTCAGGTTATGGAGGGACAGAAGCAATCCGGGGGGGGCTTGGGCCAGTGACCCAGATAAAAGGATGCAGTGGATTTGCCTCTGCACTCCAGGCTTTCTCCATCCCAAGGCAGTTTGTGCGTGCTGGCTATCAGCGGGAACAGCTCTATAATGACACATGGATTTGTATTCTGGAGCCAGGCTTTGATCTGGAGAGGCTCTGGCAGGGAGGAGCTGTGACAGGAGAAGCTGTGGCTCCTTCCCGAGGAGCAGGGGCTGGGAGCTGCCAGGACCAGGTGGAGGGAAGGAGGAAGAGCTGGCTCTGTCCCCTGCACTAACACTGACTGATGCCACAGCTCCTCCTGTGCTGCTCCCCTTCCCTGGGCCAGGAGCATCCCTGTCTGCTTCCAGTGAAGGCATTGAGGCAAAAAATCCACCCTGCCCACCCCAGAAAATGCCAAAGCATTTTAAAAATGCTTTGCCTCTTACCAGAAAGCAAAATAAAAGAGGGAATTTTCTGTCAGTTGAGCCCCACAACAGCTCAGCTGTCTTTAGAGGAATGGTCATGCTGGTGAGAACTGGGGACTTGCCTGTGGGGGAAAAGCAGGAGAGCTGGATCCTGCCCTTTCAGTAGCAGGTGCCTGGAGACACCTGGATACCTTCTTGATGTCCTTCTGCTCCAGGAAATGCTGTGGAAACACTCTGTAACCTAAACAAGTGTAAATATCCATTATTGCTGAGTAAGAGGGGAGGAGGGAGGGTGCTGTGAGTGTGCACTGTGTAAAATACAGTCCAGCAGAGAATGGAGAGCAGGGAAACAGCCTGTTCCAGGGTCTGGTGTCCCAGCTTGGACACCTAGAGATTCATGGCTTTTGGAGTCACCTTAAAGCTTAGCTTATTATTTCCAATACAGGTGGAGAAAAAAAACACACGAAGAAAACTCCAAACTCTTCCCTGAGCCTGTTGCCAGCATCAAAGAGAATGTTTGTGCTCTGATGAGTTGGTTAAACCAACCTTTGGTGGCTCTGATCTTGTAAATCATTCCAGGTTCTATCTCTGCCTTTCACAGTTGGTGAGGAATTTTTTCCATGCTCATCCACGTGTACCACAGGAAAATCGGGAAGAGCAGATTCGGCCACTGCTGCTGATGCTTCCCCATTGTTATCATGGGAATGGGGGAATGAGCTTTGGTTGTGCCTGAGCTTTCCACCTTTTCAAAGGTTCTGATCTGCTGCACCTCAAGGTGTCTTTAAGCCTACCTTAAAGTGTGTAAAAAAGGGCAAAAAGCACAATTAGGGGTCAGTGACCTGAACTTGGGAAAGATCTGCGTTCCAGGGGATACCAAAAATACCAGGGCCACATGAGGGGGAGCTGTAACAAGATCATTTCTGTGTGGATCTTCATTCCCAGTGGGACACTTAGGGATAAGTCACAGTCTCTGGGAGGGATTTTGTCACTTGTGCTCATTATGGGGCTCTGAGGGACAAACAAGTGTACAGTGCTTGATCTGTGTTTGCTGAAGTGTGCTGGGGGGTTGGACTGCAAGATCTCCAGAGGGCCCTTCCAACCCCAGATGTGATTCTGGGGGCTTCATTCCTTTTTCCCCACGACTCACTGCTGTCCCTGCAGCAGAGCATGTCTTAGTGGTGTCTGTAACATTTCCCAGGTCTTTGTGTGGTTGGTTTCCCTGTGTTTGCTTTGTTCTGGAAAAGCTCTCCCCAGAGCAGGGCTGCTACAGCTCCAGAGATGGAGCTGAATACTCAACTGCTTCACTCAGGGGTGTTTTCACTCAGGAGATGTAGGGTTTGGTTTTCTCTCTCTATAGATGTAGGTTTTTTTCTATCAACAGATGTAGGGATGGTTTTTCTCCCACAACAGATCTTTGGCTTGGCTTTTTTCCTCTCAACACATAGAGGGTTTTTCCCCCAATAGATATAGGGTTTTCCCCTCAATACATGTGTGGTTTTCCCCTCAATACATGTGTGGTTTTTCCCTCAATAGATGTAGGATTTTTCCCTCGATGGATGAAGGTTTTTCCCTCAGTACATGCAGGTTTTAGGCTGCTGCAGCTGCTGTCAAATAGAAGGTCCATGGACATCGTGGTTGTGTCTCCAAGACTGACAACCAGGCAGTGCCTTGACAGCAGCAGGGCCAGGCTGCACCAACTCTCCTGAACCCTTCCTCAGTCTCACTGGATATTTGGATTCAGGATGACATGAGCTGGAAATGGGTTTTTCCATTCAACAACCCCCCCCGGATTTCTCTTTTCCATGACCCTGCAGATGTGTCCCAGCAAGTTTTAGGTTTTGCAGCTGCCTTTGGCAAGCTCAGCTGGACACTGCAGGGAGGACCTGGCTGTGCTTGGGTCCCTGCAGGCACCAGCTCCATGTGACACCTGCCCAGTCCTGCACCAGCATGGCAGCATTTCACTCAGGACTGGAAGCTGTGAAGGAGAGGGGAGCTGGAGAGGGACTTTCAGCTTCACTCCCACTGTGAAGCTGGAAAGGGACTTTTTCCAAGAGCAGGAATGACAGGACAAGAGGGAATGGCTTTGAGCTGAAAGAGAGAAGAATTGTATCGGACATTAGAAAAAAATTCCTCCCTGTGAGGGTCGGGGGGCTCTGGCACAGCATGCCCAGAGCAGCAGTGGCTGCCCCTGCATCCCTGGCAGTGTCCCAGGCCAGGCTGGGACAGGCCTTGGAGCAGCCTGCCCATGACAGGGGTGGCACTGGGTGGCCTTTCATGTTCCTTCTAATCCAAACCATCCCGTGATTCCATGCCTCTGTGGACATCTGTCACATCCCTTCTCAGTCCTCTCTTCCCATGAGAAGTGTCCCAGGAAATTTAATTTCTCCATGTTTGGAGGTTGTTCTGTGCTTCTGGTTGTCCCTGCAGCCTTTACCAGCACTAAACACTGAAGGTGAGGAAATGGCCTGTAGTTCAATACCTTTAACATGAAAATCTCTCCCTTGAATTTTCAGGGGATGAGAGAATGTTCCTGCCTCCTTTTGATGGCAGCAGTTTTGTTCTGGTGATTGGAAACTTCTCTGCTTCCCTGGCACTGGAGCTTTGGCAGTTCCCATAATCTGTTGATATAAAGTTATCTTCTCCTTCCCCTGGCAGGGAGGAGCTGTGACAGGAGAAGCTGTGGCTTCTTCCCGAGGAGCAGGGGCTGGGAGCTGCCAGGACCAGGTGGAGGGAAGGAGGAAGAGCTGGCTCTGTCCCCTGCACTAACACTGACTGATGCCACAGCTCCTCCTGTGCTGCTCCCCTTCCCTGGGCCAGGAGCATCCCTGTCTGCTTCCAGCGAAGGCATTGAGGCAAAAAATCCACCACATTTTCCTTCCCTGGAAGGGGAAGTGGTCACAGCCCCAAGGCTGCCAGAGCTCCAGGCGAGTTTGGGATGTCTGTGCAGGGTTGGATGATCCCTGTGGACTCCTTCAGAAGATTTTGTGATTCCTGGTGTTGCCAGAGGCAGGAAATCCTGCAGGGTGCAGCAAGGATTAATGAGGTGCCCTGTCAGGCCCATGGGACACCACAAAGAGCAGCAGCTCCATGTGGGGGAATGGTTGGGAGCTTTCCCAGGGTTGGGAATCTCATCCCTGTCCCAGAGCATGGGGGGTGTTTGCTGCAGCCGTGGCTGAGCTGCAGAAGGAGCTGCATCCCACACATGGCTCCTTTGGTGATTTTTATGTTCATTATTGGACACACTCTTGTTAGTGCCAGCTAAGTAATCGTGGAGTGGGACCCTTCTCTCTTTCCATCCTGTGGAATATTGTTGCTATTAAGCAAAGCAATAGAATGAACATTGTTCAGCTGACTTATATGAAAAGAGAAAACAGCTCTTAGCTCTTCCCCCTCGCTGCTGTCTGAGGTGATCTGGGAGAGCAGGGAGCCTGTGATTTAAACCCTTTGTCTCAATCCTTTATGGGATCCACATTTACTCAAAGTAGGAAAAGGCAGATCACAAACTGGGGTTTGAGTGAGGTCTGAACCACTCCAGCACAGCCCTGCTCTGTGAGGAGGTGACCCTTTGGAGCAGCCAGGACTGGGATCACTGCAGATGGAAGCTTTTCTCCAAGGCCCCATGGCTGCTGCTTGTGCAGCTCCTCTGCTCTGGCACATAAATCTTTAATAACCCTGCCCGTGTGAGAGCCTTCAGAGCTGAGCAGGGAGCCTCGTGCCTGCCTCAGTTGTGGGGTTCTTTGATTCTCACCAGTTGGGCTGCCTGGAGGGCAAACCACGGAATATTGATCATGGAGCAGTCCAGGCTGGGCTGAAGGAGCCTGGTGGGAGGAGGTGTTTGTGGTGCAGCAGGAATGGAGGAGTTTTCCAAGGTTTGTTGCCTTGCAGAACTGCTCCAAAATACAACTCTGGGGTTTAATTTAGCTGAGCTGGGTTTGTTTGCTGAATCCTGGGCATGCATTCGTTTGCCCGCTCATGTGTTTGGATTGGGAGCTGGGTGGGATTCTGCAGGGATTGCAGCATCTAGGTCAAATCTAGATTATCCCTTTTTCCATGGGAGATGTACAGGCAAGGCAATCACTGCGTCCTGGGCCCACCCTGGCTGCTCTGCTGCCTTTCTCTGTGCTCTGCAGGGCCCAGTTAATTGTTTTCCTTTCTTTCTTTCTTCCCTTTTTTCTCATTTTTTTTAATGGCACATTCAGAGCATGGAACAGCCTGCAGACAAGGCTGTAAAGCACAGATTGGTGTGGAAGATTTATGTTCTGCTGAGGTGATGGATGTGATCTGTGAGGTTTCTTTAATCTTAGAAACTCTGTTGGAAGCTCAGTGAGGTTTTTAAACTGGTTCTAAAGGTGTGTTCAGATCTCCCCTGCCATTCATCTGAATTTTAATTTATTAAATTTTAATCAAAAAACACGTGAATTAAACATGCTTTAGAAAAAAAATTCACTGCTTCCCTTAAGCTGGGATGTGTCTCTTGCTTTGGCTGAATGCTGTTTTTGCAAGTCCCTGTTTTAGAAGCTGCCAAAGCAGCTGCTGCACTGGGGATGATCCCTAGGAACAGTGCTGGGATCACTGAACCCAGGGCTGTGCAGGAGGAGATCCCTTGGTCGGGAGCTGTTTGTATCCCCAGGGGTCACTTCCTCTGAGATGGCCTTATCTGAGGGAATGAAAGGGACTGCAGGAAAGCTGTGGCTGCCCCATCCCTGCCAGTGTCCAAGGCTGGGTTGGATGGGGCTTGGAACAGCCTGGGACAGTGGAAGCTGCCCATGGCAGAGGTGGGACTGGATGGGCTTCAAGGTCCTTTCCAACTGGGGTTTGGGATTCCATGGCTGATGTTTCTATTAAACCTCCCATTTAAATGGCTGTGGAATTGCTAGAAGTCTCTGGAGAGTGAAGAAAGAACAGCAAAGAACTTCCTCACTGGGAGCAGCTGTAGAAATAAATATTCTTTGTAGTGGTGAGGAGTTTGAGCTGTGTTCAGACTTTGTTTTTCCCACCTTTTCCTTTCTTGCTATCCCTCTCTTAGCCCTTTAGTCCTGATTTCAATTGCTGTCTTAGTTTTTCCTCCCCTGAATTTTAGGAGGACAAAGCATAGAGAAGGCAAAGGAATTGAAAGAAGTGAGGAGAGACCATGGGTGGGGGCTGGATGGGGGAATGTTGTTTGGTTTGTTGTTTGTTTTATGGGGCTCTTTGGGGGGATTTTTAAGCCAAAAAACTCATTTTCTTTCCATTTTCAACATAATCATCATTATGTTTCTGCTCTTGTGTCCGTGGTTTGCTCATGGGCCCTTCCCTGGCTGCTCACACTGAGGAATCAGCACATTCCCCTCCCCTGCTGTTTCTCCTGACAGGGACAATCCATTGCATGTCCTGTCCCTCTGCCCCTGCTCTGTCCCTGTGCTGGGCTCTGATCCATGCCTCAATCCACTGCCTTGGAGTCTGCTGCAGAGGGGTCACTTGGAAAACTGTCATCAAACTGTTCTTTTGGGAGCCATGGCATCCTCCACCCTCTCCCTCATGCCCCACACACATTTCCAGCTCCTCATCCCTCTGGAATGCTGCCAGAGCCTCCTGGGCTCCCCTGCCTGTGGAGCTTGGCTGGCAGTCGGTGGCTCTGTGTGTGCTGGTTGGGATTTGGGATCTGGGGAGGCAGATGGCTCTGGAACTGGAGCTGAAGCTGTTCCAGCAATGTCACTCTGATTTCAGGCTCCTTCTGCCCTGTGGCTGATTTTCCCTGAAAGATAAAGGACTTTGCCTCTTGGAGGCTCCTGCTCCTCTGTCAGCTTGGGTGGGAGCTGGCTCAGGATTTGTGAGCTGTCAGGGCAATCTCAGGAGGTCAGGTGGGGACAGGGTGATCTTCAGTCTCATTCCCATGGGAAATCAGGTTAACCAGCAGGGAAAGCCACAGGAGGGGGGAAAGGGAAGTTTGAATTTATTCTTGCCTGTGGGAGGGATAACACAGGGCTCTGCTATCCCAGGCTGGCTTACTCTGGCTGTAAGGACTCTCTAAATCCAAGTCCTGAAGCCCCCAGCTGGCTGGATGTGGCTGGATTGAAGTGGGAATTATGAAGTGCCTGTGGCTGTCAGGTCTCAGAGGGATGATCTGCTGCATCCCTTTGCGACTGGGCATGAAAATCCCTTGGATCTTACCTTGGTGCAGAGGCCTAAAGGAGAGAAGCAGAACCCTGGATGCACAAATCCTTCTGTTGGGGTTTGGTCCTCCTTGACCCCCAACAGAGCAGGACCTTTGCAAGAGGAGAATCTGTTACAGGCCATGTAAACTTCCCTCTGGAAATTGTGTTTTGTTTCATTTTACAGGGCTCAATGTTCTTGAGTTATGAACTGCAGGTGGGGGAGAATTGAAAAGGTGCATTGGGTAGAGCTCTTCCAGTATTCAAACCTGAGGAAGGTGTAAGTTGGCAGGAACACTCCAGCATTCTGGAACTGCTTGTTCTGGAAATGCATTGGCATAGGGTGCCCAGAGAAGCTGTGGCTGCCCCTGGATCCCTGGAAGTGTCCAGGGCCAGGCTGGATGGGGCTTGGAGCCACCTGAGATGGTGGAAGCTTGTCCAAGGCAGAGGGCTGGAACTGGATGATTTCTAAGATCCCTCCAATCCAAACCATCCTGTGATTCCAAGATTCTGTAATCCTTGTTTTCCTGGCTATGTCCTGCTGCTCACAGCTGCACAAAGTACCTGCCCAACAGAGAGTTTCCTTCTTTGACACCTCCTCTTGTCCCCAGGATTGATCATTCTGTGTTTCTGGAAAGCTCCATGGCACCATCAGGCAGCCAGATCACCATGGCAGCTCAGCATTACTGAGGGGCTGCTTTGAGCTGTAATGAGCCCTGCAGAGGAAAAGAAAACCAGTTAATTTTAAAAATATTTGTCCCCATTCCCTGGGAGAAGTTTGTCCTTCCCTTTGACTGTTTCCTCACTTTTGAGGTGGTGCCATGGAAGGTCCTCCCTGGCAGGGGGTTCTCCAGTTATGACAACTTGATTGGAGAACATGCTTTTCATTACTAGTTTGCTGTGTGTGTAGCCAGGGGCATGGCTGGGTTGGATAATTGGATTTGGGAGGCCAGTGTTTGTACAATTGTGACACCCCTTGCTGGGAAGCCAATTTCTGCAGTGATGCAGCTGATACAACATCGGGACAATCTGTTCCAGCCTTTGTTCCAAGGATGTCAGACTGGTGGATAAAGTAACCACAGCGAGAGACTTCCCTCAACAGCATGTCTGCTTCCAGCCCAGGGAAGCAAAATCCAGACCTTGTCTGTGTCTCAGATGGTCCAGGGAACAGCTGACAGAAGTGAAACTCTGCAAAGTCTTGAGCAGCTTACACGGATTTACTGTGTGTTCTTTTCCTGAGATCCTCTGCAACACCCAAGGACTGTTTCACTTCAGCCTGGAGCCCTTTGTTTCTCATTTCTGTTCTTACTAAATTAAAAAATGAGAAGTTGGCAGGAGGGTTTTGCCCAGTTGATTTTGTTTGTTGTTCATGCATCCCTTGCAGGTACATTTTATGCCTCTTCCGTCTATGCTTAACTATCTCAAGTAATCCAAATCTTCTTTGCTTTTCTTTAAAAAAATTTACCCAGTACTCTGTGGATGCTCAGTTTTTGGATCCTAGCTGGTGATTCTGTCAAATTCCGAATTTCAGAGCCTGCTCTGCCCTCAGACAGGGAAATGCCAGCTTTCATCCTGCCTTACACACTTTGGGTGAAATCCAGGCCTTCTGCAAGTCTGGTTTAGCCAGGAAGCTTCGAGCCTTGAGCTTCCCAGCAGCTCTGAGGACCTTGGCATGGCTGCAGCTGCACCAGGTCTGAGCTAAAAGCACAGTGGTAATGGAGTGTGGTAGCAGTGACTGCTGAGCACAGCACGTGTGCAGGGGGTGCTGCCTCCTCTCTGTCTGATGGCCTCAAGGAATAAATAAGGAATATGTTGTTTATTATTTTATCTGCACACAGGAACAAGATTCCCAGTCTCAGCTCCCTGGGTTTGGTTGATGTCCTCAGTCCAGCACTTCTGGTTTCTGCTGTGGCTTTTGTGCTTTCTGTTCTCACTTTTTCCCTTCACTGTCCCATGTCCTGCCTTGCTTCCCCTGCTCTTCCTTGAGGCACTGCAAGGCTCTCTATTCCCACTCCCTCCCTGGGAGAGCCCTGGCAGGGGCTGGGGCTGTACAGAGCTCATTGCCTTCAGTCACCTTGGGTGTGCTGGGCTGTTCTCAGAATCCCAGAGTGCTTCTGGTTGGAAGGGACAGTCAAAGTATCCAGTCCCACCCCTTGCCATGGCCAGGGACTCCTTCCACTAGCAGAGATGTTCAGCCTGGAGAAGGAAAGGAAGACCTCAGAGCCCCTTCCAGGGCCTAAAGGGGCTCAGGAAGAGCTGGAGAGGGACTGGGGACAAGGGATGGAGGGACTCTGTTCTGGTGTGTGAGAGTAGAAATGGGCTCCACTGATGAGTTTGATGCTCCATAAAGTGCTGGGTGCTCAAGCAACTGCCCAGGCTCTGCAAGAGCTCCATGGGTTGTGTCTGTAGGGAATGGGAGATATTCCCCACAGGGACAGTGAGGCTGAAGGAGAGCAAGAAGAGAGAACTCTGAGAGAGGCTGAAAGAAGAGACTTCTCTGCTTTTGAAGTGTTTGGGACCCAAAATCTCTGTGTTTCTCTTTAAACTTGGGATGCCTACAGAGGAGCAGCCCCTCACAGCTGTGCACTGGTTTGCTGCATGAGCTTTTCTTGGCTGCATGGCAGGATTGTCAGTGAAGCTGTCAGGAGAACCTCTGACATCAGCAACTGTCGTGTTGAAAACTGCCTTGGGTAATTAATTAATCCTTCTGTAAATAGAAGGCTTGATGTTCACCAGCAGTGCTGTGGGATCTTTCTCAGAGGGAAATAAAGTCTGTGACAGGACCATGGTGAGCAGGGAGGCTCTTGGCAGGTGCAGGAGGCTTGTTATCCTTCCAGTTAAATTCTGCAAGGAAAAAAAATAGTCTTCTGCTTTGTGGATTGTGTTGGAGGATGAGTCCAGGTGGGGAGGGATCCCTGAGGAAGGTGCCCATTCCTCTGGCTACAGGATGGAAGCAGCACCTGCCTCCTTCCTCTTGCCTGGGGCTTCTCCTTGGGAGCTGGTGCTTGGCACTGTCACTGTCACATCAGCACTGGAACCAGCACCACTTCCTAGAGTGTCCCCTGGCAGGGGGTGCCAGGAGAAGCCCAGGAGCTGCTGTGTGTTCTGCTTGTGGTGCTCTCCAGGCATAAACACAACTCACAGTGACACTGGAGAAGCTGGGCCCCATCCCAGAAGTTTGGGGGATATTCTTTGGTTTGCATATTTGGTTGTTTTTCCACACATGACCAGAATAGCTATTCTCAGGCTATTTTCAGAGCAATCTTTTTTTAAATCAGAGTTAAAACTCTTTCTCAGTAATTGTTATCAATTAGCACAAAATCATGGAATGGTTTGGGTTGGAAGGGACTTTAAAGCCCATCCAGAACCACCCCTGCCATGGCAGGGACACATTCCACTGTCCCAGGCTGCTTCTTGGGCACTGCCAGGGATCCAGGGGCAGCCACAGCTGCTCTGGGCACCCTGTGCCAGCCCTGCCCACCCTGCCAGGGAACAATTCCTGCCCAGTATCCCACCCAGCCCTACCCTGGGCAGTGGGAGCCATTCCCTGTGTCCTGTCTCTCCATCCCTTGTCCCCAGTCCCTCTCCAGCTCTCCTGGAGCCCCTTTAGGCCTTGCAAGGGGCTCTGAGCTCTCCCTGGAGCTTCTTCTCTCCAGGTGAGCACCCCCAGCTTTCCCATTCTGACTCCAAAGCAGAGGGGAGCCAGAGCAGCCATTTGATCATTTCTGTGGCCTCCTTTGGTTTTGTTCCAAGAGGTCCATGCCTTTCTCACATGGGGATGTCAATTATAAACACGGTGTTTTCAGTCATATTCTACTTGAATTTGATTGGCACTGGGAAGTCCCTTCCCTTGAAATAAATTATAAATCTGTGTAGTACAGGAAGAGTCTGGAAATAAAACAATTCTCTTCCTGTCCCTACGTCTTAGTTTGAAAGACAGGTGTCTGCTAAGAAAGGCAGGAGCCTCTCTTGAAATGGAAAATGTAAACCCTCTCCTTCCAAATTATTATAATTTTTTAATTAAGAGGCTCTCAGGCAAAGATATGGGATAGGAATAACAGTTCTTTACTAGGGAAATTAAAATAGAAATGCAGTATTACAGAGAACAAACCCAAAAACACTGACAGAGTCAGAATCCAAGCTGACACCCCATCAGTCAGTCAGGGGTTGGTGCAGTCCCATTCCATGGTGGCTGCATCCTCCTGCAGTGACAGATGTGGTTCTGCTGGAGCAGGGCTCCTGGAGAAGGTGCAGTTTTCCTCCAAAGGCCCAGTGGTTTTGTGGAAGGCTCTGGTTTTCCTCTGGAATCCAGTGAGAAAAGCCTGCCTTGGTGTTCCAAATACCAGATTTGATCTGTGTAGGAAAGGCTTGGCTCCTGCCCCTGGGTGGAGCATCTCCCAATGGGATGATGGAATTTAATCAGTCATGCACTGGGACTCAATGGGATGATGGAATTTTATCAGTTAATTCGTGAGACCCAATGGGATGATGGAATTTTATCAGCCATGCCCTGGGACTCCATGGCCCATGAACAGGAGATATCTCCTGGAGGGAGGATGGGCTGTGGAAAGATAAAGAACACTGCCCCTCTGGATTTTAGCACCTGGCTCATTAACAGAGGATATCTCCCAATAGATAAGGATCACTGCCCCAGCTGCTTTAACACATGATGATAGAATCCAGACTTTTGGTCACATCCTGCGTTACAGCCCAAGACACCCTGCTGACCCGTGCTGTGTGTCCCTGGCACAGGTGTGGAGGGGCACCCTGGCCCGGCTGCGCTACCGGCGGACGCGGGCGGCTCTGACCATCGTGCGGCACTACCGGCGCCACAAGGTGCGCGCGTACCTGCGCGAGGTCGTGCGGCGCTTCCGCGACGTGCGGCTGCTGCCCGACCGCGGCCGCAGCGTCCCCTGGCCCGCCCCGCCCAAGGTGCTGCACCGCTTCGAGGAGGCTCTGCAGGACATCTACCACAGGTACAGCACACACGCTGCCTGTCCCCGCGACGTCTGGCTGAGGGACGGGGCTTGGGTGTCGCTGCCTTTGTGCCCTTGAATAATTCTGATAATTCTAATCCAAGGATTTATGGTTGAATCGCAGAATCCCAGAATGGTTTGGATCTTAAAGCCCATCCATTTCCACCCCATGCCGTGGGCACGGGTACTTGCCGCTGGTACCAGACCAGGTTGTTCCATTGTGATAAACATTGTGTTTCCTTCTTTGGCCCCTTCCTGGCCTTTCTGGCTGGTTTTGAAAAGAAAGAGCAGCTGCTCTTGGGTAAGGGGGAAAAGAATCTTCTCGATTTCCTCAGGACTTCTCATAACAAGCCAGTATTTTTCTGCAGTAAAATGAGCGATGTTCCCCTCGTCACCCATGTTCTGTGTGCAGAACAGGTGTTTGTACCTTCATTAAACCTCCCACAGTCTAAAGGCTGGTGATTTTTTTCTCTGGGAAGCTGAGGCAAAGTAGTTACAATTCCAGTTTGAGAAGCGATGACTTCTGAAAGTGGCTGAACAAGAGAAATGTTGGCTGGAGGGACTTTCAGAAACCTCCTGTCCAGCCATCAGCTTGAAGGGCAGTTCCAGCAGCTCTAGATCAAGTCAGCTTTGTTATTTTCTCCAGCTGTCTCTTTCAGGAGAGACATCCATCCACCCCCAGCCTGTCTGGGGAGAGAGTCCTGCTTTCAGAATTAGCTCAGTTACCAGAACTACAGAATTTTAGCTGCTAAAAAACCTTTTTATAGTATCACTCCTGGAGCTCTGGTGCTGCTGCTGCAGGCTGCGGTGGAGTGTGGAGCAATGGATGGGCTGCCCTGCCCTGTTCCATGGTGCAGTTGGAACTGAGGGGCCAAATTCAGCTGTTAGAGGAGAATGGTGCTGTAAATGAGCCCAAAAATGAGCTTGCAAACCCTTTATTGTAAACAGATGCACCAGTGGTTGACTCGTGGGTGTGGGATAGGGAGTGTGACACCCTGACCTGTCAGGGTTGGAGGTGACACATGACTTTAAAACATCAACTGGCCTTTGCAGCTTTGGGAATGCCCAGGCAGGACTCTGAGGGTGTCCTTGTGGTGCTGCTGTGGCAGCAGGAGCCCTTCCTGGCTGAGGTCCAGGCTGTGGGGCTGAGCCAGCCTTGCTTTGGTGCAGGTGGAGAGCGGCCGAGCTGATCCGGAGCGTGCCCCCAGAAGTTCTGCCTCAGCTGAGGGCCAAGGTCGCTGCCATGGAGCTGCTGAAGGGCCACAGGGCTGACATTGGCCTCCAGAGAGCCTGGCAGGGCAACTACATTGCACTGGTGAGTGAGGGGGCCTGGGCTCAGGGTGCTGAAAGGGGGAAATTGGGCAAAATGAGCATTGGTTTCTTGGGAGGAGAAGTACTTGGAAATTTTCTCTGTTTATGTAGTTCAAAACCTTGACTTCCACTGCACTAGGAGTGATTTTTATGAATCGTGAGCAGCACCAGCAGCATTAAAGCAGTGCTATCAGCTGGCTCTGCAAAAGGGCAGATCCAGACTTCACTGGGAGACTAAAGTGCTGGATAGAACGGAAACAGCAGAGGCTGAACAGAACAAAGACATTCTCTCTAGGCAGGTTTGATCGCTTCCCTTTACTCCATCTTTCCTTGGAGCATTTTGGTGTGTCAAGGTTTGGTTTCCCAAAGCACAGAAGGGGGGAGGGAGCCATGTCCCAGCCGTGCCACTGCCAGCTGCTCTTCCTTCGGCCCAAGGAGAGTCCTGAGCCTGTCTCTGCTCTTGCAGAAACCAGACAGCCCCCAGAGCTCGGGCTCCTTCACCCCTGTGGCCAACGAGCTCAAGCGCAAGGACAAGTACATGAAGATCCTTTTCTCCTGCCACGTGCGCAAGGTAACGGGGCTGGGGGGCCTTGGGGTCCAGAGCAGCCAGGAGTGCCCCTGGGGCTGCTTGGACAGCAGCTCAGAGCAGTTCCAAGGAGCTGCATCAGGGATTTTTGGGTGGAGCAAGGTTGGGTGGCTGCTGGGGCCTCATCGTGTCAGAAGCACAAATAAATTGTGGAGTCCCTGCCCACGCAGAGCTTTGGAACTGAATGGTCTTTAAGAGCCCTTCAACCCAAACCTTGCCATAGTTTCGTGATAAAATCACTTCATTCTGCACAACTGGTTTGGGTCTGACATTTTTTGTAGCAGCATTGGTATTTTTGTTAATTTGGTTGGAAAGTTTAAACAATTAATTAAAAAAGCATACTTGCTTAATTGTTGTGAGTAGCTCTTAATGATGCTGGTTTGAAATATCTGCCAGGGATGGATATTTTAAATTTTACAAAGCCAGTAGACAAACCCAATTTTAGTGGCAGGCCAGTGCTGTGGATATTCAGGTGTTTTTAAGAAGCTGTATGTTCTTTTTATTTGTTAATATTGCAGTTGGTCCCCACATGCACAGTTATTACTTATGATTCTGCAGATCTACACAATTCATTCTGCAGCACAAAATCTCACTTTATAATAAAACTTTGCAAGTGGTAGTGAGTTATATTGTTTATTCAACAGTGATTCATGTTTATAAAAATAGAAATCTCTAATTGCTTTCCAAGCAAAAATATTTCAGTGGAGTTTGGTGTTGCTGTGAGGACAGGGTTCACAGGATTAAAGGAGGGGCAGGCAAGTCTGAATCCAAACTTCCTCTTTACAACCTCACAGCACTCTAGGCTGAACCTCCCTGAGGGACAGAGAAATGCAGAATTCCCTCTGGCTTTTTTCAGGTTAGGCTGAAAACAAAATAATTCTCTTCTAACTCATTTAATGAACTGATTCCACTTGCAGTTTCTGACTAAACTGGAATAACTGTAGAAAGGACAATATTCAGTTGTTAGAGATGTGCTGATGGGAATTGTGGGTTTGGATGGGGATGGAATGATGGTGAGGGGAATATCTGGGGGTCTGTGTGTGATGGACACGGTGTGGGAGTTTTGTCTTATTTACTGTTATGCAGCTCTCCAGCCTTTAAGTCCTTGTGTTTCTCTTGCTCCTGGTTCAGCTCTCAAGAACAATCTCCTGTGCAAGCACAGGGCAAAGCAGATTCCTGAAGCACAGATCCACACTTTATCCTGTTCTCTGACTGCCAGGACAGAGCTCCTGCCTTCAGACAAGTGTCAGAGGAGAATTTGTTGGTTTTGGTGTATGGAGGAATCTCCAAAAATCCAGTTTTTGTGGGGTTTGCATTGAGATGCCAGCACTTCAACAGTAGCAGCAGAATCGGGATGGAATAGGTGTTACCCACCATAAAGTGGATTTCTCCTGAGCCTGAAAGGCTTTCAGTGCTCTCAGAGGCAAAGCTTTACCTGACTGTGGGTGTATTAAAAGGGCAGCTCAGCTGAAATCACAAATATTGCAGGGTTATAGACTTGCAGCCTAGTGGGTTTTAAATTGTCTTGTAACTTCTTTTCACTTTTGACAGGTTAAATTGTGGCTGCTTTCTTCTCACAGAGAGGTAGGACTCGGTTCCCTGCTCTGTTAGGGATTCCTGGCATGGCTCTGGAGCCATCAGCAAGGCACCCCCATCCCTGGAAGTGTCCAAGGCCAGGCTGGGCAGGGCTGGAGCAGCCTGGGACAGTGGAAGGTGTCCCTGCCCATGGCAGGGGTGGCACTGGGTGGTCTCTAAGGTCCCTCCAAACACAAAGCACTCCATGACTCCATGGTCTCAGCAGTGCTGAGAACAAGACTGTAGCACTGTGCCATCCTCAAGGGTGTGTGAGCCTGGTGACTCCAGAGCATCTCCATGTCACAAATGTCCCATCCAAACCCACTCTGGGATGTTGCCCCTCCCTTAGGGAACCGTTTGTCTTCCTGCTTGTATGGACAGGAAATGTTCAAGTGAGCCTGATGTGAACAGAGCACGGAACACAAATAATGCTGAAATTTGAAGGTTAACAGGACAAGGATTTGACATTTGAGAATTTAGCATTTCCCTTTCCAAGCAAAGCACTTCCTCAGGTCTTCTGTTCTGGTTTAAACACTGGATCTGCAGACTAAGCACGATTGAGAGCTGTTGGACAGGAGTGACTCTGCTCCAGCTGCAGGAGCACGAGCTGGGAACAGCCTCAGCCTCCCTTTGCCCTTCACAGGAAACAATTTCCATGCTAAGCTGTTTAAAATGAAGGTGTTTCTCTTGTCAGAAATACAAGTTTTGGCATCCTGCCTCATATCCCAGAGTAAGGGCAGTCCCTGGGTGACCCTCAGTGCTGGGGCAGGGGGAATCTCTCCTCATTGCTGCATTCTTCCCTTTGAATTTTGAACAAATAAATCATCAGGTTTCTTGACTTTAGCCTTGACTTCCCCATGACCTACCAAACCTTATTGGCCCAGGGTAGCATTGGTGCTGGCACGTGCAGCCTGGCCCTGTGCTCAGGGCAGATTTGTCACATCTCTCATGTTAAACCTGGTTCCTTGTGGGTTTGCAGGTTGTGTTTGTTCTCTGCTGAAAATTGGGTCACGTGAAGCTTTAACAGGGGCCTGAAGAGTGAATTATAGAAATGTAATTATCAGGTGGTTTCATTGCTTCCCTTAAATAATTCTCCTGAACAAAGCAGCAGTTCACACAAAAAGGCTGCTCAAGTTCATCCGTGATGTTTTCATGATTCAGCTTATTTGAAGATTCCTGAGCAAACACTGTGCTGCTCCTGCTCTTCCCCCACGCAGGAAGGTGTTAGTGGGAAGGTGTTAAAGGGCCCTTTGGTGAGCTGGGCCGAATGTTTTATTTCTGAAGCAGCATCAGCCTTCCTTTGTGGCTTCCTTCAGCTACTGAGTCACCAAACCACTGTGAAGCTGTTGTTGCCTGTCTACAGCAATGTCAGGTGTCAGCTGATGACTGACGCTGATCTAGTGAATTCTTCAGGAAGAACCTAGAAGATTCTAGATCAGGAAGAACTTCTTCATGGCAAGGGTGGTCAGGCATTAGAAGGGGCTGCCCAGGGAGGTGTGGAGTCCCCATCCCTGCAGGTGCCCAAGGAACACCTGGACGTGGCACTCAGTGCTCTGGGCTGGGGACAAGGTGGGCATCGGGCACAGGTTGGACTCAGTGGGCTGAGAGGGCTTTTCCAACCTCAATAATTTTATGTTTCTAAGAAGTAAATTTATTCCAGGAACTGCCCTCCAAGTTTTGAGCTGCTAGTAAAGTTTTCTTTGCCTGTATGGGGGCCCAATTTCAGCAGCTTGAGCTGAATAATAATGGGGGGCTCTGCTTAGAGCAGTTTTTACAGAAGGGCTGTGAAGAGGCTTTGAAGCCTTGCTGGGGGAGGGGAATGGACTGTGTGGTTGCTTCCCTGCAGGTACAGGTCATTCCTACCTATGGGAAAAATCCATCTTTTCTGAGCATTGTGGTGCTTTTCACTTTTTCAAAGGAAATTTTCAAGATTTTTGCCTTAGGAGAAACCAAATGCATATTTCATGCAAACCTCCAGATTTTGTTGGATCACCTAGGAAACAACTCTGTCTCTTCATTTTTTTTTAGAATGAGGCTTTTCTTCCCGCTTTTCCCTTGTCACTTGTGGCACCAGGCTCCCTTGAGAGGATCATCCTTTCCAAAGGCCCTGAAGTGTCCAGAGGCCACTGACAGAGACCTGAAAAAAATCTTCCTTGAAGATTTTTCAGCTCTAGGCCAGACCTTCATTTCTCCCACAGGCTTGTCAGAAAGCTAAATTAGGACTGATTCGCATTTGGATCAACAAGATATAAATACAGAATGCCCAGAAGGTGCAGAGAACACAATGCTGGGAAGGGCTGTTCTCCAGGAGGGAATGAGCTGAGCTGAGAACAGAAGGCCTGTCCTTACTCCTACAAGCCCAGCAGTGGTATTTGCACTGGTGTGTGAGTCCCTTCTGTGCCTGCTCCCCAGTGGGACTGGTTTTACTTTTACCTACTGCAGGTATTATTTAATAAATGCACTGTAGGTGCACGAGGCACCTGAAGCCTCTTTTGCTTGAAAAGAGCTGGAAGGACGTGAGAATTTGTTCCTCAGGTGAGATGAGCTGCTGGGCCTCTCCTCTGGTACATTTCTTTAGCTGAATTTTAATACTAAAACCACGGGGAGTCATGAGAAAGAAGTGGAATTCCATTGGCTTGGAATCACCTTTGAGGTGCTGGTCAGCATTGCCTGAAGGTGAGTCCAGGTGTGCCAGAGGCCATGGACGCCTGACTTGGATCAGCAAGAGTGTGGCAGAAGGACCAGGGCAGTGACTGTCCCCTGAGCTGGCACTGCTGGGGCACCTCAAGTGCTGTGTCCAGTTCTGGGCATCTCATGATAAGAAGGACACTGAGGGGCTGGAGGTGCCCAGAGAAGGGAAGGGAGCTGGGAAGGGGCTGGAGCCCCAGGAGGGGCTGAGGGAGCTGGGAAGGGGCTCAGCCTGGAGAAAAGGAGGCTCAGGGGGCCCTTGTGGCTCTGCACAACTCCCTGACAGGAGGGGACAGCCGGGGGGATTTGGGATCTGCTCCAGGGAACAGGGACAGGAGGAGAGGGAACGGCCTCAGGCTGGGCCTGGGGAGGCTTAGATTGGATATTAGGGAAAATTTCTTCACAGAAAGAGTGGTCAGGCATTGGCCCAGCTGCTCAGGGCACTGGTGAGGTCCCCATCCCTGGAGGGCTTTCAAAGCCATGTGGCACTTGGGGACAGGGGTCAGTAGTGGCCTTGGCAATGCTGGAGGAACAGTTGGACTCTGTGGTCTCAGAGGGCTTTTCCAGCCTTTCTGGCTCCATGAAAGCTGAGTGTGCTTCTCATCTCTGCTCCCCAGGCAGCAGCCACAGGACCTCCTGCCCTGGGGTGGCTCTGGTGTCACAGCACCAGAAATCTGCTCCCCTTGTCACCAGGGGCTCGGGGCTGGGCGGGGACAGCAGCCAGGCAGGGTCATGGCAGTGCACAGAGAGCATTCACTGCCAGACCCTTCAAACAAATCGCAGTAAATCCACGCCCCCAGCATTGATCTGAGCTCTGAGGGGCAGATCCAGCCCCAGGGACAGGATTTGGGTTCAGCTGCAGGACCTGGAGCGTGGAGAGCCCAGCCCTGGGTGAGGAGCCGGTGCTGCTCCACTCCAGCACCCGTGTGGCACCAGGCACTCCTAACCTACTTTCTCAGGGCCATTCAGTGTTTCGTAGCCTTTAGGCTTTTTTCTCCCATTCATCTGCTTCCTAAAATAATCCTGGTTACTCAGCATCTCTTCCTGTGAGACTCCCCAGGCCCTCAATCATGTTCTTCACCTTCTCTGAACCACGGGAGTCTCCCTCACACTCAGCACCCTGGTCCTTCCCAGGCTGTTCCAGGTGAGCCCATGGCTCCCAGGACATTATTCCCATGTTATTCTTTGCCTATGACAACATCCTGTTTTTTCTGAGCTGCCTCATGTCTTTGTGCCAAGATCTCTCCAGAGCTGTCTGAAATCATCCTCGGTTGCTTTTTCTGAGTCAGTGCCATTAATGTAAAGCTGTCACAGAGCTCCCCAATTTGCATTTTTTGCCTTTATCTGCTGTGAACTTTGTCACTCTGCTGCCTCCTGACTGAGGATATTTAAGTTCTCCCGTTTTCTCCTGATTTCACCCTGGAAAATCCTATTTATGTTCATCCTCCTCGTCATGTCTTACCCTTGTCTCCCCTTCTCAGTTGATTAATAAATATCTCTCTGACGGTGATACATCGATGACTCTGGCTTTGCCTCAGTGAGAAACAATTTCTACTTTGTGTCCTACTTACGCACTTCCAACAAAACTTTGCATCCTGCCTGGTGAGTGTTGAGTGCTGAGGGGCATCCAGCAGCCTGGGTGAGGTGGAGCTGCTGGAGCTCTCCCAGCCTGGGAGAGCTGGGGGTGCTCACCTGGAGAGGAGAAGCTGCAGGGAGAGCTCAGAGCCCCTTCAGGGCCTAAAGGAGAGCTGCAGAGGGACTGGGGACAAGGGATGGAGGGACAGAACCCAGAGCAAGGATGGCCCAAAGCCTCAGGTCTGGACTGTGCCAGCCCCTGGTGCAGCCTGGCTCTGCAGGGCAGGGATTCTCCATGGGACCAGAGGTGCCAAAGGCTCATGGATGATGTGGGGACAGCCTGGGGCTGGGATTGGCATGTGGGGTTGGGCTCCACTTGGACAGGGCTTGAACGTGGCTGGGGGAAGCATCTGGCCTTGGTTTGAGTGAAGCCCTGGAGTTTCCCAGGGTGCCACAGCTCTGCTGGATAACTGGGAATGTTGCTGCTCTGTCTCTGTAAGTGGGATTATAGGGACCATGTTCCCTTTTCACTGGTCCAAGATCTGAGGAGAAAACCTGTTTAGGATCTGTGTGGGTTTGGGGTATTTTTGTGTGAGTTTGGGATATTTGTTAGTTTAGGGTGTATGTTTTGTGAGTTTGGGGTATTTTTGTGTGAGTTGTGGCTATTTGTGAGCTTAGGGTGTTTGTTGTGTGACTTTGGGGTATTTTTGTACTAGTTTGGGGTACTGTTGTGTAAGCTTGGGGCGTTTTTGTGTGAGTTTGGCACTTGGCACTGCACGGTTTCTTTTCCTGTGTTCCTGCAGGGATCAGTGAGACTGACAAGGTGTTTCTCTGCAGGTGAATCGCTTTAACAAGGTGGAGGACAGGGCCATTTTCATCACTGACAGACATCTGTACAAGATGGACCCCATGAAGCAGTACAAGGTGATGAAGACCATCCCCCTCTATAATGTGAGTACAGCACTGGGGATCCTCATCTGGGGCTCTTTCAGGGCAGTGTCTTTACTCTGTAGCTCCATTTTCATATCCATAAAATGGAAAAAGTCCTTGGGTTGCAGTTTCTAATATATTTAATGTCTTTATACCTGTTATAGTGCAGTTATTGCAACACCAAAGCAGCAGGGTGGGAGTGCTGGGGTGTCCTGGGCAGGGCCACCAGTTGGGCTGGATGATCCTGGTGGGTCCTTTCCAACTCAGGATATTCCATGGTTCTGTGATTCTATGATCATATTAGCTTTTAATTTTGGTGCATAAAATAAAAGCTAAACCCCAAACTACCTCTTACACTTCTGTGCTCCCTTCCTGTTTCAGTTTTCTTTGCTGTGTGCAGGATCCTGGCCCTGGAAGGTGTTGGCATTTCACAGCAGCTTATGGCACTATTCCCATGTCTCTGAGGGTTTGTTTGATCCTTCAGGTCGTGCTTGAATTTATTTATTTTTATTTTCTTATATTTGTTCATGTTTAATGTAAATCTTACCAAAGCTAAACTCGGAATTACAGCGTGGTCAGGCCTTGGGGGTAGCAGGATGGAGCTGCCAGGCTGTGGATTATCAGGGATGGCAGGGGGTGGGCAGCACCTCAGCTTTGCTCCCCAGCATCCTGGAGCAGGGATTCAGCTCCTGCTCATCTCCCTCAGCCCGAGGTGACAGTGCTCTGGTTATCTCCAGCCTCCAGAGCCTGCCTGGCTACAGGGAAATGCCCTGCACGGATTTATTGGGGTGTTTGCATTTGGAGAAATGACAAACCTGGCATTTCTGTATTGCTGGGAGGGCAGGGATGGGATTAGGGTGAGGGTGAAATCTCATCTGCAGATGTGCAGGGGATGATTAGCTCTGGCTGCATCCATAATGTTGGGTTTAGAGTCTCCTCCTGCCCTCCTTGCTGGGCATCAGCCCCAGCTGGGCACCCAGCACAGTGTATCCACGGAGTAGCTGCTCCCAGTAGGAATCCTGGCTGCAGCAGGCAGTGTCTCCATGGCAGTGCCTCTTGTTTTGAAAGGAAGCTGCCCTGAGCAGCTGCAGGAGCTTTTCCAGGCTGCTGTTCTGTCCCAGCACCCGTGTCTCCATGCTCAGAGGAGCTGGCAGCACATCCTGCTGTGTGCCCAGGGGCTGTGTGTCCATGCAAAGCAGGGTGCAAACACCCCCAGCCTGGTGAAAATCGGGGTGCAAACACCCCCAGCCTGGTGAAAATTGGGGTGCAAACAGCTCCAGCCTGTGCAAAGCAGGGTGCAAACACCCCCAGCCTGTGCAAAGCAGGGTGCAAACATCCTCAGCCTCCCAGCAGAGCTCAGACACTCACACACTCACAGCCTTTTAGCAGAGGAGTTTTGCACACCTGATTTTTCAGGTGTTCCCAGACAGGTGTTTTTTGGTGACGTGGACAAGGTGGGATTTTGCCCACCAGGATTTCTCACTGTTGGTTTCTCCTTTACTTTAACCAGAGTGTCCAGGTCACTGAAATTCACCGAGTGCAGGACTAATGAGGGATAAATGTGTGTTTATCACAGGTTTAGAACAATGTTTTACCTGTGTGCCTGATGGGTGTAAAGGTGCACATTGCACATTTACAGCAGCACAGGACCACATCAGTTGCTGGTCAAACAAATCTTTCCTTCTGAAATCCTTAATGCCTTAAAAATTAGAGGTGAGCAAGTCAGGTACAATTTCACATTACTGACAGAGTATCTCTTATTAAGAAATGTCAGTAATTGTTGCTTTTTCACCAATAAAAGGTGTATCTAAAATAGAATATCCATTCCTGCAGGGAGCCCTAGGGCAGGCTCTGTGCTGGTGCTGTGTTGGCTGTTTTGGCTGTATTTTGGCTCAATATTTGTTGTATTTTTGGCTGTATTTTGGCTCAGTGTTGGTTGTATTTTGGCTCTGTGTTGGCTCTGTGTTGGTCTTGTGGCTGCTTTGCAGTTCTTCAGGACAAGAGCAGTTAATGGTCTGTGCAGGTAGGCCTCTTGCTCTGAGAATTCTCACATTTCTGCAGTTATAAATCAGTTTTATTGGTAGATGTGCAGTTATTCCCTTCAATAACCTACCACAGGGATTCTTGGCCAGGCAGTTCCTTTGACCTGAGCAGGAATCCTTGAGAGTCCAGGGGTCCTGGACTGCTTTGCACAGGAGGGGTGGGTCCAGGAGATCCTCTGCTGACCCATACAGCTTGTCAAGGTAACATTCCAGGATGGAAATTTGATTAAAACAAGCTTTGCTGCATTCTGTGGTGTAAAATTCCAGCTCTGTTGGCCACAGCCTGTCCCTGTACCTGCTCCTCCTGCCCTGTGTCCTGGGGAGGAGGCCCAGCCCTGCTGGGCTGCTCTGGGCACTGATCCTGCTGATGGATCCAGAGCCCTCTGAGCTGCAGGAAGGGGACAGGAAGAGAATTTGATTTATACATAGGACATAAAATATTTCATGGAATAATGGAATTGAATTTGGATTAGAAGGAATCTTAAAGCCCACCCAGTGCCACCCCTGCCATGGGCAGTGACACCTTCCTCTGTCCCAGGCTGCTCCAAGCCCTGTCCAGCCTGGCCTGGGACACTGCCAGGGATGCAGGGGCAGCCACTGCTGCTCTGAGCAACCTGGGCCAGGGTCTCCCCACCCTCACAGGGAAGAATTTTTTCCTAATATCCAATCTATATCTACACTGTTCCAGTTTGAAGCCACTCCATTGTAGTTCTCTTACCAGGATTTCTCAGATTTAAGTCTGGCAAACAGTCAATCCTATCGAGCACTTGTTTGTTCCTTGTTTTCTATTTGTTACTTAATGTTTATATTTGTGTTTTCTTTCCACTCCTGATCTGCCTTGCACACTCCTCCCATTTTTCTGTGCCTGATCCCTCCTTTCATGGAAGCCCTTCCACCATGTGGGAGAGGCAGTGGAAGGAGCTGATCAGTGATACAGAAATTCTGTCCTTTTTGGGAAAAGAGCAATTGTTTGCTCTTTTGCAATTGTTTGATCTGAAGGTTTTTTGAGGAGCAAATGGACAATAATGACACCAGTAATGATGTGTATCCATGGGGCAGCCCTGTCCTGCTTCTGGGTGAGTGTTCTCTGGGAAGAGGGATCGTCCTTCCCGTGCACAGAGGGGAACCAGGCTGGAATCCTCTGCCTGCTCCTGTGCTGCTCCTGTCAGCTCTCAGAAGTGCCCTGTCAACACAGCAGCATCCTCAGGGGTGGTGTTTCCATGGAGATCTCACTGGAGACAGTCAGCTGACGGCTGCTGCAGACACAAACTTGTTTTCAGCCGAGGAAATCACTCCCCATCTCCCCCAGCCAGGTCTGCCTGGCCGTGGTTGGAGTTCCTGCTGTCCCTGCACAGTGCCAGGCTCTGCACTGGGACAGGGGGAAGGGCTGGGAACTAAACCAGCTTTGACTTGGCTTAGATGGAAGGAAGGAAGGAGTTTTTTACAGTGGGTGCCCTGGCACAGCATGCCCAGAGCAGCAGTGGCTGCCCCTGCATCCCTGGCAGTGTCCCAGGCCAGGCTGGAACAGGCCTTGGAGCAACCTGGGATAGTGGAAAGTGTCACTGCCCATGGCAGGGGTGGCACTGGGTGATCCTTAAGGTCCCTTCCACCCAAACCATCCCATGGCTCTGGGTGAGGAATTTGTCATTCTCTGCACCACCTGACAAACAACAGCTTCCCTGTCAGCCCTGCAGGTTTCTCCATGTGGAGATGCTGCTTTGGGGGATTCTCTGGGTGGATTTTTACCTGCCAGCACTCTGGCATTGCCTCAGAGTACCAATACACAGTGACATTTTTGTTCTTACCTGAATTCAAACCGAACAGGTAATGGCTGAGGGGAATTAAAAGGCACCCAAACAGCAGAAAGGCTCCTGCAGCCACGTCTCCCCTGCAGTGCTGAACATAATAAAGGATGTTCTGCAGAAGCTGAGGATTTTCTCCTGCTCTTCAAGCAGGGCCAACATTAGTGTTGGTAAATACTGAGATAAGCACCTTCTCTGAAATGATTTCTTTTGTGTTGCATTTATTCACTCACAGAGTCTTGTGGGGAGGGGTGAAATGGGAAGATTTTGAAGGGCTCTTGGCCTCCTAACAGGGTTCTGTTGAATAATTAATGTTTAAATTGCCTTTTCAAATCCAACACTGCGACTTGTTCATCTTTCACACTCGCTGCACATTTAAAACCTTGATGGCAGCAGTCCCTGTGGTGCTATTGTGCTCACAGGAGGGTATTTAACCATGCAAATTAATTTTAAGGGACACTATAAAGCCAGGCAGCTGTTAATGCCTGTGCATGAGGTGGAACTTGTTTGGAAAGCATTTCCTAACCCCAAAATAGCCTGAACAGGGAATAAACTCCAGTGTGCTGGTGACATTGGTAGCAGGAGGGTCCTGCCTGGGGTTCCAGGGTCAGCAGCTGCTGCCCTTCAGTTCCTGGGGTAACAAACCAACAAAATCCCAGGGCCTGGACCTTTTGTGGAGTCTCATCCCAAAAATAGGGCACAGGCACACTGCTGTGGGCTGGGCTGGGCTTTTCTGGGATGTGTGAGGCATCCAGAGCTGCTGAGCAGCTTCCTTGGAAATAATACACTGTGGCTGCTGAGGCAAACCAGGGAGCAGCCTGAGCCCCCAGGATCCATGACAGGAGTCAGGAATCTCCAGCTGGATTCCTGCTCACAGCTTCTGGGGACACAGGAGCCTTTCCCCTAAACAAGGCAATCATTAGACTTTAATTTCAACAAAATGGTTTATGGGTGCTTCTTACCTGTATGGCAATGGGGCTTCCCTCTGCAGATCCCTGGATGGCTCAAAGGAGCCTTTTCATTGACAGGGAAAGCCCTCTGTGTTCTCTCTGTACTCCTTTCTTCCTTTCTCCTTTCTTGCTTTATTTTATTTTATTTTATTTTATTTTATTTTATTTTATTTTATTTTATTTTATTTTATTTTGTTTTGTTTTGTTTTGTTTTGTTTTGTTTTGTTTTGTTTTTTCATTATATTCTATTTACTTTATTTTATTCTATGTATTTGTCCCATGTATTATATTCTTTGTATTGTATCCCATTTATTGCAGTCTATTTATTTTATTCTGTTTTCCTTTCTCTGCTTTGCTGTACTTGCCTTTTGCGGCCTTTTTTACCCTCCTTGCACTTTGTTTCCCCAGCACAGATCTTTTTTTTGCATTCTCTAATGTTCATCTGTGCTCCCAGATTGCCCTTCCTAAAAATTCTGTTTTTCTTTTGTGAGATGATGACAAAGCTTTTGATGAGCCAAGTGCAGTTACTTAACAGACAAAAAGAAAATGCCAGAAAATAAGAAACTCAAACCAAACCCTTGCACCTTTTTATTTTGTCAGAACAGTCAGACCTTAATCCATGCCTAAACAAGGGAATTATTGTGGCTTTGCAGGGTTTGCAACTCACATTCTTCCTAAATTCTTGTGTTACCTACAAATCACAGGGGCACAGAGTTGTTCAGGTTGAAAAAGACCTTTAAAATCATCAAGTGTAGCATCAGCACCACCAAACCACATCCTCCAGTGCCACATCCACACCTTTTTTGGACAGCTCCAGGGATGGAGACTCCACCCCTGCCCTGGGCAGCTGTGCCAGGGCTGGAACAACCCTTCCATGAAGAAATTCTCCCAATATCCCTCCCCTGGCACAGCCTGAGGCTGTCAGATACCTTTGGTTTCCCAGTATGTGGGGGTTTGAAGACGCTGTTGGGCAGACTCCTGATGAATTTGGGATTCAGTGGTGGCATCCAGGGGAGATTTTGGGAAGAGCTTTTACCTGGGGCTCTTGGGAGAGCAGCTGGTGCCATCCTTGGCAGGTACCCCATGGCCCTGGGGAGGGAGAGAGGCACAGCAGTGACACAGGAGCTGCTGGGAGCCATCCCAGGCTGGGTGGGGGACACTCTCAGGCTGGGGGTGACACTCCCAGGCTGGGTGGGTGACACTCTCAGGCTGGGGGTGACACTCCCAGGCTGGGGGTGACACTCTCAGGCTGGGGGTGACACTCCCAGGCTGGGTGGGTGACACTCCCAGGCTGGGTGGGTGACACTCTCAGGCTGGGGGTGACACTCCCAGGCTGGGTGGGTGACACTCCCTCACACCTCCCAGGCTGCTGAATTCCACACAGCCGCTGTTGTTTCACCTCTCTCAGCTGCTGGGGGAGCACCCACCCAGTGCCACCCCTCAGCTCCGAGGTTGGGAGTGTCCTGGAAAGGAGAGAACCAGCCTGGCAGTGGCAAAGGGACAGGGAATCATGGAATCATGGAATGGCTTGGGTTGGAAGCACCTTAAAGCCCACCCAGTGCCACCCCTGCCATGGCAGGGACACCTTCCACTGTCCCAGGGTGCACCAAGCCTGGTCCAGCCTGGCCTGGGATGCTTCCAGGGATGGGGCATCAACATTTTTATATCAGCACACCCAATGTTGTTTTCCCTGTCTCTCCACAGCTCGTGGGGCTGAGTGTCTCCAATGGGAAGGACCAGCTCGTGGTGTTTCACACCAAGGACAACAAGGATCTCATTGTTTGTCTCTTCAGTAACGACCCCTCCAACGACAGCAGGATCGGGGAGCTCGTGGGAGTCCTGGCCAGTCACTTCAAGAGGTCAGTGCAGGAGCTGGGGCTGCTGGCCACCCATCCCAAAGTGCCAGACCATCCCTGGGGTCACTGTGGTGCTGGGCTCCAGCTGGAGCTGTGCTGCCTCACTGCAGTCCTGGGGTACCACAGTGACCTTTCTTCCTGGCATTTTTGGGACACAGCTTTTACCTACAACACTGCATTGCCTCTTCTGCCTTCCCTATATGTGTGTGACAGCCACAGGTGTCTGGGGACAAATATCACTGAAGGTGCACTCAGAGTGTGTCACTATGGCTCCCGAGGGCTTCCTACAGCCAAAACTCTTCGTATTTAGAATTAACATGGAGTTTTTCTGTGCTCAGACTGCCCCCCTGCCCCAGCACCAGCAGATGATTTATTGCTTGAGCTGTGCAATGTCATCTGAAGTCTGGCTGTCTTGTAAATAAATCCCTAAGCCAAAGCTGGTGATCAGGTACAGGGATATCTGGGATTGAGCTCCTGGACCAGCAAAAGTCACCTGGATCCCAGGAGTGAATGCCAGGCTGCCCACAGCAGCACCAGGCAGTGGCTACACTGCAGCCACAGAAAGGAACTCCACGGAGAAGCAGGGTGTGCAGTGAGCAGATCTTTGGGTTATTCCCTGGCTCCTCCAGAGGAGATTCCCCAGAGGAATGATGCTGCTCAGCACGTGCAACCCTGGCTTTGCTGTTCACAAGCTCCACAGAACTGATCAAGTGGAGTCTTTGTAGGTAAATCTTCATACAGAGCTGCCAGAGGCAGGAAAATGAGAGGGAATTTTGGCCACTTTAGGTCCCTGGGTATTTTTCCATGAATTCAAGATTGTGCTGGTCCAGCCCCTTCTCACCACCAGGGTGTGAAGTTCAGGACTGGCCGGGCTTCTGGAGGCAGGGGCTGAGTCCATTGGAAATGAATTCTCAGCATTGGTATAACTGGCTTGGGGGAATTCAGTGCTGCAAAGCAACAGAAAACATTCTCTGCTTTTGCTTTTACCTAAATATCATTTAATGTCAAAGGCAGCTGCTCTTGCAGGCTCAGGAGAGTCTGTGAAACAATGCACTTTATTTGGGAATCCTGGAAGTCCCTGGAGTTCCTCCACCAGCATCACCTTCAGGTGGCTGATGCTCCTCAGGGCCTTGCCAGGTCTCTGATGTGGGGACAGGCTGTGACACTGTTGGTGACAGTCCAGCTCCCGGGTTCAGTGTCCAATTGCCCAAAATTGCTTTTCCTTTTGCTCGCATGGGTCCCCCAAGCACCAGCCCTTGTGTCACCTCAGGCAGAGGTGCTTCATTTGAACAAAGGATGTTGTGACCATCAGCCTGAAACATTGCACCATTCTCCTGAAGGTGGAAACTGCTGATTTCCAGTTTCTTACACTGATTTTAACAATGACATTTCTATCTTTAAAAAGAATTAGGTTTAATCTAATCACTGTCTGGAGGAGAATGGCAGTTAAATACATTTATGTGCTGATCAGCTCCACTTAACACAATATTAGCATTATTTTAGTGCTTCAAATGACAAATCTCAGCTGGGTAAATGGGAGAGCTGGTGTAGAAGCCCATTTTTCTCCAACATCCAATACAAGTTCCTGGATGAAGGGCAATGCACAGGACAACTTGCATTTAGTTCCTCAAATATATACATGTTATGGTTTTCCTCTTTAAAGCGATATCTTTAAATCGAAACATTCAGGAATATATTCATGTTTTCCATCACTTTCCGTTTTCCTAGAGTCAAAAAACTCTTGTCAGTGAATGGGATTAGCTGACCCTTGCTGGAGAGGCACTGGGGAATTCCTCATTAGCAGGGATTAGCTGCGGGTCGTGTGCCTCTGGCAGGGGTCGGGTTTCTCTGTCCTGCCTGAGGAGGTGCTCGCTGTGAGCTAAGACCAGAGCCAGCAGGAAAACCTCGAGCATAAAAGTTGAATTGCTTGGAAGATCCCACCCATGGCGGGGTTTAAGAGCTCTGCTCCACCCGAACTGTGGGAGCAGCTCCCGTGGGTGCCGGGGCTCTCTCTGGACATTAAAAGCAATTCCAGCCATCTCAGAACCCATCCTGAATCCCTGCTGGGAGGTTTTAGCAGGGCTGAGGTGTTACAGGCACCTGTGTTTGTGTGGGGGGTGGTAGGTGATGATCCTTTACCTGTTTGTGTAATAAAATCATGTGAGTTCAGTGCCATTCTCAAAGAGGAGGAGGCTGCTGGTGTCACCTGAGCTGAGGTCATCCAAACCCTCTCACTCTTAGATGCTTTCTATCAGATTTTATTTTTTACTCCAAACTCTCTAAACTGGGAACTTCAATGTTGACACATCTATTTGGGAAATTTGGACATTTCCAGCAAGAAATAGCTCGGACATTTTTGAACAATTACAGAGGTGACATCTCTCAAGGCTGCATTCTGCAGCTGCTGTTGGGCATCAAGGCTTCACATTTGGGAATGTTTTGCCTGAGTTCACATTTCTTTGCATCACCCATGAAAGCTTCATGAAGCTGTGTCTTTTGAAAGTTATTCCTGGTAGGAATTGTCTTACTTTGAGATTGTGGTTAACAAATAAGTGTTTATACAGGGAAAAGCTAACATGAGGCCTCTGTGAGCTGTAACATTTTTCATGGATTTAACAGGAGTTCAAGTCACACTTCTACTGAATCAGCTGGATTTGGGTTTTTTTACAAAGCAGCTGAATTCTCAATGGAAAAGATGGGAAGCTGGAAGAGGTGTAGATGCAGTGGCTGCAGTAAGTCCATGCAAAGCAGTGTGCAGTGTCTTGAGCCTGAGCTCCCCTGGGAGTTCTCTGGCTGTCTCCACCTCAGGGATGGGATCTCCTGCCAGAGCCCAGGAGAGCTGGGATGCCCTGAGTGCCTGGAAGAGCTGGGAAGGTCCAGTGGTCCCTTGCAGGAGCAGGTGTGTGAAATCTGGATCGTGTTTCTGCCCTTGGTGCCCAGCAGGAGCAAAGGTGCTGTGCAGTAACTCAGAGCTCAGGGCCCTGCTCCTTGGTTTGCCAAGGCAGGGAGCAGCCCTGGGAGCTCTGGGAGCCTCCCTGCCAGTGCTGGGGCTTGGGAGAAAGGGACCTGGGGAGCTCTTGGAGGAGAGGGGATGGCTGTAGAAGGGAAAGATTATATTTACCCTTCCCATTCTACATCCTCACAGCCCCTCAGGCTCTAGAAGATGTTTGCAGTGATCAGTGCAGGGCACTGAGGACTTTCTGGGTGCCCTCACCTGAGATGACCCAACCTGGTCACCTCCCTGTGCTCTCACCATGCTGTGGCTCTCACCTGTGTTGGGTGATGTGAGCCCTGGGGTGCTCAGGTGTCCCCAGGGGTCATTCCCTGCCCCGTGGGAACAGGCAGGGTTTGTTCTGTCTGGCTGCCCACGTGCTGGGATCAGGGAGTCACTGTCCTGTTCCCTGATCCCCACATTGTCTGCAGCCCTTGGGTTCCTTCCAGGATTCCTGGAGGGAAGAGGGAGTTAAAAGAGCAGTCAAAAGCAATCCCTGCAGAACTCCAGCAGAAAATCACTTGCCTGAGGATAATTTTATAATTTCCATTGTGCTTTGGGACCTGTCAGCCAATTTTAATCATTAGTGTGTCCTGGATTCATCTTGTTTAGTCCTGGGGCCTTACCCTGGAGCGTTGGCTCTGGTATGATGGAGCAGGAATTCACACAGAGGGATCTCAGGCTGCCCCAGGGGCTGTGGCTCCTCCTTGCTCCACACAGGGCTCCTGGTGATCCTCAGGAAGATCCCATTCCCCTCCTGTCCCTTCCCCCTGCCCTAAGTGCAGTCCTTGTGCTCCATCCCTGCATTTGTGGTAGCAATGTCTTTGGTTGGGGAAGTGGAGATGTTTGGGTGTTGGATTTAGTGTCACTGTAACACAGGAATGTGGCTGTGCAGGTGGAATTGACACACAAATTACACCCTTAAATTGGGGGAAATCCATATATATACATAGATAGGCACATATCCCAGAATCCTGGGGTGGTTTAGGTGGAAGGGACCTCAAAGCCCACCCAGTGCCACCCCTGCCCTGGGCAGGGGCACCTTCCACTGTCCCAGGTTGCTCCAACCTGACCTTGGGCACTTCCAGAGATCCAGGGGCATCCACAGCTGCTCTGGGTACCCTGTGCCAGTGCCCAGAATATCTGCAAGAACTGGGGGAAAATATGTCTATATTTATGTAAAATGTAGGAAATTCTATGTACAGAGTTGTAAACAACCTGGGGCAAATCTGTGCCCTCAGCCTTTCCAAACCAGGTGAAACAGGCCCAGGTTTGCTGGAAGGTGCCCAGGTTTCCCAGGCTCCCATTCCAAGCCAGACTCGCTGGGGGAGCACATCCCAAAACACCTCTGTGCCTCCCTCAGCACACGGGATACAAGTGGGATTAAAGCTTTTTCTGCACGAGCCTGGGCGTGGACAAGCGAGGTCACCTCGGTGGAGTCACCAGAGGCTGCTCATCCCTTGGGGTGGGTGTAGGGAAACCCAAAACTGAGCTGGGGTTGGAGGAGACACCTCAGGGCATTCAGAAAAGCCTTTTCTAGGGAAAAAAAAAAGAGCACTTTGATTGCTTCCTTGGCATTCAAAGCTTCAGCCATGGAACTGGAACTGCTCCAGAGTGGGGATGAAACATTATTCCCCTCATACTCTGCCCTGCAGGAGTTACTGTCAGGTAAATCCTCCCCAGAACTGCAGTGATTTGGGGAGCTTGGATCTGTTTGGTACAAAGAGAAGAACTCACCGATTTTTTTTCTGATGTTTTGCTCTTTGCACCAGTGGTGGCAAACAAAGCTCCTGCAAACACAGTGAAGTGCAAGTGTTGAAATGCTGCCATTATCTCAGAGGTGATGTTTGAGGTGATGCTCTGGAGCTGAGGTGATTTTGTTATTTAGTCTGAATGCAGAGGAGTTTGTCACTGAGATGGAGACAAACACCCCATAAATACCCATTTTCAGTCCACTGTTCAAGAGCAGGAGCATTTGGTACATTTTTGGTGCTGTCTGTAAACAAAGCCAGAGGAGATTCAACTTGGGGTGATTTTGATTGTTTAGGAAAAAATTCTCAGCTCAGTGATGAGCCTGGTCTGGAATACAAATCATTTGATTAAAATAGATTCAAGATTTTTTATTTGATTTTTTTTTCCACTGATGTGGAGAGCCAAACCTTTGGCTCAGGCCCAGGAATCAGGTGAGCAGGGGTTAAACATTCAATTTGTTATATAAAGATGCTTTTTGCTATCAAAACTGGGCTAATTTTAATCAGTTAAAGATTGTTCCTTTCTTTTAAAGCTGTTTACCTTTCTATGGTAAAAACTTTGATTAACTGCTGAGATTCAGGGAGCTAAGCCAGGAGCATCTTCTGGGTAGCCAGGGACAATTGGGGGGACCATGGGGATATTAATGATGGATTTTTGGGACAAAGGAAGAAAGAGGAGCCCAGACTGGTTCTTCCCAAGGAATTAACCATGTCCTGGGGCAGAGCCTGCCCTCAGAGGAGGGGTGACATCCCTGGCATCACATGAATCTGCCACTTAAGCTTTGAGGAGATCCCTGAGCTGATGGGGTCACAGCCAGGGCTGAGGGAGCTTTGTCATTTTTAATCATAATCCATTTTTAGGCAAGTTCTGCTGGATTTTGGGGGAGCCTGAACCCCCAGGAAGCAGCTTTTAAGCACTTGGCCCTGCAGAGGGGCACTGGCAAAGGGAAAACAGTTTCCTTATACAAAATAAATGGGGAAATAAACAAACTGGAAACATTTGCCTGATACTCTCGGCTTGTCTTTGTGACTTCAAAAAAATGTCTAGGCTTTAGCTAAGATTTCCCTTTGATTTATGGTGTTTATAAAGTTGGAGCAGCCTGGGATAGTGGAAGGTGTCCCTGGCCGTGGCAGGGAGTGGCACTGGGTGATCTTTAAGGTCCCTTCCAACCCAAGCCATGATTCCCCAGGAATCATCTCTGGTAATTCCTCTGTTGTAACTTGGGTTGAGAAATGAGTTTCCCTTTGGAAAATAAATGCAAGATTTGTTGTTTTGAGTGACTCCAGGGCATGGAGAGGTGAGATTACAGCACCCTGATGAGACTCTGTCTCTGCTTTAATTCTTTTATATCCTGGAAAACTCTTGTTGCAACTGAGATTTTCCAAACACTTGTCCTGTGGGAAGGGATCTCATTAAGGAACTTGGAAGAGGATCATTCCCTTCCTTAAAACTCATCTTCCTACTGCTGCTGCTGCTCATCCTCCATCTCTGAGTGTCCCTGGCCAGGGAAGCCTCCCCAGCTCACATTCCTGTGGAAAAGTAGGTTTTTGTTACACTTCTCAATGTGTTCCTCAATGTAGGAAAAAATATTTGTCTCTCTGAGTCCTGGATTTGTGATATTGAGAACACAATGAGCTCAAGGGAGGGGTTTTGGCTCTCAGCAGGCTGATGAGTTTGTGGGAATCCTTTATTTGAGTCCCAGCCTCTGTATCTAAAAGTCATTTCTTGTGTCTGATAACATAAATGGTAACAATTAATTGTATTCCATGGCCTTCCTTTGAGTCCAGGGAGGTTTATTGGTCAGTTTGCCTTCCCTCATCTGCCTGTGCCCTGCTACCATTGTGTGTCAGCACCAAGTTTGTCCAAAACCCTCTGGAAAGAGGATTCAGTTTTATTCCTTTTTATCCTTTATTCCAGCATCCCTGTGTAACTTTGGTGCTTTCCCTTCTCTAAGCAGATCCTAGATGCTAAAGCTTCATGTCCAGGGTCCTCTTGGGAGGTGGGAGGGAGCTCTTGGTAAAAATGAAGTTATTGGGGCTCGAGGTGCTACAGGAGATTGATATTCCCATGGTGTCACTGGAATTGTTTTGTGTTCAGGAAGTCTTCCCCAGGGCATTTAAAAATCGTGGATTACTTTGGGAATTTGGACCCAGCTTTCCTCAGCAACTGTAAATCCTGAGAATCCAGTGACCCAAAAATCCTCTCAGTCACCAGAGGTGCTCTCCAGCCCACCACCCCAGTGGGTGTTTGCTCCCACTGACCTTTTGCAGAGTTCTTTGAGTTTCCCAGTTCATTCAGTTCGTTCCTTGACTCCATCTAAAGGATCTGCTGGGTTAAACAGATGAATCCTTTCCATCCTTGGACAACCTAAAGCACTAGGATGAAACTGGATTTTTTGTGTTCTAGGGGAAAAAAACAGCATTGAGACTGTCAGAAGAGGTGAGACAGTCCTAGAGTAGAAAATTCAAAGCCATCCTCCTCCTCCTGCTCCTCCCTCAGGGTTTCAGAAGCCTCAGACCCCTAAATGTGAACATCTTCGTTTTAGAGCCCTCAACATTTTCTGTGTCATTTTATGAGGCTCTCCTTGAGTCAGCTCCCTGCTCTCCTTGAGACATTTATGATCAGAAAGTAAAGTAATTAAGGTAATCAACCCTGAGGATGTGGAATTTCTGCATCCTATGTCCCACAGCCACCCTTCCCAGTCCAGCTTCCCTTTTGGTGCTGGGAACTGGGGATTTCCTCCAGCACAGGCAGTGATGTGGGAATAGGAAAATGGAAGTTTCTGGTATTACAAACCTCTTCCTCATCTGGCCCTGGGCTCTGTTCAGTGTATTCATCATCACAAATTATTATTTTCAATCTTCAGCCACAGCTCTCGGTGCTCATTCAACACTTGGAAAGTTTGACACGAATCCACACTTCTTTCTTTTCCTGGAAAAGTTCACAAACCACGTGGATGTGGTACTTGGGTAATGAACAGGGTGATGGTGCTGGATTGACAGGTGGATTTGATGATCTTAAAGGTCTTTTCCAGCTTTAATGATTCCATGAACCATCACCCTGCCCCCATTAATAACCTGACAGAAGCAGGAAGTCTCCTGAAAGGTGTTGGATGGTACAAACCTAGGCCCAAATCCTCTGCTGCATCCCAAAATCACAGAATCCCAGACTGGTTTGGGTTGGAAGGGACCTTAAAGCCCATCCAGTGCCACCCTTGTCATGGGCAGGGACACCTTCCACTGTCCCAGGCTGCTCCAAGCCCCAATGTCCAACCTGGCCTGGGACACTGCCAGGGATGCAGGGACAGCCACAGCTGCTCTGGGCACCCTGTGCCAGCCCTGCCCACCCTGCCAGGGATCAATTCCTGCCCAATATCCCATCCAGCCCTGCCCTCTGGCAGTGAGAGCCATTCTCTGTGTCCTGTCACTCTTGGGAATTGTCTCTCTCCATGTTTCCTGTTGGCTCCCCCAGGCCCTGGTTGGCCACAATGAGGTCACCCTCGGTCTCTGAACAATCCCAGCTCTCCCAGCCTTTCCTCCCAGCAGAGCTGCTCCAGCCCTGGCATCATCCTGGAGCCTCCTCTGGGCTCTCTCCAGCAGCTCCAGCTCCCTCCTGTGCTGGGCCCAGGGCTGGGGCAGATCTGCAGGTGGGGTCTCACCTGAGCAGGGCAGAGGGGGCAGTTGTAGTGATCATGCCAAGACAGACACGAGTGGCACCATCACCAGTCTTTTATTAAAAACTTCACAAGCCTTCTCTCAATGAGTTTCTTTCAGGTGACTCTGACTCCTTTTCTTACAGGCAGCTCCACACAGCTCTGACTCCTTCTCTCCTCTCTGCATAACTGGCTAAACCCCAACCTGTCCCTTTCCTGGCCACCTAACCCTGTCTGTCCCTCACACAACATCTCCTTACCTTATCTGTCCCTTACCTCCTCACAGCACAGGCAGCACATTCCAGGTCTCAAGCTCCAACTCAAACTGTAACTGGTGGCCAGCTAGCCCACTCATATTTTATAACACCCAGCCTCATTGGGCAGGCAAGGCTGTCTCCACTCCTCAGTAATCAGTACAGCTCTAATTCATTGGGAAAGGTTGCCTTCTGCACTGTCCTTTCAACCTGTCTTCCCGCAGATGGTCCCTGTCCCCCGGTGCCCAGGCTGTGGGGTCAGCCCAGGACAGGGATTTTGGGCAGGGCCGTGTCCAGCCGTGCCCCAGCAGCCCCCAGGGCAGGTTCTGAGTGTGGCTGCCCAGTGAGGGGTGTCCATGGTGCTGATCCTGTTCATTCTCCCCAGCCCTGCTCGAGCCTCTCCCTCCCGAGCAGATGGCTCTGCCTTGGCTGCCCTGCCTGGGCTCTGGTTCCAGCCCTGCCAGGCTGGCAGCAGCACTGGCTGGGCTCTGGGAGCAGCCCAAAGCTCAGCCACAGAAAATCTGCACATTCTGGGTTGGTGTGGGGAGGGGATTGAGATTCATGCCGTGTGTGTGCTGAAGCAGAGGGATGCTGAGCTGGGCAGCAGCTCCTGGAGAGGGATAAATCCCCCCTGGCTGCAGTCTGGGTGTGCAGCCCTGAGCTGCTGCTGCCATCAGCCACGTTTGGACCCAAAGCAGGCACAGATGGATTCTGGTGTCCACACAAAGCTCCCAACTCGTGCAGCTTGTGCTGTGTTCAGAGCCCCCACTGCTGTGGGATCCCAGCCCTGACCTGCCCCGTGTCCTCCCTGGGCCGTGGGAAGGGGCTGGGCTGGGCTGGCAGCACCAGGAGCTGCTCACAAAGCTTCAGGCACAAAAAGTGCCTCGTGGCTGATGCTGAAATATTACCAGGAGTTGTGTAACCCCTTTGTTCCCAGTGAGACACCCCAGGCTCGTTTCCCACCTTGGCTTCCCACCTTGCCTCTCATTTTTCCCAGTAAAGGTCTTGGTGAGCCCCATGGGCCTGAGCCTGTGCCAAGCTTAGGAAAAGCTTTGCCTTTAAACAAACTCCTTCAGTTTGGAGAGAGCTCTCAGTATCAGTCCCAAAGAGGTTTCTGTAAAATGGAGAACAGCAATGGTTTTTCAAGGCCTTAATATTTTTAGGGACGTGGAAATTTAATAAAATAAAGAGGATCAATAGGTTGGTCATGTTTGAAACAATAAGGAAAAGATGCATTTTTCTCTTTAATATTCAAGGGAATGTTCAATGTTAATATTGATTAATATATCAGATATTTGATCCAGCCACTTTTTACATTCTTACGTAAAACAAAGTATCATGAAAATACACATTACTGAAGCTTTCCTGCTCTTCTGCTCTGTGGCATCTTCAGCAGAAGAGCAAAGAAAAAATAAGAGCAAAACTGCTCTTTTCAGCTTTCCTTCCTCCAGTTCTCCTCTGGCCCAGCTCATTGCATCTCCTGAGCTCAGATTTGAGTTGTTCTCCCTAAGGCATTGATGTTTCTGTGACTGCTCTGTCACAAGTCGTTGGGATCCCAGAAAATTATTCTATTTAATGACCTCAGTTTATTTAGTGATTCTAATTAGTGATTTTTCACATAACTCAAGTGTTAGGCTAAGAGGGGAAGTTTGGGTTTGGGTTTTTTCTGGATGGGTATGAAGGATCCCACTAATAAAATCTGAATGTGCTGAAGACCCTGAGCTCGGGGCTTGGCATTTTTGGAAATGTCTGAGGACCTTTTTAATCAGATACTAAATATCTGGCAAAAATATTGACTCCACACAATTCCTTCTGAAGCTGAGGTCAATTAAGTTAGAATTTAAACGTGGCTGTATTGGAAAAACAAGGCAAAACCATTTATTGCTTGACAGATTTTAGAGCTTTTGTTTTTTGCAACAGATACAGAACTGAATCTGTGAGCTAAAGGTTTAAGGCTCGTGCTGTAAAGCAGGGTGGAAAAAAAATGTTCCTGGTGTAAAACTGAAGTAGATCAACTTAATCTACTGATCCTGGAGTGTTGCTCTCTGTACAAATCCTCCTACACCAGGTTGTCATTTCTTACCCAAATTTCTGAGAGCGTTTGGTCCATGGCTCTCCTCTTTCCCCTTTGCTCTGCCAAATTCCTAAATTAAGCTGTGTTGGGGGTTTGATGTAATATAAGAAAGATTTGCATAAGTGCAGTTATGGTAATTTTGTGGTGAGTTTCAATGTGTTGGCTTCATTTCAGCCCTTCAGATCCTTAAATCACTTTTGATTTGCTGTTGCTTAAACATTGCTTTTTTCCCCCTTTTGAAAACAGATGCATTGAGGATGAGCCGAGGCAAATTTCTCGTAAATCTGCTTTGTTCCTGGAGTCAGGCTGAGAGCCTCTGCTCCTGCCCAGAGCTGGGGAGCTGGCTGTAATAATTTATTATCCAAATATGATGTTTTAGTGCTGAATTAAGTGAGAGGAAAAAAAACAGAGGGGAGTGCTCGTGTGGAAAACTCATTTTTCCCCTAATTTTTTCCCCAAATAAAGAAGCTCTTTACAGTGAGGGTGGGCAGGGCTGGCACAGGGTGCCCAGAGCAGCAGTGGCTGCCCCTGCATCCCTGGCAGTGTCCAAGGCCAGGTTGGACAGGGCTTGGAGCAACCTGGACAGTGGAAGGTGTCCCTGCCCATGGCAGGGGTGGCACTGGATGGGCTGTAAGGTCCCTTCCCATCCTGGGATTCTGGGAGAAATCCCACTCAGAGGGCCCAGCTGCAGTTTGGGCTCCTCTCCCCACCAGATGTGCTGGCAGGATCCTGATGGTGCTCTTGTCTGTCCCACTCCCAGGAAAGTTCTGGGAACTCTGTTATTCCCAGTTTCTCAGCTGTGGGATCCCTTCGAGGTGCTTTAAATAAAAAAAAAAAATAATTCCATGGTGGAAAATGTCACCTTAAAGTGCTGTTGGCAGCAGGCTGAGGTACAGGGCAGGGCTGGCAATGATCCAAGTGCTGCCTGCCCTGAGCACCCAGGGCTTTGAGGGTGTGGGGATGTGTGGGGGACAGCTCAGCACAGCAAAGCAGGCTCAGAGCTGGCTCTGCCAACATCGACATCCTGGTGTGTGGGGTGTGCCAGGCAGTGCCTGCAGTGCTGAGCCCTCACCCAGCCCAGCTACAGAACCAGCCCCTGCCCAGCCCCTGCAGCATCTCCTGCTCTGGGGCAGCTCCGTGGTGTCCTCTGGGCACACAGGACCAACCTGCCTTCTCCTGGGGGTCCTGTGGGATTCCTGCCTTCTCCTGGGGGTCCCTGTGGGATTCCTGCCTTCTCCTGGGGGTCCCTGTGGGATTCCTGCAATCAGAGATGCTTCCAGCATCTCCAGGGTGCTCAACCCTCAGCTCCTCCCCAGGGAAGAACAATGAGCCATTTTCTCTCTGTTACACTCACTGGGTTGATAAGTAGTTGGCAAAAAGAGCTTCTCAGAGTCACAAATACGCTGAGCTGGACCCAGCAGGATCACCAAGTCCAGCTCCTTGGGGAGTCTGGGGTTTGTTGCCCATGCAGGCACATGAAGTTCATTTGAGGGCCCCTCACCTCTGCACAGTCTGTGGCTGGAATGAGTGTGGAGGAAAGAATTTTCACTACAGATTTCATCCCATTTCAATTCATCCTTTCCTTCAAGGATTTCATTTGGGAGCTGCAGTGCTGAGAGGGAAATGCAATTCAGGTGATGAAAACCAAATTAGGAAAAGCCCAAAGAGCACCTGGTGCTTCCATGTTCAGACCCATCCAGCCTGGGCTCTGCCTCACAGGTGGAGTTTTTGTGTTGTCATTGCCTGTTTTCCTTCCCACTAATGGGGAATGCTGGGGTGGAAGCTCTGGATATGCACCAGGTGTGGAGAACAGCCAGATGTTCCAGAAAACTCCTGAAATACTCCAGCTTGCCAGCAGCATCATTTTGTGAATCTCCATCTCTGCTTGTGTCCCTGAGGGCCAGCACTGGCTGTTCCCAGGCTCCTCCAGCCAGGGCTTGGAAGCAAAGTGCTGGTTGGGTTTTTAGGGCAGAATTGAATGAGTTTAAACGTGGGTGTCAAACAGCAACATCTGACAGTGACACTGAGCTGGGGTCTCCTTGCTGATCCCTTTATTCCCCTTGTGTCCCCCCTGGAAGCTCCTGCTCCAGCTGAGCTGTGTCCAGGGCTGGGGGACAGTGACTGCCCAAAGGTGGGACCAGAGCAGCTGGGGATGGGGGTCCTGCTTTGGAGCCAGTGGGATCCTGTGCCAAACACCGAGCATTTGGGTGCAGGGGGCAGGGGTTGGGCTTTGGGAATGGGGCATTTCCTGCTGGGGTGGGGTGGCCACTCAGTCTGGGGCTCTGTGCTGGTGACACCCTGCTGCCCTCGGCCATCCCTCCCTCGGCCTCCCAGCACATGGAGCCACAGGAATCCTCCCTCTCCCATCTCTGTCCCATCCCCACACAGCACATGATGCTCCCCAGAGCTCCAAAGGACAGCTAGCTTGCTTTCTCTCTCACTCTTTCTCCTTTCCTTTCCTTTCCTTTCCTTTCCTTTCCTTTCCTTTCCTTTCCTTTCCTTTCCTTTCCTTTCCTTTCCTTTCCTTTCCTTTCCTTTCCTTTCCTTTCCTTTCCTTTCCTTTCCTTTCCTTTCCTTTCCTTTCCTTTCCTTTCCTTTTCTCCTTCCTTCCTTCCCCCTAAACTCCACTGTAGGAGTCACTGGGGTGGGTGCTTTGAAGTTGATTTCCTCAGCACAAAAATCCTGAGAGGTGGGAAAAGGAATGTGAAAGGAAAGAGGATAATGCTGTGATTCCCTTAAATCCCAACCTGCATTTCCCCATTGTCCTCATCCTTCCTCCACACAGCCAGTTCTGTGCTGGGAGCCCAGGAGCTGCTCCCTGTGATGCTGGTGGTGATCCCAGGAGTTCACAGCTGCTTTCAGGAAGCTGCCACGCATTTTCCCCTGGAATCCTGCCCACCTCTCTGCTTTTCCATCGGTTCTTCCCTTCTCCAGCATTTCCCTCAGTTAAGGGCCTCAGTGACTGACAGCAAACAAAAAACAACAACAAAAAAAGCTCCATCGTGATCATATTTACTGGTGACCTACTTAAAATGCTCTTTCCTGCTGCTTTGGTGTGTGCTGCAGTGCTGCTGGCTCGAGTCTCCAGGGAATTGCTGCTGGAATGATAATGAATGCACAACGTGGCCCTTCGCTTGTTTAACTGGAGTCTCTCAAAGACATGGTTTATTTTTTATTGCATCATTTAGACTTCCTTTTTCTCCCCCACTTGTGATGTATTATTCCCATTTTTGGTCTCCCTGCTTCGTGCTCTGACTGCAGGCAGTGCTATTGTTTGAAGTGATGCCATTAAATCATGATGCCTTCATCTTTTGATAATTTTTCTGTTTGTTTTTCAGGAAAATTAGGCTCTTAGCTCTCTCCTTTAGAGTCTGAACTGTGTTGTCAAAGGCTTGTGTTGAGCATAATTTTTTTTTTTTCTGGTGAAAATACTCTAGCAGAGGTGATTATTTATTTAACAAACGCTTTACACCTACTCTGGTACATTTTTGTAGGGTTGTTGTAAATGGGTTTGCAGTGCAGGATGGGAAGTCATCAGCATTTTGCATATTCATAGAATCGTGGAGTGGTTAGGGAGGGAAGGGAATTTAAAGCCCATCCATTCCCACCCCCTGCCATGGCAGGGACACCTTCCACTGTCCCAGGCTGCTTCTTGGGCACTGCCAGGGATCCAGGGGCAGCCACAGCTGCTCTGGGCACCCTGTGCCAGGATCTCCCCACCCTGCCAGGGAACAATTCCTGCCCAATATCCCACCCAGCCCTGCCCTCTGGCAGTGGGAGCCATTCCCTGTGTCCTGTCCCTCCATCCCTTGTCCCTCTGCTGGAGCCCCTTTAGGCCCTGGAAGGGACTCTGAGATCTCCCTGGAGCTTCTCTTCTCCAGATGAGCACCCCCAGCTCTCCCAGCCTGGCTCCAGGGAGGCTCCAGCCCCTATAGCACATTTGTGGTCTCATCTGGACTTGCTCCAACTTTTTAATTGAACCTCTCAAGTCTTCCTGGTGTTCCTCTTTACCAATTCGTTTAGAGGAAAGTTTGGATGTTCCTACTCACTCCCCAGAGCTCTGCAGTGCTGTGGTTGGGAAGGACAGGGCTGTGTTTGTTGTAATTTGTGAATTTAGGATTGAGTGTGTCCATGGAATGGTAAATTAATCCTACATTTGCAAAGAATATCATGCCCCATCCCTGGAAGTGTCCAAGGCCAGGCTGGATGAGGCTTGGAGCAGTCTGGGACAGTGGAAATGTCCCTGCTCATGGCAGGGGTGGCACTGGATGGGCTTTAAGGTCCCTCCCAACCCAAACCATTCCAGGGTTCTGTAATTCCATGAATATCAGGATGTAGGAATCCACTGAAGCTGTGGATAAGGGATCACACCTGACATGTTCTTTTCTGGTGACTCCAGAATCCTTCTGGGTTCATACCCCAGTCACGTGGAGCAGGCTGAGTTTCCATGCCAGCCTAAATCCCCTGAGCTCGAATCCAAGCAGGATTCCTAAGCACATGGATAAAAATGCATAAAACAAACTCTACCTCGTGTCTTCTGCGTTTCCTGACACCCAAGAACTTCATTGGAGCAAAGCCCTGCGTTCAGGTGGAAATTACAAACTCAGGTGCTTAAAGTCCATAGGATCACAGATTCAGATTGGAAAAGCCCTCCAAGATCTGAGTCCAGCTGTTCCCCCAGCACTGCCGAGGCCACCAATGCCTCATGTCCCCAAGTGCCACATCCACAGGGCTTTTAAACCTGCCCATGGATGGAGACTCCAGCCCTGCCCTGAGAAGCTTGTTGAGATAATTCTCCAGATAATTCAGATAATTCTTGTTTTCTCAGCAAACACTCTTGCACTGGGGGTTATTTTCACAGGCTGGCCAGGGAACTGGAGGTGCTGAGAGAACATTTGCCACCCTCTCCCAGCCAGTTCTGGGTTACTGCCCTGTACTCCCTTCCCAGGGCAGATCTATGCCCTGTGTTGTCCCCACAGAGGTGACAGTAATCATGGAGGAGGCAGGACAAGAGGGAATCAGCTCCACTGTAAAGCCACTCAGGAAATTAATTCAGTCTCTGGCTCCAGGGCACTGGCTCCAAATGAGGCTGTAAGTAATGTTTAGTGGTCCTCTAAGTGGTGAGGAGGAGCTGGTCAGGAGCACAAACATGAGAGCAGCTTGGTGCTGCTTTGGGAAGAGGAACCCATCAGCCCATGGGCACGGTGCCCCTTCCAGCTGGGATCACTCCCAGGTGAGGGCTGAGCTTTGTAAAGTGAGTTTGGAGCCTTTGGAATGGGTGTTGCTGCCTCCCTAGGGAAATTGGGATGTGTGTGCTGTTCTCAGGCATGGCAGTCCTCACCCCTCATCCCTCACAAACACAGAAATAAATCGGGATTTACTGGAAGAGCTGCCAGAGAAGTTCTTGCTACAAAATGTGGCTCACTGGGAGAAGCTGGGCTTACAGAGAGGAATACTGTCTGTCCAGGTCTGTGTCCATGGGAGTTCATGGGGGAGCAGTAAATGGAATATTTAGAAGGAGACAGAGCAAGCAGGGGAAGGAAACCACAACAGTGTTGTTGTCCAAAGAATCTTTGTCACAGTCAGTGGATTTTAATGCCACCATGTTCCAGCTGTCCATGAGCTCCAGTGGCTCATTCCACCTTACAAAGTGCCCAGAGCCTGTACCTCAGTTTCAGACATTGATCAGGGCTTGTGTTTTATCTCCTCATCTGCTTTAACTTTAGTTCATCCACCAGAGCCAGTGGTATAAATTAATATTCCTAGGCCACAGGGTGCATTGCATAAAGCATTTTTACATCCAAATGGCACCATACATCCTGTAACAGAGCAGTGATTCATGGGCTGTTACATGGTAAAGCTGAGGTGAAGCCAGCTGACTAATTTAGACTGAGTAATTAGATTCTGAATTAAGTGCACAAAAGATGATTATTTTTTTCCGTTCGTGCTTTTCCTTGTGTGAACTCAGATGAGCTGATACTGGAGGAAAGGTGTTTTCCATTCTGCATGGTACCTGCTGGCAGCCTGAAGGGCAGTTAGAGAAGATTTACAGGGATGGCTCCATCCCTGTGCCACCCTGCTGGGAATGTTCACGAGCCAGGCTCCCTTCCAGGAATCCCAGTTTGCAGCCAGGCCCTGGGGACCCTTCCTTCACCCAGGCCTGTGTTTGTGTTTGCAGGGATGGAGCACTCTGACACTGATGTTTCCTTGATGTACAGGTAGAGACCAGCCAAGCAATGAAATATCCCCATCCGTGCTGCTCATGGATCAGGGAATGGTTTGGTTGGGAAGGGGCCTTAGAACCCATCCAGTGCCACCCCTGCCATGGGCAGGGACACCTTCCACTGTCCCAAGTGGCTCCAAGCCTGGTCCAGCCTGGCCTTGGACACTTCCAGGGATAGGGCAGCCACTGCTGCTCTGGTCAGCCTGTCCTTAGACTCTCTCAGTCTCCCCCTGCCCCAATCCCCTGGCACAGGAGTCATTCCTTTGCTCCTGTGCTCATGGAGATGCTGGTGGGAGCAGATTTGCAGAAGCTGAGCTATGGATCCAGCAGGATCTGAGGTGTCACCTACTCCACGCCATGGGGACAGGTCCCCGAGCCCCTGGTGACCACCTCTGCTTGTGTCCAGCTCCTGCCTGGGGGGTTCCAGCCAGCCCCAGCCCCATAGAGCTGCTGGAAGCTGAGCCTGGCCCAGGGATGGTTCCCAGTCCTGCTGCATCCCCAGGGACGCTGGGGGGGCTGAGCTCTCCCTGCCCAGGCAGCAGGCTCATCCTCCACCACGTTGCTCAGGGGATTTCCACGGGGTTCTCAGCCCCCAGGGTCAGCAGGGGGATGTTGGACCCCAGGGCCAACTCCAGCTGCAATCTCCAAACCCCAAACCAGTCTCCCCAGCCAGCCTCGCTATTTTTAGTTGGTTTCCCAGGGAAACGAGGCTTTATGTGGCTGCTGTATCCTGAGATTTGACAGTGAGGGAAAGAGGTAGTAAAGATCATTCTCTGTGAGACTTTTTTTTTTTTTGTGAAAATGGCTCATTTTGATTAAAGAGACAAGCCCTGAAATCTTCAGCCATCCAGGGAGTTTCAGTGTCCCCAGCCCTTGGGCAGTCACTGCCTTGCTGCTTCCTCAGACCTCCAAGAATTATCCCAGCATGGAAAAGGAAAGGGTGCTGAGGGCCAGGGCAGGAGTGTCAGGAGTGATTTTTTGGGTTTATTTATATTTTTGGGAAAACAGACTGTAGTCCTTCCACCTCTGAAGAACATCTCACGGGATGCTCTTCATGGAAGCACAAAAGATGCTTCTGTGGAGCCTCCAGCCATGTGCAGGATCCAGCAGCATCTGCTGAATGGATCCTTTGCCTTTTTTTAATGTGGAAAAGAGGAAAGCAAAGCTTTATTGGTGCCTGAACCCAGTGACCCTGGGCTGCTGCAAACTTTTCAGCCCCACACACAGACTTGGCCTTGGTGTTCACATGCAAAACTAGTTGGTGACATTTCCTTCTCAGGAACTTTTGAAGAGAGCAAAATAGGTGACTAAAACATTTACTCATAAATTTGTCACCTCATAGACTGGCAGATGTTGTGTTTTGCCTTGCTCAGCATCAGCTGGAGAGTGAGGCAGGACAGGATCCTGTTTTCCAGAGCCAGGGAACATAAGGTGCATCCCACAGCAGGCATGAAGTGTGGGTTTAAGTAGCCTGAACCAGGGGAGGTGATTTTTAGATCCCTTGTAGTGTGTCAGGAATCTTCCAAGGGCTGTAGGTGTGACCTGCAGGAGCCTCCTGCCCCTGTGCAGTGACAGCTGGGGACAAGGGGTGTCCCCAGGGTCTCTGAAATGCCAACACATCTCTGTGTTCAGGACCTTCATTCCACCATGCACCTTCAAAGCAGAGCAGGAGATGTCTCCAGCAGCTGAACAAGTCCCACTTTGGGGCAGGTGGGATAGAGGTGCCAATTCCCAGAACCTTCATCCCTGTCTGGATGTGCCTGAGTTGGACATTTGCAGTGTGAGGGACGTGTTTGCCCAGCTGCTTGTCAGGGCTGGGGTTAGCTCAGGCTGGAATTAATTTGCTTTATAATAAGGAATTATATGAAGACTTCTGAATGTTGGTAGTCCTCTTGTGCCTCACTGACAGCTCCACTGGTGCTGTATCCTGCAAATTGGCCAGAAGAGTCCTGAACCACAAGAGAAAGGAACAGGATAAGGATGAGCTTGGAACATGACAGAAAACACAGCTTGGGAGAGAGTGAGCTCGAGAGGAAGCTCAGGCTGGCGCAGCCCTCACACCTGAGTGACTCAAGGGGGACTCAGTGCCTGGTGTGGTTCACACCCCCTGCAGCAGGAGGTGTTGGGATGTGTCACCTCACAGTGACAGTGAGGAGGATCTCACACTGCTGGGAGGGACCTGAGGCAGGGGGAGGGATCAGTGCTGGTGATTCCTCTCTGCTGAGGGCTTCAACCTTAAGCTTCTCATCACAGAATGATAAAATCAAGGTTGAAAAAGCCCTCTGAGATTGAGTCCAGTCATTCCCCCAGCGCTGTCCCCTGTCCCCAAGTGCCACATCCATACAGCTTTTAAATCCTTCAGGGATGAGGACTCCACCACTGCCCTGGGCAGCTGTGCCAGGGCTGGACAACCTTTTCCATGAACAAATTTTCCCCAAATCCAACCTGAGCCTCCCCTGGCCCAGCCTGAGGCCGTTCTCTCTCCTGTCCCTGCTCCCTTGGAGCAGGATGTCCCCTGGATGTCCCCTCCTGTCAGGGAGTTGTGCAGAGCCAGAAGGGCCCCCTGAGCCTCCTTTTCTCCAGAACACCAACAATCCAGCACTCCCAGCCTCAGCAGCCCCAGCAGCCAGGCAGGCTTGTTTAGTGGCAGCTCTGGGAGCCACGGGGCACACAAAAGGCGGAGGAGAGGTGGCAGTGGGTACCAGGTGTGACAGACCTTGGTGAGACATTGAGGTGAGCAAGGCTGGCTCATCACTGTCATTCCTGTCTAGGCTGTGACCACATTATTTACTTTGAATAAATTGGAAGGGATTTTCTATTCATGAAATCTGAGGCACCTGCAGTGATTGATGACTTTGAGGTTACACCCCAAACTGTTCCACCTCCTTTAGGTGACACTGCCAGGCCTGAGCTGCCTCATCCTCCCATGGGCAAATCTCCTCCTCAGAATGACCTCGGTGCTCCTGATCCAGCTTTGCAAGGGGAGCAGCACTGGCTGTGCTCAGCTGGGCTAGAGGGACTTTGGATTGGCAGGACACAGGGAATGGCTTCCCACTGCCAGAGGATGGGCATGGATGGGATATTGAGGAGGAATTCTCCCCTGTGAGGATGGTCAGGCCCTGGCACAGGGTGCCCAGAGAAACTGTGGCTACTCCATCCAGGCTGGGCAGGGCTTGGAGCACCCTGGGGCAGTGGAAGGTGTCTCTGCCCATGGCAGGGGTGGCACTGGATGGGCTTTAAGGTCCCACCCACATCATTCCATAATCTTGCCCACAGGATTAGAGGCAGGTTTTGTTCGTATTTATGTGGAGAAAATGAATGACTGAACACAGAGGGCTCAGTGCTGCTGGCCCAGTGTCCATAAACTCCCTGGGATTCTGCATTCCTCATGTAGGGTCATGCAAGCCTCATGTCAGTTGAGTTGTGATCACACATCTTCTGTAGCTCATAGCAATGTTGTGTTGTGGTTGTAGCTGGAGCTAAAAATAGAATGGGAAAGGGCAGGATGGCCACCAGTGACCTAGTTCTGGGATTTGGTGTGCTTGGTTTTCTAAAAGTCAAAGAGATAAAAGCTGTCTGCCTGTCAGCTTAGTTTCCAAGGGATGCTCTGTTTGAGGGAGATTGTTCCCTGGTCAAGCAACTTCCTTCAGGTTTGGTTGAAGAATTCAACCACATTTAGCTCAATGCAAACCTGGCTGCAGGCAGGAAGGAAATCCCTGAGGGGTTTAGTGGTCTTGTGTCCTCGCCCCTGTTCTGCTTTGTTGTCGCTGCTGGGGAGGTCCCTGAGCATCTCTGTGACAGGCAGAATGTGCAGGGAACACATGGGAATGTGCAGGACCCCACAGACAGCCCTGTGACCCCGAGCTGGGCACTTGACATCAGGGACTGCTCACACCAGGAAGCTTGAAAATCAATTAACTTCTAACTGCAAAGCTTATTAACCCAGAGAAAAACATCTGCATTCCTGGGTCAGAGGTGGATTTGAGTAAGGAGAGGAGGGATTCAGATGCAAGTCTGGGAAAGGCACAGGGCAGGTTGGGGTTAGGTTTGTTTTGCTCTCCAGCAGAGCATCCCTCGCTCCCAGCAGCAGGGGGTGGATGAAACCACCTTGCCTGAGGATTGGGTCCTTTTTTTCTAAAAACCACCCTTGGCATAGCAGCTGATTCCTCCTCCCTGCTGCCCTCCCACTGGGGCTCTCCAGGGAAGAGTAGGTGCATTTGCATTCTGTGGTCAGTGCAGAGAAATTCAGGTGTGACAGGAGCCAGGCAGAGCCACAGGCTGGGTTTGATCTGCCTTCCCCCAGAGAGGGTTTTATTCAGGTATCCTGGTGCTGCATTTTGCATTGGATTTATTTATTAATGTTCTCCCTGTCTGTGAGATTTGGGGGTGGAGTGGGGATACGAGAGGGAACCAGGCTGAAATGCACCTCTGTTTTCAGAAGACAGAATTGTATTTCTGCCTTCAGTCCCAAATGATGGTTGATGCATCAGCAGAGGAAGTTTGGGGTGACAGAGGTTAAGTGTGCATCAGCTTCGTGGTTTTTATTGAGAGCTTATTTTTAACCATAAACTTTCCAGGGGAAGGTTCTTGACTTTCCTTTGCATTTAATAAAGGTCACCTCCTGTCCCAGGCTGTGAATCCACCGCAGTCCTGCTCCCAGCTGGAGCCTTCAGCAGCCTCGTAGCTGCCCTTGACTTTTGGGGCAGCCTCAGGATGAATTCCCCGGGGTTAAACTGAATTCCTGCCCACTAGGCCTCGGGTTACTGCAGTTTTCTCTGTGCTTTGAAGATCCTGTCACTCACATCTTATCTCCTTTTCTCAGAGCAGAGATCTGACAGGGACTGGGCCTCCAGGCTGCGATTCCAAGTGACTTAGCAGGTGTAAATGTCAGGGGAGATGGAGGCTTGGAGCTGTGGGGTGGAGGGGCCCTGCTGTGAAGGGGACACATCCATCCCTCCCAAGATCCATCTCTTACCCATCTCTTCCTGCCCTTTGTCTCTGAGGACAGGTGTTGAACCCCACATCTCAGTCCCCCTCTCCAAAAAGCTCTGCCAGTGCAGCTGTGTCTGGGTAAAAATCTTTTCTCAGCACGGCTTGGGTCCCTTTGTGCCTCTTCCCACCCCTTGCTGAGAGCTCTTCTGGGAAAACTTGTTTTTAGTCTGAGCCTTCCTGAACTGATGCCTTCATGGGTTTTGCTGGTTCCAGGTTCATTTAACCTGGAGTTGTTTGTGTCTAGACAGGTGAGTGGGGTGGGTTTCAGTGAGAGGGCAGTGAGTGAAGGACCTGCCTGGAGCTCTGTGGGGTGACAGCCTCGCCCCAGCTCCTTTGAGGTGTGCCCTGCTGACAAAGCCCTAATGGGCTGGGTCCCCTTGTTTCACCTAAAGCCTTGTCATCCTCCTTGCTTTGTTTGCAGCACACTCAGAACTGCTTTTTCAAGGTACTTGCCCAGCTGGAATATCCCTAAATATGCATCGAGTCCCAAGTCATGTCTCTGCAATCCCTGCAAGTGAAGCAGAAGGGATGTTTAAGCAGGGCCTGGATAAATTTTTAAACAGAGGTAACAAGCCAAGGAAGAGGTGGCAGGTGATGAAATGAAGGTGAGGAAAGAAGCAAATGAGATCTCTGATGTGTGAGTGCCTTTTCTGCAGGTCTGAGGCACCCTCAGTGCTAATGAGCCCCAGTGGTTTTGTGTGCCAGCCCCAGCCCCGGTGCTGGCTGAGGGCACTGCTGGCTGAGGGCACTGCTGGCTGAGGGCACTGCTGGCTGTGGGCACTGCTGGCTGTGGGCACTGCTGAGTGTGGGCACTGCTGGCTGTGGGCACTGCTGAGTGTGGGCACTGCTGGCTGTGGGCACTGCTGAGTGTGGGCACTGCTGGGTGAGGGCACTGCTGAGTGTGGGCACTGCTGGCTGTGGGCACTGCTGAGTGTGGGCACTGCTGGCTGAGGGCACTGCTGAGTGTGGGCACTGCTGGGTGAGAGGGCACTGCTGAGTGTGGGCACTGCTGGCTGTGGGCACTGCTGAGTGTGGGCACTGCTGGCTGAGGGCACTGCTGGCTGTGGGCACTGCTGAGTGTGGGCACTGCTGGCTGTGGGCACTGCTGAGTGTGGGCACTGCTGGCTGAGGGCACTGCTGAGTGTGGGCACTGCTGGGTGAGAGCTCTCCCTCTCTTCCTCTCTTGGCACTGCTGAGTGTGGGCACTGCTGGCTGTGGGCACTGCTGAGTGTGGGCACTGCTGGCTGTGGGTACTGCTAAGTGTGGGCACTGCTGCTGCTGCTGCAGTGAGGGGTGGCCTCTGCTCCCCCTCAGGTGTGGGCAGGTGATTGTGCAGAGCAGCTCTGCTGGTTTAGCCAAGTCATGAATTTCAAACAGGGAAATAAAGAGGAGTTTTTCTGCAGAGTGGTTGAAAGGAATATGGCTTTGTCCAGCCATGCCTTCCTGCATGCCTCCTCCCACTGGCATCCCAGACTGGCCATTGTGAAGTGAGCCAGGCCAGCTCCCATCCTGCAGCCCCAGGACAGGCCATGCCAAGTGACAATTGCCCATCTGGAAGTGTCCCAGGCCAGGCTGGATGGGGCTTGGAGCAGCCTGGGATAGTGGAAAGTGTTCCTGCTCAGGGCATGGAGTGGGAATGGATGATCTTTGAGGTCCCTCCCAACCCAAACCAGTGTGGGATTCCATGATTAAATGATCTTGAAGACCAATCTCTGATCCCATTTCTTTTCCCAGAATTCAGGACAGTTTTCTCACCGCCGTGGGTTCCTGTTGTCTGTGTTACACAGTTCAGATCACAGGGACACAAGGACAGTGTGACAGGGAGGAGGTTTCAGTGCCATGGGCCTGGCTGGGCCTGCAGTGCTCGCTCCAAGGCACAGAGAGCAGTGGGGCCAGTTCTGCAATGATTCAGGAATCACTTTTGAACAGTGGTTGTTGATCTCACAGGGTGTTGGAATGGTTTGAGTGGGAAGAGACCTTAAAGATCATCCAATTCCACCCCCTGCCATGGCAGGGACACTTTCCACTGTCCCAGGCTGCTCCAAGCCCCGTCCAGCCTGGCCTGGGACACTGCCAGGGATCAAGGGGAAGCCACTGCTGCTCTGGGCACCCTGTGCCAGGGCCTGCCCACCCTGACAGTGAACAATTCCTTCCCAATATTCATCTAACCCTGCCCTGGGCAGTGGGAAGCCATTCCCTCTTGTCCTGTCCCTTGAGCCTCTTGTGAAATGTTCCTCTCAGCCTTTTTGTAGGTGAGGATACAGAATACCAATAAATCGGATTATCAAACTCGCAAGCTCTTTTCCAAGGAAAGAGGAGGGGATGCAAAGAAGAGTGCCTGGAATGCAGGGATGGTGTGAGGTTCCCATGTCAGCAGCTCTTGGGCAGACTGACAGGGGATCAGCACTCCTGAAACGTTCCTCCATGTAGGCTGGGAAATTCCAACATCATCAGCTCGTCCCTCTGCAGCTCAGCCGGGACTCATCCCTTTTGGCATCCCTTCAGGCTTGGTTGCCAGTGATGTGTTACTGCATCTCCTGCTTGAGTTCAAAGGAATTGGGTTAATGAGCAGAAAGTCAACCATCAAATTACACTGACGCTTGCTTGCTGCCTCCTGGATTTCCCACTGCTGCCTCTTTGATCCCTGGGATGCAGGCAATTAAATACAGCAGCATTAAACACAAAGCACCTCACACGCTGGGTTTAGTCCCTTGCTTTTGTGTAATGTGGTCTTCAGATGAGGCTGAAACAGGATGAGATCGAGGAGGTAGGGAAGGGAGGAGAGCACAAATTAGTGGAAAACCTTTTGTCTTGGGAAATAAAACAGATCTCGAGACAGGCTGTAATTCCTAAAATCCTCAGGTACTTCAGCAGGCTGGGAAAGGCAGCAAGCCAGCCTGGAGGAGGAGCAGCAGCTCAGGAAAGGACAGATCCATCAGGAGTGACTGTCACTGAGGCTGGGGATTCCACAGTGCTGAGGAAGATCCAGGTCTGGGCTCAGCCAAGGTGCTGAAGAGAGATCAGGGGAGCAGCATCAGGGGAAAAGGAGCTTCTCTGGGTGGCTGCTGTTGCACTGTGAGGCTGCTGGCACAGGCCCTTGAGCAGGAAGGGATGCTCCCTCCATCTGCTGCTGGAATAGCAATCCCAGCAGTACAGACCTGACCCAGGAATCAATCCTGGCCTTTCCAGGGATTTAAATCTTCATTTGAAGAGGGTCCTTGCCCAAGAGTTGAGAAGGAGGCACAGATCCCTCTGGGAGCTCAGGCCAGCAGCAGCCCTGCAGCATTGCTGTGCTGGAAGGGGCTGCTCAGTCAGGGAGTGCCAAAACTCAGCGTGCAGAGAGAGCCAGGCTGAGGCCACGCTGCTGCCAGCTCCTGTCTTGGGCTAGGAAGGGCTGTCACCACCCAGAGGCAGCACAGTGACCCCAGGCCCTGTCACATCTTAAAATTCCCTCCTGAACAGCAACCTCTGATGAATCCTGGGGGTTGTTTTCATTTCACCTGCTGACAGCAGCCACATCCTGCTGGGTTTGCTGAGTGTTGTCAGCTGAGCTTGAGAGAGCAGGAACTGGAGGTCAAGGCCTGCCTGACAGTGAGAATTAGGAATAAGGGCATCATAATCCTAACTCCAGATTTAATGATTCCTTTCAGCATCATTAAAAATATTCAGGGAGCTTGTGGAGTTGGGCACATCCTGTAACTGTATGTGTTGGGGAAATTTATTTTTGCAAAGAAAGGCTGTTCTGTTCTGCCATGACTCAGGCCTGGGGATTGGGAGCACAAATAGGAATGATCCAGCCAGGAGAGGACGTTTCTGTGGTGAGGAGGGTGGCAGAGGGGGCGTGCTGCAGCTCCACAGCCTCACACAGCACAGGAAAACATTTTTAGCTCATGCAAATGTTTCACTTCCTCCTCATATGGTGACTTCACAGAGGCAGGCACCGGAGATGGTTCTGTCAGCAGCTCCTCAGCTCCACTCACAGAGATGCCAGCATGCCCTGGAGCTCTGGGAATGATCCTGGCAGGCTCTGGAGCTGCAGCCTGGCATGGGGCTGGCTCTGCTGGTGTGTGAGAGCCTGAAATCAGCCCCCACAGACGGGATTTGTTCTTTGTATTTTGTATTGAATTGTCTCTCACAGCCTTGGCTCGGGTCAGAGACAGGAGCTGGGCTGGGCAGAGGCTGGGATGGAGCTGCTGCAGCCTGGCTGTCCCTGCCTGCTCTGCCTGCAGTGTCCCTGTCTGTCCTGTCTGTCCCTGCCTGTCCCTGCCTGTCCCTGCCTGTCCCTGCCTGTCCCTGCCTGTCCTGCCCAGCTCTGTCTCCTCTCCAGCATAACCATTCCAGGATTTGTCCTTTCCCCTGCCCACAGGGATGTGTTGGAATGGCCACAGCATCCCAGCACAGTCCAGGGGAGCTCAGGTTGATTGAGGGTCCCTTAATTGTAAACAGAAATTCAGGTTGTGCTTGGTTGTTTGTTTGTGTGGAATATTTGAACCAGCTTTCCTAACTCTACAGACACAGGAGGTCAGACTATGCCAGTTAAAATTCAGATTGTTTTTCTCCAGGTAGCCCTGTGGGTCAGATGGCTGCTGGTGGCCTTGGGGGTGATCCTGCCACTTCAGCCAAGGGTGATGCCCTGCAGGGATCTCCTGTGACAGCCAGAGCAGCTTTTGTTTCAGCCTTTCTAGGAAACAGCTGGAGCAGAGCCAGGGAGGACGAGATGGGAGAGGGGACAGGGAGGGACAGCGGGGGCTGGGGTACAGATGTGCTTCTGCTGTGGCAAAGAGGAGGGGGAATGGGATTCTTTGTGCATCACACGGTGACAGGGGTGCCTGGGAGGGCTGATGGGGATTTTGGGGTCCCCAGAGCAGGGACAGTCACCATGGCAACCAGCAGCATCCAAGCAGTCACTGTCACACCGCCTGGGTGATCGAATGAGTTCATCTCCAAATCCCTAAATGACAGTGATAACAATAATCCCATGGAAATGCTGGGTGGGCAAGGGGCTGAGGAATCACTGCAGCCCCTGATTCCATGGGGAACCACACAGGAGATTCCTAGAGCAGGGATGAGCAGCAGGAGGAGGTGGGTGCCCTCCTGCATCCTCGTGGGCTCCAAGGGAGGACATTGCCCCTCATTTTTAGTTCCATGTGCTCAGGACAGCAGTGGAGAGAACCCCTGAGTGTGCAGATTGCTCAGTGCTCTGCAGAAATGGGGGAAAGCACCAAAAAGTTCATTTCTGACAAGTCCCACCAATCGGGGGGGTGGGGCGGTGCTGGTTTATGGTGTGTGATTTAACAACAAAAGTAATTTTGCTTCTCAGCCTCCCACTGAACTTTAGACATGGCTCAGGCTGTGCAGCACCATGGTGGCACAGGTGTGGAGGGATTTTCCATGCTGAAAATCTGATTTTTGGTACAGAAAATTTTCCATATTGAAAAAAGAAGCCTCTCTTACCATGGAGGTAAAGGATCCTTTCCAGTTACTGTATTTTCCCCCCTTATCTCCTGTATTTTCACTCCCTTACTGGCCAGAGCTACAGCAGGGGAAGCAAATCCATCTCTGCATCTATAAAGGTTGAATTTTTTATAGACAACTAAATATTTTAACACATGGAGACAATAACACTCTCCTGTTAAAAATAAGCAAGCTCCTCCGCCTTAGTTATGTGGCAGTTACCAAAAAATAACATCCACTGGAGCACTCAGCTGCAATTTAAAAGTAAAATTAAAATTTCGTGGTGTTTGTCTGGTTTGACAAGATTTATTGCAGTCTCTCATTATGCGGCAGGTTCAAGGGAACCTCTCCAGAGGACACAGAACAATTTAGAAAATGAAAGCCTGAAACAGTTTATTATTAGAAGGTGGGTTGGAGTTTGTAGGGCTCCTACACGGAGTTATTTCATCTGGTACATTGGAGATATTTTTGCTGAAGCCATTAAACCCTTGGCACACAAACCTGTTATTAAAACTGATTTAGGCTAAGACAGGATAAATACTTTGAACTCTTGATTTAATTGACTTATTTCACTTCAGAATTCAGTCTCAGGCCTAAGACTAAAGAGAATTTAATTCCCAAATTTCCCCTTCCTGCCTATTTGTAGGTGCCAGCTCCAGGTCCCTGGTGTCCCCTCCATGGCCCTGACCTCACAGCAGGTTGCAGTGTAGGAATATTTCTCTTTTTCACTTGGATTCTGAGCTTCAGGGTGGAAATATTTTCCTCCCTGTGTTGCTGCTGCTTCATCCCATTTGTGTGATGCCCTTGCCTGGAACACAAAGCGTTCCCTGCCCTCCCCCAGGTCACAGCTCTGCTGAAGGTCTCACACAGGAGTTCAGTGGGAGCTTTGTGTCCGTGTTCAGCAAACATGGACCAGGAGGAAACTGCTGCTCAGATAAGCAGAGATCAGGCTGCCCAGGGAATGGTCACAGCTCCAGGGAGCTCCAGGAGCATTTGGACAGTGCTCTCAGGGTGGGATTGTTGGGGTGTCTGTGCAGGGCCAGCAGTTGGACTGGATGATCCTGATGGGTCCCTTCCAGCTCAGGATATTCCATGGTTCTGTGAGATTGAAATCTGGTTTTATGGAATCCATATTACGTTTTTATTGTCCTGGTTTTCCTCCTGCTCATGCCCCCAGCTCTCTCTGCATGATTTTCATGTCTGATGACAGCTCCACCTCTGTCTCTCAGCCCTGGCCAAACACTGCTTTTTCCTGGGTGATTTTCTGTGTCCCTGCAATTACCTTGGCGTGTTTGCCTGGACCTGAGCTGTGACATGAAAGCAGGCAGTGCTTGCTGGAGGGCAAGGGATGCACCTGGGATGCATCATAATTCCTGCCTGAACACTTGGAGCTGCAGGTCTGGGCACGTCCTATGGGGAGAGACAGGACAGGCTGAGCTGCTCGGGCTGGACTGCCTCACACATGGCCACAGTGGCCCTTTGGCCAGGCCAGGGCTGGGGACAGCTCTTGGTGGAAGGTCCTTCCTCAGCAGAGTGTCCTGTGTTCCCTACAGTTGAGCCAAGTTCTCTTTTTTGTGGTTTTTCTCCTTTTTGGGCAGTGCTTGTTCCCCTATCACTGTGATCTCTCTGCAGTTGTGCCCCCTTTGGGTTTATTTTCTCCCAGGAAGGATTTTGGTGGGACTGTTCCTGTGTGCTCCAGCTTTGGAGCATCCCTCCTGCCACAGCCCTGGGGTCTGTCCTTGTCCCTGGCACAGCAGCACTGCCAGGATGAGCCATGGAGCCTCACCCTGTGTGTGAGGAGCACCAGGGACCTTCATCATGTTCCAGAGCAAAATGATCCTTTGAGAAACCCCCAAAAGGAAGGGTTTGAGACACCAGCACCCAAAATCTGTCTGTTTGCTTGCCAATGGAGTAAGGCTTAAAAAACCACAATAAATTATTTTATCTTGGATATTTTATTTGCTTAGCAGCAACTCATGTGAATGTGTAAAAATGATGGAATGTCACAGAATCAGAGAACAGTTGGGTTGGAAAGGACCTTAAAGCTCATCCAGTGCCATGGCAGGGACACCTTCCACTGTCCCAGGCTGCTCCAAGCCCAGTCCAGCCTGGCCTGGGACACTTCCAGTGTCCATTTTTTGATGCAAACAGGAGCTCAGCTGGTCAAAAGAGGACCCTGAGCTTCCCAAAGAGTCCCAAAGTGTGCTCACACTCACACCCTCCCCAGATGCTGCGTGGGGCAGTTGAGGACGTGCAGAGCTCAGAGCTGGGATCACTCGGGCAGCTCAGAAAAGGCTGAAATTTGTCTGATATCCTCAATTCTGAATTTCTGCTGGAAACAAACCCAGCCTGTTTGCAGGGTACACAACAGTCCCAGTGTGCTTTGGCAGGGTTGGCTTTGCCACGTGGCTGGGATCAAGGTTGGAGGTTTCCTCTTCCAAAATGCCATGTGGATGGTCAGGGTATCCTCAGGGTGACCCCACAGGGAGCTGCTGCTGGAACAACCTCAGCTCTTGGCATTGGAGGGGTTGTTTAAGCTGAAGTAAAACATGGCAGAGAGGTTCTCTGCAGTTAATAAGATAAATACTAATTATCAGCATCAAACAAAAAGATGGGATAATAGATGCCCATTTTATAGTCCCCCAGCATTAGGAGGGACATGTCCAGGAAGTGGTTTCTTCCCTCCAGTGTCTTCATAAATTCCAGTTTCTCAGGTAACTAAGTGGTATCTTTAGGATGATGGAAATTAAAATGCATATAGATAAAATATATAAAATACACAAAATCCTCCCAGGTTGGGCCAAGAGCCTGGTGAGCTGTCCCTGGTGGTTCAATCAGTGCAGAGTTTGTGGTACAGAAACTTCCCAGTAAATTAGGAGTGGAAAGGATAAAAAATCCCAGCTGGTGAGGGTTTTTGTTCCTGTCCTGCAGCTCTTTTCAAACAAATTGTAATACTCTGATATCAGACTGCTGGTGTTCCCAACAGGAGTTATTGCTTCAGTATCCCTACCCTGGAAATAGAGTGTTGGGAATGCTTGGGAAACATCTGGGCTTGGAGGAATGTTTGCTATAAGATGGAAAAACCCCTCCAGACTCCTTTGCCTCCAGACTTCCAACTGGGCTCCTTCAGGACTGAGCTTTCACAGTTCTGCTTTTCAGCCAAAATCTTTCCTCTGGAGTTTCCAACTTCTTTTTTATCGACTTTCTTCTACATAGAAATGAGGAGTAAGTGTGGAGGTGGCTCCACAGGCAGCAGGAAGAGGCAGCTGAGATCCTCTCCCAGGGGTCTCCCAGGCCAGAGAAGCTGCTGGAAGCATAGGTGATCTCCATAGGGAAAATCTGCTCCCAGGCCGTGTTAAGACCCAGACTGAGGTGGTGGATGGTGCTGAGGTCCTTTCCTTGGTGCCAGCTGTCCCCTGAGTTTGGTCATTTGTGTCCCTCAGCTCGGGGTGGTTCATATCCCATGTGTGGAGGTGATTCAGGCCCTGGACTGGGATACAAAAGCTTCCCATGGTTCAAGCAAAGCCCTTCCAGCTCCCTTGGCCTCTGTGAGCATCCTCTGCTAAAGCTTCAGCTCCTCCAAAAGCTGAGGCCCAGCCAAGGCCCTCAGAAGCAGCTCCTGACTCATTCTCAGGTTGATTTCATTGGAAATTCTAAACCTGCCTGAGTCAGGGCTTGTGAGGGGGAACCTCTCGGGGCTGTCTGGAGGCAACCCTGAATTGCTCTCCAGGATCACAGGAGGATGTTAAGTAGAACATCTCCCTGAAGCTTGTGCTGTCTGCAAGGATAAAACCAGGGAGGTGCTGCCAACAGAGCTGGAAGAACTTAAACACGTTATCCAGAGAGATCCCATCAGAGAAAGAGAATTCTGGGAAGATGTGTGATTTGGGAAGCCCTTGATAATCTTCAAAGAGGAAAATGGTGGCAGGTCAGAGATCTGTGCTCTCTCTAAACAGCAATTCCCCATCACAGCATTGTGCCCCTGCAACTTCAGGATGCAAAAAAGGGTCTCCTGACAACATGACCAAAGAAATTCTGTGTATTTATGGGAGGGGGGGAATTTCAAAGTGTTTGCTCCCAGTAATATTTCCTAGAGGATGGGACTGACTGAGGGATGTAGAAAAGGATGTGATGAAAATGCTTTCACAGAAGAGCTACAATAGTAATTTAAAATGCAGAAAACCAAACTGTGTTAGCACTTGATCAGGTCAGTCTGTCACTTTATTGGTTCCTCTCAGAGCTGGGTTGATTGTTATCTGTGAACACAAAGAAAGTCCTTCCCATTTGTTCAGTATTTGTCACCATTTCTTCAGGGCCATGGTAGAAACTTTGACACAAACTCAAGACATTTTTGTTCACTTTCCAGCCTTCCAACTTCAAACCATCCCATATCTCATATGTCCCGTGTGTGTGCTGCTGGTGTTGAGGTGGAGAAGGGCCAGGGAATGCCAGGCAGCCCCAGGGGTGAGACTCACCCTGCTGAACTCTGGGGCCAAACTCCAGCAGAATCTTTTCAGTTCCTTGTGGTGAGATCTGCCTGGAGTGCTGAGGGATGGTGACAAGGGAAGGTCTTAGAATTTCCAGGGGGTGCCTGGCTCTGGAACAGGCACCAAGGGGCAGGAGGTGCTGCCTCCCCAAACCCCCCTGGATTGTGTTTGAAATGGAGCTGTGGGGAAGAGCCATCCCTGCGGGAGAGGCAGGATGGGGAGAGCAGAAGTTGATGGAGCTTCAGAGCTTTGGAGAGAAGGGACAAAATTGTCCATTTTTCTTCCCTGGTGCCATCTGGGTGGTCCCAAAGGAGCTGAGAGTGAATTGCTCTTGCCCAGCACCCATCAGGTGGGCAGAGGGGGAGGATGTGGGGTGGATCCCACCCAGGTGTGCCCCTGTCCCTCTTCCCTCTTTCCCAGCACACTCTCAGCGTTTTGCTGCCCTCTGCTCCGTCTCTTGCTGGCCACCATCCACGTTCACATTTTTATTTTAAAAACCCTGTTTGGGAGTGTTTGCTGCACTCCCTGGGGCAGGCAGGAGCGCAGATGGACGTGAGCAGCATCAGGGTTGGCTCCAGGCCTGCTTTCATTTCCACTCGAAGGAGGAGCTCCTTGAGCTGAGCTGTTAAGCCGCGGCCCAAAACAGACTTAGGCCACGCCTAAGTGCTTTGGTGCTTGGGTTGAGCAGCTCGGTCAAAGGCGGTGCAGCCAAACACGAGCCTGTCCCTCTCACCTGTGAGGTGTCACCTGAGGCTTTGCTCACCTGGGCAAGGTTCATTTGGCTCCTGGGCAGCACCAAGGAGTTTTGCAGCAGGAGAGGAGTGGAGCAGTTAAATGTTCCTGCCCCATGGAGCACATCCCAGGGAGCACCGGCTGCACCATCCCCTCCCAGTAACCCCAGCAGGGTTTGGGTGAAGCCACCCCAGATCCACGTGTCAAGAGCCCCTAAATTCCGTTTGGTTTCTAGCAGAGCAGATGGGCAGAAATCGTGCAAAGAAAAAAACTGACAGGGAGCAGGCTCTGCTCAGCCAGGGGATCAATCCCCGTTGCTACAGCAACTGATTATTGACATTTATTAACAAAAAGCCCACTTATGACTTGAAAGTGCTTATTCACAAAATCTGTTTGCACTTAAGATTATATAAGGCACAGTCTGCACTGCCTGACATTATCCAAACCCAACAACTCATTAAATTCAACCAGAGCTTGGCCAGAGCTGTGTCAGAGCCCTTTCCACTCCCAACCTGCCAAGCTCTGCTGGGACTGATGTCCCCAGTTTTCAGCTCTAAATATCCACTTATTAATTTAATTTCTGCTGTCTACTGGCACAAGGGCAGAGGGGCTGGAATAGATTGTTTGGAAGATGATTTTTCTGGACTCTTGATTTACCAAAGGCATTTTGTCCCAGGTAATGAGCATTAAACTTTCACAGAATCACAGAGGGTGGGAAAGATCTCCAAGGTCATTGAGTCCAACTACTGGTTTGGTTTCTACTTTAGAGGATATTCACCTTATTTTGAGCATTTTCTGGTTTTACAAAAGCAGAAATGTTGAATGTTGAAAAGAATGAATTGAGGTGTGATTTCAGCTGTATTATTCTAGGCTGAGTTCAGTTTGTAAATATAGTTCCAAAACACTAAATATAACTGCCAATACTTGTTAATTGTTCTTGTTAATACTTTGTGAGCTGCCAGTGATTGTACTAAATCAAGTTGTTGATTTAGTAATCAAAGTAATGACAGTGCTTCAAAATTATTTTAATTTGAAGTCACTTTGGATGCTGCAGAGTTAAGGAATCGTGCTGGAAGCTTCTTGCCAGTGGGGCTTTCTACAGACTTATCATTTTCAAACCCAGCATTTCGAGTTTGTTTTAGTGAAACGGTAGAAAAAGGACAGTAAATCTCTATGGCAAATCGGAAATGTTATTTTGGATTTTGAGAACAATAGAAATGGGAAGTATTGACTAGGCCTAGGTTTAATTTAGGTTTTAATTATAATTTTTGTGTAAGTAGTCTTTAAATCCTTCCTACAAAGCAATCAACACTCCAGAGGTAAAATTCCACCCCTAGGAATTGAGGAGGAGGGAGCTCAAAATAGCACAGCACCCTCTTCTCCCTTTTCTCTGAGTCCTTGTGCGAGCAGAGAGCTCATCCCTGGTTTTCCTCTCCTTTGGATCCCGCAGATGAGGAGATAAAGGCGAGGAGGAGCAGCCCCAGGCCAGAGTTCCAGAGGCAGGAGGTGCCACAATCCCCTCCCAGCAGCACCATCCCATCTCCTGCAGTGCTCCTGGAGCCACAGCTCTGCCCTGGGCACCGGAGCCAGGGCTGTGCCCCTTTGCCAGGCACCACAGCCATTCCCTGCCCCTGCTCTTCCTGCTGCTCTTGCTTCAGGGAGAGCTCAGGGCATCAGGAATGAGCACTGGTACATCCCTGGCTCAGCAGCAAATCCATCAGCCACTTCCATTTTCCCAGTCTTTGCTTTCCCCTGTCCCAGCATTCTCATGGTGCTGACCATGCTCGGCCCCAGATGCCGTGAGGTGCTCCTGGAGCTTTTCCCTCTATTCTGATTCCAGCGTTTGTGGAGCTGTTGTTGTCTTGTAGTCCTGTGCCTGGAAGCCTCTAGGAAAATCTTAATTTTGTCTGGATTAGGATCAACATCTCCTTGTCCTTCGAGGCTGTGGCACCTCACAGGCAACAACTTCCCTTCAGGAGCTGCATTCAGACGCAAAAGTTTTTGGAAACTTTTTGGAAAATCCTTTTCAAAGATGTCATTCTGTTCATGGCCAAACCATCCCATCAGTTGCCTTCTGGCTTTCCCTCATCAAATAAACCTGAGGAGAAGAAGCGGGTGGAGGCAGATTTAATCAGAAGCAGCAAGAGTTTTATCAGCTCACATCTGCAGTGTGGGGATGGTGATAAGTGAGAGCGACAGTGCAGTGATCACATCGGGAGTGATGGGACAATGGCTTCAAACTGAAAGAGAGCAGGGCTGGATGGGATATTGGGAAGGAATTGTTCCCTGGCAGGATGGGCAGGGCTGGCACAGCATGCCCAGAGCAGCTGTGGCTGCCCCTGGATCCCTGGCAGTGTCCCAGGCCAGGCTGGGACAGGCCTTGGAGCAACCTGGGATAGTGGAAGGTGTCACTGCCCATGGCAGGGCTGGCACTGGATGGGCTTTGAGGTCCCTTCCCACCCAAATCATTCCATGATCTTACAGGGCTCCTCCTGTACAGAAACACCCCCAGACAGTGACATTTGGGGAAGGTGGGATCCAGCTGCCACCAGAGGCTGCAGCCTGTGATTCCACAGCAGGGCTGGATTTTAGCTGTGGTTTCCTGTGTCAGAGGACACAGAGGTGCTGCTGGAGGGGACAGGAGCTGCTCTGCAGCTTCTCCAGGTAAAGCTCTGCAGCGTGGGAGGCTCCAGTTCTCCTCTCAGACTCAGCTTGGTCAGCAAGAAACATTGGGGATTTTCCACCAGCCCGGGAGAGAGCGATGGGGATGGTTCTGGGTGGAACAAGGAGAGCACAGGGACCTTTCAGGCCAGGACGAGCTCACTGCACCTTCCTGCACTCCCGAGATGCTGCTCAATGTCGGTGCGAACTGGAGGGACAGCTCAGGGGCCCTCCTGCCCCAGGCTGGGAATTTGAGACAGGCACCAGGATAATTCCACAGGGAAATCCTGCCTGCTTTGGGAGCTTCCCATTCCCAAACAGCAACTGGCTGCTTTGAAATCGATAGTGCATGGAAAGAGGGGGCTTTGCTGAAATTGAGTTTTCTCATCCTGCCTTCTGTGGAACAGTTGGATGGGGGGCTGGGGACTCTCAGACCCATCTCTGGGGCAGAGAGGCTCTGAGTCAAGTAAGGTACCAGTAAGTTTCCTGTAAATTAGCAGTAAGGTGAATTTTCTTTCCTCTGCTCATTTATTTCACTGCCTTACACCTCCCATCCCACGGGCCCGCAGCTGCAGGGATCCCATCCAAGGGCATTGCAGATGGGAATGGGAGCCCGGCCCCTCCTGCTGCCCAGCTCGATTCCAGCCAGGATGCCTTTGAAATCCAATGCACGCCTTAAATGTGCTTCCGGCCCCTGTTAACAGCTGCTCCTGCTCCCGTGTGGAAATCCCGGGACACGATGCTGCCTTTGGGTTTCCATGTGGGGCTGGTAATCAGCTCCTGTTACCACTTGCTCCTTTATCTCAAGTGGGAGATATCTCTGGAGCAGATCTGGAGTGCTCAGGGTTCAGTTGCACCGTTTGTCTTTGTAAGGGGAAATGGGATTAATTAGCCAGCAGTAACCCAAGGGGCAGAGCAAAATCACGGAATCCTTTAACTTGGAAAAGTCCTTTAAAATCAAATACAACCATGAAATCCTCAGGATGAGCTTCTTCTTCCCCTCACTTCACACCTCTGCTTTTAAATGCTTAATCCCAATAATGGGAAGAGTTTGGATGTGTGACTCGTCGTCTTGGCACAAGAGCATCGAGTACCCGTTAGAGTTGGATGGATTTGGTGGTTTGCTGTCACAGGACACGGTGTTTATGGGGTGAGTTAATGTAGCCCCTGCTGGGGTGAGACAGAAGTACCTGCAGACGGTGAAGTAAAAAAATCAGTGATTGCAGTGATTGACTCAGGCTGGGGAGCTTTTCTCTGTGTGCACAACAAAGGTTAAAATCAGAACTGGGTTTTAATTTAAATATATTTAAAAAAAACAAAAACAGACAAGAGCTTTTAAAGTTGTAGACATACTTGCAGGCTGCTGAGTGTTGGCTGCAACCTTGCTCCATGGGATCCCAACATTGCAGGTCCTGTTTCTGCATCCCAAGGTCTGAGCTCCCCTCTCACCCCTGCAGCAGCACACGTGGGTCACACTTCAGAGAGCTCAGAGGCAGTGGAGGATGTGAAACATCACAGATTTATTTTGGTTGGAAAAGACCCCCCAAGATCATGGGAAGTCCTTGCAAAGGTTTCAGCCCAGAACTGCAGCTTAATTACCCTTAATTACACTGCCTCAGCTCTCGCAGAAGGCACAGAAGGAGCCAAGAGCAGCTCCAGTGAGTGACCTCAGCGTTTACTCTGCCCAAGGAGCTCAGAATTACCTGTCAGCAGCTGCTTTCTCCTGGTCACCAGTGTTTACACACGGAGCCAGTAATTCCAGCTGTTCCCCTCTCGTGCTGCAGGAATTCTGCAATAATTACAGGCAGCAATTTAAAGGTAGCTGGTTCTTCCCTGAGTGGAGTCATGGGAAAATGCATTCACTCAGAGTCAGGTGAGTGTCATCACCTTTGGGAAAGGCTGGTCCAAAGAGATGCAATGACAGGACGAGAGAGAATGGCTTCTACCTGCCAGAGAGTAGGTGGGATATTGGGAAGATAATCCATGTGAGAGTGGGGAGGCCCTGGCACAGGGTGCCCAGAGCAGCAGTGGCTGCCCCTGGATCCCTGGAAGTGTCCAAGGCCAGGCTGAGCAGCCTGGGACAGTGGAATGTGTCCCTGCCCATGGCAGGGGGTGGCGCTGGGTGGTTTTTAAAGTCCCCATACCCAAACCATTCTGGGATTCTGTGATGTCCTTCCAGCAACTGCTGCAAGGAGGATGCTGCACTTCAGGTGTGACCTCCCTGTGAGGCTGCGAGTGTCTCACCAAACCCAGGAGGGATTCCTAAGCTGCCAGGTCATTCTCAGGTGGGTTTTTCAGAGCGTGGCTCACTGAGATGCTGACCTGGGCTGGCAGCAGGAGGTTTCTGTGCCCTCTGTTCTCAGGGATCCCAAGAAACTGTTGGCTCTCGGGGCTGGGGCAGCATTTTAGCGCTGGAGAAATTTGCATTACTTAAGGAGGGTTTTCACGGCTCTCAGGGTCTGGCAGACTCTCTCTAATCATCTGAGCAAATCGTTTGTCCTGCCAAGCTGTGGAGGTTCACCCAGCAAGGCAGAGAATTGCTTAATTCCAGTTTGTGGTGTAACAGAACCTCACTCAGAGCGTTTGGTAAGAGCAGGATGTGTGCCAAGAGAGCACTGCCCTGCGAGGGTCACACCTGTGCTCGCTCCCTTTCATCCTCTGGCCTTTCCCGCCGGGTTTTTGGTTTCCACGCCCTGTGCTGATGTGTGTGACGAGGTGTGAGTGTGGTGTCACTGTGTCCCCGTGTCCCCTGCTCCGGGGTGTCCTCAGCTCTTTTCCCATCAGCGAGTTCTGCCTTCGGAGCTGCCAAGGGGAAGAGGTCAGTGCTGCACACAGGAAGAGAGAGTCATGAGACCGAGAACAGTTTCGCAAAAATATTGTTTGGTTTGTTTTTTTTTTTAAATACTGAAAACCCCGTCAGCCACCTCTGTCTGCACCAAAAACCTGAGGTGTGAAAAGCTGAGACCCTAAACTGGACTGGGGAATGTTCCATGTCTGCAGTGTCAGTGGGAAGTGTATGGGAGAGTTGTGATGGGAGGAAGATGCTCCCCATGCAGGCTGTGTCAAGCTGAAGGGTTCATTTAACATTTGGGCTGTGCCTCCTCCAGCTGTGCAGCCCCTCAGCCCCAGTGGGGGCAGAGCCCTCAGGCAGCAGGGGTGGCTCTTTTTCCAGAGATGATTCCACAGTGGTGGAATCTTATCTTGTCACTGCAAAGGCTCTTCAGTAAAACATATAGGGAGCCTCTTGAACTGGCATGACAGCCTTGGAACAAAGAGGAAACGTTTGCTCCACAACTCATTTTCCTCTGTCCACAGCTCTATTTCCCAAGTTTTCAGGAGCAATGTGAAACGTGTAACTGTGGTGAGCCTGGAGGAGGATCGACACTGATTAGGAACTGGGGTACAGGGAGATATTTTGCTCAGCTGGAATGACTGCAGCAAAATAAATTAATGCTGAATGCCTGAGCCGTGGATGTTTGATTTGTTAATGGCCTTGGCTTTGCAGGCATTTGGTTGATGTAGCAAATTTCTCAGTGCCATGTGCAGAAGTGCTGATTTCTCCCAGCACAGCTTCAAAATACGGAAGCAGAAACGGTGATAATTCTGTCTGCTGAGAGATGGAGCTGCTGGTGGTGAAGCTCCAGCATTTGGTACCTGAAGATAGGATCCAAGACGGCTCAGGATTGTTTGGTACCGTCCTTGCCACAGCCCTGGGAAGTGACCAATGTCCCTCTTGGGCTGGAAACCTTCAGGATATCTCATGCCATGTCATATTCTTAGATAAATTTATCTTTCTGTGGAGGAATTGTTACAGGAGCATAAAACCCTGCACATCACCAGGTCCATTTTCTTGCAACCCTGGCAGCAGTGCTGCATCCCTGTAGGGTGTTTGTGAAAGGAGTGGCACGAATCCAGAGGGGTGAGTCCAGAGGGATGAACCCAGAGGGTCCCAGGTTGTTTGGGATGATGCCCATGCTGTTGCAGTTCTGCAGTGGCACTGCCAGGAATCACAGCCTTGGCTCTGATCCACAGGGAGCAGCAGGTCCAGTGTGGGAAGGGAAGAGGCTCAAAAATAGCATTTCAGGGAAAACTTGCCCTCCCTGCAATCAGAGATAGGAAGAAGGATCAATTCTCCTGCAGCTGAGGATGCAAACTGTGCCAGACAGTCATTAAAGGCATTTTCCTGTGCCTGGTAACGTGGCTCTGCTCTCAAGCTGCATCCCAAGGCTGCTCGGGAACTGACCCGTGGTTATTCCAGGGACATGGAGGCTCCAGTGGCCTCATTGCCAGGTCACAGGCAGGCACCAGCCCTTCACTGTCCCTGTCCCTTCAGGCTGAACTCTCCTTGAACCTTCCTGGGGCATCACCTTGCCAAAAGCTGCATGAGATTCTCCTCAGATCATTGAAAGCCAGTCTGATAGGGCAGGGGTGTGGAGCCAGCCCTTGATCAGCTGCCTGCTGAGCAAGCTGGGTCTGGGGCAGATCCCGTGGGATGGGCTGTGATTCCAGGAGTTGCTGACAGACATTTGGGTGTTGTGTGTCCATGCTGTGTTTATGGAGCTGCTGTCCTGCAGTAACACCCAACATGAAAATTAAAATGTTGTGCAAATGCTGAGAGCTGGGGGTGTTCACGTGGAGAGGAGAAGCTCCAGGGAGAGCTCAGAGCCCCTGGCAGGGCCTGAAGGGGCTCCAGGAGAGCTGGAGAGGGACTGGGGACAAGGGATGGAGGGACAGGACACAGGGACTGGCTTCCACTGCCAGAGGGCAGGGCTGGATGGATGAATATTGGGAAGGAATTGTTCCCTGGCAGGGTGGGCAGGCCCTGGCACAGGGTGTCCAGAGCAGCTGTGGCTGCCCCTGGATCCCTGGCAGTGCCCAAGAAGCAACCTGGGACAGTGGAAGGTGTCCCTGCCCATGGCAGGGCTGGAAATGGATGGGCTTTAAGGTCCTTTCCCATCATTCTGTGACACTGGAAATCAGCCTGGCAATGAGCATTTCCCCTCCAAACTCTGCATTTCTATAAGTAAGAATCTCTTTGTTTATGCACCTGTTTTTCATGCCAGCTTTGCCACAGGGAAGAGCATTTTTACATGAACCAACACATTTTTTCAGCTATTTCTGCAAATCCAGACTCCTGGTGGAGTGAGGCAAAGGAAAAGTAGAAATAGGTCAGGTATTTAAATAAGATGTAGTTGTCTCTCTTCACAGCAAGTTGCCTTTTTTCCTGCCTATGTGAATTGTGCTAATTTTTCAGGGAATAAAGAGAACAAAGGGAAGCAGAAGTGCCATCATTTTCATTCTGGGATTGCAGCCTCAGAGCCCTTTACTTTGCAGAAGTGATACTGAGACCACTCTGGAACATCTCAGCAAATGTTCCTGAAATAATAACCCCCAAATTGTCTGCTCAGCCTCTCTGAATACACAAAATCCACTTAAAATCCTGCCTGTCATTCTGCTGTCACATAAAAATTTGATTTCCCGGCTCCAAGCCTCGTCCTTGGTGCCTTGCAGTGGCATGAATGCATAATATTAAGGAAATACAGGAAAATTTGGGTGCTCTCAGGAGTCATCTGGCTTGAAATGCAGAGAACAGGCTGCCCTTGGTCGTTTGAGGTGGATTTGGATTTCTCAGCTTGGGTCTGTGTTCCAGGAGTGCCTGTGGCTGGTGCCACCCTCCTGCCAGGCCAGCTGTCACCTCAGCTCAGGCTGATCTCACTACTCCTGCTTCTTGGAGAGGACATTAGGAATCCACAATGAAATTCCCCTTTTTAAGTATCTGCACTAATGGCAGGACTTGGTTCCTTGACTTTAAAGTTTGTGATGGAAGGAAAATCTTCCTTACAAAACTGCCCCAGCCTCTGTTCTCTGCAGGCTTTGTGTCTTCAATCCCGACTCACCCCGGTGCTCCCAAGCAGAACAGGGATGATTTCTATCATGCCTGAAATCTGATTAGACTCAAAATGTGTCATTGGGGTGCTGTAATGCTGATCCAGAGGTGATGTCAGTGCTGGTTCGAGCTGGGCTTTCCTTCATGGACAGTTTTACCTGGTGGAGGAAGCAACTTTTCCCTTCATTATTGCACCAGGGATTGCTGCTGCCCAATGATCTTTTCTCTTTCTTTCTGCCTTTCCTGGAATCCCCCCCTTCCTCCTTTACCCACCCATCTCCTTATTCCCTGCTGCAGTTACTGCTTCTCTTCTCTTTTCTGCCGTGGAATTCTCCTTAATGACCATCCATCCCCATCCTTTGTGTTGGGAAAGAGGCCAGGTTTCCTCAGGACTGTCTACAAACCAACATTGTTGGGGAAGTTTGGTGTAGATGAGATTCATCAGCCCCCAACACCCTGAGAACAGCTGTAACCTGTTCAGACATCATCCCTGAAACACCATCCCAGGAGCAGCCAAAGTGCTCTGAATCACTTCAAGATCTGGGTTCTTGTTCCTGAGACCCCTGGGCTCTGCTCAGGGATTTTTCAGTAGCACCAGCCTCGGTCCAAGCTGCTCCTTGGCTTTCTTCCAACCTCCTACTGTGTTTAACCCCCTTTTTAAGCCCTGCACATTTGCTGTGTCTCTTCAAGCTTCTCCGAAGGGCCCTGGGTGTGCTCTTGCCCCAGGGGCCAGAGGGAAGCAGCAGCGGATTCAGAACTAAACCCCGGCTGCGATGATGGAGCAATGAGAGCTCTGCCCTGAGTCACCCTGGCTGTGCTGCTTCCCCTTCCTGCCCTGTCCCCAGCCTGACCCTTCCCTGCCCTGTTCCTCGGGGCTGGGGACGTGTTTTTAGCTGCCCCTGCTTTGCCAGGACGATGTCTTTGAAGGGATCCGGAGCTGCCTGCAGCGTCCCTGCTGCCACGTCCTTCCCATCACACCGCTCCCAGGAGGGACAGCACAAATCCCAGGGGTGGGACAATCCCTTTGTCCCCGCGCTTCTCTTTCTGGCCGTGGAGAGGGGCGTTTTGAAGAGGAGGGACCTCAGCGAGGCTCCTCAACATCAGCTTAAAAGCCTGTCATTAATTGAAGGATGATTCAGCTTCCTCAGCTAAAGTGTCACCGTGTGGATGCTGGGAGAGGAGGAGGAGGCGCCTTCCTCGCTGGCACCGAGCCACGAGCACCCCCCATCCCTCTGCGCTCCCATTCCGCAGGAATCCGTGGGTTAACACCCAGGAACGCAATGGAGGTGGCGGGCAGGATGGCCCTAAAGGCGTGGGGAAATGCCCGTGTGTGTCACTGTCTGCCCGGGGAGTGTGTCCCTGGGCCGGGACCGTGTCACCGAACCGCTGCTCACGGCGCGGGGGCGCGGGGACGGAGCCGCTCTCTGCAAAAAAACCCGCAGCAGGCTCAGCACAACCACGGCTCTCTTTTCATGCTGTTTCTGTGTCCCCTGAAGCTTTAGCTAATTTCTCTCTCTTTCCATTAGAAAAGGAGAAAAATCTGGGTTTTCAGAGCAGCTCTGGAAATAGAGGCAGGACCCGCGCAGCCGTTCCAGGCCAGCGGAGGGGAGACGAGTGCCGTGCTGACAGAGCAAGGTTACCCCGGCGGGCAGAGGTGCCCCCGGGGCCGGATTAGCTCAGCACTGCTGCTGGACACGGCGGGCCGGGGGCCGCCGGCAACTGGACATGATGTCACCGCGTCCTGCATTAAGTAGGTCACGGTGACACTCCGCCCGCGCCAGCGCTCTGCCACTGCGGAGCTGGCGAGAGGAGAGGGCCACCCCCAGGGCACGGGTAAACCCCTCCGAGAGGGGAGTTCGTGCAGGGCTGTGTTCGTGCAGGGGTTATCCGGGTGCGGGGAGCAGCAATCGGCGGCAGTGAATGAACCCATCCCGCTGCTCTGCAGCAGCCCCGCTTGGCTGGCAGCGTGGAGGCATCAGATGGGATGAGGGATATTCAGGTTGCTATAGCGACCGCGAGCTGCGGCGCTGGCAGCAGCCGCTCTCCATCATCCTTCCAGCGCCCCTCCAGCACCCCCAGCCACCCCTCAGCACCCCCACGTCCATCACCCCTCAGCACCCCCACACCCATCACCCCCACACCCATCACCCCCACCCATCACCCCCACACCCATCACCCCCACACCCATCACCCCCACACCCATCACCCCCACACTCATCACCCCTCAGCACCCCCACACCCATCACCCATCACCCCCACACCCATCACCCCCCCCATCACCCCCCCACACCCATCACCCCCACACCCATCACCCCCACCCCTCAGCACCCCCACACCCATCACCCCCACACCCATCACCCCCACACCCATCACCCCCACACCCATCACCCCCACACCCATCACCCCCACCCCTCACACCCCCACACCCATCACCCCCACGCCCAGCACACACGGCCGGCGCGCTCGGCCCCTGCGCGCTGTTCGTGCCCGTTCTCCTGGCCCTGGATGTTCCCCAGGATGGCAGAGCCCGCCCGGCGCATTCCCAGCTCCGGTTTTAACGAGCTCAGCAGGGATGTGCATGGAATATAACGGAGCTGAACTGTTTGCCCCGGCTCTGCACGGAGCACGGGCAGGGACAGTGCCCGGTCCCCACACAGCCACCCTGAGCTGGCACCGAACTGGAGCTGTGGCTGGGATGTGACAGCCCTGCTCCCCATCCCCTCTGCCTGGGCACAGCCCTGCTGCTGTTGTCCCCGTGGCTTCCAGCCCCTGGAGCCAAGCAAGCCGAGCTGCTGACTTCACCACAGCAAATCATCCTCTTCCTTATCCCAGCTGCTTCCCAGCAGTTTCACTGGCACAGGTTGATCCCAAGGAATAATGAGAAAAAACAGAGAATTTAAAAAATGTCCATGCTATTTGTTTTCCTGTCGTGATTTTGGGTGATCTCTGGGAAGCTTGGTGGCAGCTTCCCCCTTGTTGTGGCTTCAGACCTCTGCCAGGCTCTAAAAATATCCATTTAATTCACAGTGCTACAGTGGGAAAAGCAGAGCTGCTCATCCCTCGGGATGGCTGGAGGTTTTCTCTGTACCAAAGTGAGAGCAGAGCTTCTCTGTGCTGTCGTTTTCCAGTGTAAAGCATCCATCAGCTGTTCCAACCACTCCTTGCTACTCCAAAATTGTTGCCCCTTGAAAAGTTAAGTAAATTTGAGTGGAAAATGGATGAATAATCCCACACCTTTGTCCTCTCCATCAGCCCCCTCTACCTCACAGTCTTGCAGATGCTGAACAAACACATCCCAGATGCCTGAAAGGTGCTGGATTCCCTTTGAAATATTTTTGAGGGGGGAATTTCTACCTTCTTTGAACTTCAGCTGGCAGAATTTGATCAGTAGCTGCTGAACAGGCCGGGAGCATCCTTTGAGGGGGGACTTTGCAAGTGTGCCCCAGTAAACATGGGGCTGCTGAATTCATTCCCTCAGCTGAGCCATGGCAAGGACCAGCACTGGGAAGAGAATACAAGGAAAGATTTTTGCTGTTTCTCAATGCACAGGAGTTGAGTCCATGATGTCCCAAACAGGAGGCAGCTCCGCACTCATCTTCCTAAGTGCTCTTATTTTATTTATGTGCTGGTGCATTTCTAATGCCAGGCTCTTGGCATCACCCCCATGTGCTGCTTTCCTCTGCTCCAGCCAAGGACTTGGAATCATATTTTTGGCATGGTGGTTTTTATAAAATATGTAACACTCCAGCATGGTGCGGTCACAGCAGAGCTGGGAGCAGGATGAGCTCTGACTCCCCAAAGCTTTGCCAGGCTCAGAATAGCTCTGACTTAATTGGAGGCTGCAGAAGAAGCTGCAGTTATCCCTGGTGCTGTCAGTGCTGAGAGCAGGGTGGGGCTGGGGAGGGGAAGGGGAGCAGCACGTGGTGCTGGATGTGACGTGTCCCCTGCATCCTCCCTGCTGGCCACAGGTCCCTTGTGCCCTGGCCCAACTCTTCCCCCTCTTTTCTTTCCCTTCAAAAATTCAAATTACATTGAATTCTGAGTGAATTTAATTCACAGAATCATTGAACAGTTTGGATTGGAAGGGACCTTAAAGGTCATTTAATCCAACCCCCATTCCTGTGGTATGACAGGGATCAGGGAAGGAGCACTCCGTGGATTTTAGAGTTCCCTCCAGGGGGGCATGTGGCAGGCTGGGGGCCTCTACCAGGATATTCCATCTATCATCCATCAATCCTGGCTGCCATGGGGGCTGGGAGCTGGCTCAGGGGATTGCAAATTTTTCATTTTGCTTGCTGGAGGAAATGAAATATTTAACACACTGTTGGTGCTTTTTTTACTGTTTTCTTAAGCTCCTTCATTCCTGCAGGTTCCCAGGAAATGTTCTGTTGAGTGAGCCTGTGTTTTTCCTTCACAAAACCCCTGACCAGCTTTAGGGAGTCCTCGTGGCACTGGAATAAGATAAATGGCATCAGGCACTGGGAGCTGATGGCACGAGGGCTGGGGAAACCTGAGACTTCTCTCTTTAAACCACAGAGATGAAATCCCAACTCCCACAGGATCAGAACTGAGGGAGCCTGGAGCCTCCTGTGCTCCAGGGAAGGGGGAAATTTATACATGGAATGGTTCAGGTTGGGAGAGGGCTTGAAGAGCTCCTCACCTTGGGCAGGGACACCTTCCAGCAGACCAGGCTGCTCCAAGCCCTGTCCAGCCTGGCCTAGAAAGAATGGATAATCCCAGAGCTCCAGGCGTGGTTTTAGCTGAGCTCAGGGCCTCCCTGATCCCTCCCACCCTACCATGGGGCTGGGCTGGGGATTCGGGGAGGGTTGGCCCTGGTTCAGCAGGAGGATGGAGCTTGGGTGGGGTTGTGATCCCTCACTTGGATGTCATGACAGGAGCTGTGACATTCTCTTTGTATTCCCACACATCCCAGGCTGGAGGAGGGGCAGTGGGGACACACCGTGCAGTGACATTCAAAGTGATATCTCAAACTACTTTTGAGACTTTCCCACCATAAAATATTGCCCTGGGGTGCAGCCCCATGGTTGGAACCTGCCCCACTGAGCTGCCCTTGGGCTCTTTGGGTGTTTTACAGGGGAGGGGAGGAGCAGCCCCTGCCTCAGCTCCTCAGGGTCCCTGCCCAGGAGCACCTAAACCAAAGGGGTTTGCTGGAAGAGACAGAAATATTTCCCAGCTCTCCCTGGCTCCTGAAGAGGGATGCACAAACATCCCAGCTCCTAAATCAGTGAGGAAGGAACTGTAGCTCCCAGCCTCAGGATCAACAGGAATAAATGCATTTTAAGAATGAGGGAGCCAAATACTTCATGGTCTGGGTTTGCATCTCAGCCAGAGAGGAAGGAATACACCTGGATGTGCTGCAGACACATCATGGAAAAGGCCCAGCAGTGTTGTGGCAGCTGCTGTCGTCTCAGCAAAGTGGCTTTTATGGCTCAGACACGACTCGAAGGGACCATCTCAGTGCAGCTGGCTTGGCTCTTCCCTGTGCCATGGGACATGTGTGACACTTTGCACTGGGAACAGACACACATTAACAATTCTTGTTGCTCATTAAAAGGGCAAAATCAGCGTTGTTGTCACAGCTCAGCAGGGTGATGATGAAATTCGTGTCACTGAGCAGTTCCCAAATCCAGGCTCTGGTTTGCTCTGGTGACTCAATGTCAGCGTGAGCTGCACACACAACACATGGGCAAGGCTGAGCCAGAAAGGCTTGAAAGCCACTTCTTAAGTGGAGAGGTTGAGCTCTCAGGTCACAGTTTAGCCTGGTGCTTCTCGTGGACATTAACAAATTGCTTCTGAAAAGGCACTTCTCAAAGCCTCTGAGGTGATTTGTCTGAGCAGACCATGAGGCACAAAAGAAATACGCTGTAAATATTTGCTGGTTTTGAAGATGGAAAAAAAAAAATTCAGTGTCTCAAGTGTCACTTGACTGCAGACAATTGTGAAAAATCACACGGTGAGGAAGGACCTGGTAGCTGTGTTCAGCTCAGTGACCTTTCCTGGCATCAAAATGCCTGGAGCAGTTGGTCTGACCTTTGACTATGGAAATTCTCCTTTTGATCCTGACTTGAGATCTCCTTGATTCGTGTCTGACTTTCTTTGTAGTCTCTTTTCCATCACTTTGATCCGTCTTAATGTCTGATCTCTGCCAAGGCCACCTGGCTCTGAGGAGCTCAACAAGCCCAGAGCTCTGAAAAGCTGGTGACACTCAGAGAAAAACATCCTGTGAGCTCTGAGAGGCTTTCACAAGGCAGGTTTTGCAAACCTTTGTGGTTTCAAATGTTTTCCTCTCCCTCATGGCACGTGTGAGTCACAGACTGCCTTTGTGTGTGTGTGTGTGTGTGTATGTGTGTGTGTGTGTGCATCCCCTGCCTCCTCCAGAGCCCAAAAAGCCCAAAAAGGGCTCCTGGTTCATCTCCTGCCCTCCTCAGGAAGCGTGGGATGAAGGGAGCTGCCTGCTCTGGCTTTGGGGCTGTCCTGAAAAGGGGTGGCTGAGTGGTGGGGGGGGTTTCAATACAGCTCAGCGGCCAAGTTGAGAAGGAAAGAGGATGTTAAATAATTTCTGGATCACATAGGACAGTAAATCATTGCTTTTAACCTTTTACAAGAGCCAGGGTCTTCTAACAAGAGCTGGATGGGGAAGGTGTTTTCTCCCTCTGAGAAGGATGGAGAGTGCCAACGAGTCACAGGGATGATGCAGTCAAAATCATCTGAGTCTTACATAGGGAAATTTATGTTCTGAGTGTGTAAATCTCTTCTGGCAGGGGGACCTGGAGCTTTGGAGCTGGCACACTGGAGATGTGACTGCCCTGGGAGAGGCAGAGCTGAGGTGCTGGAGCTGCAGCTCTGGAATGAAATATCCCCCCAGGATTATTGACATGTGATACCCTTTGTGTCCTGGCTCCCTGGGGACAGTGGCTTTGGGGATTCTTGTGGTCACATGAAGAGTGCCAGCCCTTCCTGGGAGCAGCTTCCACACTCTGGGTGGTACAGGGGGGACACAAAAGGCACACAAGGTTTCAGTGCAGGTTTTGCTCCTACTCCCCTTGGGAATCCAGCTATTCCTATTTTTCTACATTGAAGCTGTTGTGGGAATAATTTTCTCAGTGAGATCTGTAAGTTTTCCTTTGAGCCCATTACCCTCAGTATCATTGTCCTGCAAGCTGCAGAAACCCAGAAGTGGTCGGGTGAGATATACCCAGATCCCTGCCCTGCCAGACACCCAGCCTGGCCCCTGAGCCCTCCTGACAGAACACTTATCTGTCCCCAAATGACACTTGTTGTAACTCAGATATGTCCTTGTTTATTACCCATCTTACATCCAGTAAGTTTTTAGACTCTGTTCAAGAAATTCCTCCCTTTCCTCAAAGGGAGGCCCTGGCACAGGTTATTCCATGGGTGCCCCATCCCTGGAAGTGTCCAAGGCCAGGTTGGTTGGAGCCACCTGGGGTAGTGGAAGGTGTCCCTGCCCATGGCAGGGGTGGCACTGGATGTGGTTGAAAATTGATGGTCTTGAAGGTTCCTTCCAACTCAAAGCATTTCATGATTTTATGACTGCATGATTGCCACCTCTCTGTCACCACAGCCTGGAGTCCTCCCCAGCAGTGACACCACACATAGCCTGGAAAGCTGATTTAACTCTCCTTGAAATTTTCAGTATCCCTGTTTGTCTCCTTGACTCTTGTTAGGAAACAGAGCCTTGAAAACTTCCTTTTTTTGGACCTCTTGAATTTCTCTCTCACTGCTTCCTGTGTATTTTCTTCATGCAGAAGATAGCTGTTGCTTTTTTGGGTTCTTTTCTGCAGCCTCCCTTCATCCTGGAGCCTTTTTAATGTTTTTTTTTTTAATGGCTGAGGCCTCCCAAAGGCTGCAGCAGGGATCCAGATGAGGCTGCAGCACTGACTTACATAAGGTGTTTCCATTATGGGTGTTCTCCATCCTGCTCCCCACAGTCCTCACATCTTGTGTGCAGCTGCAGGCTTGGAGCCAGAGAATCACAGAATATCCTGAGCTGGAAGCCAACCAGGTAGCCCACAGTGCTCCTGCCTTTCCAGAAAGAGGCCTTGGTCTAAACTCTGGAAAGGTCTGATGGTTTAAAGCAATCCCCTCTGGAATCCATCCCAGTGGGTTTATTGCTGCTGAGCCCTCATTTCACACTTGGTTGCACACTTGGTTGAAATCCTTCTGGTTTGTTGTCATGAAAATCAGGCAATTACTGTGCTGGCTTTGCCATCTCTACCCAAATTCTGCTTCTGAAAAGAGCTAATTTCCCACTCTGTGATGGCATTGGCTGCATCCATGGGGCAGCACCTCATTTAAACATCCTGGGAAAACTGCACAGATCCCTGTTCCATCAGAGCCTTGTCAGGGATGGGGCTGCAGCTCTGGAGCTCCCCATCCCTCACCTCTGTCCCTGGGATGTTCCCAGCTCCCCATCCCAGATGGAGCACAGTGGGGAATATCTCATCAATGAGTCTTTGCTGTGTTTTCATGCCCATAACAGCTCCTTCCAGGGCATTCCAGATCATCTGGGCTTGTTCTTAAGCATGGAATCATGGAATGGTTTGGGCTGGAAGGGACCTTTAAGGGACCTTTAAGCCCGTCCAGTTCCACCCTGCCAAGGGCCGGGACATTTCCCACTATCCCAGGTTGCTCCAAGCTCCATCCAACCTGGCATCTCCTGTATTTACATTTATTTATCAACAATTTATTTAATTCCTCAGCCTTACACCACTTGTCCTCACCAAAACTCCCTCTGATCTTTCTGCACTCCTTCCCTTCCTCATTTCCTTCCCCCCACGTGTTGGTGCTGTGGTTGTTTCTGTGCTGTGTGCAGCTCTGACAGATGTCTGTGGCCATTTCTGCGCCACTTGCCTTGTGTTTCCCCCGAGGTCCTGGATTAAATGCTCAGTCAAAACTCTTGTATTTCATGGGCCAGTGATCTGCTTCCACTTGGAGTCCTCTTTTTTCTGCTGGTTTCCCTTTTGTGAGCGTTCCCTCCGTGCCTGCTCAGCTCCTGTGTTGTCCCAGGGGCTGCTCTGGCTGTGGATGTGTCTCCCACACACAGACCCTGCTCCCACTGGAGCCTTGAACACGTCCTGTGAGCCAGGAGAGCAAGGGGAGCTGGGGAAGGCCCTCTGGGTGCTGGAATGGGCTGGAGTAGATGGAGGAGGAGAAGTGCCCCAGTCCTGCAGGATTCACTGAGCCAGGAAAAGGCAAAGAGCAGCCCCAGCCCAGGATCAGCAGCTGTGCCTGGTACTGCTCAGCTGTCAGGAGAGGCTGTTTCCACCCAAAAATATTCCCTGTATTGTATGAAGACCTGAGTTTGCAGAAAGCACCAACACCTTGATGTTTATTATAAACATCACATGGTTCATCACATACAGACATTCCCATGTGTTCCCTGGAAGGATGGGAGCAGTGCTGGGGTAGATCCCAACCTCCCCACAGAATCTCTTCTCCCTGTTCTGTTTTGCCAGCAGTGTCACACCGGGGTGCTGGGCTGGGATTCCTTCCCTGGCAGTGCTCACATCCCACTGTCACTTCTGATGGAACCACTGGTAATGAGAAGTGGGATTATTTCCCAGAGGAGCCTGGCAGCAGCATCTGTCACTTTGTCCTGATGGACTTGACTTCCATCAGGGTTTGGTTACACCAGGGCTTGGTGAAGAGCCAGGGCTGGACTCAGTGCCTGGTACCCACAGGTAATCCCACAGTGGTTTGGGCTGGAAGGGACCTCAAAGCCCACCCAGTGCCACCCCTGCCATGGGCAGTGACACCTTCCACTACCCCAGGGTGCTCCAAGGCCTGTTCCAGCCTGGCCTGGGACACTGCCAGGGATGCAGGGGCAGCCACTGCTGCTCTGGGCATGCTGTGCCAGGGCCTCCTCCGACCCTCCTAGGGAACAATTCTTTCCCAATATCCCATCCATCCCATCTATCCCTGCCCCCCTGGCAGTGGGAACCCATTCCCTTTGTCTCTCCATCCCTTGTCCAAAAGGTGGTGAGACAGGTTTATGCTGGGAAAACTCCTTTTTCAACTCAAGTTTGATTGGAAGTGGGACTTGTTTCTCTGCCTTTGTTGCCATCAGAGTCCTGCTGAGCATCACTGATCTCTAAAAGGTATTTCTGTTGTGCCTGTGCATTAGAGACTTCGTTGTCTTCCAGGATTGTTCTGGTCCATCTCATACCCTTCCTTTGGGATCTCAGTTAAGCAGGGGCTCAGGGAAGCAGCTCCCCTGCCAAGCCATTCAGAGCAGTGAGACTGGGAAGGTCTCAGTCCAGTTTCCCAGCTGCTGCAGCAGCTGTTCCCTCCCTTGGGGCCCATGAGCAAACCTGGGGACCCCGGGGCAGCCAGCAGCTGCCACCCCTCTGCCCCTGCTGCTCCAGAGGCGAGGCTGCTCTGCCAGGTGGAAACCAAACAGGAATTTCCTCCCCCTCTTCCCCGTGGCCTCGGACCAGGCGCCAGAGCAGCAGCCAAGAGCCCCGAGGTCCTGGCAGGTCCAGCTGCTCCTGGGCTGGTGGCAGGGGTGGTGTCATTGGCAGGGACACCAAGGAGGGGTTTGTCACCCCTGTGCACTCACAGACCCCTGTGCATTGCTCCAGCCAGGAGCTGCCTTGCTCCCCCAGCAGAAGGCTTGGAGGCTGAACCCTCACATGAAAAAAAGTGACATGTGATGAGCGAAAGGGCTCTGACAGAGTGAGATCTGGAAAGTGAGAGAAGGGGAGGGAAGCCTTAATTTAATGGAATTGTCACACGTGGCAAAGATCAGAGCATCTTCTCTGGATCCTTCCATCCCAGGACAGCGTTAACTTCACTCAGACCTGTGTTCAGGTGATTCTCCTCATCCCAGCAGGAGCTGACACCCAGACTGATCCAGCTTCCTGCAGGTCCCACAGCCCCAAGGCATCCAGGACCTTTGGATTCCCAGGCCTGGGTCCTGCTTGGGTCAAAATTCAGGTTATTGACATTCCTCTCCCCACATCCTCTGGTGTCACCTAGAAGTTGCTGTTGGAGGAGAGAGGAAAGTCCTTCACCCTCATCCCTGTTAGGGACACTTGATGCTGAAGCTCTTCCCAAGGGGCAGGGATCTCCGAGAGGCTCCTCTGTGTGTGCAGTTCATTCCTCTAAGACACAACAAAAATAGCAACCTAAGCTGGGATTGCAGCCTCAGCTCACCCAGGCAGGAGTAAACAACATTAAATACCTGGGACAACACGAGGGCTTTGTGTGCTGGGCCCTGCCAGCCCCCTCCAACCAACCAACCAAGCATTGCTATGGAAGTGGTGAAAATCTGAATTATTTGGGAACTGCATAAAAATGTAGCTTAAGCAATGTGACACGACCTGAACAGTCTGTTAATGGAAATGGAATAAAAACTGCACAAAGGACTTGGGCTGTGGCAGTGGAAATGCTGAAATGGCTCAGACAAGGCAGGACGTGGGGTCTGGAAGCCAAACTCAGGGATCCCAGCACATCCCCCCGGGGTGTTTGGAGCATCCAGAGAGGCAGTAGAGTCAATGTCAACAATTCTGAACCACTCAGTTTATACCAAAAATATTATCCTAAAAATTATCCTAAAAATGCTGGAAATATGGGAATTTTGAGTGTGGGTGAGGTCACAGGAGAGAATTACCAAAGGCCAAGTCCCTGGATAGTTCTTCCCATTGGTGGTGGCTCATGGGAACAGATCTGCTGCGGATTTTCCTGCAGATCCCCTCTCCTGGGGGATCTCCAGGGCTTCTTGGCTGGTCCCAAGGGATCATGGCTGGAGCTGGGGCATTGGCTTGGTCTCAGCTCCATCCCAGCCCCCAGAGCAGCCAGGCCATCAGTGGGGCCATGGCAGTGCTGGGTTCTTCACTTTCTTCATGGAAAGGGCTGTCCAGCCCTGACACAGCAGCCCAGGGCAGTGGTGGAGGGATTTAAAGCCACGTGGATGTGGCACTTGGGGACATGGGTCAGTGGTGGCCTTGGCAGTGCTGGGGGAACAGTTGGACTTGATGATCCCAGAGGGATCATGAATTAAATCATTAATTATTCCATGATTTATGATTTCTCTGCTTATGGCATGAGGATCATAATTTGGGATTTAGAGATGGGGCCTTTATGCTCTTTAGCAAAGGGGAACATTCTTGCCAGGCATCCTGGCCCTGCTGTCCTCATGTCCCCACTGGCAGTGACCCCAACAGTCACAGACAAACGATGTAGGGGGCAGAAAGTCCTGATTTACTCGTAAGAAGCATTTTTAGTGCCAAAACTGCGTTAGGGGGTTCAAAAGCTGCAGGGACAGAGTTTTGTCCCAGACAGCTTGGTCTGTCCATCTGAGAGGGAATTGGGAACAGCCACCACCCCACGTGTGGTTCCTTTCACTGTTCCAGGCTGTATTTCAGTCTCTGAGCTCAGCCCAGGGATGTCCCTGTCACTGCTGCAGGCACAGAGCTGGGAGGGGTCACTGTGGGGTCATTCAGTGGGCAGTGGCCAAGCTGGCAGCAGCCCCTGGACCCTTTGATCCGGCCTGTGCTCTGCCCATGGAGCTGAGTCCTCCCACCAGCACTGATCCCAATCCCAGAGTGAGAGGCTTCACAAGCAGGATCCCAAAGCTGGGCTCAGAGCTCAGGCCTGGCTTAACACAGAGTTGTGGGATGGCTGCAGAATGTGCCTGACCTGAAAACGCCTGTCCAATCCCATCCCATCTCATGCCATCCCGTTACCCCATGCCATGCCATCTCATTATCCCATCCCATCCCATTATCCCATCCCATCCCATTATTCCTCCCCTCCCCATCCCATCCCTCCCACCCCTCCTGACTCGTGTCCCTTTTCCCGGCAGGGAGAAGCGCTCTCTGCACGTCACTGTCACCAACCCGGTGCAGTGCAGCCTGCACGGCAGGAAATGCACCGTGTCCGTGGAGACCAAGATCAACCAATCCCAACCGGATTTCACCAAGCACCGCTCCGGCTTCGTCCTCTGCGTGCCGGGCAATTAACGGCCCCTCCCCTCGGACCGGGCTGGGCTCACCCTCCCCACCTGGGACTCGCCGGGATTCGTCGGGAGATGCTCGGCAGCGACCCGCCAGGTGCCTAAAGCAGCCTCTGAAGCTCAAGGTTTAGAAAACCCAAATACTGGGGGTTTAGAAAAGCCAAATTCACACGGAATGAAGGCTTAAAATAGCCAGTGACCTGTTCTCCACCTTACAAACCAGGCTGGAATATCAGGAAAGTGCTTCCTTTGGAATTAGTCCAGAAAAAAGAGTTTATAGGTACTTCCACCCTTTCTTCTCTTTCCCACATTGATTCCTCACCCCCTCTCCAATTTTCCCTTCCATGTTCCTTTCCCATGTGTCAGTTTTGCAATATGATGCAGCCTCCTCCTCTGGAGGAACCAAAGATACCCAGCTCAGGGAGTCGGGTTCTGTAGGGCCAAACCCCACGGAGCCAGAGCCAGGCTGGGAAGGGAGGGCTGGCTTTCCCTGTCGGAGACACTCCACACTCCTCCAGCCCCTCCAGGCACACGGGGCTGGGAAGGTACATGGAGACACCTCCAGACCTGCTGCTTTCCCTTGGGAATTCATTAACCCATGGAGACACCTTGGCTGGAGAGGGGATTCCCAGTGCAGGGCCTGGTTTTGTTAATCCTGCATTGCTTTTTGCCTTAATTACCCCCTCCAAGGGCCTAAAGCCGGTGGGTTCCCATTGGGACCACGTGGCCTTGCTGAATTTTTAGATGATCCAATGGCTTTGTGTCTGTGCCAGCGCTGGGGTCAGGGAGGGCTAAGGGGACCCCACAGCAGGGCTGAGTCCAGGAACAGGAGGAGCTTTGGGGGGCCAAGCTTTGCACTATCCAACATTAACCTGGCACGGCCCCAGCTGCCAGCACCTAGGCTCCTCCCTCTGAAGAGTTTTCCTGGCTCTTCCAGCAGTGGGCTGTGGGTGTTGGGCTTGTCCTGCCCAGCCCAGATGACCCTGAGCTCTGTCTTGATGGAGGGATGTGGATCTCCCCAGTGCTTTATTCCCACTGTGCTGGGCACTGCTGTGGTTGTTGAGCAGCCCAGGCTGTTGGGGTTGTACATTGGGATTTTCCTGGCACTGCTGGTCAGGTCAGGATTCCCAGCCCTGGAGATGTGTGGTGACCCCACCTCGGGGGTCCCAGCCCGGCCGGCAAATGGGGGAGCACGTGTTTGATGGAGCATTTTGGGAAACAGAAAGCCTGGAAGGGGCTCCTCATTAACAATAGGTTTCCTGAAGCCGTGCCATGGACGTGGGGCACAGGGACAAGTCGCTGCAGCCTTGGTGTCCCACTGCCACCCCCGAGGCCGGGGGGTACACAGCTCTGGCTCTGCATGAACTGGGACAAGCCCACGCACTGGAACTCACTGGCCCCACGCTGGAACTCTCCCATTGTCCCTGGCCTTGGACCAGCCCCGGCAGCGTCCCAGCTGCCCAGCCCAGCCCCCAGTGCCCCCTCTGGGTGTGCAGTTCTGGGATGTCCGGAGTGTCCTGTGCCAGGGGCACCACAGCCCCAAGGCACCACCAGCGCTGGGCCGGGAGCCCCGAGCCCGCCAGGCTCACACAACACCCGGGACCACTCCGGGACCACCCCGGGACCACCACGGGCCCTCCAGCGCCTCCTTCCACCCCACATCGGCTCCTCGGGAGGAGCGACACCAACGCCAAAGCCATGGGCAACCCCCGCCCCCGCCGGGGCCGCTCCCAGGGAAGCTCCCGGCCTTGCTGTGCCTTTGGATTTGCACTTCTCGCTTTCCGTGTCCTGGTGCAAACGCCCCCCGCCGCACTAACCCCGGGCAGGGGCTGGGGCTGGGATCAGCACTTTTGTACCCTTGTCCCTCCAGAAGAATGGTCGGATGGAATTGGGATGGACGGCAACGAATTGCAGGCTTGGGAAATTTCTCCTACCATGAGATGGCAATATTGTATGTGATGAGATGTGTCTTATATTATCTGTTCCTGCTCTGGTTTTATATATATATAAATATATATAAATATATAAAATATATATATTCCTGGTTTTCCCATAAATTAACTAGTTCTAAATTGAAACTTCGATTCTCAGCCAGGGGCGATAATGCAATGAACCCTTTTTCTTTTTTTTTTTTAATAAATCGCTGATATTTTATGTGTAAAAGACCAGAAAAAAAACCAACTATAATGGACCTGGGTTTTTTTTACATAATTCACTGTAATAAATAATAAAAGAAAGCAATTAGTTGCATCCCACCATGGCGCTGCCAATTCCTGCCGGCGCGGGGGCTCGGGGGCGATGATGCCCGGAGGGATCGTGGCCCAATATCCCAATTATTCCGCTATCCCGACCTTCCCCCTCCGGCTGCTGCCGGCCCCGCCGCTCTCCCACCACGGGGTGACCCCGGCGCCGGTAACGCGATTACAGCGGCGGCTGCGTTAAAGCCTCTGTCGTCAACACAAATCCCATTGCCAGCGTCCGAGGGCTGCGAGCGCAGAAAAGACTCGGCCACGAGCCGCTGCCGTGTAATGGATGGTCAGTGCATTTTTATTTAATCAGCACAGTACAAAAATAAATAAAAATAAGGGGAGGGGATTAAATTACAGGCACACTGAGCCCCATGACACAGTCGGTCGGGTTATAAACCACACATACTTACAAACACACTATACACATACATACAAAATGAGACAAATATAAATTAATAAGTAACAATACCCACCAATTTGGTCAACAAAGATCTACAGAAGAGATTGCACTAAAAAAACGTACGTACACATGTATCATTAGCAGGGTCCAATGTACAGCCATGAAGAGCTTCAAGTGAAAAATCAAAAATAAAAATAAATGGCACGTTATTTCTCCCTCTCGCTCGCCAGTTTAACGCCCGAAGGACCAGAACTAAACTAGAACTGAGCACACGGAGAAAAAAAAAAAATCTATAAAACCCAAAAAGAAGGTCTCAGTCCCCAGGCCTGATACGGGAATACCGGCTCGAGACTGCGGTGTCGGGGTGGTGGCGGGTCTTTGTGCATGGGTGTAATTTTACAGCCATCTCTCGTTAAGGTTTTTCTTTTGATTATTATTTTTTTATGCGTTTTTTCCTTTTTTTTTTTTTCCGAAGACACAAAATGCTTCTGTTTGCATGCGCAATACCACTGGAAAAGCAACAATGACAGAAGAAAGAAGGGTTTTTTTTCTCTTTCCCCCCCGCAGGTTTGCAGTTCGTTGGGTTTGTTCTAGAAGAATTCATATAGCAGCATGTGGCGGCTCCCCTTGCTTGCACACTCAAGTAGATCCTTTACACAATACTCATGATCAGTGCACGATGGGAACAAGACATTTCACATTGATCTCATGAATAGTAGTGGTGATTCCCGTCACCCGGACCCGCTCGGGAATTCGAGTCTCTTCAAAGAAAATAAATAAAGGGGGGGATGAGGGAGGAAGGGGGGGTGGGGGGTCCCCGGGTCGTGCCCGCGTCTCTGTCCCGGTACTGCCGGTGAGTCCCGAGCGGGCCGGTTCAGCCGCCTCCGCTGGAGCCTTTACAGGAATTTTTTTTCTTTTTTTTTTTTCTTTTTTTTCCCCTACCTGGGCTCTGTCTCGGTGATGCGGTGAGCGGCCCCGCGGAGCCCCGCTCCGCTCCCGGGGGATATCGGCTGGGGGGGTTCATGTCCCCCCATCCATCCATGAATTGCTGGGATCAATCCGGTGGCGGAGCCGCAGCATCCCCGGGCCCGCAGCGTGGGGAGGGGGCGGCGGCTGGAAAGCAGCGGCGCGGGAGGGAACCGGGGGTCTGCGCTCCGGTCCGGCGGCGGCCGAGCCCCCCGTGTAACCCCCAGGGGGGGCGGCGGCTCCCGCCCTTCCCCGCCGGGCAAATCCCCCCGGGAAGCGGCTCCGGGCCGGGCGGGCGCGGCGTGTCCGGGGGGCGCGGGGGGCGCGGGCGCTCACCGGTCGAGGCCGATGAGCAGCCGGCCCTTCTCCTCGGAGCCGCTCTCCTTCTTGAGGTCGGCGAAGACCTGGGTGAAGTAGTGCGGGTCGGCGTTGACCTGCAGCATCTTGGGGCTCATGAGGTCGATGATGGAGAGGCAGCGGTCCCAGAAGGCCTCCTTACAGCTCTCCACCAGGAAGGGCTTCAGCGGGTAGGATATCTCGTTGCCCATGTAAGAGTAGGAGAGGTACAGGCAGGTGAGCAGCACTGCCTGCAGTTCGTGGTCGCTGGCCACCTCGGCCGAGATGACGTCCCGGCACAGCATGTAGAGGAAGACCACGTTGGCCGGTGTGATGAAGCCCTGGTCCTGCCAGCCCTGCAGGAGCAGCGAGCGGTCCACGGAGCGCAGCCAGAGCACGGGGTCGGTGGGGGAGAGGTGCTTCAGGCGGTAGCAGCGGCGGCACAAGAACTCGCCGAGGCAGCGCAGCAGCTCGCTGGTGGACGCCTGCACCACGACCCGGCGCGGGGTGGCGGCGGCGGCGGCGGGCGCGGCCGGGGGCGCCTTCTGCGCCGAGGCGAGGGCGGCGGCGGCGGCGGCGGGGGGCGGCGGGGGGGCGAAGGTGGCGAGGTTGGCGCAGGAGAGCGACTTCTTCAGGTTCTCGTTGTTGAGGTGGGTCACGTTGCTCTGGTAGCCGCCGTTGGGCTGCACCTTCTTGGAGCTCTTCTTCTTGGCGGAGACGGCGGCGATGCGCTTCCAAGGCAGCACCGAGATCAGCGAGTGCCGCTTCAGGCCCTTCTCCTTCGCGTTCTTGCTGTTCTGCACCGCCGTGTAGTGCCCCACCGTGGCCGCCCCCTCCTCGAACAGCGGGGCCTTCCGATAGCTCGGCGACAGCGACAGCACCGTGCCCATGGCGCCGGCCGCCCGGCGGGCCCCCGCCGCCCGCCCTGGCCCCGGCCCCGGCCCCGGCCCCGGCCCGGCCCGGCCCGGCCGGCCCCGCTCTCGCTGCTCCGCCGCCGCCGCCGCCGCCGCCGCTCAGCGCCGCGCCCGGACCCGCCCCGCGCCGCGCGCGCTCCCGCCGGCGCAGTGCGCGCGCCCGCCGGCTCCGCCGCCCCGCCCCGCGCCGACACGTGCGCCCGCCGCTACAGCCGAGGCCACGCCCCCGACTACACAGGCCCCGCCCCCGAACGGCGGTGAGGGGCGGAGCCCCGCCCCTTCATGGCCTTGAATGGGTCCTGTCCCGCCCCCAGAGCGCCAGGCCCCGCCCACGCAAACAAGGCCCCGCCTCTCCCTGTTTATGAATGGCGGGATTCCCGCCCGCCCCGCCCCCGTGTCATGGCCCCGCCCCTCCTGCCCCCGGCTCCGCTCCCCGAGCTCTGCCCGCATTGGGGTCCCGCAGCCCCCGCGGAGCCACCGAGCCCCGGGCAGGGCTGGGGGCGCTTCGAGCCCCCGGGCAGGGGCCGGGCACGACACGGAGGGCAAAAGAATAAAAAGCAACGAAAAGAGTTTTTCTAAAAATCCCAAAATTAATATTTAAAACCCGTCTCCACCGGCATCCCCGAGCCGCACCCCGGATTCGCACCCGGGCCTCACCGCCCGCACAGCCTCGGCCGCCCTTCGCCGCCGCTCCCCCCGCCCGGCGGTGCCTCCCCAGCTCGGAGCCGGGGGTCACCGCTCGCCCCGAAGGTACCGGGGCAATGAAATGCCCGGTACCGCGTTCTGAGGCCGGGACGGCTTTTGGGGAACGCGCCTGCAGCGCCCATACCCACCGGATCCCCAAGGTTCTGCTTGGAGCCGCCGTCCCCGCCCAGCCCAGCGCCCGTGGGCCGGAACGGGATGCCATTCCCACTGGGACCCAGTGGGACCGGAGCGGTGCCGGCCCGGGCGGGAGGCACCGGGAGGCACCGGGAGGCACCGGGAGGCACCGGCCCCGCCGAGCTCTGCACGACCTGCAGCGACGCTCCGAGGCTCTCCGCCGCCAGCGGGGCTGCCGGGCCCAGCTCCGGCCGCGGAGACCGGAGCCGCCCCCGGGGGGACCCTGAGGCCCAGGAGCTGCAGCCGGGAAAGGTCGGGCACATCCCGGCCCTGCGCTAATGACCCAAACTCATTTATATTAATGTATTAATGTATTAATGTATACTTATCTATGTCCTGCCTCGGATCTGCAGCTGCCAATCCCACTCACACAGCAGGAAAATCTCAAAACAATCCCCAAAATCTCCCGTGACGACAGACCTGTCCCAAAAAACTGCCTGTCCTTCAGAGCACATTCAACCTTCTGTGGGAGCTGATTTTTGAGGGGTGGCCAGTACTCTCTGCAGGGCTCTCTTCTCTCAAAAAGCTTTGGAAGCTTTGCTGTCCATGTCCAGTGACAGCCCAGCCTGGGCACTAGTGTCACCAAGAATTCCCTTTGTCCATTAAAACGTCCCCCAGATCCAAGCAGCAATAGTCAACTTTTAAGTTCAGCCTAATGAAGTTTAAGCGAAAAGGGCTCTACAATTTGAGGGGGTTTGGCCCTAATTTTAATATGCTTGGAGGTGCCTCAGAAAACCCCGTTGTTCCAAAGGCAGTTCCAAGGACTAAATCTCCCTGATCCCACACGAGGCACCAAAGCTGTGTCACCACAGCAGCTGCATCATCCCTGCTCCTGCTTGGGTCCCCTCAGCCTTGAGCACAGGGACCCGCCAGCCCCCCACTGTCACCTGTGAGGTCAAAATCAATTCTGTCCCCACCGGGGGATGACAGCTGGAGCTGGACACGATCTCCAGAAAGGACACACGGGACAGAAGCTGAAGGAGGGCAGGGTTAGATGGGATATTGGGAAGGAATTCCTCCCTGTGAGGGTCGGGGGGCCCTGGCACAGCATGCCCAGAGCAGCAGTGGCTGCCCCTGCATCCCTGGCAGTGTCCCAGGCCAGGCTGGAACAGGCCTTGGAGCAACCTGGGATAGTGGAAAGTGTCACTGCCCATGGCAGGGGTGGCACTGGATGGTGCTTTATGTCCCTTCCAACCCAAGCTCTCCCGGGATTCTGTGACTCTGTCCATCTCTACCCTAATCCTTGTCTCTGCCCATTCCTGTTTCCGTGAATGAATTTCCCTTCATTCATCCACAATTAGCACCTAATTCAGCAAATCCCATCGAAATGACGCATCCCTGGGGAAAATGCCACTTCAGGGGAGTCACAGTGAACTAGACAGAGATGTTAGGGAAGTATCTCAGGAATTAGTTAAAAAAAAGAACTATAAAAACTAGAAAAGCACTTCCCTACTGCCTGAGATATAAGAACAGTGAAACCCTTCACATTTTCCTGCCTCTGAGGGCAGGCTTCTTTCCTGCACCACCTGGTGTCCCAAGAGTTTCAGATGTGAAAATTGAAGCTATTTTATCAATGACACCCTAAACCTCCTCCCCAGCCTTTTGAGGAATCCAGGCCTGGCCAGCCTTGTGCAGTGTGACTCCAACATGGTGTATGATCAGGCAAGGCTGGAGGGGTGAGAGGCCACATTTAATCCATTTTCAACCATAATAATAGTGCTAATAATAATTGTATTCTTATACATTCAGTAGCACTAGAACTTGTTGTGCCAAGAACACATCACAATCCACAAATCTTTCATGATGCTGCCTCAAACATTCATATTTGGTGTCTCCAAAATATAGTCCCCAGCAATGCTTTGGTGAGGGGATGTTCCCACCCTTCCTTAAGCAAAGGGAGAAGCTGCACCCAGCCCAGGATCTGCCCTGGCAGCTGAAGACAGGAGACAGAGGTTTTGAAAAAAAAATTCTTTATTGGAACTCATCTGAACATCAGATATACCTGGTGTTGGTTAGCAAGAACCGTTTGTACATTTGATATTGATGGTGCCAAAAACCCAAACAGCGACTGACTGGAGGAGATGGAAATTAAGAATAATAAAATAAAATAAAAGGTTGGAGAGGTCCAAATGTGAACAGAAAGGGGAAAAATCAGCCAGTCTAAGAGTCAGTGTGAAGGCAAAATATTTCCTGATAAAACAGAATCCTTTTACAAAATATAAATTTTGTAAGAAAAACATGGAGAGGGAAATAGAGACAGGGAAAGGAAAAATAAAGATGAGCAGGACAGAGATGCAGAAGCTTACACTGCCCAAATGGCATTAAAACTTACTGGAAACCTCACCAGAAAATGGAACATGCTGGAATACATCGTGCTCCGCCCCCCAGGACTTCGGGACCGAGGAGCAAGCTGCCCCTGGGCTGTTCCAGAGGGCCAGGCTGTCCCACCTGGCGTGGGGAAGCAGAGCTCAGCGCTGCTGCAGCAGAGGCACAGCTGGGGTCGGCTCCGCCTTCACCTGCTCCTCCTACCAGCGCAGGTGGGGAGGGAGGAAACATTGAGAATCTAAGTCTATCTGCAAACAAGAGCATGCAAGTCAAGCTCCAGGGAAACCTGCGCCGTTCCCTTCGCCGAGAGCGGCCGGACGGGGCCGGGGCTGCAGCTCCAGCCCGCAGGAAATCATCGTGGAGCTGCTTTCGAGGGGGTCGGAGGCCTTGAGGATGGAAAATAAACCAGCAGTCTGTACATTTTGGGTTTGTTTGGTTCAGTACAAATGGAATCGAGTTGGCTGCTCGGACACCGCCAGCACGTCTCCGATTTCAGGGCGGAGGAGATGAAACAAACTGGTTTTGGGCACCTACTGGTAACAAAACGCTGTCCCTGCTGAACTCTGCCGTCCCTCAGGAAGTGGAAAGCACATGTTTAGGTAGTGTAAGCCTTTTTCCTTTTATTTAGAATACCCTCTTTGTTTAAACAATATTCCCCCCCCAGATACAAAGTTCGGCCAGTAAAGATTACATGGAAACTGGAACACGCATCGTCTGGAATACAAGATGCACCGGATGAGGAAGTTTAAAAACTTTCCGAGCGAAAAGTAGAACAAAGAAGAAAAAAAAAAGTCTCCTAACATTTTCCCAAAGGTTTCACTCTCCTGTCACACACACTCTCCAAATGACAGCTAGCAAATTCAACTCTGCAAAGAGAAAACAGAGCCACGTCACTCGACAGGAGAGGGAACAAGGCTCAGGGACGCAGAGCACAGCGGGGCCTGGCAGCGACTCCGGAGCTCTGCAGCCCCCGGGGAGGCCTCACTCACCTATGTCAACTTCTTGGCTTTGTTGTAGAGCGAATCCACTACTTTGCTCATGTTCTGAATCGTCTCGAGGGCAGCCTCGTAAGTTTTGTCTACGGGGGGTTCGTCGAAGATTATCAGGACACCCTCGCCCTGGTCAAGGATTCCTGTGGGCACAAGCTGCTGTTAGCACTGGGATGCTCGATGGTTCACAGCTTCCAGACAGCAGGAATTTAGGGATCTACCCCACAAACACCCAATCAGCTGTACAGGGTTTGGGAAGGGCTCATGTATTGGGATGGACTGGCAGATTTTGGCCAGCACTGCTTTAACATTCCCAGGTAAAAAAACCCCAGAGAACAGCCCGAGAAGCCATCCAGAAGATTAGCATTCCTGCCCATTCCCTACCATCTCTCCCGGCCTCCTCAGGCCCTGTGCCCAGCAGGATGGCTCAGCACAGCTGGGTTATCCTGCAGCTGTGCCCAGGTGGGCTCTGTGCCCAACGTGCTGCTCCCAGGCATTCCCCTGGCTCAGCCATACCCAGGAACAAGAGAACCAAGAGCACAGCTGGTTCCCTGAAGGGTTTTTGCGGCAGCAGCCTGCTGTGGGCCCAGCCAAGCCACAGCACCACACTGGGCCATGGGGTGCCCCCACAGAACGCTGGGAAAGGTGACCACACCCCGGTCAGCTCCAAGAGAGAGAGCCCAGCCTGGCCAGACAAGCCAGCTGGGGGTCCCACACTGTTCCTGGATGCTGTCACAGCAAGAGGGACCCAACAGCATTTCTGAAATTAACCCTTGGGTTAAGGAAGGTGGATGGAGCAGCAGGAACAGCATTCCTGTCACTCCTGACTGTCACCTGCACATGTGCTGCCTGAGCAGGACCCCCAGGTTCAGAGGAGGAAGGGGAGTCCAGCGCAGCTCATGCAACTCAGGGCAATCAGAGCTGAGGGATGCAGAGACTCACCATGAAACTTCTTGTCCAAGATCATCTGTGACAGTTTCCTTTCTACCTCAGCCTGAAATTGAAGCAGAAAAATTAAAAGTCTCCCAGAACACATAAAAATATGTGAATTTTACTGCTGCACGCTTGACAGCCCTGGTGGGACATGAGCACTGCTCAACAGTAGCTCCTCTTCCCTGAACGTGGCTTGGACACCACCACCTGCTTGGGATGCCTCAGGAAATTAGGGAGCAGCTGTTAATGAGCAAGCACCAGGATGTCCCTTGTCCCACAGGTGACAGTGTATCTGTCACTTCACACAGGCTTTACCTGTGGAGGTTCTGGAACTTTCTAACTCGGTTTAGCATTTAGGATTTAGACAAGAGTTGGCTAAGTTTTATTTAATCCATGCAGGACTGAGCTGAGCTCCTGCCCAGCACCAGGAAGGCCCACAGGAGGCAGCTCCTCTCTGGGCAGAGGGGGCACAGACCAGCTTTTATTCTGAATATTAAGGATGTGTTAAACACCATGCTAGTCTGGGAACAGACTGCGTGCCAGGGAAGGTTAGGTTGGATATTAGGGAAAATTTCTTCACGGAAAGGTTGTCCAGCCCAGGGCAGAGGTGAAATCACCAGATTTAACAGACGTGTGGATGTGGTACTTGGGGACATGGGTGGTTTTGGCAGTGCTGGGGGAATAATTGGACTCAATGATCAGAGGTCTTTTCCAACCTGAATGATTCAGTGATTCTGTGACCACAAAGGCTGAGCTCAGCTCACTTCCCAACCTCTGCTCTTAATGCCAGTACAAGACAACAGCACTCTGGGGTGCAACTGGCTGGGATTACAGTGGATTTTCCTAGAACTGAATCTGTCTGGGATTATCTGTAAAGCAGTTACTGCATAGTCAGTGTGACAGACGCATCCCTAATGACACCACAGGGTGATTAGCTGGATCCTGGATCTTAAGGGTCTAAGTAAAGTTCCCCTGGGAACACTCAGGGGATTAAACACAGGGCACAGGGGAAGACTGAGCTGGTCACGACAGAGCAGAGGAAAATCTGCCTCCAATAAAAAGCAAGAGCCAAGAGAGGGAGTAAAACCCACGGGAGGGAAGGGGACAGCACAGCAAAGTCAAGAGCACAGGAAGCCTCAATGCCTCCCAGGAGCTGCCTGTGTCAGAGCTTAGCTGCCAAGGGTGAAATTTGTCTGGAAATGCTATGGATCTCATCTGCCACCCTTCATGTTCAGTTCCCAGTGACAAATGCCATTAAACCCCAACTCCTCTGCCCTCTGAACACATGGCACTGATTTCTGGTGAGGTTCTTACCTTTGAGAGCTTGATGAGGCTGGATATGTGTTCAATCTATAAGAAAGACCAACATTTAGGTAAATCTTTAGTGGCATTTTGGACACACAGCACAGAGGTTTGGGGCTCTTCCATGGAACTGCTCAAGGGTCTGGAAATGCTCTGGCCTCAAAAACTCCAGTGGCTTTCTCCACTCTGCAGCTTCAGGTCCTTCAGGTTTCACATCTGATTTTAACTAAGATGGACTGGATCCCTAAAGCCATGTCACTATGAAAGGTGAAATAATTCTTCTCCAAGACATGCCTTGCCCTGTCAGAGGCCTTTGAAGCCAAATGCTGTCACTTTCAGGGTTCAAAGCCAGTCACCTTGCAGGGAGCATGAGAGAAACAGGTGGGAAGGCCAATGATTCTGGAATGTGTTTTTCTCCTCCTTGTAATTTTAACATGATGAACCCTGAACTCTGAAAGTGCTGAGGAGCTCAGAGTAAGAAATGTTCCATACAGGAACAATCCCCTGACCCCCCAGCTGCAGGAACAGAGGGACCAGCCCATTCAGGTGCTGCTGGAAACATTTACCTGTACTCTGGAGAAGGGTTCGATGACTCTGATCAGGTTCTGTTCCAATAAATTATCATAGAGCTTGGCCAGGTGAGTATTTATGATGGGGTCGTCCCTGAGCTCCACCTTGTAGTCTGTCAGAGCCTGTAGGGACATGGGGAGGAAATAATTCTGATAGCAACAGCTCCTTAAGGTGCTCTGAGGATGAGATCCCCTCCTGCCCAACCAGATACCGTGGTCAATCCAATCCCTAACTTAGCTAAAAGCCAGCAGGTTATGACAGCCCAGCAGCCCCTCCAGTATCTTTTATCTCCACCCTGCTGGAGCTCAGCAAGCCCCAGTCTCTGTTCACAGGCAGCAGAGCACAGCAGGATTGGGTCCTGCCATGGGAATCCTCTCCCTGAGCTCTTCAGCATTCCTGCTGAAACCAGGAATAATTTTAGGAAGATACACATCCATCCATGTTCACATGACATGGGAACAGCAACCGAAGGAAAACTGCTTCTGAGTTGGTTCTCCAAAACAAGCCACAAATATATATGAAAAGAAAAAAAACTGGGTTCAAGCAAGTTTACCCCCCACATACTGAAAACACAACCCGTTGATTGTTGGGGGGTATTTTTTGATGCACTGTTGCTTTCTATCAATGTTTCCATGGTTTCCTGCTGTGGGATGTAACAGCTCCTACAACTTTCCAAACTTGGAATTTCTGAATTTGCTCAGCCAGGCCCCATCCTGTGTGTCCCTGACTCACCTTTTCAAAATCTGCCAGTGACCGGTTCTTGCTAGCCTGTGCCACACATTTTAGTGCTTCTGTCTGTGGGGAAAGAACCAAAGGAGATTATTTTTTTCTGGATTCTCCTCTCAGGGTGAATATGCCAACTCTGCAGTACCCTGGGAACATGCTTAAACAGCAAACCAGGGTTCCTTGTCACTGCCATAGGCAGAGGGAGAGCAGCTGCTGAGGGGAGAACGAGCTGGGCAGCTGCAGGACGTGACCTGAAACAGCTCCAGAGGGACAAACACCTGGGTCTGACAGCATCAGCTGCAGGTTGGGAACGAGTTTGATGCTGTCTTTAAGGCAAGTGTGTATTTTGGCCACTTGCTTAATGAACGTGGCTATTTTGGGACTCCAGCTGAGTCTCTCCCCTTCAGCACAGCCACTCCTCTGCTGAATGGCAGAGGCAGGACAGCAGCTCCTATGGACATCTCACCACGGACAGCATCAGAGATGAGTCTTCTCTACCCCAGAACTGCTGAAATGAAGCAAAAGCCACATCCCCAAACAAGCACATTTACACCCAACAGTTGCAATCCCAGCAGGGAACTGCAGAACAGAGCCCAAGTTGGGAGGCAAGACAAGGTGTCTCTGGTGCACAAAGCCCAGGTTTCTGCTGCCTTCTCTTTTGGGACTGCCCCATGCAGGAGCTGGACTTGATCCTTGTGGTCCTTTCCAACTCGGGATATTCCGGGATTGCCCCCAGGGCTGCTCTCTCCCTGCTCTCCATGCTGCTTCCTGGTCAGGGTTGGTTCAGGAGCACAGTGTGGGAACAGCCAGGATCCCCTGCCCTGGAGAGGAGCCTCCAGCTGCCACTCAGGGCAAAGGGATAAGGCAGGATTGGGGCTGCCCTTCCTGATCCAGGAGGGATATCCTCACGTCAGACCTTTCCACGCACGTTTGCTCACTGAGCTCTGCTAATTCCCAATCCTCTGTGGGCAGGGGAGCAGCAGCTCCTGCGTCACAGCAAAGCCCAGGCTGAGCACAGCCCCTGAGGACAGCAGGATCCCAGACTGGCCCAGCTCCTGGCACGCCTGGAGTGTAGCCCTGCACCTTCTACAAGCACCCCTGGATTTAATTTGGGGGTGGCATTCCCAGCCTGGCACGTTCACATGTCAGAATAAGCAACGGGCTCCCTGCCTGCCTGGCTCCCACCTCGCAGCCATCCAGGTCTCCACCTGCTCAGCTGCACTGCCAGGATTGGATTCTCAGGACTGGCTACAATGAAGTAAAAACAGTAACTCGAATTTAAACACTGCAGCAGTTGGTGAGAGCAGGGACACAAGGAGCTGACGGCATCAGGCAGTTTGTAGCTGATGAAGAAAAGCAGGAAAGAGAAAAACAGGAAAAATGAAGCAAGCAGCCCAAATTCTCTGGTTGTGAAAATCACTGTAAACCCCTTTGAAGGCAAGCAACTTCTGGCAATGACTCATGGCAATTTAATCAGCTCTGGATCTTGTTCAGGACATTCAGGAGTGGTGGGTATTTTGGTATGAAATTAGAAGTGTTTGACAAAAAGAATAAGCCAGCATTGAGAAAGGTAAGAGGAAGATAGAAAGAGTTAAGTTTCTATACCTGTCTTCCTGCATACCGCAGAGCAAGCTTCCCACTCACTAATGCTTGCACATCTTCTGGGCTGCAGACAGAGGGAAGGGAGCAGAGCATTTATAAAGGAACATGGCCAGCTTAAACCCCAGAGCATCTCAAAAATCCCCAACTTATAGCAAAGTACTACAACCCAAATACCACCACATCAGGAGCGCTTGATCAGGTGATAAAGACACTGCTTGAGCCCATTAGTTAAGAGTCCCATAAACAAAAAGCCCTTCCCTAGAAATGTAGGAAGTGTTCTTTCCAGAACCATCTGCTACCTACCTGTTGAGCATGATTTTGCACAGCAACATGTATTTCAGAGCAGTGATGGCTTTGGGGTTGTCAATTGAATCATTGCCCTCAAACGCCTCATAAAAATATGAATAGGCTGTTTTCCAGTCCTTCTCTTCTGCTGCGTGGATAATACCTAGGAGAAGCACAAACAGGTTAATTCTGAGCATGACTGAGAGAGGACAGAACAATTTGGTTGTTCTGTGCTTTATCTGTGACTTCAGTGAAGGGAATCCTCTCCTCCTGTGCCCTCCTTGCCTCATCTCTATCAGAAAAAATCCACACTCTCTATTATGAGGACATTTTTAGACAGACAAGTTTGGGGCACTTCAGGTAACGTGCCTGTAAACTAGGTCAGGAACAACATGTAATGGGTCAGGAACACAGTGTGAGGCTGGAACTTCAGTGCCTGGGGAGCTTATGGACCCTGTACCACTGCAGCTTTCAAAAATGGGCTGACAACACCAGGGGCAGGAACAATGTCATTGCAGCTGATGCCACCTGAGGCAGAACTGGTGGTATCTTGAGGCCCCATCAAGCACCACTTTCCATGATTCCCTCAGAAAACACAAGTAACTGATGTGCCAGGACAAGTCCTGGGCACTGTCCTTGTCCCAGAGGCCTCACCTGACTGCATGTCCAGCGCTGCCTGCAGCTTGGGGGGACAGTAGATGGCATTGGCCGTGGTACGTGCTGAGGTTAAGGCTGCTCTTGCTTTTGGCAGATTGCTCAGGGCATGGTAAGTCTTGCTCTCTAAGAGCTGCACTTCCACCAGCAGTGCCTTGTCATCCATCTTCTTCAACTCCCGAAGCAGCTGGGAGCCTGGCAGAGAGCAAGGACAAAACTGTGACTGCTCTGCATCAGCACCCACACAAAGAAATCCCTGCAGGGGACACCCGAAATCCCCCAGCAGTCAGGGCTTTGAGGGAGGGACTTGAGGCTCACACAACCTGCTCTTCCAAGAAACGGCATGGGAGAGGGCATAATGGTGAACCAGTGCCAGTGCACAGCTGGAGGATGAAGCAGCTTTGTGTCAGAGGTGGTGTGTGGGCAGTTGGGATGGTCACTCTGGTATCTGTTCCCAGGTGATTTCCCTCTCCCACAGGGAGCTCCTGCAGAACTGCCCCCTCTGCATCACAGAACATTCTCAAGAAACTCCTAAGAACATGGGATGAGGAAGGAATGATTTTAACATGGGACATCTATAGGTCAGATTTAGGAGGGGACAGCCTAAGAAATGCAAAGACAAGCTGCCACATGACAGCCTTGTGAGGAGAGAACGAGTCAGCCCTAGAGGAAACTTGTCCCCTTCTTTCCCCCACTGAAGAGGTAACTTAGGGTGAGCAGAAGTAAAAACCTCTTCCTCCCTTGCTGCGCTCAGGAGCTGATAACCAGAGCTGAAACTGCAGAACTGGGCAGAAACAAATAGATTTTCCCTGGAAACATCCCTGAGACTCTGCTTGTACCTAATCCCCAAAGCCATGGACACAACCGTCTCCTCAGCCACACAGGAGCGCTGTGCATAACACTGACATCCTGACAGAGCATCAGAGCCTGGCCCAGAGGTACAGACCTTCCCAACTCCCCAGGCTGTCCCACCACCAGCCAAGGGATTAAATTAATTAATCACAGCTTTGGAGTGTGGCCTCTGATCAGTTTAAGTCTGAGTTCATTACCTAGCCCTGTGCAAACTAGTTCTAATTCCATACTGAATGCCATGAACCATGAACTCAGCATTCTGATGAGATATATGTCACCCAGGTGACCCTGGACATGACACAGGTTCGTGCCACCACACAGGTTAAGAAGTTCTGGGTCCCAGGTGAGCAGTTCAGGCTGTGTCCATGCAGTTGCCCCTCAGCCCTGGCAGAGCAGGCTGTGCAAATACCCCTCACACAGCTTAAACCTCACTTAAAGCTTAAATCTCAATTACAGCTTAAGCCTCACTTACAGCACTGCAGTCATTTGCAAAGTGAGCATTAGAAAAGGACTAGAGGAGCTGTAAGACGTCCTGCTTTACTCTGCTTTGGGGCAGAGCAGGAGTTCACTGGTTCATTACCATCCCTTGGGTGGTGCAGGGGCAAATTCTTAAAGCCTCTGTAAGACCTTGACACCCACAGAGGTTTTACATTTCCTGGTTTTACTGGGGCTGTGTTTGAGCAAATTGGAAAAAAGCTGTTTTCTCCCTTTAGCCTCTGTGGCCACAGCAGAGTATTCCAGCATGTTCCAGCAGGAGCCAAACCTGTGGCCTTCAGCTGGATACAGCTCCCAAAATTATCTGCACTGAACGAATCACGAATCCCAGAGTGGTTTGGGCCTTAAAGCTCACCTCATTCCACTCTCAAATGTGCAGGGACCCCTCCCAGGTTGCTCCAAGCCTCATCCAAACTGGCCTTAGGCCCAGGTGAGATGGGTAAGGATGGTGAAACAGCGAGAACAAAGACACCTCTAAGAGCTGTTATCACCCAGCTACAGCAAAAGGTGGCAGAACTGGACGAGCACTGAGAAATAAAGACCCAAATCCTACAAAACTTCTCAAAGAACCTGACACAGGCGATGGCTTTCCTTGTCAGGAGTAAATTAAAAGCAAAGATTTACCACCACCTAGTGGAGCCTCACCTAGCTGCAAAGCTTCTTGGTACCTCTTGGTGTCAAAGTAGAGAGAGACCAGCCTCGCCTGGAGAACAGAAAAAGAACTGCTGTGAGGAAAGCCAGAACAGATTTGTTTTGTAAAATGAAGCTTTATATTCTTCTCTGCACAGACGTCACTACATTAATCTCTATTTGTCACATTGTGTGGTCCACTTGTGTAAGGCCTACTGCACAAGGAATAAACCCCTGCATTTTCAAGGAGAATTTCAGTGTAATTAATGCCCTGCCCTGACACATAAAAAGATCTGAACAGCACACAAGTGCTCTACTTTCAGAGGTATTTAAATATGACAAGGGATGATGCTGCTCCACATGTTTGGGATCTGGGACCTACCTCCAGAGCCTGGCGTAGGAAAGTCCTCTTCTCTGATTTGGCCCACTCAATACACTCTAAACACAAGTCAACCTTAAAGGGAGCAGAAAGAAATCAGTCAATTCTAGACATTGTCAGTGCCCACCACAAATGCAACAACACCAGAGGTGTCAACTGGAGGCATTTGGGGTAGGCACTAAAGCTTTCCCAGAGTTTAAACCCACAGTCATGGTGTATTTTCAATAAAGAAAAATAAATTTCATGTGTTTAGAGCCTAGATAGATCATGTAATCTGTATAAAGCAGCAGAGGTGCTGGGCTCTGCTTTGGGGGCCTCATCCATCATTTCAAAGCACAGCAAAGAAACTCAGACTCTTCCCTATTTTTCAGGCTGAGACTCCCTTGACTGATAAAGCAGAACTGCTCCATCTCAGTTAGATATTATTGTATCTTATCTGGCCAATAATACACAGTAAGTCATGCTGTGGTGCCAAGCTCAGGAATGCCTCTTCCCAGAACCTCTGGATTGCAGCTCAGCAATGCAGGCCTTGTCAGCTCCTCCTCACTGCTTATTAAACGTGAGCATTTTATGAAAAGCCATTATGAAGTTTCAATTTATTACAGGGTGATAGCTGGAGCATTAGGAGCTGAAGATATCTCCAATTTCACTGCTTTACTGGGCTCCTGGGAGCATTCTGGATGTGAGCTGCCCTGCAGAAGCAGACAATCCTCAGAACATTTCTGAAAGGATTTGAGATTGCTGCATCAAGGACCTCACACGTTGTCATCCTTCCTTAAGTTTTGAGTTTGGCTTCAGAATATGCTCTGAAGTGACTATTTTGACTGACTTTTAATTATTTCCATCACCATTACTCCAACCTGCTTTCCTTTGCAACTGCACTGAACATTGTCCTTTACACCAAATCATCTTGAGAAAAGCCTGTAGCTGCTCATTTTCTCCTGACACTTTTAGGAGTTCTCTCTTCTCACCTGCACATCCAACCCCATCTCCCCTGACCTCATCTGCTGAAGCAAGAGGTGAAAAACATTCTGTCACCATTCATCACCCATGAGCCACAAGGACTGAACAACAAACAAGGGACACTGGCTGGGTTACCTGCACTAGAGGATGACAGTCTCAATTCGGCTAACTTTGTGCTAATTTGGCTAATGAGAATGTCACCTGCCCCTCAGCATGGCAGAACTTCTCCAGCCTGCAATCTGCCAGTCCCTGAGTGCAGATTTCATGCGGTTTTGTCTCTAACCTGCTGCTCAGACCCTTCCTGTGCCAGCCTTGGTGTGCCAGCACAACCCTCTGCAGGGCAGCACAGCCTGGAAGCACTCCCAAGGTGCTCCTGTCCTTATTCTGCTCCCAAAAAAGCAATAATTAGGGAAAAAAAAAATAAAATAAACAACCCTAAGACAACTGTATCCTATGGAGCTGATGAGAATGGAGTGAATCCTAAATCCTAACTGGGCACTATCTTAGACTGTCTCAGGTTTTCTGGTGGGGGAGCTCATCCACTGAAGCAGTTGACACCTGGTAGCTGCAAAACCCTTTCCACTCCTGCTTCAGGAATAACTTTTGTGTCTCTGTGCAGTAAAACACCCCCTGACCACGTGCAATCCTGACCAGCTCCTGGACAGCCCCCAAGCAGTGGCTCCTCCAGTTCTGTGCCATCCCACACCACAGCCACCATTCCTGCTCCAAGCTCCCTGAGAACACATTCCCAACACTGATCACACTACAAAATACTCCCAGTGTTGCACCCACAGTCACTGAGGTTGGAAAAGCTCTCTAAGATCACTGAACCCAACCATTCCCCAGCACTGCCAAGGCTACCACTGACCCATGTCCCCGAGTGCCACATCCACACAGCTTTAAACCCTTCTAGGGATGGGGACTCCACCACTGCCAGGGCTGGACATCCCATTCAGTAAAGGAATTTTCCCTAATAGCCAATCTAAACCTCCCCTGGAGCAACTTGAGGAAGCAACAAGAATCTAAGACAAATACCCATGGTGGGAGTCACTCCTAACTTACAGCAGGGAGAGGCTTGCAGAAAGACATGGTTATGAATTCAATTATCTGATGATTTATTTATAAAATACATCCAAATGCATTAAAAGTCTGCTCCCTGGCATGAATAGTTCTTCAGTGAGAAGCAAACTAGGTCATGTAATGGTGTTGCAGGCTTTTGAGGAACTGCCTGGTGCTGAAGTGCAGCCTCACCTCCTGTCCTGTGGCTGCCTCCATGTCCAGGAAGAGGTCGAGCAGGGACCGGACGAGGCGCGCGGCCTTGGCTTTGCTGATGGAGTTCAAGAAGGGCCGGACGTACTTCAGGAGTCCTCCCAGCTCTGCAAAAACCCCAAAACATGAAATACAACCCCTGAGCCAAGAGCTGCACCGAGCTGGAGCAGCCACACATCACAACTTGTCACACCAGACATTTCTCAGGTGCTTTTTTAGCATCATGCACAGAACAGAGCAACAAATGGCACCTGCAGGACAGCCCTGAAGCAAACAAGGGACTGCTCAGGGGACTGGGGGCCCTCACCACAGCACTGCCTGTCACTGCAGCTCCACACTTACCACCAGCTGGAATTGCCTCAGGCGTCTTTTAAAATCTAAGGATCTGCTAAATGCTTTGAGATTTTTCTATAAAATGAAGGATGGAGTTTATAATTTAGGTGTGTTTTTATTAACTCACAGTTTCACGGTTTGATCTGCCCCACTTAGCCAAGCCCAGGATGTTGGATCCACCTTGTGCTCCACCACTGCAAAATTATATTCCTTAACACTCCAACTCTACCTTTACCTGATCAGCTCTGAACTGACCTCACTTAACAATATTTCTGCTTCTAAGTCTCCTCATTAATTCACAGTTATAAAACCTGTCTTTATAAGAGGTGGAAAAAGGAAATGTGTTTTTATTTATGGAGAAACATTGAAGTGTCATTCCCAGGGAGCAGAGGAATGTGGCAGTCACAGCAGCTCCAGCACTCAGAGCCACTCAGGAATGTTGTGGTGGAACTGCAGTGAAAAGTCTCCTACAACACCACGTGGCTTCGGGGAGGGCCTGGCCAGGGCTGCTCCCAGTTTGGGAAGATGATCCTGCAGAGGGGCAGGGTTCAGTGCTGACTCATCAGCACCGGGGCTGCACACTGAAATCACAGCTCTCTGCCCCAGATTTCCAAGTCTCACCCAAATATCAGGTGGATCTCACACTACTTTGTTTACAAGATTCCACAAGGAAAGAAAAATCAAAACAAAGCTGGTAATGACTAATTCAGAAATCTTCTACACCAAACTAGTACAGAATCAAAACCAAAATAAGAGATTAGTCTAATTATATTTCAATTAGTAGATGGAGGAGTATCAGGAGAATTTCAGTTTGGAAGGATTCCAATAAAAACAAACGTAAACAAGGGCTCTTCTGTGTTTCATTCAGCAGTAATGCTAAAGAATGCTAATGCTAATTGTTATAACAACATCTTATTAATATCTAAAAATGATTCTTCATATTTTTTACTTTTTAGACCTATTTAAGTTTAATCAAGCCTGATACACCTCATTTATCACACACTTAACATGTGGAACTCACTTTTTTCCAATCACTCATAGTAATCACAGAATCCCAAGATGGGTTTGGTTGGGAGGGACCATAAAGCCCAACCAGTGCCATCCCCTGCCATGGGCACCTTCCACTGTCCCAGCCTGCTCCAAGCCCCATCCAACCTGGCTTTGATTGGAAGCATCCAACTTCCAGGGATCCAGGGGCAACCACAGCTGCTCTGGGCGCCCAGTGGAAGCCATTCCCTGTGTCCTAACCCTCCAGGCCCTTGTCCAAGTCCCTCTCCAGTTCCTGGAGCCCCTTCAGGCACTGGAAGGTTTCCAAACATCTCAAAGTGCACATTTAGAACAAACAGAACTTATCTCAAGTGTGATCCTCAGCTTCATTTCCCAAACTGCAGTGCAGGAGATCCTGACCCCAGCAAACCACCTGGACTCAGTACAACACCACAGGATGCTCTCACTGCCACACCTGCTTCCATAAAAGTTTGATTTTCTCTCTGCCATAGCATAAACAGGCAGCTTTTTCTACACTTATGGTGCAGCTACTTCAACATTTCAGCTTGCAACCTGCAGGCTGACAGTCTTTACTCCACAAGGAACCTGGTGCTCCATGACTGTTCCCACACCATCCTGTTCTGGGGTCCATTTAACCTCCAGTACAACTCCTGGATGCAAATTCCAATTATTTCAATCCAAGGCAAACACTTTGGTCTCATGCACAGCAAACAAACAACCACAGACAACCCAACACACCCTTCCAACGCATGAGTTCTGCACAGAGCTCCTCTCCAGCATCTCGGTGGGGGCTGGGCAAGGTGGGCTCTGGATCTGTCTATTGAGGCTCTCCAAGATCCATCAGCTCTTAAGCACTACCAGGAACCCTCTTCCTGCGCATCCCTGAGCTCCACCAGCTCCTCAGGGCCAGTGGAATCAGTACCCAACACACTCTTTCCCACAGGAACTTCAGAACAAAGAAGGAAAACTCCAGTGGAACACACTGCAGTGTTTATCATCCCACTGATGTGCCCCAGAGCTGCCTCAGAACCCCAGAAAGCAGATCTCAAGTCAACAGCTGAAATGCAGCTGTGCATTCTGCAAATTCCACACTCAGCCATGCAGGCTCAAAGTTCCCATAGAAATTTCTCTCTCCTACCAACGTAACCATCAACTATTTTTAGGATTTTATTTTTCTAAAGAAAATGCAATGCCTAGTAAAGGGATAGGATTGACAGCTCTGCAGGAGTGATGAGCAGCAGCTCTGGAAAATGAAGCCTGCAGCTCATCCTCAGCAAAGTGCTTCCACCAGCTAACACTCCACTTATCCAAATTCTCAATCCAAGTTACTCCAATCCTATAGTTCTGTGAAATGCTATAAAAATCTGGAACTGTCATAAAGAAAAGTAATCAACCTACAAGTTTATCTGCTTGATAATGATTAAGGATTGAAGGGGGTCACTCATTATTATTTTTGTAAACAAGAGCTGCAGTTCAGCAGAGCCACAGAATAGTCTGGGTTGGAAGGGACCTAAAACACCATCCAGTGCCACCTCTGCCATGGACAGGGACACCTTCCACTGTCCCAGTCTGCTCCAAGCCCCATCTCCAGACTAGCCTTGGACATTTCCAGAGATCCAGGGGCAGCCATAGCTTCTCCGGGCACTCTGTGCCAGGGCCTGCCCACCCTCACAGGGAACAATTCCTTTCCAATATCCACTTCCAGGGACAGTGCAGCCACCACCTCTTTGGGCACTGGAACCTCTCAAACATGTCCAAGAAGTTCCACTGGCTAAAACGAAAACTCTGTGCAGTGAAAGCCACAGGATGAAATCCCAGTACCTGCCCAGCACTGGAGTGTCTGAGAGCAACTGTACTTGATGATGGTGCTGCTGCCCTTGACTTGTCACTCCTACCCAGAAAGTTGACAGGAGGGGAAGGGTCAGAGCCCTTCCCACAGCTCCAGCACCACCCTAAGCCAGGGTACCCTTTCCTTCACCTCCCAGCTCCACAACTTCAGAAAACACCTCCAGATGCTGCTGATCTCCCTCTGAGCTGTACACACACATCTGGCTTCTGAATGGCATTAAGTCCATTTTCTTCCCTCCAGAACACACTCACTCTGCAGTTTAGTGGTACCTTTAATAGACCACAAACACACTCCATGTTTGCCCCCTCAAAACCCTGAGTTTGATGAGTTAACAGTGTTATTTTAAACTCCTCAGCCTTCCCCTTGAAAGAAAATAAATCAATCAATTACCACCCTCTGGGAAAACCCTGGAGCTCTTTTTCCTTGTACCAAACTTCAGCTTAAACTCAACACTGCCCAAGTTCTGCAGAGGTGAGGAGACCACAAGAACTCTGCCCTCAGTTCTGCTCACCAGCAGCACATCCACACTGACCTGAAGAGACTCTGATTTCCCCGTTTTTACCCAAACACACACATCTCCCCTGCTGCAGGGTCCTGCCATGTTTGGTGATCTCTGGTGAGCAAACACCAGGGTGCAAAGGGCACTGGCACAGCACAGACACCCCTACCAAGCTCCCTGACTTCAGCCACGAAAGGGGCACTTGCACAGCAGCTTCCTCTGTCCTGCAGAAGCAGGTGAATCCTGTGCTGGAAGGGTTTGTTTTTCCCCAGGGGCCCTAAAAGCAGCCCCCAGCAGGAATCAGAGGTGGACACCTAAGTGAGGTGACAAGGACAGCACCTTTGTTTCCAGCCGTCTCTCAGGGCCTGTCATCCACTGTCCCAGTCCAACAGCAATCCACAGTGGGAGCAGGGCCTGGAATGCTTATTCCAGCATGTGTGATGTGGGCAGAGCAGTGACATGGCCCAGCCCAACAGGAGTTTCCTAAGCCCAGTGGGACACCAAGGGACATTTCACAATAGATACAGACTGTGACCTGGACCCGTGGCTGAGCCCTCACAGAGCTTTCCATGAGCTACTCCAAAGTTAGTAGGACTAACTCCTGCTAGGAGTTATAAGGACTCCTGCTGTCCCAACACTTCCAGTGTGATTGAACCTTCTGCTGGCTGCTTTCCCCACCCTCTACCAGACTTTCAAGTAAACATTTTTCACTGCCCAGGGCTGCAGCCCAACCACAGAACATTCTGCATACGGACACAGAGTGTCCTGAAATGCTCCAGGGGAGAGAAAGGCACAGCACAGCCCTAAACTGCTGAGTGCAAAACAAGCAACTGCTGCCTTGAGCTCTCCAGCGAACAGGACACAGGAACACTCAAAATCATCACTGAAAAGAGAACTCGACTCCATCCCTGTCCCCTCACAAACTCACAATAGAGAGACTGTCCAATGCAGAGCTGGTAGGAGCTGCTGATGTAATGATCCAGCAGATAAATCAATTGATTGTGAGAGGAGCTGTTGGTGAGACAGTATTCCATGGGACAAACCTTCCCATTTGAAACCAACCAGGAGACATCTCTCATGTCAATCATAACAACTCAGCAATACTTTAGTCACTCATACTGAAACAGCTCCACATCAAAGGGCCACAGACTGAACTGTGCATTGTTTGGTACACTGGGCCAAGCAACACCAGATTAGTATTTATGTTCTTTATTTGCTTTTAAGTTTCTGTCTTGTCTCTGAGAGAACATTTCCTGCCAAAAGCTGTTTTTACAGCTATCCCACTAAGTAAGGACACTAAATCCACTGGCTGCAGGATCTCCTGCCTGTAATCTCAATTCCTGATTTCAGGCTCACCTTCTGCCTGCCCAGTCTTGGCCAGCAGTGACCCCAGCTCCAGGATGCTCTGCTCTTTGACTTGCACCGCTTCCTCATCATTTTCCTGGACATCACGTTTCACTGGGAAGAAAAAGAGCAGGAAAGTTGCCTTTAGTGGTGTTTAGTGGTGGAAGATCATCACTGCTGGTCAGCTCCTGGAGAGGTGCCCAAAGCAGGTCCTGCTCCAACAGGCACCAGGGAGTTCAGCCTGGCCCAAGAGGTCTGAGAAGTTTAAATCCAGTGCAGGGAAGTTTGCAGTGCTTTGTCTGTGCTCCACAGGGGCTTTACCAGCTCACAGGTCCCCCTGCAAACTTCAGCTCCAGTTTTGAACAATCTCTGCTTGTCCAGCTGTGCACGTCACTTACAAACAGCACCACAAACCAGACCACATTGGAGCCATAGAACCAAGTAAGAGACATTTAATGGCACTTCTGGGGTTGGATATTCCACTGTGGGATTGCTGATGTTGCTGCTTTGTGTATTAAGCCGAGATCCCGTGGACAAAATGCAGCACAACATCAGCAAAGTGAGGTGGGTACATCCCTCCCCACTCTGGTGTCCCACCCACTGCCAGTGCTGAGTGCTGGCAGTGCTATCAGCCTCTGCTCCAGGGAGTGACTCTGCTCTGAGGCAGATAAAGGGACAAATGACAGCCAGCAGCACAACTCGAGTGTGCACAGCATCAGTTCCAGGCGAGTTATCCACCACACCGTACCTTTCCCTCCCTGCCACCACCCCCAACGCAGGGAGCTCCTCCAACTTCCACATAAACAGAGCCAAAATCCCGCTCTAGGGAACTGAAACTGTGGCTCTCATCCCTTGTAATTCCCTACCAAAAGTGAGGGAACTTCGCTCTCATGGAGAAAAGCATCACAGCAACATTGTCTGGGCCACTCCTGATCCTCCCAACCCACAATAGGGGCTGTGAGCCCTGACTGAGCCTGACTCGCTGAGAGCTGCACCTCCTACTGAATACACAGAAAAACACTGAGGGACAAACAACTCCGACAGCGCTGACAGCACCTTCAAAGTCTAACAGGGACACTCGGAAAACTTTTCCCGACACAGCAGGGTGACTGCAGGTCGCAGCACCGCTGCAGAGGTCACCACACAGCAAAAGAATCAAGAACTCCTGGTTTAAACACCAGTTTCGAGGGCCACACGCCCCACGCCACCTCCAACCCCCTCAGAGCACCGACACCTCCCTGGCCCGACAGCCCAAAGGGGCCCGTGCTGGGACCAGCACCCAGCTGGGACACGGAGAAGCGAAGCCCGAGGGAACTTCTCCAGCGAGGAGCGGAGCTCGGCCGCGGCAGCCGGGCAGCCGCCCCCAGCTCCGTGCGAGCAGCGCTGAGAGGGCGAGTCAGCATCGGCGGAATGTCAGCGCTGAGGGAGCAAACACCGCTGCCGGCACAGCGGTTCCGGCCTTGGGCACGGCCGGACCGGGCCGTGACACCGCGCCCCAAACACGCCGCGAACCGCCCCCGACCCAAAGAGCCGCGACATCCCGCCGGTACCGGCACCGCCACGGCCCCGCCGGGGTCCCGCACACGCCGATCCGGGATCTCGGGCAGGCGGGTTCATTTCAGCCGGACAGGGAGGAGCGGCCGGCCCGGCTCCGGGGCTGCTCTGAGCGGCTCCACGGACATGCACCGGGCACCGGCCCCGCCGCCGGGCTCCCGGAGCGCGGCCCCCGCTCCGCCCCGCAACGACAGCTCCTGCCGCCCGTGCCCCCACGCGCGGGGGCCGCCGCCGGTGCGGTCCCGGCACGGGGCAGCACCGCGGGGCCGGGCCCAGGCCGCGCTCCCGGCCGGCGCGCACGGTGAGTCAGCAGCGGCGGCGGCGCGGGGCTCTGCGCGACGCGGGGAGCGGCGGGGCGCAGGCGGCGCGGGCGGCGGGCCGGCGCTCACCGATGGAGTGCAGGATGCCAATGGAGGCCTCGCGGTCGGTGGAGAGCAGGGACTGCGCGCGCTGCAGCTCCAGCACCGCCGCCGCCGCCATCTTGCCGCTCCTCCGCCTCGCCGCCAGCACGGAAGCGGCGCCGCGGCCACGCCCCTTCCGCCCGCGCGGCATGGTGGGAACTGCAGTCCCGGCGCGGGGGCGGTGGAAGGGGCGGGGACAGCGAAGGGGCGGAGACTTGGGGCCGTGTCCGCTAAACAGCGCCTGCGCTAACGGACAGTGGGCGTGGTCACTATAGAGGGCGGGGCGCCGGGAAGGGGCGTGGTCTGGTGAACGGTTTTGCCGTTAGATGGGCGTGGTCTGAGTCGAGGGTGTGGCCTGGGCAGGGGAGGGGAAGCGGGGAAGGACGGAGACCGATGGAGGGGCGGGGCTTTGGGCGGGGTCTGCGCCGGGCACAGCGATGGGATTGGGGGGTGTTGAGTGGGGGAGTGACTTTGGCAGGGGGCGTGGCAGGCAACGGGAAAGAGGGCGATGGGGAGGGGCGGGGCCTTGAAATAGGCGGGAAGCCGTGGGCGTGGTCTATTGGAAGGATGTCGTCATTTATGGGCGTGGTCCCTATCCGGGCGTGGTTAATTGGGGCGTGTCCGGGGGAGGGTCTCTCGTGGGCCCCGCGGCGGTCGTGTCCCGGGGGAGGGTCGGGGGACACTGGGTCGAGGGGCCCTGAGCGGGGCCTGTGCAGAATCCTGGGTACCGGGAGAGCTGCTGGGGCTGGGAGAGAGCGTGGGGAGTCCCACCCGAACATCCCCCAGCCGTGGGTCCAGTTCTGGAGGAGGCTGGAGTGTAGGAACCGCATCCGATAGCCATGTCTTGCTGGGGGGTCTCCGGGGATCCTCACGGCCCCCTGAGAGCCCCAGACAGCCTCGGGAAGGGAGGAGAGCCCTGCAGGGCCATGGCACGTGTGGGGGAGTTTGTGTCCCCAAGGAGGATCCTGTCCCCATCCCACTGCCCGATTCACCCTCACGGGCTGCACACGGTGGGAAAGGCTCTTCCCCCTTGTCTGTTCACACCTCTCAGCCCCTTTTCCTGCTCCAGGAGCGCTGCCAGCAGCAGGGGCACACACAGGCTGAGCTGGGGAGAAACCCGACCTTGTACCCTCAGCTGGTCAGAAAACAGCCCCCAAATCACCCCTGAGCCCCCCAAACGCACCCACGGACAACCTCGTCCTGCTGCTGTCCCCAGCAAGCAGGACGAGCATCCCTCAGATTAGCACCTTTCTGCCCCTGGAAAAGTCAATTTAATCCCTGAAAGGGTCAGATTTATATTAAATGGGGAATAAAACCAGAACCATGCTCCTGGTTGCTCCTGGGAAGTCATGTCACTGTGGGATCCCCCAGGAGGTGCTAGCCCTGGGGACAAGTAAAGAAAGGGAGGCGGCACCAAAGCAGTGACTGATGCCTCGCTCAGCAGGCAAATTTTGGTGCCCAGCAGATGATGCTTAATGGATCAGGGGTGTCTGCGTGGAACTGGGGGGCTGAGGGGCTGTTTAACCTCCTCCTCTGCCTCCCTGCAGTGGGAAAAGCCAGGGGAGCAGACACTGGGATCGCTGGCACTGAGACCTGACCCATCCATCCTCAACTCATCACACTCATGGCAGCCAGACCCTGCTGCACCGGAATCAATCCAGACCTGTGCTCCTCCAAATACCACTTAAGAAAACTCTCAAAAATGGAGGGATGATGCATAAAAGCCCCAAAAGGAGGATTCAGGTGGGTAATGGAGCAGGGAATTTGATGAAGAAAAACCCAGGGACCTGTGGGTGAACCTTGGGGTACACAAGCAGGAGCCTGTGTGCCTCAGGCACATCCTGGCATTCTGGAGGCTCTGCCCACTCCAGCACTGAACCAGCCACTAGATTTAAGGAATCCACCCCAGGAAAGAACATGAACAGCATTTGAACCCCACATTCACCCCTGAAAGCCGGTGGTCACAGAGTGAGTCAAGGTAGTGGCACAGGGTGGTGCAGACAGACACACGGTCTGTCCATCCATCCATCCATCCATCCATCCCTTCCCAAAGGAGGCAGGCAAAGGCAAGCAGGACATTTGCCATGCTGGGGGTGATTTCTTTCTCTTTATTAATAATAATGACACCAACTGATAAAAATAATGAATAATGAATAAAAAGTGGGAGACTGGGCCAAGGGAACAATTCATCCAACCTGAACCAGCTGTTTTGGGGTGAAAACAGGGAGTGGAGTAAGGTAGTGTCATGGTCCTGGCAGTGCAGGCGTTAAACCCTGATGGAGGGATGCTGGGTTTTGGGGTGTCCTCTGATGGGTGGCCCCAGGTACCATGGGGGTGGACACTCCCAATTTCCTGTTTTGAGGGTGCCATCCCCTCCTTCCCCTGTCCCCAGTATCCCCTTGCTCCATTTCCAGAGGGGCAATCAGAGCCGGATGGGGGAGCCGAGCTGAGCAGGGATGAGAGGGGACCCCCAAGGTCCCCGCAGTGGTGACTCGTTCATCCATCCAGACAGGGCAGGGACAAACCAATGTCCTGGCCCCAAGTGTGGCTGCCCTCTTCGAGAGCCTTCAGGGCGTCAGCAGGGACCGGAGTGAGCACAGGAACCAGAGCTCCTCACTGGGGAGCACTGGGACAGAGCTGAGGCCGAGCTGGGGACCCCCAGTGTGGCGGAGAGTGACTCCCGCAGCCCCTGAGGGGCACCCACAGCCCAAGGGTGTGAACGCGTGTCCGTGCCGTGTCCCGGTGTGGGGAGGGGGCACACGCGGAGTGTGTGGTCAGGGTGCGTGGCACCCCATGTGGGCACGGGGGTGCCTGGGGACCCTCCACACACGCTCCACACAGGTGGGGATCCCCCTGCACACACGCTCTGCTCTCCCTGCACATCCCTCTCCCCCTTGCACGACCCCCTCTTCCCCCCTCCCCCCTCCCGCTCCCGCCCCATAATCGGCTCCAGCTGCACAAACATTCCCGCACCCGGAGCCGCCACCGCCTCCGGAGCCGCCTCCGCGCCCGCCCGGACCCTCCCCCGAACCTCCTCTGGGCCCCCTAGCCGGACCCTCCCCCAGAGCCCCCCTGGGCCCCCTGGCCGGACCCTTCCCCGCCCGGGGCAGCTGCGGAACCGCGTGGCCGAAGAGCAGCCCCGGGCAGAGCCCGGCAGGACTGGGCGGGGAGGGGTCCTGGGGGGGCTGGGGGATACCATGTCCATCCATCCATTCACTCATTCCATGTCCACCCATCACATCTGTGTCCATCCATCCATGCCCGTCCATCCCTGTCCAGTCACCCTACACTCTCTGGATGGGCCCCGGATGTTGGTGGGGTCCCAGGCTCACCCATCCCAGCTTCTCCAGGAGGTGCACCAGGATGGAGACGGGAGCCTGTGCCCACCCATCCTGTGTCCATCCATCCCTTATTTTCCAGGTGGGGTGCTGGGGTGTGTCCATCAATCCCAGGTTCTCCAGGAGTTTCCCAGGATGGAGATGGGGTCCCACGCCCATCCAGCTGTGTCCATCCATCCCCTACCTTGAAGGAGGAATGCTGGGATGGACGCCTGGGTCCAGGAGAGGACACTGTGAATGACACAGTTCATCACACTCACTGATCCCAAGCTCTCCAGGACAATGCAGGCATGTGGAGGTGGCCCAACATTCCCCACTCCCCCACTCTTCAGGTGTGTCCCTGTACAGAGCCAGGACCCCACACGGCTCCGGGACAGTGATTGGGATGGGTGCCACCCCCACCGCGCACACCTGGGCAGGATGGCGGGATGGGGACAGGATCCTGCGCTGCCTTGGGAGACCCCCCGAGGTGCCGGGTCCGGTCCCGCAGGTCCCATCCCGCCCGCTCCCCGGCGGCTCCGTCTCCTTTAAGAGCGGCGCGGCCGGAGCCGAATTGAGCCGCCTGTCCCCGCTGGCGTCCGGCCAGGGCTCGGCCTCGGCCGCGGCCAGATCCCGCTCCAGCGCCCGCCCGGCGGGGACAGCGGGGCCGGGGGGGGCGAGGACACCCGGGACCGCGCTTGGCACCATTGGGTGCTGGTCCCTTGGGTCCCTGCTGGCTCTGTCCCCGTGGGGGTGAAGGCACACGGAGCCAGAAGGTGGGGACTGCCAGATATGTCCCCACAAACTCTCAGGACCTTTCATACCAAATGAACATGGAGACACATGAAGTGTAGCAAAGAGATGTCTCTTGTCACATCCCTGCACCCTGTCACCTCCCTCTGCCACCTCCGTGTCACTGCTGGAGACCAGGACAAGAGGGGCAGTGGCAGTGGAGGGGACAGATGGATCCCGCTGCCCTGAGGGAGTTGTGACCCGGGGCCGAGAAAGGGACAGTCTGGGGACAGGGGAACCTGGGGGCCGTGGAGACAGGGGACAGAGCAGCCCCAGGAGACAGGACAGCCCCCATGCAGGACAGGGGACAGGAGAACTCATGGATAAGGGGACGGGAGAGCCTGTGGCCAGGACAGCCCATGGTGCAGGGGACAGGACAGCCAGCGGCAGGGGACAGAAGTGACCACGGCCTGGGTCCCAGCAGCACTGGGACAAGCGGTACCGGGGACACCCCGTGACCCATCCTTCTCACAGTTCCTTCCTCCTTCTCTCTTTTCCCTGCAGTGGTTTCACTGCCGGGGCTGACCGTATGCTGGGACAGCCCAGTGCTGTCACCCCACGACAGCCCTGCCCCCTGACCCCATCCCCAGAAGCACGAGCACTGGTGGCACTGGTGGCACTGGTGTGATGAGTTGCGGGTGCTCTGGGGCCGGGCCGGGTTTGGCGTTAATTGACTCCCGCGGCGGTGGCAGCTGTGAAAACAGAGTGGGGCTCATTAGGGGACATCAAAGGACCCCCCGCACGGCCGGGAGGGGACACAGCACGACCCGCTGGCGTTTGCTCTCTCTTCTCTTGGCTTAAAAGGGGAAGAGGAGGATGGGAGTCACTGGCCTGACCACAGCCGTGCTCAGCGAGGAGGTCCCCATTCCCTGTCCCTGGGGTTAGTGGCACCTATTCTTTGGGTGACATCCCCAAGGTTACCTGGACATGGGATGACCCATCCCTGGGGTGAGCTGGATTTGGGGTGATCTCTCCCAGAGATCGATCACCTGCTCCTGGAGTGACCCGTCCTTAGGGCCACCCATTCCCAGGGTGACCTGTACCCAGGGTTAGTTTTCCCTTAGGTGACCCATTCCCAGAGAGATCCATCTTTGGGGTGAATTTCCCAGGGTGGCGCATCCCTGGTGTGACAGAGCAGGGGACAGAGGGGACATTCACTGACCACTGCTTGCAGACACCCTCCAGCTCCTGCTCAAGCTGCAAACAGCCCTGAGAGCCAAAAACTTTCAAACCCTCCCCCCCAAAATTGCTTGGGAAGGGCCACATGGCACAGACCTGGCCCAGTTCCTCCTATTTCAAATCCATCACAGGAGCCTGTGGGGCCAGGGAGGGGGGCCAGGGACCCCCAGTGGGTCCCAGCAGTGCCCGTAGGGTGCCCAGAACCCCCAGATCCCTCGGCACCCCCGGAGCACAGGAGCAGCCCCAGCGATCCCAGATCTCAGCTCTGTTTTCCAAAGCCAGGACATGAAGCCTTTTAAAAAAATCTCCTCTCTGAGCTCCTGCATTCCTGGGTGGAGAGTTTACATTCCCCCCGTCCCCCGTGATCTGTGCTTCGCCTCCGGAAAACAAAGTGGCCTTCGTGGGGAGCTCCTTTTTGGGGAGCAGGACCCTCCAGCCGGAGCCAGGACCCCGAGGACAGCACCCCAAAGCACTCAGAGCCAGGGCTGCATATGGCCCGGGACCCCCATGGCAAGGAGGACCCCCTGAAGTGACACCCGTGGGGCGGGCATTGAGGGGTGCAGGGGGGGTCCCCTGATGCCTTGGCAGGGGCTCATCCTGCCCATGCCACCACCAGAACAGGCAGCAGGAATCACCCTGCCTGAATTCCCAATTCCAGAGGCACCCACGACAGGGGGTGGGGTAACAGTGGGTGCTGGGGTGTCCTGGGGGGTGCCATGGGTGCCAAGGGGGGCCCTGGGAGCGTCCCGACCAGCCTAGCCCGACCCCCAAACTGCTTCTCTGAGCCACAGAGGAGGGGGAAAAGAAGCCCTGGATAAGCTTCTCCCCCTCTTCTCTCCCCCTTCCAAGTCATCGCTGGAAAATTAAACCGGATCCAAAGAGTTTTTCCTTTCCAAAATGTGCTGGAGAGGCGCTGCCTTAACCCCTTCGGCTCCCGCCTCGCCCTCAGCGCGGGATTGGGATTTTTAAGGGGGTTTGGGGATTTTCCCGGGTTTTGCTGGGGGAAGGGGAATGACATAATACCCCGGCAATCCCTCTTTGTGCTCCAGGGATCCCCAAATCCCCTGGAATGAGGGAGACAAGAAGCGCTGAGGCTCCCCGGGGCCAGTTTTGGGGCACCCCTGGGGCCAGCGCTTTGCGGCCAGGTCTCCCTCTCCATTTTGGGAAGAGTATTTTTTTTCATTCCAATTAAATCCAGCTGATTAAATCCATCCTTGCACCCCCCCTCCCTGCCCTGAGCTTGTTCCTCTGCAGCTGAAACTCCCCTACATCCCCCCTCCAGCATCCCCAAATCCCGACAGATCGAACCGGACTCAGGACCCGTTTCTCTCTGGAGCCGCGGGATCAGGGGCCCACCCCAGCCAAACCCCTAATCCCAGAGAAAATGTGAGCTATTTCCTCCCGGGGGGGGTACACAGGAGAGCCCCCCCTCCCACTGCAAACTGAAAATTCCTCATTTTTTGTGTTAAAAAATCTCATTTTTCCCCTTTCAAACCGCTTTGTTCCAGCTGGAGGGAGGCACTGGTTCATTCCCCACGGGGTGGAAGTGGGGGGCCCAGCAGAATCCGTGGGTACCTCCACAATTTAATTATTAGGGTTTTTCGGGGGAAAAAGAATAGCCCTCAGGAATAATCTGGCTTTTTTTTTTTTTTTTTTTTTTTTGACTCGTTTGTATTTGTGAAGGATTGTTCAAAAAGGGATTTGGGAGGAAAAGTCATCGGCCAAGTGGGGGGGCCCAGGGAGAGCTCCCGTGGGGACAGCCCCAGCCCAGGGTCTCGTAGGAGCAAAGGGGTGAAGAAAAAATCCACTTTCTTGGGGAGTTTTGAAAGGAGAGCGAGAAAAATGACCTTGTTATTGGGTTTTTTTTGCCTTTTTCCCCCCTTTTTCCAGGGGCCAGCAGAACTGAAGGTGGGGGGAGCCAGGACAGAGCGGGAAATGGGGAGCAGGGGGCCGAGGGTTCCCTTCCAGGTTTGCCCGTGGTTTTTCCCTTTTTCTCCTCTTTCTTCTCCTTTTTCCCAACTCTTTCTCTTTCCCCCCCCCGATCCTTTTTCTCTCCTCATTTTCATCTCCTTTTTCTCTTTTCCCCTCCTTTTTTATCTTTTTCTCGCCTCCTATTTTTTCTCCCTTTCCTTTTTTCCTCCTTTTTCTTCCCTTTCTCCTTTTTTCTGCCCTTGTCTGTTTTCCTCCTTTTTCTCCCGTTTTCCTCCCCCTTCTCCCACTTTTTTCCTCTTTCCTCCTTTTTCTCATTTTCCCCTTTTCTCCTCGCTTTTCTCTTTTCACCCTTTGCTGCTCATCTTTCCCTCGTCTCCTCCTTTTTTCCTCCCTTTCCTTTTTTCTTTCCTTTCCCCTTTTTCCTACCTTTTCCACTGCTTTCTCCCTTTTCCTTCTTTTTCTTCCCCCTTCCTTTTTCTCCTATTTCTCCCTCCCTCTCCTCCTCTTTTCTCCCTCTCTTTTTTCACATTTTTAAATAGAAATATATAATTAAATTTACAAATGCTATTTACAGGTTTAATTACAAAAAAAAATCAAAGAGAAAGAGAGACACCCCTTAGACATTAATAAATCTAAAAATAAAAAATATATAATAACTCCTCCCCCCCACCCCCAAAAAAATATTTCAGGCCGAAGGGCGGCGGGGCCGGGGGGTCACACCGTGGTCTCGCCCTGCTTGCTGTTGGTGAGCCGAGTGTAGAACTTCCTCCAGGAGTGCAGGGTTTTGCCCGACCATATCCAGAACCCAGAGGTGATGCCCACGATCAGAGTCATGAGATACTTGATCATGTAGACGGTGAAGTCGGGGGTCATGCGGGGGGTGAAGTGGAGCGGGCAGGGGATGGCCAAGCTCTTGCAGTTCTGGCTGATCCAGCTGCGCTCCCAGTGCTCGCGGAACGCCTGCTCGTAGAAGTAGCAGGCGATGACAATGGTGGCTGGCACGGTGTAGAGGACGCTGAAGACCCCGATACGAACCATGAGCCGCTCCAGCTTCTCCGTCTTGGTGCCGCCATGCTTCATGATGGTGCGGATGCGGAAGAGGGAGACGAAGCCGGCCAGGAGGAAGGAGGTGCCGATGAAGAGGTAGACAAAGAGCGGGGCCAGCACGAAGCCCCGCAGAGGGTCGATGTTGTTGAGGCCCACAAAGCAGACACCACTCAGCAGGTCCCCATCGATCTGCCCCATGGCCAGGATGGTGATGGTCTTGACGGCTGGCACTGCCCAGGCGGCCAAGTGGAAGTACTGGGAGTTGGCCTCGATGGCCTCATGGCCCCATTTCATGCCAGCAGCCAGGAACCAGGTGAGGGAGAGGATGACCCACCAGATGGAGCTGGCCATGCTGAAGAAGTAGAGCATCATGAAGAGGATGGTGCAGCCCTCCTTCTTAGTGCCCTGCACCACAGTGCGGTAGCCGTCCTCCTGGAAGCGCTCATTGCAGACCACCTTCTCCTCCAGCACGAAGCCGGCAATGTAGGCTACTGACACCATGGTGTAGCACCCCGAGAGGAAGATGATGGGTCGTTCAGGGTAGCGGAAGCGCTGCATGTCCACCAGGTAGGTGGTGACGGTGAAGAACGTGGAGGCACAGCACAGGACAGACCAGATGAGGATCCAGATGCGGGCAAAGCGGATCTCGTCCTCGTTGAAGAACATGTGGCCATCGGGACGGGTGGGCTCACAGGGCGCCGCGCAGTCCTTCTCCCCCAGGAACTTGTAGTTGAGGTAGCTGGGCACCTTCAGCACCCGTGGGCAGTGGAAGGGGTGGTCGAGGGTGGCATAGCGGGGGGCGCCGGGGGTGCCTTGGCCGGCCAGCGGTGTGGCACTGGTCAGCAGTGCTGGGGAGCCGCCGTCCTCCGAGTGGTTCTGCCCCACACAGATCTGCTCGGCGCCGTGCCGGGGGAAGTTCTCACATCGCAACCGCTCCGGCCACTGGAACCCAAATTTGTTCATGAGGGCCTCGCAGCCCTGGCGCGCCCGCTCGCAGATGGAGCGGCACGGCGGGATGGCCTGCTCCAGCACCGTGCACACAGGCGCGTACATGGAGCACAGAAAGAACTTCAGCTCCAGCGAGCACTGCACCTTCACCAGCGGGTAGAACTGGTGGACCTCCAACCCTGCGTCCTCCTGGTTGGTGTGACCTAGCAGGTTGGGCATGATGGTCTGGTTGTAGGCGATGTCGGTGCAGAGCGGGATGGAGATGGGCTGGCAGAAGCCGTGGTCGGGAATGGAGATGCCCTTCTCGCCGTGCAGCTGGGCCCGGCTCGGCGCCGGCACGCTCAGCCCTGCCAGCAGCCAGGCCAGGGCGGGCAGCACGCCGGGGGGGCCCATGGTGCCCCGAGCCGTGCGCCCCGATTTACCGTGCCCGGTGCCCAGCCGGACAGCCAGTCCTCCCGTCTCGGTTTGCCGTGCCCGGTGCTGCCTGGATGGCTCCCACAGCCGGATCAGCCGTGCCCGGTGCTGCCTGGACGACTCCCGGTGACTGGATACACTCGAGTCCCGGCTGGATGACTCCCGGTGTCCTGATCTGCCGTGCCCAGTGCTGGCTCGACGGCTCCCAGAGATAACTCCGCCGTGCCCGGTGCTGGCTGGACGATCCGCGATGACTGGATACTCTCAGGTCCCGCCTGGACGGCTCCCGGTGCCCGGATCCCCCGTACCCGACGCTGCCCCGACGGTTCCCGCTGCCCGCTGTCCGCCTACCCTGTGCCCGGCGGGATGACTCCCGATGCCCCGATCTACCGTGCGTGGCGGGACGGCTCCCGCTGCCCAAACTTGGCGCTCCTGCTGCTCCCAGTGCCGGGTTCCGAAGCCGCGGGCGGGCAGTGGTGCCGAGACGGTGGCGGAAGGAGGGTCCCGGGGGCTGCCGAGGGGGAGGCTGGGGGGTTGCCGGGGTCCCGGGGCGCGGAGAGCGGAGCAGCCGCACCGGACGCTCCCGCCGCCTTTGTGCGGGGCAGCGCCGCGTCCCCGCCGGGCGGGACCAGCGCCCCGCGCCCCGCCCCTCACGGGCCCGCCCCGCCCGCTCCGCCAATCACATTCAAATGGCGCGACGGCCACGCCCACGCCGACCCGTGCCACGCCCATCTAGCCACACCCCGTCCCGGCGGTCACCGCCCCCCCCGCCTCCCCGCCCCCCCCCCCCGCAAACTTTTTCCGAGTCGTGCAAACTCCCCCCGCGGGTGAGGTCGGGTCGGGGCCGAGGGGAAACCGCCCTCCCGTGTCCCCAAACCGCATTGTGGCCTGTGTCCCCCGTGTCCTCTGTGTCCCCCGTGTCCTCTGTGTCCCCCGTGTCCCCTTGGTCCCCGCTCTGTGTGCCCTGCTGTCCTCTGTCCCCCCATGTCCCCTACTTCTCCCCCGTGTCTCCTGACAATCCCCGTGTTCACTGTACCTCTGTCCTGTGCCCCTCCCCTGTCCCCTGCGTCTCCCATGTACCCTGTGTCCCCCGCGTGCTCTGCACCCCACCCCCCTGTCCCCTGTGTTCCCTGCATCGCCCGCTGTGTTCCCTGGCCGTGCTGTGCCCTCTGCACTCCCTCCATGTCCTCTGCCCCCTCTGTGTCTCCTGTGCCTCACCTTGTGTCCCCTGCTCTGTTCATGTCCCTAACCCTCCCACCATGACCCTCCACCTGTCGGGCTGCTCCCCCCAGCCTAAGACCCACATCCCCCCGGCGTGCTGAAGGGGGTCCCCCACTGTTCCCACTTTAGGGTACAGTGGAGCGGGGTTAGCTCCCATGCCCCACTGGAGACCTCCAGAGCAGGGTGCATTGGCCCCAACATTCCTTGTCCCCAGGTGTCAGCCAGGCAGTGCCACCACCCCATAGGTTGCCCATGGCAACCATGGGTACCCCCAAAAGGCCACTGCATAGCCAGGGGTATCCCCAAATCAGTGGGGGTGGTGGGAAACATCCTTCACCCTGCCCCCGTCTCCAACCCCACACCTCCCATCCCAGCTGGGGTTGTGGTGCAGGGCAAAAACAGGGCAGTGGGAGAGGCCTGGGGGACTGGAACACACTGCAGGGAACTGAGACACGCTAGCAGCGACTAGGACAACTGGGGGATGACACTGGGACACAGCAGGGGGATTCAGGACGTGCTGGGGGCATCCAAGACACATTGAGAGTGTTGGGACACAGGGAGGTCAAGCACAGGGGGGGTCACGGGACACACCAGGGAGTCAAGCACACACTGGGGAGCACCAGGACACACTGGAGGGACTGAGACACACTGGGAGAGACTGGGACCCACTGGAGACCCTCATCAGGGAACAAAACTGCAGGCAATTACACCAAATTTCGGCACCAGGATGGGGGGCTGCCCTTCCCAAGGCAAGGGCAGCTCGGAGGGCTGTGATGGGGAGCCCCCTGCCCCTGTCCGCTCCGTTTTGGGGGGCTGGGGGTCTTCTGGCAGCCTCCTTCCCTCCCTCCCTCCGCGTCCTCCCTCCCTTTCTCTCCCTTTCCTGTAACTTAAGCTTTTGTTGTGAGCAGGAGACCCGGGCTGCCGTGAAAAGAGGGGGCCCCACCGCCTTTCACAGCGTAATTGAAACCATTGCGGCTCCTGGCCGAGGGGGAAGGGCAGGGGGGGCTCCAAAATCAAAGCCTGGGGGGGAAAGACGGGACACACGATGCTGCCGCCCCCCCGCCCCGCCAGCCTCCCTGGCCCGGACGTGCCGGGTGTCCCGGCGGGGCTGGCAGGGGCTCTCCCCGCTCCCGGGGATGGCGGAGGCTCCAGGGCTGCTGTGGGGTGAGACGGTGAGATGGCAGCCAGGGCTGGCTGTCCCCGATGGGGCACCCAGGGGTGCTGCCTTTGGGCCCTGCCGTGTGCCCAGGCATGGCTGGGGTCGGTGGGTGCCCGGTGGTCCCAGGCGGGAGGCGGCAGAGAGAGGCTGGCACGGCGCCGGCGGCGGGGGCCGAGCCCGGAGCCCGGCCAGTGCTGCCTCCGGCCCATTCCCGCTCCCATTCCCGCTCTCATTCCTGCTCCCCGGCTGCAGTGGGAATGCAGGGCCAGCTGCTCCTGTTGCAGCTCCTCTTGGACCTGTGGTGGCAGGGTCTGGCTAGGTGACCCCTGTCGTGTCCCCCAGGTCCACAGGGACAGGGACGGAGGGGTGCAGGAGTGTCTGCACAGCCACGTGGATTTTGGCTTCCTAAACACTTTGGATTTTGGCTTCTTTCCGGAGATGGAGGGGTTTCACTTCCAGAAGTGGTTGCAAAGGCTGTTCCTGTGCTCCCTTGTCCTCCTGGGTGCGGGTGGCTCAGGACAAGGGTCCCCAGAGCCTCCAGGGACACACTGGGACAGGGTTCCCAGAGTGGGTGCCAAGCCCTCCTCAGGAGGGTAAAACCCAGAGCAGATCCACCAGTCAGCCCTGAGAGGAACCCCTGAGTGGACTGGGGGTTTCAAGCTGCCTGCTCAGTGGTGTCCCCTTACAGAGATATTCAGGGTGGCCAGGGAATCCTGTTATCCGTGTCACCAGGGGTGGTAGAGGGTGCTGCCCCCTCCCCAAAACTTCCCAGGGAGGTCTGGGGTTGGTGTCATGGGTGGAGGGGACACTGCAAAGACAAAGACCAACCCTTGCACTTAGTGGGAGAGGGTGGGTGCTGCCCAGACCAGGCTTTATGGGGAGTATGGGGCCAAACCCAGCTCTTCTCCCAGCTCCCCTTCGTGTTCTCACAGAGCTACTCAGGGTGGGGGACACCCAGGAGGCCAAATCCTCCCACTGCTCCACTCCATCTCAGTACAGCACTGGGGCATGCTGGTGGGCACCCAGTGTTGCCTGTGCTCTGATTCCAGCACCCAAGGATCCCCAGCAGGAGGCCCATGGGTACCTCCACCTCTGAGAGTCTGGTGGCTCCCGTGTCCCCCGCCTCCCTTTCGTGTCCCTGGTGCCCATGCAGCTCTCTTCCCTGGGATTTCTCCAGCACCATCAGGTGCCAGGATGCCTATGGGGTCCTCCCTGCACCCATCAAAGCCAGGGATGGGGGACACAGCTGCAAACACCCATGTCACCTCCAGCAGTACCCTAGCCCAGCCCCAGGCTGGAGGCCTCTTTCTGAACCTCCTCCCTGGAGACAAGTACCCTGAGGGTGGCACCACGTCTAGCACAGGCCCCGTGCATGGCCCCATGCAGGGCTGGTGGCCAGCACCACTCTGAAGGGCCGTACTTTGATGGGACACTGGCAGCACCAGTTTGCAGTTAAGTGTCCCTTAGGGATGGGCACAGAGGATGGCAAATCAGAAGTGGGGAATGGAGGGGCTGTGGCAGGAGATTCCAGGCAGGATGGGGACCTCGGGGGTCCCCCAGGAGCACAGATGAAGGGAAGGGCCCCTCGGCCCTGCCCTCGGCTTTGTTTCACACTTAAGAGCCTCTAATTAAAACCAGGCACAAAGCCCTGGCTGGCGGTGGGCGCGAGGTGCCAGCAGAGGACAGGGGTCTGTCACCAAGGGAACAGGAGTGACATGGGGTCCTGGGCACGGGCACTGTGGGGCCCCTGCACGCCTGGGCACAAGCAGGCACGAGTGCCCCCACACACAGGCACACAAGTGCACGCACACACACGTGCATGCTCCCTACCCTGTGAGCTAGGGAGAGTAGTGCTCAGGCCTGGTTTGTACTGGTGTCAACTGGTCTGATGGTCTGCAGTGGCTCCGTGTGTGGGAGGGATCTGTGAGCAGCGCTGCCCGGGGGCTTGGGGGCAGAGATAAGCCCTGGGCTGCATGTGGGGTGAGCCAAGCCCTGGGGTGCCCCTGCCCTGGGGGCAGCCTGGTAGGCAGTGGGCACAGCTTCAGCCAAGGACCACAGAGAGATCAGGGGGCTGGTGGGTGACCCCAAGAGTGGCTGTGATGAGCTGGGGGATGATGCCCCCCCAAAACATGGGTCTAGCTGCCTGGATCCTGCAGGGTGGTGAGACCACAAAGCCGCAGTGTCCCCCAAAGCCACTCCCGGTCCTGGCGTGGCACAGAGCCCACCGGGGCGGGCGCGGGGAAAGTGCTTTAAGCACACCTTGACCTTGCTGGCGGGGGAGGGATCCCCTCAGCTTGTCGGACACATCTCCTGCCAGCGCCGGCATTGAGAGCGCGCGAGCTCGCGCGCGGAGGAGCCGGCATGAAAAGGCAGCTTAGGCATCTCCTGCTGCGAGAGATGGATTAGGGGCTTCGGGGAGGCCGGGGGACAGCCAGTGCCACAGCCACCGTGCCGCAAGAGCCGCGTGCCGGCGGCCAGGCCGCGGGGCCAGGGTGGGCATGGTGGGCATGCAACCACTGCCCCATGGCACAATCCCGCTGGGACAGCAGGGCAGTGGGGCGGGACCCTGAGGATCCCCAAAATGGAGAAAATCGTGTGTGTGGAAAGTGCCAAGGGCTGTCCCAGCAGGGAGGGGACACCCGGGGCTGGCAGCCCTGGCCCCCCTGCGGGTCCCCCTGGCCTGGCTGCAGCTGTCACTGTCAGGGCTCGGGTATTTTTAGAGCTGCTCTGGACTACAGTGACCATTTCTGCCCATGGGGTGCATGGGATCGGGGTGGGGGCGGGGGGGAATGGGCACAAATTTCCCTTTTTGCTCTGCTTTGGGGTTGGAAATGTCCTTTAAGTCCCCAGGGAAGCACCCGGAGCTGGCAATAGCTCCCCATAGGGCACAGGGACCTCATAGTGGGGGGATGGGCATGGTACAGCCATCTCAGCTCTGTCCCCATGCTGGCTTGGGGTCTGTGTTCCTGGGAAAGTGACAGTGATGTCCCCACAGGGACAGCCTGGACCCCATGATGTCTCCCAGGAGCTGTTCCAGGTCTGAGGGGTGGCCCCTGTGGTGGAAGTGCAGGAGGGATGGGGTGCCCCCTGGCCATCCCTCCCTCTCCCAGGAACAGCTGTGCCCCCAGCTGGGGGCAGGGGACCTGCCAGCACTGGGCATGTGACAGGAGGTGACAGAGATGCTATTTATACCCTCCTATGTCAGGGCTTGGTGTGGGGACATCAGTGAGTCCATATCACTGGCCCACGGTGACTCTTAGGGTCCCTTGAGTGCCCATCTGTCCCCTAGTACCAACCAAACACCCCTGTAGGGAGGGGTGGGCTCAGTATGACCAGAAGTGTCACACTCCATGGTGTCACACAGGCATTCCAACTGTCCCCAGCCCACTGGGGACACAGAGTCACCTCTGTGCCCAGTGGGGACACAGCGACATTGAGCTGTCCCTGTACCCAGTGTGGACACTGTGTCTGACAGCGGCATGAAGTTGTTTCCAACAAGGACACAGAGTTGTCCCTGTGCCCAGTGGGACATAGAGCTGTCCCTGTACCAGTCCCTCCAGGCTAGAGGGTACCAGAGTGGGGCAGATGTGTCCCCCAACCACCTGGTGAGCAGCAGAGGGCCTTGGCACAGAGAGATGCCAACTGGGGAAGCATTCATTCCAGCCTCCCCCCTGCTCCTGTGGCAGCAGGGCTGGGGAGCACAGCCCAGAGAGAGAGCTCCCCAGAGAAGAGAGGCCCTGGTGAATGCAGCACTGGCTCCTGGTTCTGCAGTCAGGGGCATCTGACCATGCTGGGGTTTGGGGTCTCCTGGCCCGGGGACACTGTGCCCTTCAAGCACCTAAGGCAGAGAAACCTAGGGACTGTCTCAGCTCACCCCTATGGCACCATGGGACACAGGCAGGGCTGAGAGGCCTTGGGCAGTACTGTGGGCACCCAGCTCCAAGACCACCCCTGCTCTGAGCTCAGCACTCCTGGAGTGCCAGGTTCCCAAAGCCCAGGCAGGCAGGGCTGGGTGCCCCCCACCCATGAGTGATGATGAGCACCAGCTTTGTGAACCCAGAGGGGTGAGGGATGTTGAGAACGGGCAAAGGACACCAGCACAGCTGGGTCTTGCCAGGGGAACTGCCACCTACTCCAGGGGTGTCCCAGGTTCATCCCACCTGGTTTGACACAGACCAATCTCCTTGCAGAGCCTTGTCTGACTCAGCACCCCATGGTGGGTGGTGGTCCAGGGGGTGGCTGGGGGTCCCAGTGACCACCTGGGTGGGGCAGGAGCTCCCTATTGTGGGCATAGCCCCTGCACTAGGCCCAAGGGTGCCCATCCGGGACCCATTGGTAGGCTGGGATACAGGACATTTGACTGAGTCACCCACAGGGCTGTTCCACATGGTATGGCTGGGCCCCCTGGGCAGGGGTCCCTAGTCCAGTACTGGCCATGCGGACCCACCTGGGTGTTTTGGGAGGACAAGGAGGGTACCACAGTCCTGACATGGGACACTGGGGTTTTTGTGTGGAGTTGAGTAAAGCAGACAGGCAGAGCACCAACAGTACTTTCTCAGGGCAATGAGGAGCAAATCTCAGCATGTTTCTGCCCAGCAAGAAACGGACAGATACATGGCCACTCTGCAATGCAGAAGTCCCAGCTCACAGCCACCAAGCCCTTCTCAGCACACAGGGTTGTGTGGTTCCAGGAGAGAGCCAAGATTAGAATCATAGGATGTTAGGGAACTATCTTTAGGAACTTAAAGACCATCTAGTCCTATCCCCTGGTTGCTCAAGGCCTTACCCAACCTGGCTTTGAACACTGCTAGTGTTGGGGCATCCACAGCCTCTCTTTCCTGGGAGGTTTTCATTTCCAGGATATCCCAGGGGAATCCCTGCAGGGCTGCTTTGGTGAGGCAGGGGGCTGAGCACAGCATTCCCTCCTAACAAGTCAGAGGAACATGTTCTACGCAGGAGTTCTGGCAGCACAGGCCAGCCTGGCTCACCATAGGAACAAACTAAGTCTAGAGCTACTCCGTGGAGCACAAAGCACAACCAGTGCTTCAGGACCCACTGCCTCGCTGCGCAGAGCACAGGTGTCCCCTCAGGGACAGGTCTGGTGGCACATGGAGGCTCAGAGAACACAATGCAGACAGCCCTGGTCCCGAACTCCTCTCCTTCACCTGGCCCTGACAGGCAGTAGAGGGCAGTAGGGCCCAGGCAGAGAGGCTGCTGCGGAGAGAGAGAAAACAATGAATGAATGGAGAAACAGATGGGATCCGTTTTTCCTGCTGTCAGGGCAGGCGGAGGGCTGGCAGCACACGGTACTGTGCTCAGGGACAGCTGGAGACAGCTGTGCTGGGGGATGGAGAAGTAAAGATCTCTGCAGACCTGGACCCAAACACTAGACCCAGACCTCAAACCTAGACCCAGAACCCAGACTCCAAACACAAATCCAGACCCAGACCTAGACCCCGTCCCCAGACAGCAAACCCAGCCAAGGCTCCCAAACCTATCCCACGGCCGCAAGTCCCTAGTCCTGGCCCCCAGGTCCAGACCCAGACCTACATTCTAGACCCGATCCCAAAACCAGACCCAGAATCCAGACCATAACCTAGCACCCACCCTCAGATCCCCGGTATTGCCCACGGCACTGCTGCAGTGCCATTGCACAGGACAGGGCTGTGGCTGCACGAGCCAGGCACGCATTTCCTCCTCAGGGGCGACGAGAGGCCCTTGAAGGCCGGCCGGAGGGCTGGGGCAGGAGCCAGGGATGCGAGCAGGGCTCTATCGGATCCTGGGCTGTACGGCTGGCTCTGAGCACCGCGATCCGGCTCAGGATTTTTGCTGGGCACCATTGCTGTGGTCCCCATCAGGGCTCATGCCAGGCCTGGAGCCGCTCCCAGCGCCGAGGGGCTCCGGCCTGCCCTCAGCCACTCCCTCGGTGCGGGCCCCGCTGAGCTGGCTCTGCGCATGCGCCAGCCTACCAGACGGCACGACCCGCAGCATGCATTAGTGACGGTGGCGAGCCCGGGCTCCCATTGGCTCACACAACCATCAGTCAAGCGAGTAGGGCAACTCCCATTGACTCGGGCTGGGAGGGCGGGAAGCCTGCAGCAGAGCTCGCGCTCTCCGTTATCCGGGTCGAGCCCTCGCCGTGTGACGGTTTGCACATGCGCGTAGCAGGGGGCGGGAAAGGGCGCCCCGCACTGCGCGGCAGCTCGCGCCCTAATTGGCTGTTAGGCACGCCCGCGCACTGCTCGCGCCCTCATTGGTTATCGGGCCACCGCGTGTCGCCGCTCGCACCCCTATTGGCCGCTGAGGCGCACATGCGCGCTGCCATCTGCAATCAGACGCGGAGCGAAGCTGGGCGGGACGTGACCTGTGGCGGCGGAGCCCTGAGGGCACGGCCGGCCGTACGAGCCGGTTCCGGCCTCTTGGTGTGCCGACCCCCGACGTGCCTCTGTCTTCGGGCCGGTCCTGCCGGCCCCGCCCCGCCGAGTTCCGCTGCAGCAGCCATTCTGCTCCGCGCGGTGGCGCCGCCGTGAGGGACCGCCTCGTTGCCGATCACGTGACGTGCGTTGCTGCGCACGTGACCGGTGGGCCGCGCATGCGCGGTGCGGCGGGGGCGGTGCAGGCGGGCGGCGCTGAGGGCGGAGGCGGCGGCGGCCGGAGCGGGCCCGGGCCGGCGCGAAATGGCGGACAGGTTCTCTCGCTTCAACGAGGACAGGGACTTCCAGGTACTTCATCCGCGCCGCCCCGTGTGGCCGCGGCCCTTCAGGCCGGACTCCGCCGCCTTCTTCCCCTACCTCCTCCCCCCCACCGGGGCTTTGTACGCAGGCCCGGCGCCGCGCCGCGGAGCGGCACAGAGGGGAAGGCGTGGGGCCGGGGCCGGCTGTCAAGATGACCCGCGGCAGAGGAGAGCGGCCCGGGCACGGGGGGCAGCGCGCGGCGTGTTATGACGGCGGCGGCGAGGGGCCGACCCCGCGGAGGGACCGGTGAGGTTTCACGATGGGACCGACCACCCCCGCCATGAGGAGCTGGGCCCCTCCGAGATGAGGGAGCCAGCCCCCCGATGAGGGTATCACCGATCCCCCAGTGAGGGCTCGGATCACTCCCCCCAAGACCCGTCCGAACATCTGCCAGCGACCCCCTTTTCTGTGGGAAACGTCTCTTCCTTCTCACACCCGGCCTCCCCGCCAAAACATCAGTATTTCAACGTAATTAACGTCAGTGATGCTGTTTGAAAGGGGGTTTAAATAAACAATGGGAAAATTAACGTTGACTCATTAAGCTTGAACAATGACATGTTGTTCTCTGACTTCAGCCCGGGAGAGTCTCGGGGTTAGAAAGGAAAACAAAAGGAGCGAGGATAACGCTGCTCTAGGAGAGCTGTGGATGAGCTGTTCTGTCGGTCCTTGTTTCGGGAGCTTGGCGTTGGAATGGTGCTGTTCATCCTCATTCGGGCCTTTCACCCAGAGATCTGGGAGGGTTTTTATAATGTGGAGCTTGCGTAATTCTGCTTAATCTGGCATTAAGGTGCAGTCTTGGAAGCAGTCAGAACATCCAGGAGTGACTAATTTATGTTGCTTCTGGATGTCATAAGGGGTGCATGATTAAAAAAATTGTTGCTAAACTGTGAAACACACAAGAAAATAAATACCAGCGTGGTTGTGTGCAATGCTGGCATTGCCTGCTCTGAGGATGGAGGTTTGGCTTCTGCCACAGCCTGAAACATGGGCTTGTTTGCATCCTTCATTTCCTTCAATGAGGAAATGAATAATTAACACTGAAATAGTCTGATTTGGCTTTGAAGTTTGTGTTTCAGGAAGTGGAGTGAGCCAGATCTTGGGCTTGAAAACAATTTCTCCTAATTCTTTGGTGAGGGAGAGATGGGGAACCTAAACCAAGTCAGGTACTGTGGCTCTGCTCAGGGAATGGGTGAGCTCTGCAGTCGTGTCTGCATTTCCTTTAGGTTGTCCTTGTTCCTGTCCCAATGTGGGGAAACCCCATGGCAAGAAAAATAATTGTAGTGGCAAAACCTGTTAGTGTGTCGTGGCTCTGGGCACGCAGGGGGAATGTGTGGTGATGTCAGGGAGGAAACTCGGCTCCATTACCTGATCCCAAGATCTTGGAAGCTGCTGAGTGTGCCTGGGGACAATAACTCAAGTCACAACCCTGTGTCCCCTTGACTTTAAAAAAGGGCACTGTTCTAAATTGGGATTTATCTGTGGTAAATAGCAGGCTTTCCTTGTCTTTCCCAGAGACTAGAGTGAAGAATAAAAAGATAGGGTTTGGTTTTATGGAAGGGTTACTGCTCTGTTCTTCCCTGCCTGAAAATATGCCAGGGAAAAGAGAGACATTTTATTTTGTGCTAAAGCTTCCTGTGAGGGGAAAGTGGAATCAGTCCCCTGGGAAGAGCAGTTTGGAGCTGGTTGAGGCTGCAGAGGACTGAAGGTGAAAACTGTGAGCTGTGGAAGAGATGATCCGTGGGGGACTGGGACAAGGTCACACTGAATTTTGGGAGCTCAAGGGCCTGTGCACCTACTTCTGACAGCTGGACAATCTAACAGTTTTTCTAAAGTATATTGATGGAGATAAGCTTTTTGATGAAGAAGAAAGAAAAATAAGGTTCAAAGTCACTTTCAGAGAAGACTTGAATTTTCTCGTCTGTTTTGAGACAGAGATTACTTGAGCTGTAGCAGGGTTGTGGAATACAGGAAATGCTTGATGTGCTGGGTATTTGCAGGGCTGCTGTGGCTGTAAGTAAAAATGCACCTGCCTGTGCCTCTGTAGAAAATCCTGGTCTGCAAATATAGCAAAACCAGCAGTGTTTCTGTCGGTATTAGGGATATCCTTTTCATTCTGTTGTAGTTCTTTGGCAGATGGAATTTCGGTCCTTGGAGCAGGTGTGTCTCTAGATGTGATCCCATGTTCCTGCCAGGCTGGTGAGTCCCAGGGTGCATGGCCAGAGGGAGATAGGCTCTAAAATTACACAGCTTGATCAGGGATGGATGCAGTGTGGGAAGGGAGGCTGTAGAGAGCTCTCGGATTTTGTTCTGGGGTGGTCTTGTGATCTCTAAGTAAAAGGATATGTAGCAGTTTGGAGAGAGGGAGAGAAGCAAAAGGTCGGTAGTGAAGAGTGTAGGTCAAAGGAGCCTTTTAGCTGTTTGGAAGAAAGGCAAATATCTTGGGGTTAGTGATATGGCTAATGGAAAAGTCACTGGATGAAAAAAAGCATTTTAGAGTTCTCATTATTGTTATCAGCTGCCTTTCTGGAGAGAAGCTGGAAAGAGTCTAGGTTGGGAGGATCAGTTTGGCAAGAGTGCAAGTTGAGCACTGTAGGCAGGGGAGAGCTGGCAGTGCAGGGTTAGCAGAGGTGATCCTTGGGTTTCTGAGCTTCTGATATGCTGGAGAAAAGTGGATTAAAGGTGAGAGCTGCTGGGAGCTGTTCTTCCCTCCCCTGTGCCTGACTGAAGAAGGATCAGTGCCGTGAGGGGAGGCAGGCATGGAAACATACAGCACTACAGGAAAATCAGGAAGGATGGACCTAAATCAGCTGGGAAAGAGAAGATATCCATGGTCTGAAGTGCATGGAAAGGTGCTGAGGGAGAAGGATTGTTGGGCAGAGGGATCAGCTGAGAACTGGAGATACAGGAAGGAATGAGGGATCTTCCCATAGCTGCAGGCACAGTGATGTGGTGGGCATGAAGAGAGCTGCAGAGGGAGTGATGCTTCTCCAAGGGAGTTATAGGGAGCCCTGTGGAAAAGAGTGGCTTGTGTAAGAATGAGAAAGTCATATATCCCTGAGGATGTAGATCATGATGTGGAGAGAGAGGAAGAAGATTGTCTACACTTAAATTGTTATGACTCCTCTCTGTGTCGGTGGAAGGAACCTTGAAGCTGAGGGTGATTTCGAAATTGAAATTGCCAAAGGAGCGGGAATGGCACTGGAGGATATCACTGCAGTGACTTGATTAGGCAGCCCTGGGGTTTTGCCTCACAGGATTGTTGTGCTGTTGTGCTCTGTAGTTTTAGAAGCCACACTAAAGGCTTAGATCCTCTTCCCTTTTTGCTTTAAGCTCTGAAACCTTAGTGAAACTTGGAAAGCCCCTGGTTTTGAGTGAATTTTGCAGGTGCTGAACCTGAGAGCAGCTCCATAGAAAGGTCTTGAGCTGTGCTCTGCCTGTCATGGGGATCTTATCCTTACCAGGCCAGCACCAGGCTTCATTTGGGAGCTTTGGACAGGGACATGGATTAGTGGAGAAGGGATATCCCTGACCTTCCTTCTCTCATCTCTCTTCTAGGCTCTGCAATGGCAAGTGAAGTCTTGGGTGACGCATCCAAATAAATCTCAACCTTTTTCCATTTTCCATCCAAGAGAGGTTACTTTTGGGTTTCTGACAAGCTTAGTTCTTGGGGTGAAGGACTGGGGATCTTGTCTGTGATAGGCTCTGTCACTTGTCTGTGCTGCTGTCCCCTAGACTGATGGGCTTCCCTGGCAGAGATAAATGGGAATGACCATAACTTTGAGGAATTCTGAACAACAGCTGTAAATGATGCTAACAGAATATTGTAGGAGCATTAATGAAAGCTGTGTGAGCATATGAAACTGCTGCAATAAGTAAATCTATATTTTTAGTGCTATTTTTGCATTTGCAATGGTTTTATTCTTCGGATCAGGTATGCAAGCTCAAAGAATAAATATTGTAGATGTCTCTCTTGCTGAAATCTAGTGGAGCTCCCACTTACTCCCAGATGTTGAGAAAATGTTTTCTTGCTGCATTTTTCTCCTTTTCATTGTTGAAGCAGAAATATTACCAGCCATATGTGTCAATGTGTACAGTAATTTCCTCTTCCTACGTACATTGCACTTACTGGCATCATTAGCCAGACGGAACACAGGCTGTTCTGTCTCTTGGTTTTTTGGTGTTGTGTAGTTTGTGCAATGGAATGACACTTCCACCCAGCAGAAAGAACCGTGCCTGGTTTTCCCTGCTGGATGGAAGTGTGACCAGTCTGAATCTCAGCTTGGGTTTTCGTGCTAATTCCAAGAAGATAGGTGTTTTTTTTTTCTTTCCCTCCACAAAGGATTTGAACAGCTAAGCCAGCACATCGCTGTGCTTCTGGCCCTGCCTGCTTCTAGCAGGTTGAGCTGAGTGCTGCTGGCAGGGGGATTTTATGCTTTTTAATTGGCACAATGTCAGGGATAAGTTCTGTTCCCAAGCAGCTTAGGCAGTGCTTTACTGGACAGCTGGGCCAGCAGCGAGGAGGTTTAGAATCCATCCTTAATGAGTGTGGCCATGGCTGCAGATTCACTTCTCTTCCCAGGTGCTGCCTAAGGGAAGTGCATTTGATTTTCGTGTCCTTCAGCAGGCCCAGCTGCTCGGGGTGATGTGGCACTGGGAGCTGATGCCTGCATTCTGCACTGCAGAGAGATAAAGAGGGTCATTTTCTCTGCTTGCCTTTACTAATTGGGGAAAGAAAAACTTAATGTGGGGGAATGAGGATTGGAATCTCTGCAAAATCTGTTACACTGAGCTTTCAACTGATCCAAGATCCTGGGGTGTGAGTTTGCCTTTGGCGGGAGTAGCTGCAAGCAGTTGGGAGACAGCCTGTGCCTTTTCCATGGAGTGTTTTCCAACTGAAGAATTAATCCGAGATTTTAGAAGATCTGTTAGATTTGTTTAGAGATCTTAATTTATAATTCGATTCAGGTTATATTTCTGGTGTGGGCCCAGCACAGGAAGAATGCAGCTCTTACCTCCTTGGCAGGACGTTCCGACCTCTCAGTTGAGCAAAGCAGGAGCAGCAGAACTGTGACTGATTTTTTTTAACTTCCCTGTGTGAGCAAGGAGGGGGGAAAGGCTGGGGGAAAATGTGTTCTAAAGTAGATCAAGTAGTTTTGGTTCCAGTTTTAGAACATCGCAGTAGGGTCTGAACTTCTGTGTGGATTTCTGGGACTCACGTGGTGAGATAATTTTATATAGACCTTTCCTGTCTTGGTTGTGCCTTCCCCCAGTCTGTGTTGTGACTTCTCTCCTGCAGTGATGTTCTCCATTGCCGAGGCTGAGTGAATGGGAAAGGAAACACTTTATCCTTCAGTCCCACAAGCTATGGCTGAGCTACCTCAGCTTCTTCTGACAAAACCCACCCCTCTAACCAGACTTGTGCCACCTGCTGTGTGGGAATGTGGAGCTCATCTGATAAAAAGCACTGCTCTAGTTGTAGGGCAGCACTTCCTCAGTTGACAGAAGCTTTTCTCCTACCACATGGTTTTAATCCTGTAGTAATTCTTGCTACTTTCTCCCTTCAGGCACCTCTGTGGGTAGTTAATTTGAGATTTTGGCCATTCACGGTTTTGAAGCCGGAAGTTAATATTAGGATGCTGGCTTTAAATATCCAGGTATCACTTAGGTTTCAATTCCCGTTGTTTGACCGAGTTCTGGGTCTAGGAGTTTGTGTTTGGCTGCAGTATTTCTCCCTTGAAGACAGCTGGTGATGGGAAACATTTTCCTTTGTAGATTGTTCTGGTAGTTTAGCCATTGGAAGCTGCATGTTCCTTAATTTTTCTTCTAGATTTTCTTTATTTTCAGCTTTTACCTGAGCTTTATGTCCTTCTCTGCTATGCCAAAGCACACATTGCTACTCTGTGTCCTCTTACTGAGGGTATATACAGATTTCTGCTCAGTTTTAGCTTTTTCTGAGAGCCTTAATGGCTCTGAAATCTGTTACTGTTTTCCCTTTGTGTTGTTACAGCTTTCTGCATCTTAAATCGTCCACACTTATGATTGGAAAACTTGCTCAGAGGAGTCAAGAGCAGACTCTTACCTGGTATAACATACTGAGATAAGCATCTTTTTTTACTGAGAGATAAACATCTATTTACCTTTTTTTCGTGTTTGCTGTTCCTTTTTTGCACACCCTTGGACTGTATTTTTATCCTTTCTGCTACCATGTTGCATGAGGAGGTTTTAAGGGGGATTTCTCAGGCTGCTGGGTGCAGCCCTGTTGTGTGCTGTGTTTGTACAGGGCTCTGTGAAAGCACAGTGGTGTTAGGGAGTTGAAGCCACTCTTACACGGGTCAGGTTGCTCTGTACAAACACGTCCTCACTGTTGCTCCCTCTTTGTTGGGCTGCCTGATCTGCAAACTGAGCTGGCAGGTGCTCTGTTTCCTCTGGTCATTGATGACAGTATCGAATGGAGTTTGAATCCTGTTAACGTGTTCCTGAGGGAGATTTTCTGTGAGATTTTGGTTTAGAAACAATTCTTTATCAGGTCAGACACCGCAGTAAGAAAGAAAAGGCAGATAATATTATGGAACTTGGAAGTTCATAGTGGGAAATAGATTACACCCTGAATATTACGTGATTAGCACCCTGTCCTAGCAGAGTGGTTTCTCTCTGCCTTGTTCTGTCTGCTGTGGCAACACACAGGAGGGAAGGGATGGCATCTAGAGGGACCTGGACAGGCTGGAGAGCTTGGTCAGTGTGAACCTCATGAAGCTCAGCAAGGGCAAGTGCATGGTCCTGCACCAAGCACGAATCCATGCTGGGGGAGAATGGATAGAAATGAGACGTTCAGTGACTCAGCTGTGTGTGCTGGCAGCCCAGGAACCAACGATGGGCAGCAGGTGAGTGGGGAATTCTGCCCTGCTCAGGTGAGACCCCACCTGCAGAGCTGCCTCCAGCCCTGGGGTCCCAGCACAGCAAGGACCTGGAGCTGCTGGAGCCGGGCCAGAGGAGGCCACAGAAATGCTCTGAGGGCTGGAGCCAGGCTGGGAGAGCTGGGGGTGTTCATCTGGAGAAGAGGAGGCTCCAGGGAGATCTCAGAGTCCCTTCCAGGACCTAAAGGGGCTCCAGCAGAGCTGGAGAGGGACTTTGGACAAGGGACAGAGGGACAGGACAAGGGGAAATGGCTTCCCATTGACAAAGAGCAGGTTAGGTGGGATATTGGGAAAGAATTCCTCCCTGAGAGGATGGTGAGGGTGCCCAGAGAAGCTGAGGCTGCCCCATCCCAGGAAGTGTCCAAGGCCAGGTGGAGCAGCCTGGGATTGTGGAAGGTGTCCCGTCCATCCCCTGCAGGAGGTGGAAAAAGTTAATCTTGATGGTCCTTCTCCACCCACCATGATTCTTTGGTTCTTTGAAGGTCCTGGTTAGCCATGAAACTGTAGGTGCTGGAAGCTGCAGCAGCTTCTGCATCAAGGCACATTAGAGATGGCAAAAAGAGAATTGGGTGAGTGAGCCCAGTGCTGGCTCTTGGGTAGAGCTTGCTGAAGGACTGCAGAGCATCCCTCGTGTGCTGGAACAGATCCACAGTTGGTGTTGGTGCAGCAGAAGGAATCTGAAAGACATGTAATTGTTCTTGTTTGGTGCAGAGACCTGCCTCTGGCTCCCACTCCTTGTGTGGTACAAGCTGTTTATCTCTGGACTGTAGAACATGTTTTTATTTGGACAGCTCTAAGTGGGTATTTATATGCACGTTTTCCTGGTTTAAACCTCTTGACCCGTGACTAGTCTTAAATGTGTACTACTGAGTGGGTTTTCAGTGTTTTTGGATTTAGCAGGAAGAATTTTGTCAAAATTAATTTTTAGTTTGGTAAACAAAAGGTGCCATCAACTTCTCAATGTGCAATTCCAAGATGCTTCTTTCAAACCTTGCCAATTTAAGTTCATCTCTGAGTCTCAAGTGATTGCTTTTGTTGTATTGACTTGAGAGGATTTTCCTGTTAAGTACTCTCAGAATAATTGATGTGTGTGTCTGCTGAAAATGAGGTTTTGCTGCAGCTTTCACAAGATGTTGACTGTAAATATTCAGCTGTTTCTAGGGGTGTGCAGACGTGCCATGTCCGTACTTCCCGCTTGTATTGCAGGGAAAGGTCTGGGAAAGGGATTCCTAACATGTGGAGGTTGGTAAGAACATGTTTGGGAATGCTTCCCCTCTGTGTTGCTAGGAAAGAATCTGTGATTTTTTTGTGTCTTTACAGACACTACAGGGAACAACAGGAAAAAGGATGATTTTGTTCTGGGAAACATTAACAAAGGCTTTTAAGGTGCCAATACAAAGTTGCTTTTGTATTGCTTTTTATAGCTTTGAAAACCCATGTGGCCTTTAAAATTATCCAGGAAAGTTTCCAGGATTGGATGTAGCCATCTCCTAGGTGCATGTTGGTCTTAAAAATATTTTTTTTTCTGGGTGCATAATGAATATTCAAAGAACACTGTAAGCTACATTTTCCTGGAGTTGTTTTTGAGTTCTTTGGATGGATTTCTAAGCATCAACATGGTTGTCTGCATCAATTACGTTTTGGAGCCCTTCCATGGTATAGAGTCATCAGGCCCTGCCGAGCTGCAAAGGGCAGCATGAATTACTGCTGTGATCTGCAGTCAGCGTGTATAGGGAGGTGTGCATCTTGCAGAGATATTAGAAACCCGTTACATTTTGATTGTGTGTAATAAACACAACCATCAGTCACGGGGAGCTGCATTTGGGTTTAAACACCTTCCTTCCCCCACTGATCTTGGCTGAAACTCGCTGTGAGGTCAGTGGTGATGTTGGTGCTGGGGCCCCACAGATAAATCAGAACACTGGCAGACCTTCGTACTTGTACCTCTTGTATCTCATCCATGCCTGGAATGAGTTTCTATCCTGCCTGTCCCACATGTGCCACTGCAGCTGCAGGTGGTGGGTGTCTCATCCTCAGGCCACGTGCAGAGAAGTGAAACCAGCACGTCTGGAAATAGCTGCCTGAGCTGGAAAGGTTTGTCAAAAGAGAATCAAATACAAAATGAGATGTGTCGATTGTGTTTTGCTGAAATTGCTGGTCTTTGGGTCAGGCAGGAGGCTGGTGCTCCATCAGGGCTTAGAGCGATTCCTGAGCCTCTTGGCTACTGTGCTGGTGCTGGACAGGCAGCATTCACCCGGGTGTCCTGGATGTTGAATGTTTGCAAGAGTGCTGGGAGCCAGCTTTGGGAGAAGTGGATGGATGTGAGGGTGCCTTATCAGTCTAAAGATTTTGTAATTGCTCCATCTTCTTTAAAAAAGAAAATTTTAACAGGATATTTGCTTCTGGAATCAGAGGTTTTTTTTCCCTGCTCCGTGGGGGTGCAGTGTGCGTGCAGGGAGGGAGGATTTGGCAAGATGGCATTTGCTCCCTTGTGCTCAGATGCTGCTCCAGTTCCCTGTGCTCAGACCTTGCATGTGTGCTGACCCGTCCCGGGAGGGCTGCAGGAAATGTCAGCTGTGCTTCCCAGCCGCGGGAGCAAAACACTGCGGGATCTGCAGCTCACACTGCCTGCCCTGGCTTTATTCACACTACAAAATGGCCCTTTTTGGGAAGACTCGTTTCTCTTTTTGAATATTCCTGTGTCTCAGCTGCTGTCCTCAGCCTAATGCCTGCAGGGCTTTTAGGAGTGGGGAGTGGGCTTGGTTGCATGCTTTTAAGTGATACTTGTGGGTAACAACCCTGGATTTTATGGCTTGACGTAATATTTTTAGAGTTTAAGATTTATTGATTGACTTGATGGATAAATAGAATATGAAGAAGTGGTGCTGATTTGCTTTAGTGTTTTAGAATTCTATTTTCTAAGGTAAAAGCAATATGAATGTGATTTTTTTGAGTCTTTTTCTGGTTCTCTCCTAGCGTAAAACTAATTTTTGAATATCTAAGGAGCACACTACACTCTTTTCAAGTGCAGTTAAGCAGTCATGATCATGCTGTGCTCTTTTCCAGAGCATTTAAGAAATAATAACAGTGAGTATAGTAAGGCTTTTCTGCAAAATTGCTTTCTTTAGATTGTTACTGGCGTGGTCTCGCGAAGCAGCGTTTCTGAGTGCCTTCCTGAGCCAGTCCTGAAATGCAGTAGGGACGTAAATAGATTGTTACTGCTGTGATGTCTCAGCAGCTGCATTCTGCCCATTCCCTCCCCAGCTGCTTTAATGCTCCCAGGAAGAGCTGCAGGGTTTTGTGCCACAATCTTTTCCTATTTTGCTCTGTTCACTGTGCTGAAGGTGATGTCCCTGTGGTTGGAGTAGGCAGTGTTTTCCAATCCTAGGCTCTTGCTATCTGCCTTGTGTTGGGCTTATAACTCACTTTATCCTCTCTGGAGTTAATAACACCAGGCTGGTGTGCTGGGGCTCTGCTGGAGCAGGAGCCCAAGGACAGCTGAGTGGAGGCATCCTGAAAGGATCCACCGCGCTTCCGCTCCATTGTCTTGCTCCTTTGTGTCCTGCTCCGTGCCCCCAGCTCCAGCCCAGCTGCTGGGCTGCAGGATGCTGCATTTTCTTTGGGTATGATATATGGATAACTTAGGGCTGTTCATCAAAGAAACCACTCATTCCCATCAGGAATGGGCACTGTATGGAATGTGTTCTGCATGCTGACATCTTAATATGCTCTGTGCTCGGCCAGATTGCACAGAGCAGTCCAGTAATTAATATCCAGGGAGTTCTGATGGGCCTAAAGCAGTTGAAGTGACTCATCCTCCTTTTGTCATTGTGTTGGTGGTGTTTTAGGTGACTTAGAAGTGCAGTGCTCATGACCCAGCTCTGGTTTTGGATACACTCTGGGGTGTGAGAGGGAAGGAGAGAGCATGTTTTCTTCTGCTCATCATTGTTAAGATGCTGTTAAAGGGTTCCCCCTCTTAGTGATTTCTGTCTATATGTCCCATGTAATTCACCTTCCTGAAGAGGTGCTTCATGTAGAGACAGTGAATTCTGTGGTACTAAACTGTGATAAATGGACTTAAATCAACAATTCATTTCACTTGCATTGAGTGATCTATTGGCAGCAGTTCTTGTCACTAAGGATTTTGGGATGAAAGTGTAATTAAGTTCTTAAATTTTTTTTTATGATGCTGACTGAGTTTGGTTTCACTGCCACAATGTTTGGGACCTTGTAAGTAGGAAAGAAGCAGCAATGCTCTTCCCCTGAGCTGTTAACTTGAATTGTCCCAGGAAATGCAGTAACTCCACTCGGTATGATCTGGGACAAAATGGTATTTGTTGGGCCAGGGCTCCAAAGTATTTACAGTCCAAAAAAGGGAGAACAAAAGTTGAAATCCTGCATGGAGGTTGATCTTTCAAATGCCATATTCAGTGTGTGAGGGCTCTGAGAAGGTTTGGCCAAGAGCTTCGAGCAACGCTCAAACAATGGGAAAGTGGAGGAGAGAGCATGTGACTGTGAGTAACCAGAGTGCATAGAGAGCCGAAGTTCAGATGACATTACACAAAAATTACAGGGCACAAACATGTTGGCTCCTGGAGATGAATGCACTAGGAAGCCAAGTGGTGTGTGTGGTGTGTTAATGAGGAGTGTTTGCATGCTGGAGGCTTGTCCTTGCTTCTCATGAAATAGGAAAATATATTGAATTTCAGTGTGGTTCTAGGGAAGCACCAGTGTCGGAGCACTCAATGTAGCACAAAGTGAGAGCAATAAATGCTGCTTAAGTGGAAGCCTCTCATCTTACTTGCTCTGCTGTTCCAGGGTGGATGGAGTAGTGTCTGTGAGAAAGGGACAGTGCAACATATTTTGTTTCACAAAGCAGAAGTGAAAGACCCTGATACAAACGGCTGTAAAATGGAGGGGCAGAGGATGAGGGGGAGGAGGATGCTGCTGTCAGCCCCAAAATCCTTGTCCACAGGAGCAGGTGGAAGCTTTGCCATTAGCTCCCAGGGCTGGGAATTTACTGCATCTCTGTTACAGTCATACAGGAAGAAGATTTGTGAATGGGTTTTGAGTAGTCCTGGGTTTTATGCAGCTGTTATTTCATGTCCTGGTATCTATGGAGTTGAATCCAAGGAACTGAATCCTTCTTTTCACATAAAAGTTTCCTCTGAAGTGGGAAGCATCCCTCAAGTCTGCAGAAGACACACTTTAAAATCATACTGAAACATGGTCAGTGCTTGGGGTTTGTGTTTGCCAGAAATGTGTTCTCAACATCTCAGCATTTAGGGTTTAATTAATTGTTGGATTTAAGTGTTAAAGTATTTTGTGTACTTCTGATTCATTGTCTTAAGGTACAGCAAAACAGAAGTGTTTAATGGATCCATTTGATGCTCCAGGTTGTAAGATGGGAAAAGAGGGAAACAGATGAAATTGCCCCCAACTTGTTCCTTAGCCAGTTCCAGGGATGAAGAAGCAAAGGGACTGTGTTGCCTCCAAAAGGCCTGGGATCAACGTTAAGGCAAGCAGCATTGTTATGGCTATAGCCATAGAACCATTTTTCTCTTGCCTGATTAAAAATCACTGGCCTGAACCCCCATAAATCCAACCTCACAGTAACCATTGGATTGTCTCCTTGCCTTTTTCCAGGATAAGCTGCTTTATGGTGGAAAGGAATTTTCCCTTCATCTTTTATTCTAAATATTGATAAAAACCGAACAGTTTCTGTGATGAGTATTGATTTCAGCTCCGTTTGGACACTTTGTTATTTTGAAGCGTTGAATCTCCAAGCCTGGAACACCCTCTGGACCCAGGAGCAGGCTGGCAGCATTCCCAAGGGGCCTGTTCACTGTGCTCCATGGCCTTTTTATGCCCAGGACTTCCAGCTGACAGGCAGCACCTGCCTCTCTGGGAAGCTCCAGTTTTAGTATTACAGCTGTTTGGACCAGGAACAAGTAGAGATCAAGTACATAATAAACTCCAAAGAATATGAATATGTAAAATAACCCCCAAAATACATGGAGTGGGTAGTGGTGAGGTCACCAGAACTTAAAGGCTTTGTTTGCTTTCTGATTCTCTGGCCGTGGCACAGGGAGTGCTCAGCCTTTTTAATAGTTTCAGGGAGGAGATGTTTGAAGCACCGAAAAAGTGACTTGTGAAGCCTCAGAGCAGCAAGGCGTGCTGCCCTCGAACTGCGATTGACCCTTGCCTTGGAAAAACAGCTTTCAGTGCCTTGGCAGGCAGCCCACCAGAGGAGCTGGGGAGTGGGAAGGAGTATTTAGCTGTTCCAGGTAGGTAATTTAGTGGTGCGTGCTGAGCTCCCTGCAGGCAGCGGGGGAAAGGAGGCGCAGGGACGTGTCTGGGTTTGTGCTGAGAGAGTTTCAGCTGTTGGTTAACTGAACAATATGTGGGTTTAATGTTTTAATAGATGAAGTTTAGCAATGTGTTTTTGCCAGTGTTGGCAGCATGTGCACGCCTGACTGCTCTGGTTCTCTTGTGCACTATTTTTTGGGAGGCTGGGCTGTCCCTGAACCACTGAGATAGGTTTATGGTGTGTTTTGTTGAGGGCCGCTGGACTCCTCACACACAAAGTCTGTGCATCCACACCACGCTGTCTCTGAGCATTGTTAGCCTTCCAAAGCAGCTCAATGACTGCTTGTGCATAGTAAGTTTGCCTTCAGCTTGCTCCTTGAAGGCTGTCCAAAAAAACAAAAAGAGTGGGAGTGGATTGCTGCCTGCAGATTAAACCCCAAATTCACTCTGGAGAGGCCATGGGAAAGACAACCCCTGGGAGCTGAGGATGGCCAGGGTGAATTTACCACCAGGGCCTGCAGATGATGGATGGGCTGGAAATTGAGGCACCAGCATCAAAGCACCTCTTCTTGGCAGCAGGTTTTAGTCAAGATGTTCCCTTGCAGATTTGCATTGCTGCATAGGAACACTCCTTCCAGAGGATTTTTGGAGGCTTGTGCCTGGCTTGTAATATTCCAACTGTCAGTCTGTTACAACTGCAGTTTGCTCTTTCATGTGCTGGCTTCCATTAAAATTCTTGCAGAAGGAAAAGTTGGTATTGGTGGAAGGAGGAGGGTGACAACATGTTTCTCTTGGCAGCAGTGCTGTGTATTCCTGCTCCAAGGGATTGTGGAGCTGGGATGCAAATAGAACCTGCCAGGGGTTTGGAGTGCACAGAGCAGCCAGAGGTTCCAGTGGCACTGCAGGGCCTGAGACTGTGTGGGAGGTGACAGCCAAGGCCTGTCACTTCCTGGGGTTCCTTTGACACTGAGCAGGGCCTGGGAATGTAGGAGAGCCCACTGAAACTACCACTTTCCGTGGCTTCTGTTCTCATCCCAGCTGCAGGAATCTCACCTCTTTTACTTCTGAGTTTGCAGCTGGAAAGTATGAGTGTTTTCTTTCCAGGTCTGGGCTAGTGATGGTGGATGTGTTGCATCATGGACCTATTGAACAACCAAAAATGGTTTACCATGTTTGAAATCTCAGGAATTTGAGGTTTCAGAAACCTCAAATTATGGCAGAGCTGCAGTAGAGGTATTTTTTTTTCCTGAAATGGCTCTTCACTGGTGTACTTCAGCACCAGCACTTGTTCTGGAGAACGGAGATTGCCATTGCCTTCCTAGCTCAGGAACCTGAATGCTCAGTATCCACCCAAAAACATGGGAAGATGCAATTTTTCCTAGGAGGATGGTGGCCAGCTGGCAGGGGGACTGCTTGGGGTCAGGACTAAAGGGTTTGTGGTGTGTTGGGGGATCACTTCCATGGACACATCATGGTTCAGATTTGTAGGAAGGGCTGCTCCACACCTTGGATGAGCAGTGTGGGCACAGGGACAGGATTCCTTTGGTACCACTGTGGGGTTTTGTTGGCTTGAGGTGTGTGAAGTCACATGTATCCCTCAAGCAAATCCCTGGTGCCAGGAAAGCTTTCTAGTGCTGGGGACATCCATTCCTGCTGCTCCTTGTCGTGTGTGGTTTCCATGCTGGCACTGGTGTGCATGCTCAGTGTTTTCTTTCTAAGGGAAAACATCCAGAAGTATTGTCACTGTAAATGTTTGATATTTTGCCAACTTTAATAGTTAATGACTGTCTTCAAATTGACTTCGTTTTTAGGGGTTTTTTTTGTCCTTATAGCAGATACACTAAGTGGACCTTGTATTTAACAAATTCGTTTGTTAGCAAAATGGTATGAAATGTAACACTGTAACCAAACCTGTCTGGACGCGAAACTGTTGGAAGTGTGTGCTGTGCTGTGCTGTGCTGTGCTGTGGAGCTGACCCTGGTTTTCTCTTGCAGGGCAATCACTTTGATCAGTATGAAGAGGGGCACCTGGAGATAGAGCAGGCGTCTCTAGACAAGCCCATCGAATCGGTAAGGCCCCCCCCGATCAGCATCGTTCCCCCCGCAATTAGGCCGTGCTCGGATGGTCCTTGATGTGAATGCAGTCAAATCTGATAGCAGGGGCACCTTGTTGGCCGTCAGGGGTAATTGGAGGTAAACTGCATGCTGACCTTAAGTGGGCCTGGGATTTAATCTTGAAGAGGTCCTAAAATTAAAACCTGAAATTTGAGTTCAACATGATATTTCAGGAGTTATTTAAAATAATACATTCATTCATAGATATTTATTTTAAGTTTTTATATTTTTCTTTGAAGAATCAGTTTAATTTAAATGTGAATCTGATGATGGAATAGTATAGTAAAATACATTTTGATCCTTTTTAGTTTATATTTTTGGAAAAGTACTGGTGTGTTTAAAGTGTTAGAATGACACCTGGCAGTTCGGAAAGAGGGATCAGTGTTAGTCCAGCAGTCCTTCCCCAATGAGCTGACACTGCCCTGAGTCTTTCTCTAAAGTTGCTTTACCTTGAGTTAAGTGTGAAGACTCCTGCTGTAAGAGGGGAAAAATTAGGTTTTGTTTAGTTTTAAATTTTTAAGCTTTTTGGAGCTTTTAAATTTTCCTCTTTGCAAAGCACTTTCTGCTGGTTTTAGGCACAGCAGCTTGTTCAGCCTAAACTGGACCCATGTTTGGCATTTAGCTTTAGCTAAATTTCATTTGCAGTTTCCTTCACAAACAAGAAAACTTGTAGTGAATAATCAAGGGACACTTACCGGTGTTCTGATTAAGTCTAGATTTTTTTAAGAAAGTACTTGTCAAGTGTTGCTTTTGCCTATTAATTGAAGTTCTGTTGAAGTTTCTCCACCTTAGTCAGCCCCTAGAAGTACCAGTGTTAGCCAAAGCCCACTCTATATTTTTGTTGGTGTGTAGGTTGGTGTTGTGTGTGTTTGTGTGTATGTGTTAGATGTTTACCAAAAATTTACACAACTTGGGGTGTTCGACATTTTTCTTCCGCAGCAGTTGGCCCATATTAGCTAAGCAGCCATGATCTGGTTTGTATTGCACGGTCTGCCTTTTTTAATTTCTTCTCTAGGGTTTCCTTTCCCCTTCTTATTTCTGTTCTTCTGGTCCAGTGAACACTGCATATAGTACCTACTGTCTTAATGTGCTGGCATGATGCTAGATTTAGGCATGGCAGTAATTGATGACGCATGAGATAATGCTGCAGAGATGGGAATTGGTATTCACTGTTCTCCTGAATACTTCAGTCTTACCTTGGGACATGGAGATTTGAATTAAAATGTCAAGCTGGATGGAAATATAATGGGAAATATGTGTTAGTAGCCTACTCTGGGCCACACTGGAAATTAGCATTTCAAAATAATTCAAATGCAGCTTACAGACTAGACTGCTTACCTGATTTCCAAAAGTGCTTTCCCAAAGAGAGGAATAGAAGAGGTCACAGATTACATCTCCAGTGTTCCAGAGGGATCTATGCCTATGGAAGTGTGTAAAGCATGAGCAGGTACCCTGGGCACACATGGGCTCACTGTGCAGCTCTCATCATCCACAGGAGCAATGCTTTGTGCAGTTTGATTAATGCTGAACTGCAGCAGAAAAAATAAATTAAATTATGGCTTCAATATTTTATTCATGTATGTCTCTCACCATCCAAATGTCAGGACATTTTTAATCTTTACAACTCCTTGGTAGGTACAGTTCAACCTAATTAAAACAGTTGGATGAAGAGGACAAGAGAATGGCTTATTTTGGGAGGAGAAAGCGTTAAAGCCTCAAATTGTTCTTTAAAATCAAGTTGGTTGCACTCTTCTTTTTTCCTGAAATAAGAAAATCACAGAATCATTAAGGTTGGAAGAGCCCTCTAAGCTCATTGAGTCCAACCAATCCCGCAGCACTGCCAAGGCCACCCCTAACCCACGTCCCCAAATGCTACAGCCCCATGGCCTGTGAACCTTTCCAGGGATGGTGACTCCAGCACTTCCCAGGGCAGCTGTGCCAGTGTCCATGTCAGGATTTTAAAGCTGCACAGGGTAGGGTTTTGACTTCCTGAACAAGCATCGTGTCAGAAACTGCAGTCAGAGACAAACTGGTCACTTCTGAGGTTTCACAAGGTCTTTGTAAAAATACGTTGTTGATTCTTAAAATTCCCCATCTGGGAAGCAGGAATTACTTTGTTGTGTTTCCTGACACCTGTGGAGGTGATTTTGTTTCCACACTACTAATGATCAGTGTGCTCTTCAAATTGGCAAATTACACACATTACCAGAAGGGCCAGTGGGGCACCTCTCCTGCAAGATATTTCACTAGGAAAGGAGTGTTCATTCTGCTTTTTTGGCTTTTTTTTTTCCTTCTGTTTTATGCTGTTTGCTCACCCAGAACCAAAGTTGAAAGGGAAGGAGGAAAGGCAAATCTGTGTTTTAGAACTACCACACATCTAAGTATTTTCAATATTAACAAATTGGGTTTTAATCCTTAACGGGTTCTGTTAGCAATCCAACTGGCCTTTTCCAAAGAATCTGCTCACAGTCATGAGTGAGCCTGTGCTTCATGGCATGGAAGCAGTTTGGGTGATGAGCATCCTGTGTTTGTAACTGTGGTAGATCAAAGCCCTTCCCGGTTAAAATGTCATTCTTCAGAATGAAGAGCGGATTAAGTATATTCTCATAAATGTGCTCCTTGCAGCTTCCCACATCTTAGTGACAGGAAGATGCTCCAAAGCCTGCAGGTGTTTGGAGATGGGGGTAGGGTTTCCTGCGCCATGTCCCTGTGACAGGCCCCACTGATGTGACATCCATCTCTGCAGCATTATCTGTTGAGAGGTGCTGACTGTACTGCTACAGCATGCAACTCAAAGGTGGCTGGAAAAATAGGTTTGGGAGTCTACAGATCATTACAATTGTTGAAACGTGTCCTCAGTTAGCCTACTGGTGGTGGTGTTCCTGTGGAAATCCTGCTGTGTACAGCTTGTTTAGGCTAAAGATGTCTGGACTGAAACATGCGACTAACCAGAGTACATTTATGGAAAACAGAGCTGCCAGGAGCTAGGGATGGACGTGGCCTGAACGAGTGCCAGCTGTTTTCCATTACTAAATTGAAGAAAGTATTTTCTATCAATGGACTCTTCAGAGCTACAAATACTTATATTTTTTTCCCCCCACAACATTTTTTCTTGTTGTGCTTTGAAAGATGCTACACTTACACTGGCTGTTCATGTCAGTGCAATCACTGGTGTCCTTGAAAATCAGAGCACTTCACCCTTTTTTCTAAATTCAAGAAGCTGCATGCATTTGTTTTGGGGCATTTTGAGTGCACTGAGTTCAGATACTTGAACGGAAAGTCACAAATTATTGCAGCTTTAATAGAATCCCGATTTTCTTCACGTTAATTCCTTACCTCTACTTGTTGATTGAGTCTCTTTGCTGTGAATTCCTGGTTTTCCTCATCCCAGCAGTGCAGATGGAGTAGGAGACAGCGCTAGACCCTTAGAGCCCCCCAGGAGCAGCCCTGGCCCCGTGCAGGCAGTGTCAGGGGTCGACCCACACCGTCACCACTGCAGGTTGGAGGCCAGACTGGGAATCACCCACTTACCCTGGAGCTTGTTAGTTTGTCCTTGTCCTAACTAACAAATGTCCTTTCCCCCTCTCTCTAATGCTGCTCGGTGCCACGAGGAGCGCCTGGAGCCCCCCGTGTCAGGCTGCAGTCGGTGGTGCTTGGACACCAGGGGCTGTGGCAGCCTGGCTGAGCCGGAGCCAGGGCTGTGGCACTGGAAATCTGTACGGATCTGTGGACTCCACTAGTTCCAAAGTGTCATTTGATGAGGCTGCTGATTTGACATTTAGCAGCAGCCATATGTGGACAGCGCTATAAATAATGTGCTTCTGGAAGCTGAATGGTGTAGCATTACTATTTGGCTTTTCTCTCTGGTCTTCATTGTGTCATCTGTAGTGAGCTCTAGGTTTTGTTTTGGGAATCTTTTCAACCTCTTGTTTGCATGGGTTCACCCAGTAGCATCTGATCCTTGCTTATAGATTCCTCCATACACAGTCAGCACAGCTTACAATCCACTCAAGAGAGGAATGGTTCCTGCCCATGCCAGGATGAGCGATGGGATCGTGGGGATCTCATGGAAAACCTGTGCTAGGCAAAACTGGTGGTGTGGATTACATCTCACAGGCATCATCAAATCCTTGGGCTTCTTCTACCCATCTCTTAATTGTAAGCATTTTTTTTTTTAAATTGGCCAGGACCTTTATCAGAAATTTGTGCTGGGGATATCCTGCTCAGGAAATACTGATCCCCATGGAAAGCAAGCAAGGGCATCTTGTCAGGCCACAGGATGGGGAATTGGGAAGGGCAGTTAAGAGCTGGTGGAGCCCAGTCACTTAGGATGAGGTTTTTCCAAAGCAGCTTATCCAGCTCTGTGAAGGTCTGGTGGACCCAAGGCCTTGCATTTCCTACACATTTGGAAAAGTTCTGCTTTGTCATTAGAGCTGAGCTCTCCGTTAGTGCTGCCCAGCTCCAGAGCTAGCATTGTACCACCCAGAGCTGCCAAGCCCTTCTCCCTTCTCTCCATGGAGCATCCCACAGCCTGTGCCCACATGGTCCAGGAGAGCTCCCTTGCTCACCCAGACACCTTTTGGGAGACTTACTTTGGCTGCCTCAATAAGTTTTATCGTGGCTGTAACACAAGGAGCTCCCAAGTGGCAGAGAAAGAAAGTGAGGAGACTCTTGCCAGCCCTCTGCTGAGAAATGAGAGGTGTCCTCCTAGGGCTGTGGTGTTTCTGTGTATCACTGCAGCTCTTCTGTGGGAAAACTACTTCAGTGTGAGCATAGTCTATTCAAAAGGAATGACAGCTCTTGACATGGGCAGGAAGCTTGCTGTGAAAAGCCCCATCTTTTCTATGTGAAAGTAGCTGTTCTTTTACAGAATTTTCACTTAAAAATGCACTTAAAAAATGAAAGCTGTCTGCTGTTGCAACATTTGTTGTCCCATTTCATTTTGGTTTCACTGTCCCTGGCTACTCCCTAGGCTCTGCCGACTGGCTCTCACATGGGATCAAGCTAGCCTGGCCTTCCATAATTTAATTTTTAGGGCAGCATTTGCACTGAAGGAGCAGTTCTTTCAGTTTGCCTCCATCAGAAGTCTGGGTTAGCCACTGGAAAAGGAAGGAGGAGCTGAACATGGCCAGAAAGGAGCAAAGTGATGGCCAGGTCCCAACTCAAATGTTAATTTTAAATTATTGGAGTTGTTCTCCTTATTCAGTGCAACAGAAGATGCTCCATTTCAATTGAGTAGGATCTAAAATTAGGGAGTAGTTCCACTGCATAAACAAATAAATAGAAAAGTCTGGGGTGGGGGAGACAACTCCTTCCTGGGAACTGAGACAGGGCAATGTTCAGGCATAATTCCAATTTATGTCAAACAACTTGGGACCATCCTCTTGAGTGGGTCTGTAAAAGTGGTGCTAATGTGTATAACCTTTCTAAATTTTTCTTTTTCCCTTTAACATTTGTTTCCCCCTTCACTGTCAGTCACAACACACCGCTCTTGAATCTCCCAGCTGGTCTTGACTTGTTGAATTTATTTTATGCTTTCACTCTTCTTTAATAAATACATTACTTGCAAGCAGTGAATTGAAAACAAAGCAAAAGAAAAAAAAACTACCATTAGTGATTGGACAGTTTCTTACTTTGTGTTACATTTAACTGTTCTTTTGACAGCCCAGTTTTTAAAGCCAGGTTCGTATGGAAATGCTTTCACTCCACTTGCACTGCTTTTGGAATAGCGTTCTGCTTCATCTGTCTTTATTTTAGTGCATTCATAACACACACAGTCAGCACAATGTCTCATCTCCACTTGGCCAAGACTGCAAAGTACTCCTTGTCCTTTGGATTTTTTTTTTTTTTTCTTTTTGGAAAACGCAGCCATTTTTGTCAGCACCGGCTTTTAGATTCAATGCTCCTTTGTCAGGGTAGGGCAATTAGTGCCACATCCCAAACACATCCCAAACACAGCCCAAACACATCCCAAGCACAGCCCAAACACATCCCAAGCACATCCCAAACACAGCCCAAGCACATCCCAAGCACAGCCCAAACACATCCCAAACACATCCCAAGCACATCCCAAGCACATCCCAAGCACAGCCCAAACACATCCCAAACACATCCCAAACACAGCCCAAACACATCCCAAGCACATCCCAAACACATCCCAAACACATCCCAAGCACATCCCAAGCACAGCCCAAACACATCCCAAGCACAGCCCAAGCACATCCCAAGCACAGCCCAAGCACATCCCAGACACATCCCAAGCACATCCCAAGCACATCCCAAGCACAGCCCAAGCACATCCCAAACACATCCCAAGCTGCAGCCCCTCTCTGCCAGAATGGGGCATTCTGTGGCCATTGGGATTGGCCTGCCCAGGTGTGCCTGCAGGTAAGTTTTCCTCTCTTCCCAACAGACAGCCTTCTCCATGGTGCTTGTGGTGGGGATCCATCCTTGTTTTTTTGGGTTTTTTTTGCATTTAACTTTTTATACCCAGAAGTTTCCTTATGCCTCCTGGTTTAATTTTTTTCCCCCATGTAGTCCTAATTATGTCCTGGAGCAGAGCTGATAGTCTGGGGAAAATGCATATTATTCCTTGGGAAATACAGGAATACAAAATGTTTGACTTTACTAGGATATCAGAAAAAAAAATCCAAAATTTGTACATGATAACATCTTTTTGAGGGAAAATGTGTCCATGCAGCCAATATCTTTAGGAAGTTTGTGCCTTTCAAACTGATTTACCAAAGTTGTGCAAACCCTGTGGTCATTTTCTTCACTGTGGAGTGACAAAACCTACTCTGGTTTCTGTTGATGACTGTAATTAAATTAAATTAATTAAATTAAAGAAACTTGCAGCATATAAATATAATTTTTTTTTAAGATTCCATGTACCACTCAGTGTTACGGAGTCACATCCTGTTATAATTCAGGGTATTTCTGTGATGCCTTGGATTGTGGTTTGCTGGATGATAATTAATAATCAACAAGTTCATATCTGATTTTAATTTTTATTTTTTGTGATTAGAAGATGAACATGGTCCCAGCCAAGAGTCCCTCTCTGAGGAGCTGGTCACTAAGGGCAAGCTGGCAGATTGAGATGGTTCCAGGGAGCTGTGAGTGCTCTGCTCTTTGTCTGGGGGCAGAAACCTTGCACAAAACACAACAATTTCCACACTGAGCCCTGCTCAGCCCCATTGCCAAAAGCTGACACTTAATTGCTGCGTCAGTACTTTTCCAGTTATTCTAAAATAGTTTTGTTTTTGTTTTTTTAGGAAGATGAGACATTATGCTTATTGTTTCCCCTACATGCACTAATGGTTCCTTGCTGTTAACTTATTGCTAGGCCTGTTTCATTCTAACATCTTAGTATTTTTGTTAGTTTACATGTGAAATGCATCACCCAGTCTGTGCTTGAGCTCATTTTATTTAATTGTTTTGTTGGTTTTTTTTTTTTTACTAACCTCACTGTTTTTTTCAGTTTAATATTGGCTGCATGCTAGTTTATATATATATATACATATATAAAAAAAACCCAATCAAGTCTAGCCTGGATTTTGCTCTGATTGTGTTTTGGTTTCTAGTGGTGGGGCAGTCTTGCACTTACAACTTACTCAGTATTATAAAAGCCTGACACACAAACAAAATGACTAAACACATTGTAGATTTTCTTTACCAAAAAAATCTTAAGTGGTGCTGTCTAGGTGATGGATATGATTGTATAAATAGCTTGATTTTATGCTTTTTACTGGTCAATTTTTATTGGTACACTTTATTTTCTCCCACATTGCTTTTTATTTTTATTATTTTTTAATTTCTTTTAAACGTGATGCACAAAAGTTGCCCAGCACACCATCAGAAAGTGACCGTCCCCAATACCCATCCCCCTGGAAAAATTCTAGCCAGCAATTTTTGACATTTGTCTTTCCCTTTATTGGGCATATATTGCCTTTTCAGTAGCATTTTTTTGCATGCATATATATGTAGAAAAATCTCTTGCTCATCACATGTTTAAATGTCAGCGGGAAGGGAAGAATATATTATTGGAATATTTTTGGTTTGTTTTCTCTGTTCTGTCTGTCAGGATAATATTGGACATCGCTTACTCCAGAAACATGGGTGGAAGCTGGGCCAGGGATTGGGGAAGTCACTGCAGGGTAAGTCCAGTCCCTCATGTCTGAAACCTTCACCTCCCACCTCAGTCTTTAACAAAATTATTTCTTCTTTTTGTTCCTAGACTAGATTTTCTTTCCATTATTAATATATCCAAACGAATGCACTGTTGAGTTTCAAATTTGGCAGTTTGCAAGTGGAAGCTGCTGCCTCACTTGTTGGTACAGGTTAGAGCTGTGTGTGTGGTGGATGTGTGAGGTCAACGTGGAGGGAGGAGGATTCACTTCCCACACTGACAGGGAGTGGCACAGCTTCCAATTGTGCTGATGCTTTGGTATTAAAAGAAGTAAAGTTTTGGGGCAGTTGCCATGATCTGTCAGTGCTCACCGGGGTCAGAAGCCATTAGAAGGCCAGGAAAGGGCCCACTGAAGATGGAAAGTGGTGACAGAGGTTCTCTGAATGGGAGAGGCTCACTCCTGGTTTCTCCACAGGACTGGCCTTATTCCTGTTCCCGGGAGTTTAGTCCTTTTCCCAGGGATTAGCAAATCTCACTAGGACACCAAAGTGCTGGTTAACCCAGCACACACCAAACCTTGCTGTGTTAAGCCTGAGTTCTTCCTGTGACACTAAACCCCGTTTCTGTAGAAAGCTGTGGAAGCGTTTGAAGCTCAGCTGTGCCCTGAGCCCCTCAATAACTCACTCGTGTTCCCATGCCTGTAGTCTGAAGACCTGGGAGTTTGTAATCCATCTTCCACGAGTGAGCCTGTTAGAGATGGGGGTGTCTGTGCTGTGCAGGACTGTGCAGAGGTAATGAGTTCTCCAGACTCTGAGAATGCTTATTAATCCCTTGGACTAAGGCTTTCTAACCTCTCAGGCAGGACTGCCTTCCTGGTTAATGCTTCTGGCTTCCTCTAACATGGTTTCATTGGAGTTCTCTGGTTGATGCATGGCACGCTCCAGTCTTCTCGTGTCCCTACTGGGGCCATACCTCAGGTGGGGATTGTAGCTGTCACTTCTGGTCCTTTCCTTTGGCATATGGGATGTGCATCATGGGGCGGAACTCAGTGTGGTCTCTCTTTTGGGTGCCCTGTATTACTCTGTATGTCACTAGTGTGGAAACCCAGAGACTTGAAAGAGGGAAAAGCCTTGTCCCAGCCCTGGGTGGATCCCAAGGCACAGCCCAAGGGCCTGGGGTGCTGCAGGCTTAGATGTGATGGAGTGAGCATGGATTATGGGACTAGGTCTGGAGTTGGGACAGGGGGTGGTGGTGTCTAGGTGGGCCTAGCAGGAATTTGCACTTGGAGTCTTGTTCAGATTTGGATGTTCCCACTGTGCCTGTCGCTGCGCTGGAGCTGTTCTGAATCTCTCACATGTCATTGGAGCTCTGCTGATTGGGGCCATATGGAAGCTACAGGCAAATCGTGGATGTGGGCTCTGAAGCCTTTCCTGTGCCTCCTGCATGGTCACAGGAGCACAGGAGTGAAAATAACCCACCCAGTTTAACCCACTGCGGTGCTGAAGCCTTCCTAATGTAGGCTTTGGAGCATGTGCAGGAATTTCAGCCCTTTTGGAAGGGAGATGTGCCCTGTCTACCTGCCAGCCAGCTTCTCCAAAGGTCTGGGCAGGCAGAGGATGTGGAAAGGAGGCTGCTGCTGCTCCAGCTTTGCTTCTCTGAGTTCTCAGCAACCAGAGCCTGTGCCTGTTGCCTGTGGCATTGGTGATGATTGTGTTGGGAGTGTTTAATTCATTATCCAGTGACCTTTCTGCATGAATCTTAGACTGGGCCAAAAATCCCAATATAAAATGTCAGGAAGGAAACATTTGCATCCAATTTTAATCTTATTCTCGGAATCTGAAGAGTGAAATCATTTGATATGCAGTGAGAAGGGAGGAGCAGAACAGAAGTTCTTCCCCTCTTCCACACTCCCTTGTCCAGGAGAGACAGGAGAGGTTTCTAAAGGGTTATAGATGTGTTGCTGTTAAACTCTTCTTGCTTGACACTGCTTGAACCTAAGATCTTACACGGCCTGTGGTGAGGAGGTGCAGCAGAACCCCTTCAAGCAGCCTTGAGCTGTGGGTGTGGTGTCTGGCCTCCTGCAGAAGGTCCTTAGATCAAACTCTTAAAAATTTTGGGTTGCTTGTGTGGAACTAATACTGCATTCAGCTACTTTCTGTGCCCTTTAACTTGAAAGAGAGTAGATGAGTTCAGTGTGCTGAGTTTTATGATGTCACTTTTAATCCTAGATGTTCATCTGAACTGGGGCTCCCCCTTTAGTTCTCTTGAATCCCAGAGTAATGCTGTGTTACATCTGCCAGGCAGAAATAGTTCTTTCTTGTAGTCTTGTGGTGTTGTTCAGCAAGAACCTCACACTTCAGGACTTTACCCTGTGATGAGTTCCTTCATCCTGACTACCCACTGGGGGTTGGAATTCAGTGGTGAGAGTGCTGATCTCTCTCTGGCTGCTACCTGCAACAGCCTAAAATCTACATTTGCCAGTTGGTGGTGATAAAAATCTGCTGGTGAGGGGAAACGTGACTCATTGTCCGGAAAATTCCAGAGGAGGTGTTTTGTACCCCCTGGGCAGCTGCCTCGTGGTGTAAATCTTGCTACTGAGAAGAGCTGAGCCCTTGGGTAGGAAAGCACAGAGCACATGCTCTGAGCGACTGTGGCTGTCACCAGCTGTGTTCTGGCTGAAACATCTGCACCTTTCACTGAATTTGAGATGTGTGCTGAGTGGAGCATCAGGCAGGGACAGTTCTGTCGAGTCTGACCATGCCAGTGCTGGAGTTCTGGTTCAGAGGTACTTACAAGGAATTCAGCAGAGTCATCCTTCAGCTCGTCTCTTTCCCTGATGCTTTTCATCATTTTCTTCCACAAACAACTTGTGTTATATTTGGAAATGGTGCTTCAGCTTGCTAACAGCCAGTGAATATAAAAAGCAGGAGAAGGGGTTGCCAGTTGACAGGGATGTTTTTTAATTTGGAAAATATGGCTTAGGGAGCCACTTTTCTGTAGAGATATGTGATGGTTGCACTCTGACAAGTAAGAAAATGGTGATTGTAGCCTGTTTTATCTTTTGGGAAACACCTGTATTTGATAATCTAGAGATTTGTGGTCTCCCGAAAAAATGAAACTAGCAAAAGATCAGTTAAAAGCATTGCCTGACCTTCGTGTGAAGTCCTGTGCTAAATGAGCCCAAGGATTGTGAATAAATCGAGAGTTATGTAAGTCAGGGGGGGAATGAGAGGGCTGAGGGAAATCAGAATTCAACCACACTCTAATGATTTCTCTTGGAATGAGTATTTCCCATTAAGTAGTATATTATGAAAAGCCAGGAGACTGATGTGCAGAAGTGGGATAATTTGAATTGTACATTTGAAAATATTTTTATAAGCTCTTTGCCTTTTCCCTGGCAATTTTTTTGACAAGTCTTGTTTGAAAAAAATAATTGTGCTGAAAACTTCTGGATTTTTTTTTCTTTTGGACTTGTGTGTTTAATATGAAGTAACAGTACTATAGAGGTATATCTGCAAGACTAAAACCAGTAGTTTAATCTCATTTAATTAGACCAGCAGAAACTGAGTAGGTTATCCTGCTGCTTCCTGGGTCATAGCAGCGTCTGGGGAGGATGTGCAGCTCTGCAGGGAGGGTTTGGAGAGGGCAGGAGGAAGTTTTGATGTTTACTGGCCATATGGAGGGGACTCTGAGGAAGGATTGACTGGTTCTGGTGGACGGGTCCAGGTCATCCTTAGCCAGTCTGGGTAACAACTGTAATTATTCAACACTGATTGACCTCTCTAAAGTTTTCTCTTGTAAACATTTGTGCCTGATTGTAGCCCTGACACTTTAAAAACAGCCCCACCACCTGTATAGAAGCAGTAACAAACTCCCCTACACCACAAGCTGTGTCCTGTATGATTAATTTGATATTTTTAAAGGCATTGATTTACTGCACATTCCCACAGTATTCCCAAGACCAAGATTATCCTGATCTTTTGTGGTATCTATGAGAGGTGAATCCCAGTGTAGTACTTTGCTATGGCAACAGAGTTCACATGATTTGTCATGGCAGAGCTGCTCCTCAGTGTCTCAGTTGTGAATCAAACAGCTCAGGTAATGTGGGGGCTCAGTGTAGCTCTGGAATTCCTGTGTTTGCTCCTCAAGGGCTGAGGCATCTCATTCTGTGCTTGGTTATTGTGATGAAAATGCTCAGAGTGAAAACAAAAGGAGTTTCAAGGTGGGTGGTTGCTGGTCTGTGCTGGGACTTGGATTATCTCCAGTACTCAGGAAATAGAAGCAGCAGGTGGTTCTGTTTAGGGCAGGGACGTCCCTTTTGGGGCAGGTCCTTGCAGTGGCTGGAACTTACCCTGTAGCCTTTGGTCCTGAAGAAATGCTTTCTGTCCCCTGCTTCCTCTGCCTTTTTAGTAATAACTTCCTTCATGTTTGCTTATGGTTTTAGCCAAGTTTTGGCATGATTTCAGTGTAACTGTTCTAGAAGAGCTGTTTCCAACTCCCTGGGGGGCAGCTCTGCTGATGTAATGCTGCAAGGAGAGGGCAGGGCCATGCTCTTGGCAGTGCCATGCAGAGCTGGGAACCCTTCCTGCGTCCTTGTTCCCTTCCACTCAGGCTGAAATTAATAAACCTGCACAGACTGTCAGGGCAGTGCTGTTCCTGTTGACCAAGGTGTGCCTCACACCGATTGTATGAATCATCCTGGTGATACAGGGAGCAGTAGTTAATAAAAAGTGCTTTGGGTTTATTTTATCCTTTCATGAGTAAATCCAGCTAGGTAGCAAAGTCAGGTATAGCAAATTTGTTAGCAAATGCTAAAATCTGGTTCCTCCATCAAGCTGTACTTTTATTGCATGGTTTTCAATTAAAAGAAAAAGCATAAGTGGATTTGTGCTCTGACTTGCAAATTCTGTGAGGATAAATATAGTCAGCACTTCCCCCCTCAGCATCACTATGGTGCAGTTCTTCTTTGGCACATTCCTCCCCAAATCTGTTCAGAAAAGGAAAACAATCCCTCTTGATCCAAGGGCTGAGCAGGGTGGAGGAGCAGAAGCGTCTGACAAGTGCTGGAAGCTGCTCAGAGCTGCAGGTGAAGCCGTGATCCCGCAGCTCAGGCAGGAAATATCCTGTGCTGGCAGCCCCTGGGGTGATCCCTGGCTGTGGGATGGAGCTGGATCCGAGTCCCCGTCCCAAGGCAGTGCCAGGTGGCTGCGGGCGCTGCCTTTGCTGGATTTTCCTCGGGCTGTAGGGAGCAATAAACAGAGCTTTGACCACTTGAGCAACTGAGATCAGTCACAAATATGATCACTTGGCAGCTGCAGCTTGGAGAAATGAGCCCAGGGTTTGAATTCCAAGGTCTTGAATCCTGGCGCTGTCACCCGCTCACCAAATGGCTTCAACTCAGATATTAATGTGTTTTCCATTTGTTGGCTCCTCTGATCTCGTGGAGGCAGACGGTGGATGTGTGTCAGGCCTGTGAACATGGAACAAGGAGCATCTGAGGGACTGAGGAGTGTCAGATTTCTTTCTGGGTTTTGGAGCTTTGTAATAAATACAGGAAAACATGGGAGAGGCAGATAAAAATGCTTAACAGTGCCTTTATTCATTAGGTATGGGTTGGTTTGGCAGTCTCGAGACTGCCCAAGAAATTGCTGTGATCGCTCTCTTATCTTCTTATATCTTCACATGTCCTCACAGGAACCTCAGTCCTGGCGTGGAGGAACATTTCCAGGCATGTGCTTGCAACACGAATCACGCCAGTGGCTCTAAGAGTGATGTTTTCATGTGAACTTAGCTTGAGAAACCTGGCTGCTGTGGCTGCTGTCAGCATACCCATCCTTCACTGCTGTGTTAAAACCCAGCAGACAACAAACTGAAAGGGAGGTTTGCTCAGTGCCTTAGTGTCCTTTGGGGGAAGCAGTTGCCCCCTTGTTAGCTTTTGGAGGTGCAAGATCCTTCCCTTGATTAGAGGTGGTGAGTTTGCATTGCTGGAGTGGGTGTAGCCAGTGAAATCTGAAATCATTGTGCTTTCAGTGCCACGTGTTTGTTGTGACAGATGCCTTTGCCTGGCTTGGGATGAGACTTTCTGATGCTTTGTGCTGGTGCAGTGGAAGAGCAGTTTTATTAAACTGGGAGAGAGGAGTGTGGAGAAGGGAAAGGCCGTGGCCATGCACAGCCTGTCTCATTCCTCAGTGCTGCCCTGACTGAATCAGACCAGACCCTTCAGCCCTGTCCACTTACCATGATGAACACAGACAGGAACTGTTACCTTGAATTCCTATCCTAAATCAACCACAGTTGTGTTCTTGCTCCAACACCTTCTGTGTTGCTCTTTAATCCATTGTCCAGATTTGGGGTAGGGATGTTTTTTCACCCCAGACTCCACTACGTTCCTTCCCCTGTAAAAGTTCAAGGAGCTCTGATTGGTGCCTCAGTGCCAAACCTCTGCTTAGTTTTCTGCAAGTGGCACCCTTGGTTTGTGTCTGCGAAGTTTTGAGCTCCCATTGGAAGTTTTCCACATGATTAGGGTGTTTACAACTTGACTTTCATCATTTCTCCCTTGCTTAGTAAGTATTAAATTCACAGAGCAGTTTCTGTGTTCTTGGAAATCACTTTCTCCTCTCTGGAACTTTGTTTGCCACCAAGGATGATGAATCTTTGTTTGAGTCTCTTGATTGTTTTGACCCCTTCCAGAAATCTGGCATAAACAGGATGAGCTCACAAATCTAATTCCCAAAGGGGACCAGGATTAAAGCTTGCCCTTGTTTGTTCATCTGCTTCTTGCAGCAGCTGGAATGAGATTGATAATGTGGTGTCATTTTTAGCCAGTGAGGAGCACCTCAGACTTGTGCACCAGTGAAAACGAGTGGATTTTTCTCCCCTCTCCCCTTTTGATGTACTGAATGAGGAGGCTTGATTTTTCAACAGGACAGCTCTTGGTTTCTCACAGACTTTTAGGGAGCCCAGAGCTGCCAAGGCCACCACTAACCCCGGTCCCCAGGTGTCACATCTACACAGCTTTTAAATCCCTCCGGGGATGAGGACTCCACCACTGGAGGGGGTTGCTGGGCAGTCTCTGCCTAGGCTGGACAACCCCTCCCATGAAGAAATTTCCCCTGTATCCAGACTAAACCTTTTCTGGCACAATTTGAGGTTGTTCCCTCTTGTCCTGTCACTTGCTCCCTGGAAGCAGAACCCAGTCCCCCCCATACTGTATGGAAACAGTCCCAGGAGTATTGCAAAATCCTCATCTTTGAAGATGCAACTCGTTCGTGAGCACAGGGACTCCTCCCTATCTCCCTCTTCCCGGAGAGTGCAGCTGAAGGTAAGCCCTGTCCATGTGGATTCATTCCTTCAGGTGTTGGTTGCTGACTGCAGGCCCTTGTTTCCCTTCAGGAGCCTGCAGTGGGGTTTGTACTGACTGAACAAACCAACCCTAATCCACCAGAGCAACCCAGTGCTGTGGTCATGACACTGCCCTGCACGCAGCTGAGTGACAGTCCCTTTCCAGGAGCAGCTGAAAGCCCCTGGAAGGTTGTGTCTTACTGTGGGTTTCAGTTGCGGCATAAAGATAAGAGGAAGAAATCCTCCATGTCCAGCAAGATCAGATGCTGTTGTCCGTGTCCTCTGGAGATGCTGAGTTTATTAAATTCTCCTCCAGTGACAAGTGTGATATCAATCAGTACTCTAGGATAGGATCCTATAAAGCTTGTACCTGGGGGGAATTTCTATGAAGATGTCAACAAAACAAACAGGATTATGGTTGTTATGTTACTTCTGTGGTGCTTACACACTGTGCATAAGGGACATACTGAAAGAGATTTGATTGAATTATGTTAACATAGAATTTTTGGGGTACTTTTTTTTCATCGTTATATCTGAATGTCTCTTTTACAGAGAAATTTACCTGTTGGGATAGGACAAAGAGTAGATGTTATAAATTAAAAAAAGGATCAATTTACGTTAGATATTGAGGGGAAACTCTTCCCTGTGAGGGTGGGGCCCTGGCACAGGATGCTCAGTCAAAGGCTAGACTGGATGCAGCTTGGAGCAGCCTGGGATAGTGGAAGGTGTCCCTGTTCCATGGAGGAACTATGGAACTGGTGTTTTAAGTTCCCTCCCAACCCAGACCATTCTAGGATTCTATTGCCATGATGCTTTATTTGGAGGGAGGAGTTCCTCTGAATCTGCAAATCTGATGAAAACTGTTTTCTGTTTTGACTTGTTAAAAACAGGATAAAACATGGGCTGGTGTTGACAACGCTGGTGTTTTCAGACAGGATCAGAGGCAGCTCTAGCTGGGATATTCCCATTCCAGAGGGCAGAGCAGCATCCACACCATGTCCAGAGCCAGAGCATGGCCCTGAACCCGCACTCCATGTACAGTGGGACCTGTGTCTGATAACAAAGCCCTGAGGCTTTAGGATGAATTTTCCCAAGAATTATTAAATTATAGCACTGGGAAGTATTGACTCGTATCCAATAACTTTATGCAGTTAAAAAGGAGGGAATCTGGAGAAGCCTGCCTGGCCTCGTGCTCCCTGCCACTGCAGGGTACTGGGAAGGGGTAGCTGTCAGAGTTTGTTTGGGTCTGAGCAATTTTTCACAAGCTGGGAGAAAAGTTTTCCCATTTCTTGGGGAGAGGAAAGCAAAACAAGTACAGCCAGTGACTTTGGGAATCTCATTTCATTTCTGAGTCTAGGGAATCATTACTAACCCAATTTACTTTGAGATTGGGTTTTCTAAGGTGTGACTCTTATGTGACCAGCTTTATTTTTTCCATCCTGCTGGGGGTTCCTGCTCTGTCCTCTCTACGATATTTTCCCTGTGTGTGGAAGTGTTTTATGCAATAACCCTCTCTGCTTTGGGGTCTGCAGCCTGTGCAGTGACCAGTCTGTGAAGGAGTTTGTGACCAGCCTCAAAAAGAAAATAAATGATGTGGGGTGCAGGGGGCTGGGACAGGGACACAGTAGGATTTACCCTGGGAATTAGCTGTCTGTGTGGCACTGCTTGCAGCCCTGATGAGTGGTAGGAAGTGTGGGAATTCTGGGCCTTGGAAGCTTACATACCCTTCAAAGCATGCTGGTATACAGGAAAAGCTCAGCAGGGACCCCAGACCTGGGAGGCTCCCAACGTCCAAGCCATGTTTACCTGCTGGGAAAGATCCCATTGTCATGGCCAGCAGTGGGATAAACTTTCCTCAAGGAATTTCCTTCAAAGGAGAAGTAATGAGCTGAACTTGGAGAGTCCCATTTCCCCCTTTGGCCGCTTCCCATGTCCCACCTGTCAGCCAGCAAGTGAGGAGTGGCCCTGAGCCTGTCCTTGTCCCTTCACCATCGTGGCTTTCCTTGGACACAGGGTGAGGCCATCCCAGTGCCCAGCATCATGTCCTGCTGCCCCAGCTGGCTCCAGCGGGATCCATGTGGGGTTGGCAGTGCTGCCATAGCTGTGCTACATGCCACCTGTCACCTGGATGTCACACACGAGGTTCCATTCATAATGACATGATGGTTCAGTTTAAAACAGAGGCATCACTTTTCACATGGAATATTCTCCTCTTACCTGCAAGCAGAGCTCCTTTTGGCCCCGAATATTTGTTACTTCCTTAAGATCCTGATTTGTTTCCTTTTTAAATTGCCTGCTTACATGTGCCTCAGTGCCTCCTTGGAGCAGGGCTGTCACCAGGAGCTCTCCCAACACCCAGCAGGAGTCAGAGCTGTTCCAGTGGCTCCCTGGTTCTGCAGGGCAGAGCTCGGTCATGGGGTGGAGGGGTGAGCAAGAAGCCTCCTGTTATTTATTTTTTTTTTAACCCATCCTCTCTGCCAAACGGCCTATTTTCTGCCCCCAATGGTTTCTGCCTAACAAATGGTGTTTCTTTTTTACAGCGTTATGATCCTGGACTTGTTGTGGTGATGGTAAACTTAGCAGTGGTAATTTTTTATTTTCAGACTGAATTACTCCTTTTGTCATCAGTGCACCAATGTTAGGCTTACTTTCTCTGTTGTAGCCATCATCCTTCTGCTTGGTCTTTCATTTTCCTTTCCTTTCCTTTCTTTATGCACACTTGTCTGATCCTTGTTCATTAAAGGGTATTGCTAAGAAGGGATGTTTCTGTTTGTGTTAGAACTGCCAAAATCAGTTTAAACATAAATTTTTAATACTGTCCAAACTTGATTTTTTTTTTTCCCCCAACACGATGGGCACTAGCACTTGCTACTGCAATTTCCAAATAGATTTTGAATTTAAAAAAAACAACCCAAAAAACTTTGACTGCCTTAGAAGGCAAAAGTACTGATGCATTGCTTGTATACAGGGGTTTACCAGGGCAATGAGGCTGCATCAAAAGATCTCAATTGCTGGAGAAACAAAACAAAAATGAACCAAAAATTCCCAAAACCAAATCAAACCAAACAAAAAAAAGAAAAGCTTGAAAAAAATTTGAGTAATAAATTGTTGGCACTTGGTGCCAGCCATTCCATTTGGGTTCACCATTTACCAGTAAATCCCTGGCTGAGACGTTATGAAAGTCATACTGCACCTAGGAAGTCATTTTTATAACCTGTGTTTAATTTGGTCCTTTTGCTAAAAATTGCAGTCACTGCTTACTGTATTATACCATTGGGCATAAGAGAAACTTTGTCAAAGATGATTAAATACCCAAAGGAAAGCTCAATCCAAACCATTTCAGATCAATATGATCACTACTTTTGGAACGGATGGATACCTGCCCGTCAAATTCCTGGACATAGCAACAAAACCATCAAGCAATTAATTAAATGGATTTATTTCTGAATAAAACCACATGTCTGTACTTTAAGCTTCAAAAGCCCCTCTGGGGCTGTGTTTTTGGCAGGAATTATGGCTGATGCTGGCAAAAAGTTCACACCTGTCCAGGTTTTCTGAGGCAGTTTTAAAGATTTTAACCTTTTGTACATGTGGATGGCAGTGGAATATTTCGGCTTGATGCCAACCTGTCTGTCTTTTAGCCCAAAGGTATAATACCTGTGTATGTGTGTATAACAAAAGAGTTGTTTACACCAAACAAGAAGGCAAATAAGGGAAGTAAACATTCTGTTTTTTCACTCAAGGTTTGCACTGGAGAAGGTAAGTACTTTGTCAGTGGGTTACATCACAACCACCAGTGCCAGTTGTGATGTAAAAATCAAAATAATGATAATTGAAAATTAAAAAAAAAAAAAAGCTGTGGTAGTAAAGTGCTTGTCTGCCCCATTTTGCTTTGTTTGGCTGGTTATGAGTGGATTAAAGATATGTTTAAAAAAAAAATCTCCAGCATAGTTTGATTAGTTCAAAGTCAATTTTCTTCGCAACCAGTCCTTTTCACAGCTTACAGGTGACACGGCGGGGCCAGAGCATCGCTCCGGGGCTGCGGGAGCAGGGACCAACCCCGGCCTGCACCGGCTGGTTGGGATGAGGGAAGTTTGGCTTCTGTGCCATCCTTCGCCTTAGCATTCCTGACTCCTGGGGAGGGCAAACGCTGGTGGGAGGGAGGCTTCCACGTCCCTTACAGGGAAGTTCTAATCCATTATTCATGAGCTGCAAGAGTGAAATGTGATTAGCAGCTTCTTCACTCTTATGGGAGGATGAGGAGCCTGATGTGGAAGCCTTGAGGAGAAGGCTCAAGTCCTGTTATCAGCCCTGCCCCAGGGCTGGTCATGGGGGGAACATTAACTACGAGAAGCTTTTACATGAGCAGTTAATGTTCAGAAAATGCATTTCTCATCCTGGGTGCCATTGGGAGCTGGGCACAGGGTTGGCTGTAAGCTGTGAGAATGGCTCGTGTTTGGTTCACTGTAGCTTTCTGGTCTCTGCACTCCAAGGCAAGATCTCTAACCACCCAAACCCAATGTGTACAGTGAGCTGTGGTTCTGGGCTGCTGCTGACCCCTCTCTGTGTGTTCCTCTTCCAGGGAGGACAGATCCCATCCCCATTGTGGTCAAGTATGATGTCATGGGCATGGGCCGGATGGAGATGGAGGTGAGCTCCCCTCACCCCTGCGGGGCTTCTGGGGAATGGGTGCCAAAGGCATTTGAAAGTGAGTTTGTGCATCCAAGGTAAAGAACAACTTGCTCTTGAAGCAGTGCAGTAAGAAAACACTTGTTTGCAAAATGCATCCTCTGTTTATCCCTGTGAGCCTCAGTTCTGGGGTGTAGATGCTCCCCAAAATATCTGGGCTCTGAGATTTCCCCTCCCCAAAGCTGCCATGGGCCTGCCAGGGCCCTCCACATCAGAGGGATTAATGACCTATTTTACACTTGAGGTGACAAAACAGGGAAAGCAAAGTACAACTTGCATAGATTCTGTTTCAGTTAAACTTGTTTAGTTGTGGTTTCTGATAGATTGGATAGTGCAATGTATTTATGGGCCAAATTGCATTTCTTCTCTCTCTTTTTTTAAACAGCTCGACTACGCCGAGGATGCCACAGAGCGGAGGCGAGTGCTGGAAGTGGAGAAGGAAGACACCGAGGAGCTGAGGCAGAAGTACAAGGTACAGAGACAGGGGCATCAACATCAGTGTCTGTGGGCTGGTTGAGAAAAGATCTGTTCTCATGGGGCTGAGTTCTTCTCGTTCTGCTGCAGTGATGGGATAGAAGTTCACTGTTCTTGGGTTTGGTTATTGTGGGGACGATTTCTATTTTAACACACTGGTTATTCACTTCCTGGTATGAACCTTCCTGTTTGTTTAGCTGCTGAAGAGCCCCAAGACAACAGTGGGGATTTTTCTGTGTGCTTTGCTCCTTTTCTGGAAGGAACAGTCCTGGGCTGAGTAGGACATTTCCTTCCCTACACCCAGGGCTGCCAGATTTTGAAGTAAGCCTGCCATGTCAGGACAAAACCTGCAGTGGTAGAGGGGCAGTTACCAGCTGGGAGGGGAGGAGCTCTTGTGTTGTCCTGAGTGAGGAGTGAGCAGTACATTGTGATGTTACTGCATGAATCCTGCTTGCTTTGGAAAGGTAGGACATGGCTCCAGCTTGGAGAAATCAATGGGCTGGAGGTCTTTGGAAGAATTGTTCAGGCAGCATTAAGAAAAAGGACAAATTCTGTATTTCTGTGGGATTTACAAAACCTATGGGCTTATTTTTAAGCCAAGGGCTGATAAAAATGAGCTGTGGTGTTGGGATTGAGCGTGACGTGCAGGAGCATTCTTGGATTAGCTGTAACCAGGTTCTCTGTGGAGACACGGTCTCTGCTCATCCTTTAATCCACTCTTCTGCTTCCCAGCCCCTGCAGTCCATCAGCTCCTAGGAAAGCCTGCCTGTTCAATTGTCTACAGATTTGGGGAGTACCAGGGTTGAGAAAGAGCCCAAGACATCCAAATGAAGTGTCAGTCTTGCATAAATTTTAATTATTTGAGAAATAATGGGAAAGTAGTTTCACTGCCATTAAAATTAAACATAACCTCGGCAAATCCAAAATTCCATTTCCCCAGTTGAACAAGTAATTCTTCAGGCAGTTTGTTCAGCTATGAAAATTTATAGCCTCCTTTCCTTTTTTTTTTTTTATTCATGAGACCTTGACTTGCTTGGTAAGTGAACTTCAGGTGTTTGGGTACCCAGAGGGGCTGTGGACTCCCCATCCCTGGGAAAGTTGTATGGGGCTTGGAGAAACCTGTTGTAGTGGGAGGTGTCCCTTCCCATCCCAGGGAGTGGGGTTGGGTGAGCTTGAAGGTCCCTCCCAGCCAAAACCATTTTGTGATCCTGGAGTTCTTGGGATTTACTGTTACCTTTCCAAACACAGCCCAGCCTGTGTTGCTCTGAGACGCTTTTCTCTTCCTACCCTCATCCAGCACAGGTTTTTTCAGGAGCTCTGGAGCAGTAGCAGTCTCTCCCAGCTCCAGTGGGTTTTTATTAGCTCAGTTCATCCTTAGCCCCTTGCATTTTGGTATTAATGTGTGAAAAATCTCTGCAGCTGTTACTTTTTGCTGCTCCACAGGAGCCCATTATGTAACTGCCAATGGCAGTGCATCCTGATCAGCCATTCAGGGAGCCTCAGAGGAATTTCTGATAACTCTGCAGCCAGAAATGTTTTTTCAGTTCCCTTCTTTTGTATAGATTCTGATCACTCAAATGGCTGGATTTCATTGTTTAGCCACAGGATGCTTGCTCAGAAAAATCCTACACACGGCACAGGAAGCTTGTCTGGGATTCAGAGGAACTTTAAACGTCCGTGTTCTGTGGAGCTCACGCTGCTCTGTTTTCCTTTCTTGTCTTCCTGGGGACCTGCTTCAGGCTCAAAACTCCAGATTTGTTGATTTTTTTTTTTTTCTTTCTTAACAAGGGCATCTGGTAATAGATGGAAGAAGGAAGTTGCTTCCTTTTTTTATGTAGAAGTGAACAATGCTTTAAATTGAAAACAATCCCAAACATGAACACTAACATTTTTTATTAGATATTTTTTTCCTCACCTCGGGTATTGAAATTTTTTATATAAATTTTATATCATATAAAACACACTCAGTAATGTTATTTTAATGTGGTAACTAGAAGATAAACCATATTGTCTTGAACAAGATCTGAAATTCAAAAGAAAAACCTTTCAGAGTTTTCTGTCTTAAATGTTTGCTGCCTCCTCATGCTGAGGAAGGAAGCTTCCCATATGAAGTTTGTACTGAAGATGGAAAGAAAGATCCTTAAGTGCTTTTTCTCTGATGTTAGGCTGGTTTTTTATATAATTTCTCTTTATTCCAGTTGAAATGCCCGTGGTCAGTGGTTATGTTGGGAGTGCTGCAGTGAGTACAGTGAGCTTTGTGATGCAGCATTTTTAGCTGATTTTGAGTAAAAGCTTCCACCTCCTCAGGGTAAACCTTGTCCAGAAAGCTCATGAAAAGTGATGTTTTATTAATTCTGCTGGTGGGGATGTAATTGATAGAGCCTGGCAAGAGGGAACAGCTGCTTAGCCCTGAGGTTCCTGTGTCCCAGCACCAGGTGCATCTCAGAGGCCCCCCAGATCTGCAGCAGCCCTGGGGACAGCACAGGCTCCTTCCACACCTGGATTTCCAGGCAGTGCAGCCACCTGAGAGACTGGGATTTCCCCAGTCCCAGAGCCTGGTGCATATTCAAAAGCTGTAGCAAAAGAGGGAAGGATGTGGCTGTTGCCAGGTGAGACACCTCATTTCTGCCTGGAGGTTTGATTTTGTACCCTCTCAATACTCTAAGGCTGTCTCCTTCCCCTGTCCTTTAATTGCAGCTCCTTGTGCCCACTGCAGAGTGGGCACTGTGCTGAGCCCAGCCTGAGGGACAGTTCTGCTCCTGGGAATATTTCACTGCAGTGGATTCAGCAGGCTCTGAAGGGTAATTCCCAGCCAGAGCCATGTTTCTCCCTCCTGAATTCAGGCAGCCAAACCAAGATCAAGCAGACATCTCTTAGCACTTAAAATGGAGCAGTGTCAGCTTTAGAGTTGTAAGGTTCTATTCCAAAGGCAGGGATCCTCCTAGGTTTGATGCCAGTGTGTCTCTGGGTTAGCTCAAGGCTTTGAACATCTCCATGGAGCACAGAGAATCCAGGAGGCTCCCCTGAGGCAGAGCTGCCTTCCCCTATCAGCACTGCAGGCCTTGTTTTAAGCAGTCTCCTTTTAGTGATACTTCTGCTATGACCAGGGGGTGTTGAGTCCTTGTGGACTCAATGCAGAATATTCTGTGATTCTGGGTAACAAATAGAGGTCAGCATTGTGAAGTTCTGGAATCCCACCTGTGAATTTGCAAAGGCTGCTCAGCTTAATAAACTGGGTTCAGAAAGGCCAAGTTCTGGGACCTGTATTTGGGTCACAGCAACCCCATGGGGGATGTTCCAGATGGGGGTAAAGTGACTGGAAAGCTGGACAGGACCTGGAGGTGCTGGTCAGCAGCAGCTGGACATGAGCCCAGGTGTGCCCAGGTGGGCAAGAGGCCAGTGGCACCTGGGCTGTCCCAGGACTGAGGAGGCAGCAGGACCAGGGCAGTGACTGTCCCCTGAGCTGGCACTGCTGGGGCACCTCAAGTGCTGTGTCCAGTTCTGGGCATCTCATGATAAGAAGGACACTGAGGGGCTGGAGGTGCCCAGAGAAGGGAACGGAGCTGGGAAGGGGCTGGAGCCCCAGGAGGGGCTGAGGGAGCTGGGAAGGGGCTCAGCCTGGAGAAAAGGAGGCTCAGGGGGGCCCTTGTGGCTCTGCACAACTCCCTGACAGGAGGGGCAGGGAGGGGGGGTTGGGCTCTGCTCCAGGGAATGGGGACAGGAGGAGAGAGGATGGCCTCAGGCTGGGCCAGGGGAGGCTCAGGGTGGAAATCAGGAAGAATTTCCTGGAAAGGGTGGTCAGGCCTTGGCAGGGGCTGCCCAGGGAGGTTTGGAGTGCCCATCCCTGGAGGTGTCCAAGGAAGGCCTGGACATGGCACTGAATCTCTGGGCTGGGAACAAGGTGAGCATTGGGCACGAGTTGGACCCAGTGATCTTGGAGGTGTTTTCCAACTTCAGTGATCCTGTAATAAATATAATCAATGTGCACTAAGTTTTTATTAAGCACTGTTTTTCCTTAAAGGACTAACCCATCATCTTCCAGCCTGTTCTACAGGACACCTAACAGAAGCATTTTTTTGTTAATTTTTCAGGATTATGTTGATAAAGAAAAGGCCATTGCCAAGGCTTTGGAAGACCTCAGAGCAAACTTCTACTGTGAACTCTGTGACAAGCAGTATCAGAAGCACCAAGAGTTTGACAACCACATCAACTCTTATGACCATGCTCACAAGCAGGTAATAAATTGTATACAGCACAGTTCATCAGTTTGATGTTCATTGTGGTGGTCTTGTTTGTGGTTAACTGGAGTTTCCCTGGTGTATCTGTTTTCCTTACTGGTCCAGGAATAGGTGTTTTATGTCACTGGCTAAGATTTTTATGCCCATCATTCATTTAAGAACACAAAAGATCAAAAGATCCCCAAGCTCTGCTCCATGGTTGGCATCAAGGAGCCCCTGAAAGACCCAGGGTCAGGAATGTGCTGGTTTTAAACTGGGGAGAGTACATGTGGGGGTGAATGGCTCCCAGCTTGCTTTTAGCATTAGTACAGCTTTGGGAGTGATGATTCCCCATGTGTGAGCATTTCACTACCTGAGTCTGTCTTGTGTGGAGTTACTGAAAACAGAGTAGGAAATAATGGGCTGTGTCAAAGCAGTCCTAAGAAAGGAGCACTTCCTATTTTCTGTAATTCTCAGGGTTCAGAGTCTCTGTGGAGCTGGCTTTTTTCCCAAGGTAGGGATGTACTGTAGTGTCTGCAGGGTGCTTCATGCTGCACAGTAAGTAATGGAAGTTCTTGTGTTAGCCTGATCTGTTTGACCATTTAAGCTGTTAAATGAGATGTAACTGCACAGCAAATAGAAGTGTTGGGCTCTTCCAGGGCTGGAAGGGCTCAGAGGAGAGGTTTGACGTTCCTAGTCATAAATTCTAACAACACAATCATCAAAATGCTGGTAACTCAAGGAGGATGTGCTGTAGAGCTTGCAAAATAGCAGTAAAAACAGCTTAAAAACAAGAATGTGGCTTTAGAGGATGATTTTTCTGTGTATGTATTAAGTGCAGGATATGACAGAGAATCTGCTTTGAACTAAGGGAGTCTTGCCAGGAATTCTCATGGCAGGGCAGTTGGGCTCTGTAAAGAAGAATGGTTTGGTAGAATCAAGAGCAGAAATTCATTTATTCCCTTGGTTATGGGGCAGAGGGGTGGTTTTGGCCGAGCTCAGTGGTGACACCTGAGAGCAGAGAACTTCCTTGGAAGGTCTCCATCAGTTTGGCTGAAACCCGAGTGCAGTGACCTGCTTTTATCTGGGAGGTGGCAGGACCTGTTTGTGTCACATTCTTGGTGTGCTGGTGCCGTGGGATTCCGTGAACTGCTCCAGCCCTTGGTGACTGATGGGGCACTGAGCGAGCCTGGCCAGGCACAGAGTTCCTCCTGCAGCTGGAGATGCTGTGCAAGAGGAAACCAACCTGTGGAAAGCAATAAAAGGAGTCATCAGCAGGAGTGGCTTGAGTGTCTTGTGCACACACTGGGTGGGATCATCTCATCGGGAGAAAGAATTTGGAGGTTGCTTGGTACTGCTGATTATTTTGAGAGGAATTATATTCTTGGATAATTCCATCCATTGCAGCCACTTCAAGCAGGCTTTGGAGAAAATGAGCTTCCAAACTCTGGCTGCATCACCCAGCATTAATTTCTAGTTACAGAGGGATTTAAACAAAGAAGCAATCATGCTTTGCTTAGGGAAAAAATTGCTTGTCCAGCTTTGTCGGGCTGAAATGTTTGTGACCCCGCTGGGTCAGCGTTCAGGGAGTGAACTTGAAACCCCCCAGAGAGAATGAGGGAGAATTTGCATAAGTAACATTATCTCACTGCTGTGCTCCCTCCTGCTCCAGGGAGGCTCATCTCCAGCAGTCCAATCGAAATTTTAAAAGAGTTTTAAAAAAAGAAAAAAGCTGTGTTTTTGATATGTTGCACGTTGATGTTTTATAGTTTGTCTCTTTGGACAAGAAGGCGAGATTGCAGAAAGGTGAGCCTGAAGTTTTTGAGGAAAAACATGAACTTTTCCTAAAAGTAGGCCATCAGTTGGCTTTCTTGGAAAGAAAGGCCATTACAGTATCTTAGTTACAGCAACCCAGCTTCGTATAAATCATCTGCAAGATTTAGTTGTCTCAGTGGTAGTTTTTGAGGCAACAGAGCTAATTTTTGCCTTTTTCTTGGCTCAGTTTCCACAGCATTTTTGCTTTTAAGTATTTTTAGTTCCACATCCCCCCTGACGTTGAAGTGTTTGGTTATCCCTCTGTGGCTCAGCAAGCATTAGGCTGTCCCTGTAAATAGATGTTCCATCCTCAGATCCCTTTCCACTCCCGAGTTATAAAGACACTGTCTTGTATTCCAGGAAGGAACTCAGGATTATTGCCCAACAGGGATGATAGGTAAGTGTATTGATCCCAACCGGATGAATTTTGGACCCACCAAAATTGTGTCAACACCAAACAATTAAAGGGGAGGTTTATTCTCTTTATTTCCTGCCTGTCCTGGTTTCACAGACCATTTGGCCACATCTGAATCAATCTCAATACCAAGTTTCTCCAAAAGGCAGCAAAGACAACCTGGGAAAAGATCCTTGCATTTGTTCTCCCAAACCATTGGCATGTTTTAGCCATTGTGCTGGAGATGTGCAGTGTTGTTCTGGAGCTGTTTTAATTAGGTTGATACTTGAGATGAGAAGTGCAGCTGTCTTAAGGACCAGTCACCCTCTGGTCACCACATGGTCTGTCCCACTCAGGGGACTGAAAGCAGCTGGAGTGGGTGCAGGTGGCCCTGCAGGAGGGACAATAAGCTCAGTTCACATACCCTTCAGTGAGCAACTGGAAAAGGCTGCATCTCATAATTTCTTGTACAGCTGCTGTCTTCAGCGGTGTTTTTTTAGCTGTAGGATTTTGATCCCTTTTGAGCCTTCTGTGAAGGGCCCCACTCTTGATGGTGCCCAGTCCTGACAGTCAACAGAGTAATAATTGATAGTGAATAGACAAAGGTGGCAAATGTAGAAAAAAAAATTTCTACAACTAAGAAGGAGCTTAAATGGTGAAGATGGTCTCAGTGTATATCTCTGGAAGTGTTCAGGGCCAGGTTGGACAGGACTTGGAGCAACCTGGGATAGTGCAGGGTGTCCCTGCCCATGGCAAGGGATGGAACAATGTAATCTTTAGGATCTTAATCTAAGCCAAACCAGTCTGTGATTCTGTGATATTTGTGCTGCTTTCCTGCAGATCCAAAATGTCCTGATCCTTGGGAGCTCCCACAGTCCTAGAGCACTCTGGACTCAGTGAGAATGTGTCCTTAAGGCATTGCACCTGTGAGGGCTCCTTATTTGGTTTGGGGTTTAAGATATTAAATCCATTAAGATAAAGAGCTTGTGTTAGATTTGTGTGAAGAAGAGTATGAGCCCCTTATCTGGGTTGTGCACAGTCTGTGTGTTGCTATCAAATAAACCTGGATGTGCAGGGCCCAGCACCTGGAGCAGCCTGCAAGAGTTGTGGTTGGAATTATCTTGTGTGTCAGTTATGTAGCATTTACAGTCAGCTTTTACTGTGGGGGGTTTTTAACAATCCAAGAACTTGGAGAATCTCCCACCATCACCTGGGTCTGCTCATGTGCCTGTTGAGGGCTCGAGCTGTTTACTGAGTCACTGACCCAACAGAATGAAAACATTCCCCTTCTGCATTCCCTGTGAAAAACAAACATGTTCCTGAGTGAACCTGTGCCAGGTTCCCTGGGAGAACACAAACCAGCATTTAAATGCAGGCTTTTATGTAGCTGTTTTTTTCCCCTAAGTGTATGGTGTTTTGGAGGTGTAGGTGATTAATTCTGCCTAGATTCTCTTTGTGAAAGGACAAAGGGAATGTATTCCATAAAGAAGTTCTTTGGGAAAGAGGGTGGAACTCAAAACTGAAAATATAGATGAGCAGTTCTCTTTGTGCTCTAATTAGCTGCATCTTTGCTTCTCATGCCGAGGGATCTGTTCAAGCACAATAAAATTATCAAGAGAGTCACTGCTGGAGTTGAGGAATACTCTGAATGCAAACCCTGAACTTAGTGTTTTGGGGAGACTTGAGATTTCTAAAACCTTAGGCTTCCAAGCACAGCTCGAATGGAAAAGACTGAGGAGAGAATCTCTGAGGTACTTGTGTTACATGGGAGATTCTTCTCCTCCAGAATTGCTTTGCCCTCAGAAAACCCACCAGTAAACAATAAAGGGGCTACAAGAGAACTGGAGAGGGACTTTGGACAAGGGCATGGAGTGATTAAAACAAAGGTGAATGGATTTAACTGAAAAGGGAGTAGGTTTGGGTTAGAGATGATGAGGAAATTCTCCCCAGTGAGGGTGCCAAGGCCCTGGCACAGGGTGCCCAGAGAAGCTGTGGTTACCCCTGGATCCCTGGAAGTGTCCAAGGTCAGGTTGGACGGGGCTTGCAGCACTCTAGGATAGTGTAAGGTGTCCCTGCCCATGGCAGTGGGTGGGAGTTTTAAGGTCCCTTCCAACCCAACCCATTCTGTCTTTTTCTTAACCCAGCTAAGACAAATACTCATTCCTTACAGGGAGGAAATTAAGATGAAATAAAACAGCATTTGCAGGCCATTTCCCCTGTGTTCCTTTCACTTCATTTATAAGCATGCAAAGAATGTTGATGACCAATGATAAGCCAGGCTTGTGTTCTCACTTCAGTAAAATGATCAAGGTTGCCATCCTTTGAGCTTGTGTTTAATGGTGTCATTCACTCCCAGAAGCTTTTGGGGCAAAGAATCAGGCAGACATCAAAAGTTCAGAAAGCCAGAAATTCTGCTGGCACAGAATGAAAAGTACATTATTATTATTTTATTTAATGTGAGTTGGCAGAGAGACACGAGAACAATGGCAAGGGGGGAGGGGGCCCTAATGCCATGGGAGCTGCCTCCTGCCTTGAGCCCCAGAGGTGGATCTGCTCTGACCCATCTCAGTATGAGGTTTGCCATGAAAGTCTCACATCTTAAGGTCTGGTGACAGTGTGACAGTGCTTTTGTCTTGTGAGGATTTCTGCTCGGCACTTCTAGGCAAAGAACGTCTCTCAGTGGGCCTCAGTTCAGTGATGCTGTGTGGCTTTGTCACCTTAAATGGAGAAAATCCGTTTACTGCTGGTCCTGAGCCTGTAAAGCTCTGATCCTAGCTGGCTACTGGGGAGGTCTTACCTGTACTATCTCAGCCAAATCTGGGGTGTGCTGGCTTTTGTCATGGCCCCAAGACTGCCAGAGCTCCAGGAGTGCTTGGACAACTCTCCCAGGGGTGCACAGGGTGGGATTGTTGGTGTGTCTGTGCAGGGCCAGGGCTTGAATTGGATGATCCTTGAGGGTTCCTTCCTACTTAGGACATTCTATGATGATCCAGTGGTTTCCCTGTTGCAACAGTTCCTGACTCCTGCTCGTCCCCCTGCATTTCCCCACTTTGCTGTGCCTGGGATGGACTCTCAGGAGCTTTTCAGCAGTGCTGTAGCACAGCTGGTTTAAGTTGATTTGTGAGAATTGGAAGGTACTGGTGGTGTTTGCCAGTTTGGCCCTTCCTGAGCCATGCAGGGATTGGGAGATAATCCAGCACTGTGGCCTCTTTGTGCTGCAGTCTAGAGGTAGCTGCAGATTTGATACTAAAGCTGCTCTTTAGGAGCTCCATTTGCACTCCGGTGGAAATGCGGAGACGAGTTTGGAATTTTGTTAGAAAAAAGGCTGGAAACTTAAAATACAGTTCTTTGTTCCAAAGCTGAGGGGGGTGGCAGCTATTAATAAACCCCAGGAAGGCTGGAGGTAGTGAACTACTGCCTACAGCATGTGGAAATTTCTCCAAATTTTATGTAAGTGCTCATGATTTGTGTCACTGATGGTCGCTGCAGTGTGGCCCTTCTGACAGCTGAATTAATAAACCAGCAGAATATTCCTTGGTTTTATGGTCCCCATCATCCTGCAGTTCGAAAAGACGTTGCTGCTTAGATGAACCGCTGCCTCAGAAAACACACTGCCCATGGAGGAAAAAATGCCCCTTAATTTTGAAATCCAGTAGTAGCATGAAGCATGTGTTTGATTTAATACAGGTTTGATGGCTGTAATCCTGTTGAAAAAGTCATTGTCTTGCTAAGCATAGTGGGAAGACTTAAAAAGGGAGGATTCACCCCAAAAGTATGAGTTACCAGGGCTCCCTGTGGAGCATAGAAGCTCCCCGAGAATGGTTGAGTGGCTGTGTTAAATCCTTGTTGGAATTTCTCTGTGGTGCTGGGGAAGGGGCAGTTCTGTGCCCCTCCAGCCTCCCCTCACACCCACACATATGGTGTGGTCCAAAAAGTCATTTAAAGGTTTTTGGGGGATTAGAATAATGAACACCCTCCTCAGGATTAGATGGAAATTTCTTTAGTGTAAGCTGAGTTTAAACATCTCTTTAATTCAAATAATTTCCTGGGCAGGCTGAGACCTGGAAGTGTGTGAGCAACATTTCAGTGCTCCACATGCTCCCTTCACTCAGTGAAATTGTACTTCAGGCTTTGGATTGCTCCTTCCCAGTCAGGACTGGGGAGCAGGGTGGGCATGGCTGTAGTGAGCTGGTTATCCACTCTCTGAGGGTATGAATCACTGGATTCACTAATATATTTGAAATAATGAATTACAGGTTATTTTGAAAAGTTCTGGGTATTTTTCATTCCTGCAGCAGGTAGTTACAGATGAGCAGTGTGGGCTCCTGTTTTCCCCCCTTTCCCTCCCCCAGGATGCATTTAGGGAAGATAATGCAGTTCAGCCAGGTCTCTTGCAAAGCTGGAGTAATTTCTGATGATAGGTGTGTTGTTTAGGTCAGTCAAAGAAGCTGAGCTATGTTCTGTTCCGTATTTTACATTTCCAAGGAGCTGGCACAGTGCATTTGTGAGCTTTTCTATCCTGTACTTCCCCAGCAAGACTTCCTCCTGACTCCTGTGTGATAAAAAGAAACTCAGCCTTGAGATCTCTTGGTACTTTGAAAACCAGACCAACTCTTCCCCAATTCTGGAAGTACCAAATTCACAGCATTCTTGACACCAGGGCCAGTGGTTTGTCAGCCTAAAGGGCCCATGTTTGGGTGCAGCTGGGAGTTGCTGCGGTGCATATTCCAGAGTTACAGTACTTTGGGGTAGTTCATTTGCTTCACACCTCTAAATTTTAAGTGTTGAGAGTGGGAGGTTTGGGGGAGCAGAGACACACAAAGGTCAGCATTTAATAATGGGCATTTAATTCTGTTTGCATTCAAATTGCCATGTACTGGGGGCAGCTGCATCAGTCCCAACAGCTCTGAGCTCAAGCCGTGTCCTGGGGAATGATCAGGACCATGCCTGAGGGCACAGGGGGCTCTGAGTGCACCATTGCACCTTCCTCTTGAGAGGGAAAGGTCACAGTTCATGTCTGGTGTAAATAGTTGGGTCATACTTTTTTCCAAATGGATGAGTGATCTCGAGACTTGGCATCAGCGCCCATTAAATAGTTTTGTCAGCTGTTGGTGGCTGTAACTTCCCAGAGCATTTCAGACACACTTCCAAAATCAGCATGAAAAAGCTGATAGCATTGCTCAGTGCATCTATTTTATTTTTTTTTTCCTTCCTCTTGGAAAAAAATTTACTCTTCAACATTTAACATACACCACAAAACCCTTGAGCCCTTTACTTGTCCTGGTGAAAGTAGCTCTGCTGTTCCAGGTGGGATCATTGCTGTGTCTGTGTGTGTCCGTGTGTGTCCCCGTGCTCCAGACCCTGGCTTGGTCCTGTGGCTCTGCTGGCTCTGCTCTTGCTCCATAGAATAGCTGGCACACTCCCCCACAGCTCTCTAGTAATGCTTGCTTGGTTGTTTTTTTTTTCTCTTCCACTCTTGTTATATTTTTACTTTCTTTTTTTCTTTGTGATGTGACGTTTTCAGCTGATGTATTGAAAGCAAACCCTTCTAATTTGGGAGTCCAGATCACAAGAGTGAGTTTCTTTCTACTGGTGTCTGTAGTTGTATCTTTTTTGTGTGTCCTCCCCTCTGATTTTGGTAACAATCAACCACATTTAGTAAATACAATTAGGTAAGAGAATCCTCTGTCTTGTCCTATCTCCCCCTTTTTCACAAAGCAATGTTCTCTTTACATTGGGCCAGCTTAATTCCCCTAATCTGTGCTTTGGGTTGGTTTCCAGATCCACTGTTCCTGTGTGTGGCAGTCTGATGCTGCTCCAGCAAAGAGGCAGAGTCAGCCAGCCAGAAGTATTTAGAATTCACCAGTGATTTGTACATCCTGTACAAGAATTGTTCCAAAGTGACTCTTGCTCTGAGTCCCGGTAGTCTCCCAGGCCCTGCATGAAACGCCTGAAAAACATGAAACTTTTTCCAAAAGCTGAGAACAGGATGCGTTCTGGAACTGGGCCCTTTGAAAGGGTTTTGAATTGTGCACTAAAAAAGAACAATGAGTCCCTTTAGGATGGTAGAGGTCTGTCTTTGTTGCTTTCTGTTACTTAAACTTCTGTAGAGCACTCTAAAAAATGTTGTGAATATCCACATATATTCCAAGAAAAACCAGCAGGCTCTTTTTCTGGTGCTCTGAGACAAGGACTTTCCAAAATGTTCTGAAGTCTTGGATGTTTATTTTCTATTAGAATTGGCTATCTAGACTTCCTCAGTGATATTAGGATGTTTGAAATTCCTCGGGATTAGGTTTGCTCTCTCATGATAAGATTTCTGGGGAACTTGGTGCTTCTGCCCCCCAAAGTATTCAACCTCAGGAGACCCTCCTGCCTTTAGAGCAGTTTGTTTCTTGACCCTCTCAGAACTGCTGTCAGGAAAATAAGTAACTGGTTGTGGTGTATGTTGTATTCTGGATTTGCTTACAAAATCATTTGCTTGGGATTTTTGGCTCCTTCTCCAATGTAATGGTACATTGCTTTTGTCAGATGTCATTCCTGGGTAACTGGCACCAGCTAATCCCTCCTGTCCTTTGGCCCGTGCTCTTGATTCGTGTCATGCATTGTTTGTCAAGTACATCTGCACCCTGCAAGAGTAGCAAAGTAAACAATCCTTCTTCTTTTCCCCTTTTCCTTCCAGAATTTGCTTGTTGCTTTGAAATCAGCTTTGTTGTCCATGCTAGAGAAAACCGGTAGTGTTGATTGGAAAGGGGTGTACACAGAACTTGAAGTCATAGCCAAAAGTGACCACCAGTTGTCTTTTCCTTCAGCTTCTGGGAGGATGGCAGTGTACTCCGTGGGGTTTGTTGAGCTAAGATGCTGTTACTCCATCCTGGCTCAATAAATGTCCCTGGGGAGGGGCTTGACACTGCAATTTCCAATGCTACAGCAAAGAGCTGCTCTTGGATAAACCACAAACAGCTTTGATCTGATCCGCCCCTGCTTTCTTTTGCCTCAGAGGTTGAAAGATCTCAAGCAAAGGGAATTTGCTCGCAATGTCTCGTCAAGATCCCGGAAAGATGAGAGGAAGCAGGAGAAAGCCCTGCGGCGCCTGCACGAGCTGGCTGAGCAGAGGAGGCAGCCTGAGTGGTGAGTCTGGGTGGTCCCCAGCACCCCTGGAGCCCGGGGGGCTGCAGCCCTGGGCTGGGCTGGCATTCCCACTCTGGGATATTGCACAGGCTTTGAGGTGTTTGGGGCTGATACTGTGGTTTTGGTAGGAGTGAATTCACTAAACTGATCATGCACAGCATCCCTAAATTGCTTTATCCAGCAATACATTTTCAGTAATTTAATATTATTAAAAACTTTGAGTGGCTGTATAATGATATTTTAATGCATGTATCTGGGTGCAAGAGCACTTGAACTGCATAAGATTGTCTCCGCTGAGGGATGGATCCTCCTGCAGAGAGCCAGGGACACCAGTCAGCTGTGTTTTTTCTCTCCCCTGTTCCAGTGCTCCTGGAAGTGGGCCCATGTTCAGGACCACCACGGTGGCTGTGGACGAGGAAGGAGGTGGAGACGATGATGATTCCGCAGCCAACAGCGGCTCCTTCATCCAGACGAGCTCTGGCCAGGCCACAGAGATGACCACGGACAGAGGCTTCCTGAACACAGGACAAGGCACTGTGGTGCCAGGCCAGACGCCTGCCCAGGGGGCACAGGCCATCAGCTTTGGCATTAAGAGCTCTCTGGGAACTCCACTGCAGAAGATTGGGGTGTCCTTTTCCTTTGCTAAGAAGACCCCAGTGAAGCTGGAGACCATTGCTTCTGTTTTCAAGGACCACGTGGATGAGTCCAATTCTGCAGATGGGGCAAAAGGTGATGAGAAGGGGTCCTCGGAGGCTGGCAGCCTGCAGAAGTCTGGGGAGGGTGAAGGCACCAATAATTCTGATGGCAAGGCAGAGGATGATGACCAGCACGACAAGGACAGCGGGGCTCTGGCCAGCACCTTATCCAAACTGAAGAAGATGAGGCGAGAAGATGGACCAACAGCCGTGGAACCAGAGTATTACCACTACATCCCCCCGGCCCACTGTAAAGTAAAGCCCAACTTTCAATTCCTGCTTTTCATGAAGGCTACTGAGCAAACGGAAGCAGAAAATGTGAACAAAAAAAACGCACGCGAAGTAAAAAAGGGGAGTCCCCCCAAACGCAAACCTAGCAAGCACACAGAAAAGGCTGCTGAGAGCACGGGTCAGCAGAAGGAGCAGAGTACTACTGAAAGTGCAGCTCAGCAGGGCAAAACAGAACAAAAAGACATCCCAGAGAGTGAAAATACACAGGAGAACAAGCACCTTCCAGAGAGCAATCCCCCTGAGCCAGACGCTGCTAAAGAAGCTCCTCCTCCTGCCTCGGGCTGCAGAGATGGCTCTGAGGGACCAAAGCATCCCATGGGACCTTTTTTCCCTGTTCTGAGTAAGGATGAGAGCACGACACTGCAGTGGCCTTCAGAGCTGCTCATCTTCACCAAAGCTGAGCCCTCTGTGTCCTACAGCTGCAATCCCTTGTACTTCGACTTCAAGCTCTCCCGTAACAAGGATGCAAAAGGGAAAGGGGCAGAAAAGTCCAAGGATCCAGGGGGTCTTTGTAAAGACAACACTCAGAGCACAGAACCTGGTGAGGTGAGCAAAGCCAAGGAGGCTGAAAGTGTAGGGAACAGTTCTGCTCAAAAAATGGAAAACAAATCCCAGAGCAAGCAGGAGTCCAGTCTGGGAAGTGTAGGTAAGGGAGAGGGGGAGGACAGCAGTAAGAGTATAACAGGTAAGAGTAAATCTGGAAGGTCCCATAAACACAAAAAGAAAAAGAAGCACAAAAAGTCCAGCAGACACAAACGCAAACACAAGGAGGAAGCTGAGGAGAAGGCCCGGAAAGCTGAGCTGGGGGAAGAGAAACCCAAGAAAAGGAAAAGGCACAGGCACAAAAAAGGTAAATCCTCCCTTTCAACGGAGTCAGACCGGGCACTGAAACCTGAACTGTCTGAAGACTGCAGCCATTTCCAGAAGAAAAAGCGATGCTCCCAGGAGTCCCAGAGGAAATCCCTGTCTGCTGAGGAGGGAAGCAGCGGTAAAAAAGAGGACGGAGGTAATTCCTGCCAAGAGCACGGCAGCAAAAGACACAAGGCTGAGCTGCAGCAGGTGCCTGGTGCAAGGAGGCGCTGCCCAGCTCTGTCCCAGGCCCGCAGCGGCCACCGGAGCCGCCAGAGCAGCGGCGACTACGACAGTGAAGAGGGCTCCCCCAGCAAGCACTGCCGGCAGAAATCCCCATCACAGTACAGCGATGACTACGACTCGGGCAGCGAGCACTCGCGCAGCCGCTCTCGCTCAGGCCGCAGGCACTCCTCACACAGGTCCTACTCCAGCAGCTCAGACGCGTCCTCGGGGCACAGCCGCTACAGCCGCCACAGGAGCTACTCGGACGACAGCTACAGCGACTACAGCGACCACTCCCGCTGCCACTCCAAGCGCTCCCAGGACTCCGAGGATGACTCCGACTACAACAGCTCAAACCACCGCTCGAAGCGGCGCAAATACTCCTCATCAGAAGACGACTACAGCTCGAGCAGGAGCCGGTCCAGGAGTCGGAGCAGGAGCCGAACCCACCCTCGAGACAGGTCGAGATCAAGGAGCCGGGGCAGGAGCTGCAGCAGCAGCTGCAGCCGCAGTCGGAGCAAGAGGAGGAGCCGCAGCGTGACGGGCCGCAGCTGGAAGCGTAGCCGCAGCTACAGCCGGGACCGCAGCCGCAGCACCCGCAGCCACTCGCAGAGGTCCCTGTCACGGAAGGGCTCGCGGGGCCACGAGAGCCCCGAGGAGAGAAGGTCTGGCAGAAGGGACTTCATCAGGTCCAAGATCTATCGCTCCCAGTCTCCTCACTATTTCCGGACAGGCCGAGGTGAAGGGTCGCTGCTGAAGAAGGAGGATGGCAAAGGAGAGGATCTGAAAGGATCTGGGTCCCTGTCCCAGAACAGCAGCAGCTCTGGCACAGGGCGGGCCTCGGAAGGGGACTGCAGTCCTGAGGAGAGGAACTCCGTCACTGCCAAGCTGCTCCTGGAAAAGGTGCAGTCCAGGAAGGTTGAGAAGAAGCCTTGCGTCACTGATGAGATGCTATCAGGGGCAAACAAGGTGGGTATAAAGCTCAAAGATCCTCCCCAGGGCTACTTTGGCCCCAAACTGCCTCCTTCTTTAGGCAACAAACCAGTTCTGCCCTTAATTGGGAAGTTGCCAACCATTCGGAAACCAAACTCCAAAAGATACGAGGAGTCTGGCTTGGAGAGGGGCGAGGAGCAGGAGCTATCAGATGCTGAGGATGGTTCCCAAGGCATGGAGGAGGGTCAGCTGGCTGGCCAGTCTCTCCTGGAAGATGTGGTGATGGTAATTCAGGAAAAACCTCTGGATGAGCAGAAACGTGATGAAGCCTCTGTGGAGATGCCATCCCTTCCCTTGGACACGCCTGCGCTCCCTGAATGCTTTGGCTCTGGAGATCTGGTCATGCCACACAACTTCCTCTCGGATCCAAGCGATGGTGATGGGCTGGAGCCTATGGATGGGGGCAACCAGCCGGTCCCAGTGGAAACCAGTATGATGCCTTTAGTTCCAGATGTTGAGCGCTTTCCTGGCTACGTGCCTCAGAGCGGGGAGCCGAGCATGGAAGGGGATCGGGAGGGGGGAGAAGATTCCTCTCTAGCCCCACTGGAGAGCCAGCCCATCACCTTCACCCCAGAGGAGATGGAGAAATACAGCAAGCTGCAGCAGGCTGCCCAGCAGCACATCCAGCAGCAGCTGCTGGCCAAGCAAGTCAAGGCGTTCCCCGCCTCGGCCGCCCTGGCGCCGGCCACGCCCGCGCTCCAGCCCATCCACATCCAGCAGCCGGCGGCGGCGTCAGCCACGTCCATCACGACAGTGCAGCACGCCATCCTGCAGCACCATGCTGCCGCTGCCGCCGCTGCCATTGGCATCCACCCCCACCCGCACCCGCAGCCCCTTGCTCAGGTCCACCACATCCCCCAGCCACACCTGACACCCATTTCCTTGTCCCACCTGACCCACTCGATTATTCCGGGGCACCCCGCCACGTTCCTGGCCAGTCACCCCATCCACATCATTCCGGCATCTGCCATCCACCCGGGCCCCTTCACCTTCCATCCTGTCCCTCACGCTCTCTACCCGACCCTCCTGGCTCCGAGGCCTGCAGCTGCCGCCGCTGCCACGGCCCTGCACCTCCATCCCCTGCTGCACCCCATTTTCTCAGGACAGGACTTACAGCATCCACCCAGCCACGGAACATGAAGGACAAAATGAAGGAACCTCGGAGGAAGGAGAATAGTTGGCATTTTGGGAAGGGGTCGGAGTCACGCCAGTGGGCAGGTGAGGCCTGAGCATTTCCTTTCACTCTTGAGCAGCCAAAGAAGCCGGAGGCTCGAGGGTTGGGCTGTTGTTGGCTGTATCCCAGCGATGTCTCGCTCTGACTGCGCAGGCAGCAGCACTGCTCCGGAAGAACCATTTCACCTTTAGAACAGCGAGACACTTGGAAAGGCTTTTTTCCCCCTTGAATTCTTACACTTGGTCATCTTCCTTCTGCCACCTTGTATATGATAAATGAGGTTTCATACACACTAATAGGATCTCTGAAAATCCTTTTAATGAGGTCATCTAATTAAAATAGCATGATTGAATCCAGCTTGTAATTGGCTATGGAACATCAGGAGCTGTCAGCTGCAGAGGGGCTGGAGGCCTCAGTTTTCAGGCATTGCAGGAGGTTCCTTGGCCCCTGTCACTGCACACGTGGGGTTTTCTTGGTGTGAGTAGCAAAGGTGGAAGTAAGATCTTAGTGTAAAGAGGAGGAGGAGCTCTGTGTGTGTGCCCAGAGCTCCCATCCTTCTCCATCCTGCATCCGCGTTCTCCTGCGCCAGGACCATGCCTGGATATCCCGGACTGGAGAGAGGTTCTCGGGTCGGGGATTGGGATTCCAGTCTGGGCTTTGACCACTCTTCTCCTGAAAGGGGGAAAAAATCACTCTGAATTCCATCTTCTGTGGTGTTGGGAAAGAGGCACTGGGATGGGAGAGAGAAGGAAAATCCTGTTAGGAATTGAAGCAATACAGAGGACAGGGGAACGCAGCCAGGATGTCAAGCGTGTTCTTTCCTCTGTAACACTGATGGTTTCCTTATTAATTTATAGGATTTTTTTTAATGTCAAGAATTGCACTGAACTCTGTAAACAAAGATGCTGCTTTTTGTAGCTCCTATCAAAGGTTACATTTGTAGTATATCGCAATAATATTTTTTACAGCCAGTTCTTAGTGGTACTTGTTCTGGTGGCTTCTGTGTAAATATGTTTGCTGTAGGTGACCCAAGACACTTGTAAAGGTTCAATTTATAGTTTAAGCTAGATGCAGAACAGCTAAGCATGTATATTTTATCAAGCTCATGTATTTTTGAAGTTTTTATGTACTATAAAATGTAAAAACAAAAAAAAATCTTCATTTAGAATTTTGCAGAAGAAAAAAATCAACAGGTGAGACTTGGGCAAGGTGAGGGGTGTGGGGGTAGCAGTGACTCTGGCAGGTAATGCTGCATTCCTCCCTGCCATAGGAATGGGCACTGGAGCAGCCTGGGGAGCAGCAGGAATTCAGGGTCCTCCCAGAGTATCGAGAGCCCTTTTTTTTCCTTCTTCCTTTCCTTTTTCCCTGCTTTGGAAGCACTAATGTGCATACCCTGCTCGTGCAGGAGGAGCCTTGGGACAGTTCCCATTTCACACACAGGGTTACCCCAGCTCAGTCCACAAGGGATTTCCCAGTTCTCCCAACATCACCCAGCTCAGCTTCCCCATCCCAGTGCAGGGGATGAGCTGCTGCTGTCCCCACTCACAGGGCCCTGCAGGTGTCACAACCCTTGGGCCACCACCCCTGCAGGGAGGGGTTGCTGAGCAGTGTGGGGATGCAGTATCCCCATCCCTTTCCCTGTCCCCTCCTGGAGTGCAGCACCAGACCAGGAAGAGTTAAAGGATCAAAACCCCCTGAGCTCCCTCACCGTGTAAATGAGAACTTGGAGCAGGTCAGAGTGACAGCAGTCACAAAAAAGGGACTCAATTTCCTGTAAATACCAAACAGTTCAGTGTTACTGTCAGAGACGAGTTTCGTAGGGCCCATCCGTGCCCCGGCCCCATCACGCTGTGGGCAGGGATTATTTTTGGACTTCAGGATAGTGCTAAAATAATTAACCTGTCATTACTTAACGAGCATAAACAGACTGTATTTAACTTTGTCACATAAGATATATATATAAATATATATATATGCTGTAAAATGAGGGAAAAAACCTTTCTAATAAACCAATGATTTGTGGAAAAAAAACAACGTGCTGGTGTGTGGTGGTGGGGAGCTGCTGTGTAGAGCACCAGCCTCTCCTTTTCCTAACCAAAGGCCTGGTTTGATGAAAGGAAAAAATCCACCTCCCTGCATGCCAGCAGGGTCAGGGTCCAGGGTGCCACCTGCCCTTCTCTGGCGGTGGCCCTGGGAGGAGGGGGCTGATGAGGGATCGTGCAGAAGTGCTGAAAGAAACAGGAAATTAAGTAATTGGACGCAAAAAAGAATTATAGTTGCCTCGAGGGGGTCTGGTGTGGGCTTCAGCTGGGTTCAGATGCTGCTGCCAGCTGGGGACGAGATCTCCCGAGGAGGAGCAGCTGCCCCTGAGTCCGGTGTCCTTTCCTAGAGCACGGAGCTGACTGGGGCTCAGCTAAACCCATCCCTTGGTGCTCTGCCACGGCTTTGGGCAAATGCTGCTCTCTTCCAACTGCAGCTGCTCCAGGGCATGGCTGCTCCGAAGCAGACCCCGCTCCGGGGACTGTGTCCCCTGTCAGGGCCCAAGGTGCCACTTGGCTCTGCAGGGACCCACCCTGCCCCTCGACACCCCTCAACTGCCCTGTCCTGCTTCCCACCTGCAGCTTCAGCTCAGCAGAGGAGAAAAGCCCCGTTTGACACGGGCCAGCTCCCAAGGAGATGCTCTGGGGCCTCTCCCTGCCACCGGCGTTCGGTTGGCACGAGGAGCCCTCGGAGATCTCGAGCAGCCTGAGAGTCCTTAATTAATAGAGTTTAAATTAATTCTGCAGGTGCGTTCGGGGGCCAATGCCGCTGTCCGGGCAGGGCTGAGCCCCCGCGGCTGCCACAGGCCTTCCACGGGGACAGGGACAAGGACACACCGTGTTCGTTTGGCTGTGGCTGTCCCCTCCCTGCCCCCAGTCTCTTGCCAGAGCCATTGCTCAGCACAACGCTGGTGCTGCCTCTCCCCTGGCAGGGTTTTGGGGTGCCCCTGCCCTAGGGAAGGGGACACTGCGGGGGGTGATGCCCAGTGCGGGCGGATTCGGTGCTGTCAGCTCCATCCGGCTGCAGAGGGATATCGAGGGCGGTGGAGGGGCCCTGTGCCCTGCTGTCCTCCCCCGTCCTCGCCACATTTCCGCCGGTAGCGACTGCCTGCACCCCGAAATAGCCTCCCCGAGAGTGCCGCGGCCCCGGCGGGCGATAAGCTCAGACTGCTGTGGCCGTGTTCCCCCACCCGTCACCGTGTCTCCCGGTGGCACTGCCACCTCCTGTCCCCCGCGCTGTTCCGGCCACATCTGTCTCCCCTGCACCTCTCTAGCTCCCTGCAGAAGCGGATGTGCTTCTGTGGGTCCGGGGGGGCCCTTCCTGTGCGCCCCATTCCTGCTGGCCCCGTCCCCAGCTGCGTCCCCCGAGATAAGCCAGGGATGCCTCGGGACGGGGGCTGTGGCCACATTTTGGGGTGACGATGGGGCTGCTGCGGGTGCTGCTGTTCTTCGGGGGGCTGCGCCTGCCCCCCACACTAGGGCTTCTCCAGGATCCCCCCACCATCTACGAGGGACCCGCCGGCAGCTATTTCGGTTTCGCCCTGGATTTCCACATGAGCGAGGGAAGGTAGGGAGGCACCGGGTGTCGGGGTCGAGCACCGCACACACCCGCCGGCCCTGACACCCGCTCTGCCCCCCAGGCCCAGCGTGGCAGTGGGGGCCCCCCGTGCCAACACCTCCCAGCCCGGCGTGACTCAGCCCGGCGCCGTCTTCCTCTGCTCCTGGCCCCCCGACAAGACTCCCTGTCACCCCCTCCCCATCGACACTGCAGGTGCGTGGGCGCCGTGGGGCGGGGGGTGGGCAGGGTGGTGGTGGCAGACCCGCACATTCCCCCTGTCCCGCTCTCCCAGGGAACGAGAGCGAGAGCCAGGGCGCATTGGAGCTCCACACCTACAAGTCGGACCAGTGGCTGGGAGCGTCCGTCACCAGCTGGGACGGCAAACTGGTGGTGGGTGCATCTGGGGGAGATGTAGGCAGCCATTGGTGGCGACGGGGCGGGCACCCAGCCTGTCCCATCGCCGTGCCCAGGTCTGTGCCCCGCTGCAGCACTGGAACGCGATAGAGGGGCAGCAAGAGGCGTTCAGCACCCCGACGGGCACTTGCTTTGTGTGGAGCCCGGGGCAGCGGCGCACGGTCTGGTACTCGCCCTGCCGCGACCAGACCATGGCCAGCACCTACCGCCAGAGGAACTACGGTGAGGGGGGACCGGGGAGCGGGGGTTGCCCCCAACTACGCGTCTGTCTGACCCTGCCCTGTGCCCTTAGTGCACGACAAGCGCTACTGCGAGATCGGCTTCAGCGCCGCTGTCACGCCGGTGAGAGGGGACTTGAGGGGCTTGGGGGACTCGAGGGACTCTCAGGGCTCAGGGGACACCTTGGGGGGATCGGGGGGCGGCGCAGCCGGGGTGTCCCTCGGGATGCCCATGGGGTGCTGATAGAGATGCAGAGGGTGTGGCCAGGGTGGTACCTGGGTGTCACGGAGGGGGATTTTGGGATGTTGGGATGTTGAATGCTGAGACGGGGGATGCTGGAGTGGGAATTCGGGGAGGAGGTCCTAGGAGTGGGGGGAATGTTGGGGTGGCGGTGCCAGGATGGGAGATGCTGGGCTGGAATATGCCAGGATGGGAAATACTGGGGTGGGAGATAATTGTGTGAGGATGCTTTGGGGAGATGCCAGGTGGCCCCGGGGTGGTTCTGAACCAGCTCCTCCCGCAGGACGGGACGCTGGTGCTGGGTGCCCCCGGCGGGTATTATTTCACGGGTGAGTCCTTCCTGACGGCTTTGCCACCCTGGCTGGTGCTCCCGGGGTGCTCTCTTCGGGTGGGCACGGCGGGAGGAGGGCACCCGGATGGGGTACCCTATAAGTGCCACCTGCAGTGGCACTGGCAGCCCAGGGTCACAGCCTTGCGTGTGGCAGTGGGTGCCCCGTCAGTGCTGGTGCTCCCCGACACGATGTCCCCCAGGGCTCGTGTACTCGGTGGAGCTGGACAAGATCCTCAGGCGCTTCCTCGGCACCTCCCTGCTGTGGCTGGGGAGCCCCGGGCGCCCCACGGAGCCGGTGTCTGGGGCCTACGAGGACGGGTACCGGGGTGAGCAGCGGACGTGGGCACCCCGCCCCCCGTCAGCTCCTGCTGGGATACCCCGGGGTCACCAATGCCCATCTCCCTGCAGGATACTCGGTGGCTGTGGGCGAGTTTGATGGCAACCCCAAAACCAAAGGTAGGGCTCGAGGGTGCAGGGAACGGGGGTTGATGGGCCTGGGGCACGCCGGTGCTCCAGAGTGACCTTGCTTCCTTTCCCAAGGGGGCTGGACAGATTGTGCCAGTTCAGGGGTCTCATCCATCTCTGTGCCCTCATGCTCCCAAGTCGCACCAGGCGTATCCCTGTGCCCATCCCAATGCCGGGGGTATCTCCGTGCCCCCCTCAATGTCCCAATGGGGGCACTCAGGGCTCTCATCCCTCGCAGAGTACGTAGTGGGAGTCCCCAACAAGAGCAACACGAGAGGTGAGGTGAGTGCTGCGAGGTGCCCAGTGCCGGTGCCTGGCCGAGGGGACACCAGAGGACACCACCATGTGTCAGTCCGGTCTGCGCCTGGCGTCTGAAACTGCCCTGGGCAGGTGGAGATCTTCACTGCGGGGGACACTCTGCGTTTGCTGCGGGGCATCGCCAGCGAGCAGGTACCCCTGTCCTGTGCCGCCCCCAGCACCCCCAGTGCTCCACAGCACTCCTGCCCCCATCCCATAGCACCCCAGCCACCCCCGCCCACTGTGACCCTGGCACCCCCCGGTGCCACCCTCTACCCGGATCCTTTCCAGGTGGCTTCGTACTTCGGGCACACAGTGGCAGTGGCTGATGTCGATGGGGACGGGTGAGAGCAGGGACAGTCGTCCCCTCCTTCTCCGTGGGGACACCCAGGGGTGCTGCCCGGTGCCTGGCACACCGCTGGGTGGCCCCCGCCCCCAAACCTGCGGACCCTGACCCTGATCCCACGCCGGGCACAGGCGGGACGACCTGCTGGTGGGCGCACCCCTGTACATGGCCCGGGGCTCCGACGGGCAGCGCAGCGAACTGGGGCGCCTCTACGTCTACCTGGGGCGGGGACAGCAGCCCCTCGCAGGGCCCCCCCAGACCCTGACGGGTACCCACCCCTACGGCCGCTTTGCCGCCGCCATTGCCAGCCTCGGGGACCTGGACAAGGACGGCTTCGGAGGTGACAGCGCGGCGGGGAGGGCAGGAGGATGTGCCGCTCTCTGGTGCCGCGCCTTGGGGAAATTGAGGCAGGAGAGCGCGGGTGGGTGCTCACGTCCCTTCTGTCCCCAGACGTGGCCGTGGGAGCCCCGCAGGGGGGTGACAGTGGCAGCGGGCAGGTCTTCATCTTCCGCGGGCAGAGCGAGGGGCTGGCGCCGGTGCCCACCCAGCGCCTCAACAGCCCCTTCCCAGGGCCCGCCGCCTTCGGCTTCGCGCTTCGTGGTGCCACCGACCTGGACGGCAACGGCTACGCGGGTACAGCCCTAGCACGACACCGCCCTGCCACCCCTTTGTCGCCACCCCGATGTCACCACCCCGGCACTGACCCTCTGCTTGTCCCTGCAGATCTGCTCGTGGGAGCTTACGGGGCGGCCAAGGTGGCCGTGTACCAGTGAGTGCCCGTCCCTGCGGTGGCCCGGGGTTCCCTGTTGGGTCCCCTGGCACTTCAGCAATGTCCCCGTGCCCCAGGGGACTACCCGTGGTGGTGGCCCAGACCCAGCTGAGTGTCCCCGACGGGCTGAACCCTGAGATCCTGGACTGTGACCTGCCCGACTCCAGTGTCCGTGTCAGCTGGTGAGGGGACACTGCCACACACACTGCCGTGGGGACACTACTGTGGGGACACTGTCATGGGCAGTGGGCACAAGACAGGTCTCTGATTCCCTGTTTGTGTTGTCTCCCCGCAGCTTCCACGTGGTGTTCTGTGTCAGCGTGGCGGGCCAGCACCTCCCTCAGAGCATCCGTGAGTGCCAGTGTCACTCGGGGGGCACCGCTGTCACACGGGCACTGCTAGGGTGCCACCGCGGGTGTCACCAGTGCCACCTTCTGTTCCCCACCAGACCTGGAGGCTGAGCTGCAACTGGACAGGCTGAAGCCCCGGCCGTCGCGGAGGGTCCTGCTGCTGCAGGGGCACCAATCGTCTTGGCAGGAGGAGCTGGTGGTGGCACCGGGGACACCCCCTGTGTGCAGCAACCTCACCGCCTACCTGCGGGTACGGGCACAGGGACAGCGCGACAGAGGGCGGGGACAATCTATGGAGGGTGGGGGACAGGCATGGGGATGTGGCATCTCCAGCCAGGATGGGGACAGGGCTGGGGACAGGGATTGGGGATAACAGTGTCTCTGTCCCAGGAGGGTGGGTAACAGGGATGGGCGCAGCGGTGGGTGGGGGCCCTGGGTTGGGGTGGGCACGGGGTGCTCTCCAGAGTGCTCTGCCCATTGTGTCCCCAGGACAAGGCCGAGTTCAAGGACAAGCTGAGCCCGGTGGCCCTGAGCGTGTCCCTGACGCTGCCCAGAGAGGCTCCGGGGCTGGTGCTCTACGGGCAAACCCTGGTGCAGGCACAGGTAGGGGGGACATGGCTAAGGGGTGATGTCACCATGATGATAGGGGGTGAGCTCAGCCCTACAGTTGGGCCAGGGCACATGTGGGTACCCCCAGCCTGGGTGTGCTCAGCTCCGGGGTCCCCAGCCTGTGCCAGTGTCCCCAACACCCCCCTGGGACATTGCCCCCGTTCCTCTCCACCACTGTTCCCAGTTTCCACTGGAATGTGTCCCCACACTGTCCTTGCCACTCCCTGGCATGTCCGTCCTGTTCTGCCCTCTGTGCTCACCCTTCAGTCCCCAACCCTCCCTTTGATGTCCCCTTTGTACCCAGCACTGTCCCCATTCCCAAAGCCGAGAATGTTCCTCTGTTCCCTCTGCCATGCCCAATCCTTCCCCAGGATGTCCCCCTGTTGTCCCTGCTCCCTCCTTGGCATGTCTCAGGGTATGTTCCCAATCGTGCCCCTGGATATCCCCTCTGCTGTGCCCATTCTTCCCTATCGGAGATGTCACCTCCCTCCCCTCCATCCCCGGTCTCTCCGGTCCCCTCTCTACTCTGCACTGTCTCAAATCTTCCCTCAGGGATGTCCCCTCTCGCCCCTCCACCAGCCCAATCCCTCCCCGGGATGTGCCCCCCGTGCCCCCTGCTGTCTCCAATGACTCCCCCTCCCACACTTCACCGTGGATGGCGGGGGGGGGTCTCCCTGTCCCCTCCCTGTCTCCTCCCTGTCCCCTCCCGTCCCCCTCCCAGACCCACCTCATCCTGGAGGACTGTGGTGATGACAACCTCTGTGTCCCCGACCTCCACCTGGCCGCCGACACGTGAGCACCGGATTAGGGGGAGGGGGGTGAGGGAGCGCTCGGTGTCCCCGCGGGGTGCTGAGTCCTGTTCCCATGTCCCCCAGCCCCAGCCAACGCCTCCTGATCGGGGCGGAGGCCGCGCTGTCCCTGCGCGCCAACGCCACCAACGCGGGCGAAGGCGCCTTCGAGGCGGAGCTGAGGGTGCAGCTGCCCCCCGGCACCCACTACCAGGCTGCCCGCAGCACCATCCCGGTGGGTGTCGAGTGGGGGGTGACAGGGGTGACCGGGGTTGGGGAGGTTTCTATTCTGTTCTTGGTGGTGTCTGGGGTGGGGGGCTCATGGCCTGCCCTTGGTGGCCGTCACTATCTTTGGGGGTGCCCAGAGCTGATGGGTGCTTGGGGATGACAAGAGTGGGGGCTCAAACCGTGTCCTTGGTGGCTGTCAAGTTCCATGGGGGTGCCCAGTGGTGATGGGTGTCAGGGGATGCCCAGCTCAGGGGGTGACCCAAATCGGGGCTGCCTGGTGAGGATGGGTGCCCAGGGACCCTGGGTTGGGGGGTTCATGTCCTGCCCTTGAGTGGCCGGCTCTCTCCACAGGGTCCCCACCGGTGATGGGTGTTCAGGGGTGTCCAGAGTGTGGGGCTCAAGCCCTGCCCTCAGCTCATGCAGTTCCCCAGTGTGGTTGGTTCATGGCAGGGTCCATGACGTGTCCCCATCCCATGTCCTCACCCCAGGGGCAAGAGAAGCTGAGTTGCAACCCCAAGAAGGAGAATGGGACCCACGTGGTGCTCTGCGAGTTGGGCAACCCCATGAAAGCGGGGGCCCGGGTAAGGGGATGGGGGGTCCCTGCTGTGCCTGTCCCCCGTTGGGGCTGGTCACCCACCTGGCCCTCCCTGCTGTCCCCTAGATCACCGTGGACATGGAGCTGAGCGTGTCCGGGCTGGAGGACATGGGGGATGCCATCACCTTCCACCTCCAGCTGCGGAGGTGATACCCTACTGTGCCACTGTCCCCCACCCACTGCTGGGACACCGGCACCTCAGACTCAGCGTCCTCAGCATGTCCCCAAACTCAGTGTCCATCCCTCATCTCGTTGTGTCCCCACAGCAAGAATAGCCTCAGCCCCAGCAACGCGTCGGTGACGGTGACAGTGCCCGTGGAGGCAGAGGCAGAGATGCAGCTGCGAGGGTGAGGGCTGGGGGACATGGGGATAAGGGAGAGACAAAGGGGGACACTGACGCCTCTCTCCCACCAGCAACTCCCTGCCTGCCATCACGGTGCTGCCCACGAGCTGGCACCGGGTGGAGGGCAGCCAGCGGCCCGAGGACCACGGCATCAAAGTGGAGCACGTCTATGAGGTAGGAGGACAGGGCACTCGCGTGCCGAGGGGACAGGGGATGTCCCCTCTGTCTCCTACCCGGCGTCACCCCCGGTGCTGTGCATCACCCCACCGTCCTCCCGCAGCTCCACAACGAAGGTCCCGGCACCGTCAGCGGGGTCACTCTGAGCCTCGCCATCCCCCACCTGCTGGGCGACCGTGTCCTGCTCTACCTGCTGGAGCTGGGCACCGAGGGGGGCTTGAACTGCTCCCACCACCCCGCCCTCAACCCCGCCCAGGTAGGGGCTGCTGGACCGCTGTCCGCGGGCGCTGGGCCATGTCAAGGAGCTGGATGTCACCCTTGTGTCCCCTTCCAGCTGGGGATCTCCGGTCCGACGGCCGCAGCGCCCGGGAACGGCAGCCACCAGCGGGAGCGCCGGGAGGCGGAGCCGCCCCCGGCCGGGCTGGGGGACTTCGTCCGTGTGGTGAGCGGGTGACCCTGGGGACCTGCAGCTGTGATGGGTGCAGGGCTGGGGGTGCCACGGTGGGGGCCGCATCCCTGAGGTGACCCTGGGGACCTACAGCTCATGGTGGGCTGGGAGTGTTCTCAAGGGTGGGGGCCCCCAACACCCACCGTGTCCCTCAGGACTGTGACAATGCCACGTGCGTGGACATCACCTGCCACGTGCCCAGCCTGGGCAAGGACCAGCGGGCACTGGTCAGTGTCCACGCCCTGCTCTGGATGGACACCTTGCAGCAGGTACTGTCGCCTCCTGGGGACAGAGGGGAGGAGGTGGCATTGTGGCCCCAGGGCACCCCTGCAATGTCCCCTCCTGCATGGTGGTCCCCCGAGAGCACCCTGGGATTACCGTGTGTGGTGCCAGCACCCCTGATGCCCGGCTCCCATGTGTCCCCCGCGTCTCCCCTCATCTGTCCCTAGCGAGAGCACCTCCTGACGCAGTTCCTCATCCAGTCACAAGCGTGGTTCAGCACCTCGGCCATGCCCTACCGCGTCCAGCCCCGGGTCCTGCCCACAGGCAAGGCTCAGGTAGGGCTGGCGTGGGTGTGGGGACACAGGGACAGGCCTGGTGGCAGCGGTGTCACCCACCTGTCCCTCTGCAGACTGACACCCGCGTGGTACGCGCCAGCCTCGGGGCCGAGGGGGCTGTGCCAGTGTGGTGGGTGGTGCTGGGGGTCCTGGCCGGGCTCCTGCTCCTCACGCTCCTCATCCTCCTCATGTGGAAGGTGAGTGGGCACAGGGGGACACTGGGGGCATCCACAATGATGGTGGAGCGTCACTGGCACTAGAGGGGCCGTGAAACATGGGACAGAGTGCTGGGTGTGGGGGCTGTGGGACAAGATGGGGGGACAGCAGCACGGGTGACGCCGTGCGGTCCCAGGCAAGTGACACTTTGGGGTCTCAAGAGGCTGGTGCCAGGGGGTCTCTCGGGAATGATGTCATGGGGTCCCTGCAGTGGTGCCACAGGGATCTCTGGGGGGCTGATAATGTGGGATCCCTGCGGCTGGTGCTGCAGGGTCCCCCAGGACCCGACTGTCACTGTGTCCCCTTCCAGACGGGATTCTTCAAGAGGACGCGGCCGCCTGCCGAGGGGGACACGCAGGAGGAGCCCGGCCGGGCCCAGGAACCTGGCAGTTCCCAGGAGCCTGGCAGTGCCCAGGACTAGCGGAGTCCCTGGGGTCCCCCCGTGCCCCACCCCACCCAGCTCCCATTCCCCAGCCCCCCCGAGTGCTGTGGGACTGCAGCCCCGCTCTGCTCCTCCCGGACAATAAATCCCCGCCCTGCCCTCGGGTGCTGCTCATGGGAGTGTGGTTGTGTCCCCCCGGACCTGCACCGGGGGGGTTTGGCAGGGGGACAGGGCACAGCAGGGGGGCAGGGAGGCTTTTGGGGACCTCCGAGTACACTTGTGGGGTGTCCCGGGAGGGCAGTGGGGAGTTGGTGCCGGGGTCAGTCCCGGCGGGCTGGTGCTGTGCTAGGGATCCGTACTGGGGACGATGCTGGTACCGTGGGTGGGTCACGGTACCGGGATCAGTCCCAAGGATGGGACCAGGGGATCGAGGCAGTGCCAAGGGCCAGTCCCGAAATTCCGCTGCGGTACCGGGGGTCGACACTGAGGCTCAAGAAAGTACTGCGAGTGGGTCCTGGGATGCTGGTGCCGGTACACGGTCAGTCCCGGGATGACGGTGTCCGTACCACGTCCCCGTCCCAGGACTTGGAGTGGCGCCAGGAATGGGTCCCGGGAGGCCTGTGCGGTACCGGGGGCAGTGCAAGGCTGCCGGTGCCAGTACGGGAGTGAGTCCTGCAGTGCCGGGTCCCGGTCCTGGTCTCGGGGCGGTACCGGGGGTGGGTACAGCGTGTCGGGATCGGTACCGGGGTTAGTGCCGGGGCTCCAGGCAGTATCAGAGGTGGATCTCGGGGTCGGTGCCGATGTCGGCGGTGGGTCCTGAGATGCCGCTGCCAATACCACGATCAGTCTCGGGATGCCGGTGACGGTACCGCGTCCCGGTCCAGGTTCCGGAGAGGTGCCGGGGAGAGGTGCTGCCGTCTGCTGCGGTACCGGCGATGGGTCCCGGGGCACTGTAGTGGGCGGTGCCGGAGGTCTGAGGCGGTGCCGGGGGTTGGTCTGGGGGTCTCGGGGCGGTGCCGGGGGTGGTCCCGGTGCCGGGGCGGTGCCGCTCCGGGGGTGGGCACTGGGCGGCCGTGCCCGGCGGCTCCGGCAGGTGGAGCCCGGTCCCCGCGGCGGGCGGGCGGACGGGCCGGGCGGGCCGGGCATGGCGGGGTAACGGCGCGGAGCCACCATGCGGCCCCGCCGCCTCCTGCCGCCGCTGCCGCCGCTGCCGGTGCTGCTGCTGCTGGCGGCCGCGGGCGGGCGGCGGGCGCGGGGCGCGGCGGAGCCGGGAGCGCACGGTGAGAGCGGCCTTTGTGTGCGGGGCGGGGGGCGCCGCCGGCAACACCCCCGCCGTCCTCCCCGCCCGACCCCCGCGCCCGCATCCCCTCGGCATCGCTTGGCTCCCAACCCCTGCCCTGCACCACCCCAGCCCGACCAACGCCCCCACTCCCCCATACCCGCCCGATCCCCGCACCGACATTCCCCCCACATCCTTTGAACCCCATCACCCCCCCCGCGCACCACCCTCTGATCGATCCCAGCACCGGCCCCCACATCCCTGCCCGACCCCGGTCCCGACATCCCCCCCGGCATCCCTTGGCTCCGTCACCCCCTCAGCAGCACCGGCCCCCTCCCGACCCCCGCCCCGACACTCCCCGGCATCCCCCGGCCCCCACACCCCCATCCCCGCCCGCCCCCGCCCCGAATCCCCACGATTCCGACACCCTCATCCCCTCCCGGCACCCCCGAGCTCTCCCATCCTTGCCCACACCCCCTCCCCCCCCACCGCGCCCGCACCCCCCGTCCATTGCCTCCGTCCATCCCCCTTGTCCATTCTCCGTCCATTCCCGGCTCTGTCTTTCCGACTGCACCCCCCGTCTGTTTGTCTGTCTCCCTCTCCCCGGGCGGTTCTGGCCGCAGGTGGGCAGAGGGTGATGGGTGGGGGGCCTGGGCAGTGCCAGGGGGTGCAGCTGGTTGGGTGGGGGGTCGCGGACAGAGCCTGGTGGGCACGAGAGGGTGGGGGTGGTCCCAGACCTTGCGGTGCAGGATGGTAGGGGGGGTCCCGGGCAGCGCCGAGGATTCATGATGGTGGGTGGGCGTCACAAACCAGGGAGTGAAGGAAGTTGGGTGGGGATCGTGGACAGAGCTTGGGGGTGCAGTAGGGTGGGTGGGGGTCCTGAGGAGAGCTTGAGGGTGTCTGATAGGGAGTGGCGGTCCCAGGTCAGGGGGTGCATGATGGTGGGTGGACAGGGGGGTCCTGAGCAGCACCTGGGGAGCAGGATGGTGGGGGATGCAGCCAGCAGGCAGGGTGGGCCTTGGGGTCCCCGTGGTTCCCTGTGACCCCCTCCTGCACCCTAAACCCTCCTGGCAGAACCCCTGTGAGGGTGAGGCGTGCCCGGGGGTCAGAGGGGGGCTGTGGGGTGAGGGGAAGTCCCTGACCCATCCTGTCTGTGCTGGCTCAGCTCTCCCGCTGGCGTCACCCCTGACCGTCCCTGTCCCCGCCGGGTGACAGACATGGCAGGGCTCCTCACTGCCACCCCAGGGCCTGGCACCCCCTGCCCCGCCTCATGGCACCGTGGGGTCAGACTGGGAGGCACTGGGGTCAGGCTGGGAGGCACTGGGGAGCCAGTGTGCCTCGCGGTGGCTGTACCACCCTCTTGGCACCCTTTGATGGGGGGGGACAGAGAGTGGGGACGGCCATGGCTGTGCCCCCGCGCTAGGGGTGACACCATGGCCCCCCCTCCCCAGCGGACACCGGGGTTGGTGCCAGCTGTCCCCCGGCAGCTGCGGGTGGCCGGCGTGTGGCCGCGGGGACACTGCTGCCCGCCGGTGCCGGCTGTCCCCGCCATGCGGGGGGACACCCCCAGCCTCTCCATTCCTGAAACCCGCCCCCCCCGCCCCTTTGCATCGCTGGAGCAGCTGCTGCGAATTTCCCCCCCTCTCCCATTGCCACATCTGGGCCGCATCTGGGCCGGGGTGGGTCGGGGTGGGGTGCCTGGTGGAGTGGGGGGTTCCGGGGGGCCGGAGCTGCGGGGGGCCGGGCGGGAGCCCCGGGGCGCGGGATGAAGGAGGTCGTTGCCTGGGTGACGGCGCCGGAGCCGGGACCGCTGCCAAGGGCTGCGGATCATGCGCAGGATGGCGCTGGCTCGGGGGGGCCGGGGGCACACGGGGGTTTAGGGTCCCCCCCTCCCTCGAGCCGGGCCCTGCAGCGGGGACTTGCCGGGGGAATCCCTCTCTCTGCTGCTGGTGGGGCTGCTGGGGTTGAGACCCCCTGACTTTGGGACAGGTGTGAGCGGCACCCTGGGGGTGGCCTCTGGTCGGGGGTTGAGAGTGACGTGACTGGGTGCACCCCGGTGGACATGGCACCCTGGGGCCAGGAGCCCCCTCGACGGGCACAGGGTGGGCATAGCAGTGATGCTCACACCACCTCAGGACAGTGCCTGCTGCCTGCTGGGGACCACCTGTGACGTGGGTACCTGTGACCCACCTGGGTGCTGGCTGTGACCTGCTGGGAATGGTGGGCATGTGGGATGGGTCTCACCACCTGCTAGGATGGTGGCCGTGACCCATCAGGATGGTGCCCATGGCTTTCTGGGATCGCGCCTGTGACTTGTCAAGTTGCACTATCCTGTTTGGATGGTGACCATAATCCACAGGGACAGGTCCCACCACCTGCTGGGGGACCATCACCCGCCAGAATGGTGGCTGTGATGGTGACCATGACACCCCTGGGATGGTGGCCGTGACCCTCGGGGATGGTGGCTGTGCCCGCTGGCTCCCGACATGTGTCCCACCCAGCCTGTCCCCTGTGGTGCTGTGGGGGTGCCGTGCCCGTGCCCATGCCGGTGTCCCCGCCCGTGTCCCCGCAGAGGTGCTGCTGCGGGTGCAGGTGTTCGAGAGCGGGACGCTGGCCCCGCTGGCACAGGCAGCCCTGGACGTGTTTGGCGCCCGCAGCGCTCTGGCAGCCGGGACCACTGACCACACGGGCATCGGGGTCCTGCCCGTGCCCTATCGCCTGGGCTCCTGGCTGCTTGTCACCGCCGCACGTCGCGGATACGTCACCGCCTCCGTCCCCTGGCGCGTCACCAAACTGCCACGTGAGTCACCAGGACCCCCAACCTGGGGGGGGACCCCAGTGCCTTCCTGGGTGGCTCTGGTTGGGGGTCCCCAGTCCCTTACTGAGACCTTTGAGTCTGACTAGAGGGCACAATCCCTTCCTAAGGGGATTTAAGCCGTGATGGGAAATCCCCAATCCCTTCCTGAGGGTTCTGGGTCTGATTGGAGGTCTTAAATTCCTAACTGGGACCCCCTTACAGAGGACCCCTAATGGGTTTCAGTGTAGGGGTCCTTTACAGAACGGTGTTTGGGAGGGGTCTGGCCCCTTTGGGAGGGGACAACCGTGTCGTGGTGGCCCCCAAGTTCCCCCATCCCATCCCAGGGCAGGGGAAGCTGGGGGTGGCATCAATGGGAGGGGTCAGCTTGGGGGGATGGCACACATGGGAGCACTCAGCTGGAGAGGTGGGAATGGGGGTACAGGGATTATGGGGTACAGGATGGGGATGGGAAATGGGGGAATGCGGGGTACTGGGATGAACTGATACACGGATAGGGATGGGGTGCATGGATGGGATTGTGGAGGGAGTGCCCCCACCCTGCCCACTGCCTGCCTCCACCTGTTCCTCCTGTCCCTGTCCCCAAATGCACCTCACCACCCCTTGCTGTCTCCCCCTTCCCCATCCTCTCTGTAGACCCCATCTCCCCCCTCTCCCCATCAGTCTCCCCAGACCCAGGAGGAGTGTGTGTGTATTTTTGGGGTTCAGTTGTGTGTAGTTTGGGGTCCTCCATCACCCCCTCTTCCCCTTGCAGTCTACGCCTCCATCAGCCTCTACCTGGTCCCAGAGCGCCCGGCCACGCTCATCCTCTACGAGGACCTGGTCCAGATCCTCCTAGGATCCCCAGGTGAGACACGTGGGTGACGCCACCAGCCCCCTTGGGTGCTGCCACCCACCCTGTGCCCACCGGCTGAACCATGGGGATGGCAGTGGGTGACAGCACCAGTCCCCCCGGGTGCTGCCACCTGCCCTATGCTTCCCAGCTGAGCCTCAGGGTTGGAGCTGGGTGGCACCACCAGCCCCCCCAGGTGCTGCCACCGCCGTGTCCCCGCAGGTGGCCGTGGGCAGCCGTGGGCGCAGTTCCCACGGCGGGCAGCCCGCCTGCCCCGCAGTTCCACCTACAGCCAGCTCGCTGCGTCCCTCACCACCGCCTCCGGCCCCAGCCTGGCCCGCGCCTTCCCCGCCTTCCTCGGGGTCGAGCAGGACGGCAGCGGTACGGGGGACACCGGGGACTTGGGGAGTGGGGGGCACACTCCATGTGGCCCCCCCTTAGGGATGTCCCCGTCCTTATCCCCGCAGCCAATGGCACCTGGCTGGAGCTGGCGCCGGTGGCGGCTGTCAGCGTCCACCTGTTCACCGGGAACGGGACCGAGGTGCCGCTGGCCGGTCCCGTCCACCTCTCCATCCCTTTGGCCCCCGACGCCGCGGCCGTGGTGGCCACCAGTGTGCCAGCCTGGAGGTTTGACCCCAAGAGCGGTGAGTGCTGACTGGGAGGTGGCAGAGGGGGGACACCGCTCCTGCAGGGGGATGGTAAGGGGTGTGATGAGTTCGAGGGGTCTCAGCCCGGTGTGTCCCCACAGGGCTGTGGGTCCGTAACGGGACGGGGCTGATCCGAAAGGAAGGCCGGCAGCTGTACTGGACGTTCGTCTCGTCCCAGCTGGGATATTGGGCAGCAGCTCTGCCCTCCCCCAGCACAGGTGAGGTGACACCTGTGAGTGCCCTCCCAGTCTGTGTCCCTTGGTTCTGGGGACAGGCTGCCTGGGGAGGGGGTGGCAGCACCTTGGGGTGCTTCCCTCTCCAACCCGCCTGTCCCAGGGCTGCCTGGGACCACTCTGGGGTGTTCCTGGTGGGGTGGGGGCTCCCTGATCCCATTGTCCCCAGGGTTGTCTGAGGCTGAGGGGACATTGCGGCCCCCTGGAATGCTCTGGTGGGGAGTTCCCTTTGCCCCTCTGTCCCAGGGCTCTTTGGGGGCCCTGTAAGGCCCCAGCAAGGCCTCCAGGATACTCTTCGGTGGGGCTCCCCCTCTGACCCTCTTGTCACCAGGGCTGGTGGCAATGGCAGCGGGTGTGACAGACATCACCACCTACCACACCATCTTCCTCCTCACCATCCTGGGTGCCCTGGCCCTGCTCGTCCTTATCCTCCTCTGCCTCCTCATCTACTACTGCAGGTCAGCACCGGCTGTGTCCTGACCATAGTGGGGGGTGGGAACAGAACCTGACATTTCATGTGGGAATGGGCGTCAGCACCCACCTGTAATCCCTGGGTGCCCCATAGCTGTGGGGGACCATTTCCTGGCACCCTATAACTGGTTATGTGGAGAGGGCAACATCCTCCTGGTACCCCTGTGTGCCCTATATTTGGCTTTAGGAAGGGGGAAACCACCCCATGGCCTAGACCTGACTATAGCGAAGGGGAACCACCCTCCTGGAACCCTTGAGTGCTCTGTAGCCATTTTGTAGGCGTCACCGCCCCTTGGAACCCCCAAATGCCCTATAGTTCTTAATGGGGAGGAGGCACCAGCCTGTGGAACCTCTAGGTGCTCTTCAGCTGGATTTGGGAGCCAGACACCAATCTCCATACGGCTGGCTTGGGAGGGTGGACACCACTCCCCAGCCCCACATAGCCCTCTCCTCTAGCTCCTTCCAGCAGGCGAGGGGGGGGGGGGGACGACGACGACAGGGGAACCCCCGACCCCACGTGCCGCCGTCTCCCCGCAGGCGGCGGTGCCTGAAGCCGCGGGCGCAGCACCGCAAGCTGCCGCTGCCGGGGCCGCTGGACGCGGCGCGCCGGGACCAGGCCACCTCGGTGTCCCAGCTGGACCTCCTGTGCGGGGGCAGCCACCTGGAGACCGCCTCCTCGGGGGGGGACACCGACCTCCCCACCCCCAGCCTGCCCCCCTCGACCCGCGAGCTGACCCCTGCCCGGCCGGACTTCTTCCAGCCGCCGGCCCCGGCCCCGCTCCGCTCCGGCCCCCGGGCTCCGGCCGCCACGCTGGCCCCCCGCCGCCGCCAGCCCCCGGCCCACGAGGACTATGGGCGCCCCGGCGAAGCCTTCGGCCTCCGGGCCGCCCGCTCGGTGGACGGGCTGCAACCGCCCGACGAGCACCCCCGGGGCACCCCCGCCTTCCCCCCGCGGCCCCCCTCGCCCTCGTTCTCCCGTTACGGGGCGCAGCCGACCGAGCACCCGCTGCCTGAGCCCCCCCCGCGCCCGCCCTCGCTGGCCCCCCCCGGCCCCCTGTTGCTTTGCGGGCCCCTGGACCGGGGCGGGGGGCCCGAGGATGTTTACCGGGGGGTGATGCCCACCCTCCTCATCCCCGCCCGCTACATGCGCCTGGCCCCCGGCGAGCCCGAGGGTCCCCCTGAAGCCGATGGGGGACCCGCTTCGACGGCGGCGACGGCCGCGCCCCCGCCCCCCCCATCCTCCGGGCAGCCCTTCGAGGAAGGGGAAAACTGGGGCGGGGCTCGTGCCCCCCAACCGGTGAGTGGCTCGGTGGCCATCCCGGTGCTGCTGGACGGGTCGGCGGTGGCCCAGCTCAACGGGGAGCTGCAGGCGTTGGCGGGGCAGCAGCTCCTGGAACTGGGGGGGCCGCCACCCCCGAGAGCCTGGTTCGTGTCCCTGGACGGGCGCTCCTCCCAGGTTCGGCATTCCTACATCGACTTGCAGGGCAGTGAGAGGGGCCCCGGCCCCGCGCCCCCTCCCCGCCTCCCCCGGGCCGCCGGAGGAGGGGAGGAGGACGGGGGGCCCCGGCCCCCCCTGCCCGCAGCCTCCCCCGAGGACAGCTCGCTGGCCCCCTTGCTGGAAGCGGGCAGCGGGGGACGGCGAGGCGGGGGCAGCGGGCGCAGCAGCGCCAGCGAAGCCCCTCGAGACTCCCTGACCAGCCCCGAGGAGGAGGCGCTGGCCGAGGCGGGCGACGGGGGGGACGAGGGGGGCGACCGCAAGAGCCCCTGGCAGAAGCGGGAGGAGCGGCCTCTGATGGTCTTCAATGTCAAGTGAGTGGGGGGGGCGGTCGCTTGGTCCCAGGGTGGGGGGCAAATCCCGGGGGGTGCGGAGATGGTGGGGTCACCGCTGCCATCACCCGTCGCAGCCCACCACTGTTCTGCCCGGCCACTGTCTTCCACCACCGTCCTCTGTCATCACTGCGCCATCGCTGTGCCATCCCATTGCCATCTCATCCCTCCGCAATTCCACATAGCCCATCGCTGCCATTCCCATCCCATCCTCCCACCACCCTGTCACTGTCCGATCTTATACTGCCATGCCATCACACCATCCTGCCTTGTCACTGTCCTTCCTCACCACCGTCCCAGCCCACCACCGTCCTCTCCTGCCACCATCGTGTCCCTTCACTGTTCCACCCTACCACAATTCCATTCCACTACCGTCTCATCCCACCACCACGATTCCTTTCTGTCACCAGCCCTCCCACTCGTCTCACGTGTTCCGGCCTCTGTTCCTTGCCCAGTCACTGTCCTGCTAGGGGAGGGGCCAGAGAGACCACACCCAGGCCACCCGTGTCCCCATCTGCTTGGGACCCCCACCCTGTGCCACCAGGCTCTGCCACACGGGATGGTGCTGCCTCTATCCCCTCCCTGTCCCACCCCAACAACACCACCCACCTCCCTCTTTTGGGGGTGGGAGCTCCATGTTCCCCAAATCCTGAGTCATGTCCCCATTTGTGTCCCTGCAGGACAGGGGGGGCTGGCACTGCCCCCCGAGCCAGCGGTGCCTCCAAGCTGCCGTAGGAGTCGGGGGGCCCCTGTCCCCCCACCCTCATCCCCCTTTGGATTTTAACTGTGTTTCTAAACGTTTTCTACGTGGTGAGGATGAAGAGGGGTCATTGGGGCCAGGCTGGCAGAGGAGGGGTCATGGGGACCCCCCCTGGGTGCCAGGCTGGGCAGGGAGCTGCTGCCTGCACCTGCCTGCACGTCCTGCCTGCTCCTTAGAGGCATTAATATATTAAACACACAAAATCCCCCCTGCCTCCGCCTCCTGCCTCAGTTTCCCCCTCGCCAGGAGCCATGGATGGAGTTTCTCCTAGAAACCGTTTATTGGGGTGGTGGCACTCGGAGGATGGTGGTGGTGGTGGTGTCCCCAGTGACATCAAAGCAGGTCCCAGCGCTGGGGGCTGCAGCCCCAGCCTGCCCTGGTGCAGCGGGACCCCGCAGGGCAGCAGTGGCGGCCATCAGAGCAGCAGGAGCCCTGCAGAGAGAGAGGAAGTCAGAGGGGAGCTGATGCCACCGCTACCCCCACCCTGGTGTCCCCTCACTCACCTGGGCGAAGGGGCAGCACCCCCAGGAGCCTCCCCTGGCCTGGCAGCACTGCTGGCCCCTGTGGCAGGAGCCGGTGGCACCGCAGGGCACGAGGCCACCTGAATGGGTGCCAGTGGCTCGCAGTGGGACAGGGGCTGCCCGGGGGGGGCCTGAGGGGGCCTGGCGTGGGGCTGCGGGGGTTGGCACTAGCGGGGTGGGTGCCAGCAGCTTCTCACAGCTCTCGGTGGCCACGTTGCAGGTGTAGCCTCGGGGACAGCAGTGCTGGTGGTCCCTGCAGCAAACGGCCTGGGGGACACAGCATGACGTCAGTGGGGGACGTAGGTGTCCGGGGGACACAGATGTCCAGGTACCAGGGACACAGGTACATCAGGGACCCGGGTACCCAGCAGAGCGCCAGGGACTGTGCCAAACCCTGGAGGGGACCAGTGACAAATGTGGGAGTGGAGCCCTGCTTATCCCCAAAGGGCCACCCCCACTGTCACGCTCTGTCCCAACTCCTCTCCATTACATTCTCAAATCCTCATTCCCCGGGACAATACCCCACCCCCAGGACCCCAAGCCCCAGAGACTCCCCCACACCTGCTCGAGAGGGCAGCACCCCCAGGTGCCCAGACTCAGCCGACAGCACGTGCTCCCATCAGGACAGCTCGTCTCTTCATCACATTTGACATTCCCCGATGTCACCTGTCCCCCCCGGGGCAGTGCCGGGGTCTTGCGCACCCAGGGCCGGCGGCTGCCCTCCCCCTGCAGGCAGCTGCCCCCCTCGGGGTCGCAGGTGTAGCCCTGGGGGCAGCAGTGCACGTGGTCGGGGCAGCAGACGGCCTGGGGGGCAAAGAGGGGAGGCTGAACACAGAGGACCCCCAGCAACACGGCTGAGGACCTCCAGGGGACAAGTTCCCTCCTGCCTGTTCATGTCCTCCCCTGTTCCATGTTCCCCCTAGACCCAGCTTGGCTCCATCCCCACTTTGAGTGGGGCAGATATGGGGACCCCTTTGTGATGCTTCTGCCCCTCTGTGGGACACACGAATGTCCCTGAGCACCCCGGTGGTCTTGTGTGCCTTAGTCACCTCCTGCCACTGGAGCCCCAAACTGGCCCCAGTTAGCAGAGGAGGTCTGATTTGGGTTGGGGGGCAGCAAAGGGGCCCCGTGTCCCATGGGAAAATCAGGGGTTTGGAGCCTACCCTGTCGTTCCTGGAGGACAAGGGACATGTGCCCTCACTCTGCCCAGGGGACAGGGGACATCTGCCCTCATCCTTCAAGCTGCAAAGGGGGTCACCTGGCCTTGACTCTCCTGGGGAAAAGGGAACATTGGCCTTTGTACCCTCAGGGGACAGGAGACCCCCAGGCCATGGGACTGTTGAGGAGGACAGGTAGTCCCTATGCCCTGCTGAACATTCTCATGTCCTCCATCCGGGTGCTCCACTTGGGTCCCTTGAGCCATGTCCCCTCGTCCAAGGACACCCCAGGATCCCCTGGAATCTCTGCTCAGTCCAGGACCCTCCACTCCCACGGGTGCACCCCCGGGTCCACCACCCTACACAGCCATGGACCCCCATGGCCATGGGCAGAGCCCCCCAAACCTTCTCGAGGGGGCAGCACCCCCAGGTGCCCAGGCTCAGCCGACAGCACGTGCTCCCATCAGGACAGCTCGTCTCTTCATCACAAATGACATTCCTCGATGTCACCTGTCCCCCCCGGGGCAGTGCCGGGGTCTTGCGAACCCAGGGCCGGCGGTTGTCCCCCCCCTGCAGGCAGCTGCCCCCCTGGGGGTCGCAGGTGTAGCCCTGGGGGCAGCAGTGCACGTGGTCGGGGCAGCAGACGGCCTGGGGGACAAAGAGAGGAGGCTGAGCACCCCAGGTCACAGGAGAGGGGACAAATGTGTCCCCTTCTGCCCATTCCTGACATCCCCATTCCCTGCCCCACTCCTGCAGTGAGGAAGGGGGAATATGGGGACTCCCGCAGCGGACTCAGGAAGGTCCCTGAGCAACCCGGTGGCTTCAGGTCCTTTCACTACCTCCTGCCACTGGAGTCCCGAATTGGTCCCAGTCAGTACAGAGGGTCTGACGGGGGGATGTCAGAGTGACTCAGTGTCACCCCCATCCCTGTGGGACATCAGCGAATGGGAGGCCTCCTGGGGGACAGGAGATATCTCCCAGTCCCAGAGGGGCACAGGAGACCCCCATCCTTTTCCCTCCCAAGGCGGACAGGGGACATCAAACCTTGTCCAGGGCAAGAACAAGGAACCCCCACCCTTGTCCTTCTCAGTGGAACAAGACACAGCTGCCCTCATCCCACCCAGGAGGACAGGAAACATCTGCTTGTCCTGGAGGGCACAGAGGACCCCCCATACCTGCTCGAGGGGGCAGCAGCCCCAGGCCCCTGAGCTGAGCCGGCAGCATGTGTTCCCATCGGGACAGCTCGTCTGCTCGTCACACTTGACATCACGAGCTGGGGACAGGGGACAGTCAGGGCTTGTGCCCCCTCCCCGGGACAGGACAGGGGGTGGTTGCTCCCTGGGGAGGGGGTCTTACCTTTGGGCAGTGCTGCCAGGGGTGCAGAGCGCCCCAGAGAGGTGCAGGTGGAGTGGACCAGGTCACAGGTGGTGCCCTGGGGACAGCAGTGCTGCCCATCACTACAGCACACAGCCTAGGGGGAGGGAGACGCGGGATGACAAGGACCCTAGGACAGGGTGGGACAGAGGAATGCACAGCATAGGGGGCATGGTATGGAGGTGCCCTGGGGACAGCAGTGTTGCCCATCACTGCAGGACATGGCTTGGGGGAAGAGATATGGGGTGACAGGAACCATGGGGACAAGGACAGGGTGTGCAGAGCAAGAGCGGCATGGCATAGGGTGCTTAGGGGACAGTAAAGGGCACCTGGCATGGGGGACATGGCACAGTGTGGGGTATCCAGGGCCCAGTGTCCACCACAGGATGCCCAGCAATGTGTGTCTAGTGTGAGATGACTGCGACAGGGTGCCCAAAAGAGGGTGCCTGGCATCACTGTGGGGTGTTTGGAATCGGGATGTCCAGAATGGGGTGCCTGCATGGACTGGTACGGGTGAGTGGTGTGTGTTGGGGGTGTGTGGTGCCTGGTTTGGAGTGCCCAGTGAAGGGTGGTTGGCTTGGGGTGCCTGGTGGACGATGGCCAGAATTTGGGTGTCTGGCATGGGATGCTTGGTTTGGGGTGTTCAGTGAGGGGTGGCTGGTTTGGAGTGCTGGGAACAGGAGGTTTGGCAAAGCGGCCCATCCCAGGGTGCTCATGGCTGTGCCAGCACTCACGTTCTGCAGGGGACAGCAGCCGTACTGCGTTGGGGACAGCTGGCAGCAGGTTGTCCCATCAGGACATGCTGAGCGGCCATCGGGACACAGCACCTGGTGCAGCATGACTGAGGGGACACACAGTGTCACTGAGTCCCCTCTGAGGGCACAGCGAGGGCACCCCGAGGGGACACCCCTTACCTGGGGCGGGGGGCTGGCGCTTCCAGGCAGGGAAGGCTGTGCTCAGGGGGACATCAGTGTCACCAGTGGGGGACACACAGCGCCCATGGGTCAGGTCACAGATGGTGGCATGGGGACAGCAGTGCACCTTGTCAGCGCAGCATGAGGCCTGTGGGTGCCAGCCATGCTCGTCACAGCAGTGGCTATGCCAGGTCCCTCCCTCAGTGTCCCTGTGTCCCCACACCCCATACCTGGGGCATGGGGCAGCACCCCCAAGCGCCGCTGCTTGTCACACAGCACGTGGCATCATCAGGACACTCGGACTGGCCATCAGGACAGGGGACAGCACGGGGGGCTGCGGAGACAGGTGAGGCATCCCCGTGTCCATCCTGTCCCCTTGATGCCCACCCCTGCCCCCCACTCATGCCCTCATACCCAGGTCTGTGACACAGGATTCCCCATCAGCGCTGCAGTGGGATCCTCGGGGACAGCAGTGGTGGCCCCCGGCACAGAGGACACTCTAGGGAGACAGAAAGGGGTGGGAGGGCAGGGGGTCAGGGAGTGCCCCCCGAATGGCAGAGAGAGCAGGGAGGGCAAAGGGGAGGGAGCTCACCTCTGGCAGCTGGCAGCTGGTGGGGCAGGATGAGCTGTCCTGGCATCCCATTGCACTGTGGGCAGGCACGGCCTGGGAGGGTACAGGGCGGGTTATCGTCCCCTGCTGAGGCCCCCCCAGTCCCCCCAAACCCTGCGCACTCACCGGGGTGATGGGGCAGGGTCCCCCATGGGGACAGGGCAGCTGGGCCCCCACGCTGGCCAGGGCTGCCCATAGCAGCAGGAGGGTCTTCATGGCTCTGGGCGCACCTGCGGGACCCCCCGGAACCGCCCAGCCTCAGTTTCCCTTCTCACTGAGTGGGCGGGCACCTCTGCCCCCCATATCTCACTTCTCCTTTAAGCCATGTGTTGGGAAAGTCCCAGCCCCCCACTTTATCCAGCTCCCCACTTTACTCAGCTCCCTCACCCTGGGGTGCTGGGGGACAACTCGGGGTGCTGGGGTTACCCCACAAAAAGCGGGGGGGACACTGCGGTATGTGGCACCCCAACCGCACCCCGATAACATCTCCCTGCGGCGCCGGACGGGGCCCCCCCGCCGCTCCCCCTCCCGTCCCACTTCCACAATCACTTTCACTTCCCTTTCCCCGCTGCTGACACCGCCCGCCTCGCCCAGGGCTGTTACGGGGGGGTTGTGTCCCATGGGGGGGCTCTGCTCCCCTCGCTGCCGGAATGGCTCGGGGGGACCCCGGTGTCACTGCAATCCCCCACCCCTGAGACCCCCCAGGGCAGGACTCGGCTCTACCCCGCGACAGACCCCAGCACCAGTGTTCCCAGTGCTCGCAGCATACCTCCCAGTAGGGACTCCCAGTGTTCCCCCATGACTCCTAGCATCTCCCAGGGGATCCCAGTGCTCCCCATGACTCTCAGTATCTCCCAGTGGACCCCGTGACTCCCAGTTTCTCCCAGTTCCTCCCAATGCTCCCAGCACTTCCTAGTCGTCCGTATGACTCCCTTGTCCGTATCACTCCAGTACCTCCCAGTGGCCCCCGTGACTCCCTCCCGTGACTCCCAGCACCTCCCGTGACTCCCAGCACCTCCCAATGGCTCCCAGCACCTCCCAGTGGCTCCCAGTACCTCCCAGCTATGCCCGTGTCTCACAGTGCTCCCAGTCCGTCCGAGTCACCCCGTGACCCCCGGTACTTCCCAGTACCCACCAGCGCTCCCAGTTCCCTCTCCCGGTCCCTGCCGCAAGCCCCCCGTCCCACTGGCCTGAAGCCCCGCCCCCCGCCTCCCATTGGCCGTCCGTCGCGCCCGCCGCGCCCCCATTGGCCAGTCGGGGGCGAGGGGGCGGGCACAGCGACCGCCGCTCCTCATCACGTGACAGGCTGTCACGTGAACAGCCCCCCCCCCTCACCCCGGGGCTGCGGGCGGTGCGATCGGGGGGGCTCGGCCGGACCCCCGGGCCCGGGTTGGCCGGGGAGCGGCCCGGGGCACACGGACCCCCCAGAGCCCCCAGCTCGAGGCAGGGAATCCTCTGCCTGCAGCCTTGACCTCCCCTGCGCGGCCCAGGACCCTGTCCCAGGGCACAAACCCCCTCACCCAGGGCACACACCCTGCTGCCCGGGTCACTGACCCCCTCACCCAGGGCACAGCCCCTCACCCGGAGCACAAACCCCCCCACCCGCGTCACACCCGGCTCACAGACCCCGCTACCCGGGGCACAGACCCCCCCACCCGGGGCACAAACCCGCCGGGTCACAGGGTTTCACCCTTCGCTGTTGCTGAACCTTTCAGACCTTGCTCCCAGGGAAGGCAGCACCCCCGGATCTCCCCAGCCCAAAATCCTCCCCAACCCCCTTAAACTTCCATCAGCCCTCATAGTCCCCTCCAGTCCTCCCCAATCTCCCTGATCCTCCCAAAGCTCCAATCTTTGTCCCTCCAATTCCCCCATCCTCCCTCCCAATGCCCACAAGTGCCCCTAAATCCTCTCCAAATCCCCTCCAACTTTCTATGCCTCAAAGACCTCTTCAACCTCTCCAACTCTTCCCAAAACTTCCAACCTCTTTCCCCAAGCCTTTCCCACTCCCGCAAGCTCCTCTAAATCCACTTCAATGCCAACATCTCTCCAAACCCCCTCCACCTCCCCAAACCCCTCTTCCAACCGACCCCAAACATTCCCTAAACTCCCAACTACACCAACTCCCTCATTCTCCCTCAACTCCCCCAAATCAACCCCCAGCCTCCCTAGTAATTCACTCCAAAACCTCCTCCAACCACTCCAACACCCCCTAAACCTTTCTTCAAACCCCCTCAACTTCAACTCCCTCCAAACCCTCCCTAAACTCCAAACATCTCCTTCCTACACCCCAAATCCCCTGCAACCCCCCCAACCACCTCCGACCTTCATAACCCTTCCAAATCCCTTTTAGCCCATGCCAACCTCCCTCCACATTCCCTTCCCAACACCCCTAGCCTCTCCCTAGACTCCCAACTCCTTCAAATACCCCTCCAACACCCTGAAATCCTCTCAAACCCCCTCCACCCCCCCAAGCCCACAAAACTGTCCATAGACCCCTAATTCCAACAAAATCAGCCTCCAACCCCCCAAACCACCTCCAGCCTTTTCAACCTCTCCAAATCCCCTCCACTCCCTTTCAAGTCCCTCAACCCTTCCCTAGACCCCCAACCCCTTCAAATCCACCTCCAACCCCACAAAATCCCCTCTAAACCCCTCAACCACCCTCCACACTTCCTCCCATGCCTCCCAACCTCTCCAAATCCACCTCCAACCCCACAAAATCTCCTCTAAACCCTTCAACCACCCTCTAGACTCCCTCCCAAAACCCCAACCCCTCCCTAGACCCCCAACCTCCCCTTCAACACCCCTGTTCCACCCCCAGACCTGTCCCCATCTCCTCTCCATGCAGACATCACATTCCAGAGCTGCCCGTGCAGGTGTTGGGGGCACACGAAGCCTTTATTGAGGTCAGATGGCCGACTGCTCCTGGCGGGGCGGCTCGGCGGGGGCCGAGGGCCGCTCGGGCTCGGTGGCCATGGCAGCCTGGCGCAGCACAGCCATGTGCTCCTCGGCGGCTGCCAGGGACCGCTCGACCCAGTGGCGGGCGGCCGGCTGGCGACAGGCGCTGCGGGTCACCAGCACCAGGTGACTGACAGACAGCAGCAGCGCCGCGGCCCTGCGGGGACACGGGGCTGTCACTGCCCTGTCACCACACTGTCATCTCCCTGCCCCGTGGTGGATTCCTCAGCAGCAGCGTGACCCCCGGTTTGCCTGTCTGTGGTGACCAGGGACAGGACCCAGGGAATGGCCTGAGGTTGTGTCACAGGGGGGTTTGGGATGGGAATCAGGAAAAGGTTCTTCCCCACGAGGGTGCTGGCACTGCCCACACTCGCCAGGGAATGGTCCCAGCCCCGAAGCTGCCAGAGCTGCAGGAGTGTTTGGACAGCACTGCCAGGGATGGACAGGGTGGGATTGTTGGGGTGTCTGTGCAGGGATGGGGTGGGACTGGATGATCCTTGGGGTACCATCCCAACCTGGGATATTCTGGGATCTTCTGTGATCTGTTCACACCAAGGGGCCTCCCCATCCTGCTGGGCCACCTGGGGCTGTCCCCAGAGGTGTGGTATGGGATGGGGGGGGTGTCCCCACCCACAGGTATCCCCCCACCCAGGAGTGTCCCTGTCCTTCCCACCACTGTCACCTCGCATCCAGCAGTTTGGGGTCCAGCGGGGGGTACATGGATCTCACCACGTCATCCACTCTGTGGTGGGGACAGCGTTAACCCCAGGGAACACTGTGGTGACACCTCCAACACACCCATCCCAAGCCTCAAGAGCCCTCCTGGAGCCCTGTGACCCCCTAGAGCCCCAGGAACCCCCTGAGCCTCAGGACACCTCCCAGAGTCCCCAGGCACCCCTAAAGTCCCCAGGTTTCCCTCCAGAGTCCCCAAGGTCCTCCCCAGTGCCTCAGGACCCCTCCCCACCCAGAGCCACGGGACATCCCCAGAGCTCCTATGACCCCTCCAGACCTACCCTGTCCCAAATCTCTGGGGACCCTCCAGAGCTCTGGAATTTTTCCCCCCAGTCCCTGAGGACACCCCAGAGCCACAGGATCCCACCCAAGAGCCCAGGGAGCCTCGAGACATCCTCTGTCACCTTGGGCTGATGCGCTTGGCCACCACGATGATGTCACCCAGGCTGGCCGGCGATTTCACGCGTGTGCCCGAGCCCATGGTCATGGCCACCAACTTCTCTGTCAGTGTGTGACAGATCTGGGGGACAGTGGTGGACACTCAGTGCCACCATCAATATCAGTGCCACAAGTGTCACCTACCATCAGCACAGTGCCACCAGTACCAACGTCACCATTGCCACCATTACCACAAGTGCTGCCCACCACTGACACCAATGTCACTAGTGCCACTGGTACCACCACTGCCACCAGTGTGACCCTTGCCACCAGTGCCACTGGTGCCACCAGCTCTACCAGTACCACCAGTGCTGCCATTGCCACCAGCATCACCGGTACCACCAGTGTCACCACTGCCACCAGTGCCATGCCCTGACTCACCTTCAAGATGGCGATGCAGTGGGACACCAGACCCCTGTGGAGAGGGAGGAGAGTGTGAATCCATCTATGTCCCCCATGCTCTGTCCTTGTCCCCTGTGTGTCCTCTCTCTCCCGACAACTCACACCCCATGTTTCCCAGCCATGTGAGGATATTCCCACCCTAAGACCATCTTGAGGACCATCCCCATGGCTTGGTGACCTCCAAATCTGTCCCCTGCATCTCACGATGGGGGGCTGACACTGCACAGGGGTCCCCAGCAGTGGGGGGACACTCACGAGGCGTCCTCGACCCAGTCCTCGTTCTCCAGGATGGCCTCGATGTGGGGGTTGGTGATGACTACGTCGTCCAGCTCCAGCTCCGAGGGCTCTGATGGTGTCTCCGTAGTCCCCATCAGGTCCACGATGGGTCTGTCAGAGACATGGGGGACATCCCACCAAGGGCCATGACCTTGGGCTGCCCCACAGCCCCAATGCCCCTGCTGCTGGTGGACGTGTCCCCATCTTTGTCCCCTGGTGATGTGCATGCGTCCCACCCAAACTTCTTCCCTCTGATGATGCTGTACATGTCCCCTGCATCATCCCCCTGATCACAGTGGATATGTCCTCATCTTTTGTTCCCTGGATGATGCTGGACATGTTTCCAGCTTCACCCCTTTGATGATGGCAGATGTGTCCCCATCTTTGTCCCCCTGATGATGGTGGACATGTCCCCCACATGGTCTCCTTGATGATACTGGACATGTGCCCAGCACTGTCCCAGCCCACAGGGGTTGGGGTCCCTCCCTGGTGAGGACAGGGACACTGCCATCCCCTCAGGGTCACTCACTTAGTGTCGTAGTGGTGGCGCAGGTCCTTGGGGTGACAGTAGCGCTGCCTGCACACCACCACCAGCGCCACGAAGGACGCCAGGAAGATGGTGGCCAGCACCCCGATGGCCACGATGACAACGGTCTCCATGGCTGGTCCCTGCTGGAGGGGCTCAGGTGTCCAGTGCCATCACAGCACGCTGGGGGTGCAGTGACAGGAGGACCAGGGGGTTGGAACCCCACAGATGTTTTCCTCTCCATCCCGGCACCCCAACCGCCCGGCCAGGACCTGGTATCATCCCCAGATGGATCCCTGTTCCCAGGGTCTTTCATCCTGGGGGATGTGGTAACTCTGGGTGTGGGGTGCAGCAGGATTTGGGGAGCTGCCCTCATCCCATCACCATGGCCATGGAGACACAGGCCAGGGTCAGGAGAGCAAGGCCTGGGCCATAGGGGGGTGTGGGGACCCCCAGAGTGTGTCCTTCTCGGGACCCCCACACACAACCCTGTCCCAGGCTCCCCAGAACCTGACCCTGGCAGGGACCCCCAGAGCCTTTCCCTATGGGGCCTTGGGGAGCCCGGAGACTGATCCCTATAGGGACACCTATACAGGGCCATGGGGACTCCCAGAGCCTGGTCCCTAAGGAGGCCCCCCCAGATCTGATTCCTATGGGGTCATGTGGACTTCCAGAGCCCCCTTTCCATGGGGATCCCCAAAATCTGATTCCAGTTGGGCCATGGGGACCCTCTGAGCCTCCCCTGCTGCAGCAGCAGGGCCTCTGTGTCCCTGTCCCCATGGACAGCAGGACACCAGCCATACCAGGCCCAGGGGACCCCCTGTCCCCACACAGACGGACTGAGAGTCCCTGTTGGGTTCCCACCCTGTGGGGGGACCCTGCTGTGCCCATCCCACGGGCCGGGGGCTCCCTCCCTACCTGCTCCAGCCGGGTGGCACCGCCAGGCGGGACACGGGGACACGCGGGGACGGTGCCACTTCCGTGCTGGGTGTGCAAACACTGCCAGCACCGACCTTTGCCCCCTGACTCACATCTGGGCCCCCCACAAAGGAGGGGTGCACGATGGGCCCCCCAAAACCTTCCAGCCCCACTGCTACCCTCCTCCCCCCACCCTTTTTTTCTTTCTCCCCTAAATCCCATTGAATTTTAAGCCAGGTTTAGGGATTTGGCTTAAATTTCCAGCCCAGCTGCACTTGTCCCTGCAACCCCACAAGGTTGGGCACAGTGCGGGGGAGACAGGGTGGCCCTCCCCGCCCCCCCTCCGCCACTTTCTCACTGCGATTAAAGCTTTAAGAGGGATTTTGGCTGGCAAAGCTGCTTTTGCTGTAACCCCCTGGTGCCTGGTCCTGGGGGGGGGGCACAGCTCCGGGAGTGTCCCCAGGCCCCCCAAAGTGTCCCCAGCGCTGTTCCCAGCCCCAGGGGGTGTCCCTGTCCCGGCTGGGCTGGGGTCGGACCCTGCCTGAGCAGCACCAGGAAAGATGGGACCTGGCACCAAGGGGAAAGGAGGAGTCTGGGGGTGGGGGGCATTGGGAGAGGGGGTCACTGTTGGGTGGTTTGGGGGGGTTCTGGGACGGGGGGACGCTGCTGAAGGGTTTGGGAGGGCCCTGGGAGTGGGAGCTTGCCTGCTGGGAGGGCTCTAGGAGGAAGTTGGGGGGGGCTGCTGGGGGGTGTCCGGAGAGTCCCTGTGAGCGTCTGGGGGAGGTGGGAGCTGCTGGGGGTGCTGGGGGTCCCGTGAGGCTCTGTGAGGGAGGATGAGCTGCCTAGTGGGTCCTGTGAGGACCTGGCGGTGGGGGACTTTGCTGTTCAGAGGGTCCGGGGGACTCTGTGAGTGTCTGGGGGGGTGTGTGGGGGTCGCTGCTGGAGGGGGACCCGGGGGTTTGTCTGGGGATCCGGGGAGGGGGGAGGAGGTCCCTGCTGGCCGTTTCCAGTCCCGCATAGCCCCGGTTGCCGGGGGGCTACGGGGCTGATGGGGTCTGGCCTGGCCCTGGGGGTCCCTCCATGGGTCCAGAGGTGGGGGTCTCCGGGGGTCCCAGCTCGGCCCTAGGGGAGGGATCGCTCCCAGGGGTCCCCTACAGCGCCTGGGGTCCCGTGGGGGGCTAGGGGATGGCTGGGGGGGGTCCCGGGTGGGAGATCCCCTCCCAGCTCCCCAGCGGGTCCCTGCGACCCTCCCGGGCCCACCCAACCTCTCCCGCACCCCCGCACCTGGAGCGGCTCCACGGCGGCCGCGAACAAGATGGAGCCGGGCGGGGGGCGCGGAGCGGGGCCGGGAGCGGGGAGGGATCGGGATGGGAGCGGAGTGGGAGCGGGGATCGGCCGGGCTCTGCCCCCGGCACCGCCCCCCCTCCCGCCCCGCGGGCCCTCTGCGCCTCCCAAAGTTCTAAAGTGTGTTCCATGCATCCAAAAGTGTCCCAATTTGTCTCAATTTGTCCCAAATCACTCCCACCGCACTCCTAAATAATCCCCTCTTGTCACAAAGTACCTCCTTGTGCTCCAAAGTGGCCCCAAGGCATTCCAAAGCGCCCCTGCTGCACCCTCGAAGCATTGTCTTGCTCCCCAAGGTATCCCCTTGTGCCCCCAAATTTCTTCCCGGCATTCCAAACAGTCCCTTTCCTATCCCCAGTTGTGTCCTCGTGTGTCCCAAAGTGTCCCAGTTGAATCCCAAATTGTCCCCATTGTATACCAAACCACCGTCCCTGCACTCCTGTCCCTTTGTGTCCCGAAAATCCTTGTGCCCCAAAATGACGCCACTGCACCCCAAAGTGCCTCTGTCTTGTCCCAAAGAATCCCCACTGCAGCCCAGCTTGGCCCCATTGCATCCCCACACATCCCCACCACACCCCAAAGTGCCCTTGCTGTGTCCCCAAGTGTCCCCTCTGTACCCCAGCCATCCCTGTGTCCCAAACCACTGCCATGTGCTGTCCTTGCCCTGTTTCAAAGCAAGCGACATGTGTCCCATGTCCCCACACCTCCTCCTCTTGTCTCTGCCATACCCTTTATTGTCCCCATTATGTCCCAAAGCACTTCTGTCATGTCCCTTGTCATTCTTTTTTGCGTCCCATCCAGTCCTGGTTGCGTCCCAGCTTGTCACCATCATGACCCAAAGTGTCCCCACCCTAGGAGATGGCTCTGGGTGATGGGAGCTCATGTCCCATGTGTGGCTCTCATCACATCTCACTGTCTGTGGTGACATTTGTGGTGACACAGTGTTTGGGGATGCCAGCCAGGAATGGTGTCCCAGGTCACTGTTGTATCCTGCAGTCTCAGGTCCCCTCATCCTCATGGGGTACAAAGGCCATGTGATGCTCCCGCTGTGCCACCCATGTCCCCAGGATGTCCCCACGTCCTGCCAGCAACAGCTCACTCTTGTGTCTGAATGGGCTCTTTATTTGGGAACGGGGTGGGTGGCTCCAGCCATGGCACTGCCCAGCCTCTCCCTGCCCATCTGCCGGTGCCACCATTCAGCAGGCACTGCTGGCCAGACCCTCCCTGCTCCCACCCTGGGAATGCCAGCCCGGTGAGCTGGGCACTGCAGGGCTGCACTGACCATGGGGACCCCACCGAGCCCCACACACCCCCTGGGGCTGGACCCCCCAGATTCGGCCCCAGTGGGACACGGTGGCCAAGCAGGACCCACCGGGATGCCCCTCCCTTGAGCCGGGTCACCGTGCTGCCCTTCATGCAGCCACCACCAAGGTGACACATGGCCAAGTCCTTCCTGGAGACACTGCTCCATCAAATCCCTGCTGCTGGGCTTGTCCCCTCATGTGTCCCCAGGGTTTATCCCTCGGGGAAGATGTATCCATAGTGGTTGAGGATGTGCTCCACCACCTGGTTCTGGAAGACCATGTGCATGGCCATGTTGCTCTCCTCGCTGGCCGGCCGCAGCAGCGTGGGGCCAAAGACAATGGCGACGCTCTGCACTGACATGCGGTTCTCCTCCTTGTGCTCCACCACCCTGCAGGGACAGGGGACGTGTCACCGGCATGGCCCTGACCCTGGAGACTGTCCCCAGAGCCGTGTTCTGCCTTCCTGCACTGGGCTGGGTTTGGGGGAACAAGGGGGTGTCACCTGCAGAGGTGGCGGAAAAGGACCTTCATGGTGTCATGGTGGGCAGGTGGCAGGGACAGCACCAGGTCCCGGATGCAGCGGCCCCGCAGGGATGGGTCTTGGATCTCTGACAGGGAGGGAGGGCATGGTGAGGTGCTGGCTCCAGCAGTAACAGCATCCCTGTCCCCACCTCCATTCCCATCCTCATCCCCATCCCAATCCCTATCCTCAACCCATCTCCATCACCACTCCCTGTTCCAGTTCCTGTCTCCATTCCCATCCCTTTTCTATTTCATTCCTATCTCCAATCCCATCCTTATACCCTTCGCCATCACATCTCGATTCCATCCCAGTTCCCATCCTTGTTCCCATCCCATCCCATCCCATCCCATCCCATCCCATCCCCCCCACCCCTCGTCCCTGTCCCTCACTGATGGCAGCGATGAACTTGTCGAAGTGGCTGAAGGGGACGAGCGGCTCTGGCAGCTCCCTCAGGAAGAGCTTCAGAGCCCCGGTGACAACGTGGATGTCCTCCCAGCGCCCGTCATCCAGGTCCAGCTGCTCATCTAGGGGTGGGGCAGCATCTCAGGTGTGTCCAGAGCCCCAGGGATGGGTGGGGGAGTCCCTGACTGCCCCGTCCCCAACCTCAGCCCCTCTGCCCCTGAAGGGGGGTTATACCCCATTGTCCCCACTGTCATCGGGGGTCACCGTACCGTGCTCCACCTTGTAGCGCAGTTTCTGGATGGTGGCCAGGTTGCCACTGACCCGGTACAGCCCATCAATGTCCAGACCTGGGCAGATGGAGATGGGGGAAAGCTCCCAGTTAAACAGTCCACCCTGGGATGGGACATTAGGCACTCTTGAGGGAACTCCGGGTCCCCATGTGTCCTTGTCCTCTGGAGGATGGCCACAGCCAGGCGGCACCTGGTGACAGTGGCCAGTACAGCTGTGCCAGTGCCCATGGCAGCCAGCACCAGGCTTCCAAGGAAAACTCAAACATCCCATGTAGACTGTCCCCGGAGCTGTCCCCATCTCCCCATCCCAGTGCCCCAGGTTGTCCCTGTCCCCAGGGTGGTACCTCTCCTCTCCACAGTCCAGATGCACTGCAGGACGAAGTGTGGCACCGTTCCCCGCTCCCGCTCACACAGCGCCAGCAGCGAGCAGCCAAAAACCTGGTCTAGGAACGCAGCAGGGACATGAGCATGACAGGCGTCACCAGGAGGGTGGCTAGTGGGGGATAGAATGGGGGACAAAGGGTCTTGTTCCCATAGGAGTGTCCCACCAGGGTGGCTGGAGGTGATGGGACACACCCAAGCCCATCACCAAGATGTTGGGTCAAGGTTGGGCTTGGTCACTCAACCCCATGTCCCAGCTCCATATCTGGCTGTGCCCACCCACCCCTCAGCCTGGAGACATCTCGAGGGATTCAGCCCCATTCCAGCACCCATCCTTGATAGGCCCTATCCTGACACCCCATCCCAGCATGTATCCTTGATCCAGCCCCATGCCAGCACCGACTCCTGATCCAGCCCCCCTGACACCCACCCTTGATGTAGCCCCTCTCCCGCAGGGACTGCAGCGTCGGCCGCCTTTGCAGGAACTTGCGGAGTTTGTTCCGGACTCTGCTGGTGTCACTCTCGGCACTGCCTGTCACCTGCCCGGCCGCTGGCGGAGACATGGAACACGTCAGCACCATCCCGAGGGTCCGACCGGAGCGCTCCCGGCTCGTCCGACCCCCGGGGACCCGCAGGGTCGGTGATTCTGTCGGGGCTCTCGTGCCCATCCCAGGTGCTCACCTGCCCTCCTCTCCTCGCCGCCTCCCAGCTTCTCCCGGGAGCCGAATTCAGCACGAATTTCCGCCTCCTCCTCTCCGGGGATGTCGGAGCCCTAAGGAAGGGGAACCGTGAGACGCCGGGGCCGGGCCCAGGGTGGCCGCGGGGCGGGGCGGGGGGGGCCCTGCTCACCCTCCGGCCGATGCTGTCGGCGATGGCCCTGTGCCAGGCGGTGATGATCTGCTCCGAGTCGTGCTGGATGAGGAATTCGGAGCCCTCCCGCGTCCTCAGCTGCCAGAGCAACAGGCAAAGGTCAGGGAAAGGGCACGGGGCTGCCGCAACCAGACGGATTTGGGAACCAGGATGTGGCTGAGCCCGACGCCAACTCCGGTGACACCAAACGGTGCCGTGTGCCGGGGAGCTGGAGCGGCTCCTCACTGTGCAAAACCCCTCTGGGATCCAGGATGTCCCTTGGTGACTTCTCCGTGCCCATCAGAACGGGACAGTGACCAGCAGTGCAGGGTCCCTGTACTCCCACCCTGGCACGTCCTCAGCGTCCCCACTTCCATCCCCTGCACCACTGCTGGGATGAACTGGGCAGATGTGGCACTCCCCTGTGGGCGACGTGTGGACCCTGGGGTGTGACCGGTGTCCCTCCTGCTGTCACCTGCTCACCTCCAGGACATTCTTCTTGCTGGACTTGTCCCTGCCAGCCCAGGTGAGGGTGGCCCCGCGCAGCTCCACTGTGTGCTCAGGGGTGGTCAAGGTGCCAGGGTGCCTCTGTGGGGACAAGGGGATGAGGGTGGCACCTGCCAAGAGGGGACAGGGACAGCGGGATCCTGCTGGGGGGTGTGGGCTATCCTCCTCCAGAAAGGCAAGGTTGCCAGATGTCCTCTGTGGGACCCCTCTGACCCCTTCTATGGTCTCTGCAGGACTGGGACATGGAACTGCTGTGGTGGGATGAGGGTCATGGCCACCAGCCTGGGGGCAGCCAGGTCCTAGGGCTGCCATCACCTCAAAGGACATTCCCAGCCCTCCCCAGGGATCCCGGGGGACTACAGCTTTGGGTTCCCTCTCGGTGACACTGCAGGAAGGGAGAGGGTGGCTGCCCCCAAGGAGGGAGATTTTGCAGGGGGAGAGCATCAGACCCACTGCTTCTCCCCATGCCCTGGGTTTCAAGGTGATTTGGCCACGGTCCCCCAGCCCCAAGAGCCTCTGCACCCCCAGAGAGAGTCCTGAACCTCCGAGGTGAGGCCAGGACTCCCTCCCTCAGCTGTGAGTCCCCTGTCTTCCCCCTCCCCCCACTGTCACTGTCACCACAGGGTGTTGCAAGACCCACAGCAACTTCTGCATCCGGTGGCAACTGCTGGCACGGTTGGAGAGGGGGGAACTGGACCGGGGGGGTCTGAGGCAGGCTCTGCTTCCTCCTGCTGTCTCCCACCTGCTCCGGGTGCTCCCCCACTGGCACCCCTGCAGGGAGGGTGTGTGTGCTGGGAGGGTGAGCGGACGTGTCCCGGTGCTGGAGTCCCTGTGCAGGGCACCTGCCCTGGCCTGTGGGTCTTGGTCCCATCCTTCAAGTGCTGATTATCCCCCAAAGCACTGGAGGTCCTGTTTTGTGGGTGCTGGCCCTTTTCCCCTGGATGCTGGCCTCATCCTATGGGTGCTGGTCCTATCTTGCAGCATCGACCCCATCCTGTGCATCCTTGCCCTGTCCTATGGATGCTGGTCCTATCCTGCGGATGCTGGCTCCATTCTGTGGGTGCTGGCCACAGTTCCCCTCCTCCAAGAGCCTCGGCACCCCCTAGACAGAGCCCTGAACCCCCAACCCAGAGATGAAGCCAGCACCGTGTTCCCCGTGGGTGCTGCCCCCATCCTACACACATTGGCTGCATCCTGTGAATCCTTGTCCAGTCCCACGGGCTCTGGTCCTTTCCCATGGGAGCTGCCCTGCCCCAAGGCCAGTGGGGTTCTTACCAAGGCACTGGCAGCTGAGTGCTTGGAGTCCTTGAAGAAAGTGAGGATTCCTCCTTCCAGCACTGTCCAGGAGGAGCTCCAGTTCTTCCTGGGGAGAAGAGCAGGGGTCACACAGTGGGATAGCACAGCCCCTACCCCCTGCTGAACTCCTGTTTTCAGTTGGCAGGGGACACCGGGATGTTCTTACCGGAGCCGCTTCCCTCTGTCCACTGTCTTGGTCCGGTTAAGCACCCCAGCTTTTTCAAGGCTTTTAAACTGGAAAGTAAAGGTGGGGGTGTCAAATTTGCCCCTTGCTGTCCCTGGTGCTGGGGTAAGGGCAGGCTGGGTGCCCCCCTTCTCCTCCTTGCTGCCCGGTGCTGGTGACATGGCGCCATGCCAGGCGAAGAGCCCGCTGTCCTGGCTGGAGCCGCTGCTGGCTCGCTCATGGCGGCCGCCCGATGGCACCTGGGCAGGGAAGGGTCAGGTGATGCCCGAGGTGCCCCTGCCAGGAGGGGGCTGTGCTGTGCACTCACGGCACCCCAGAGCCCCTGCACCCTCTGCTCTGTAGACTTGTGAGAATATTTATACCTGGCAGTCACCTCTGCCGGCATCTTTGTCCCTGATCCTGTCCCCATCCCCATTGCTTGGCCTTGTCCATAATCCATCCCTGTCCCCATCCCAGTTCCTATCCCTGTGTTCATCCCTTTTCCATTTCCTGTCCTTTTCCCTGTCCCCATCCCCATCCTCAACCCTGTCCCAATCCCTGTTCCCATCCCTATCCCGTACCGTGTCAGAGGCAAAGTGCTCGGGGTAGAACGTGATTCCCTCGGGGTGGCTGTGCCCGTACCAGCCCGGGGGTGACCCCAGTTCCTCGGGATGCCTTGGGGACAGGCAAAGAGAGGCCCCCTGATCGTATGAGCCCATGGGTGAATAGTCCTCCTCGGGATAACATTCCAGCTCATCTGGAGACAGGTCGGGATAATCCGTTTCTGGAGTGGGTGGCTGGAGAGAAGAGATAGTTCAAGATCTTGTGCCCAACCAAGAGATCTGCATCCCTGTGTTACTCACCCAGGTGGGGGCTGCCCCATCTCCATCAATTCCATTCCCATCTCTGTCTCCATTCCCATCTCCATCTCAGTCCTGTCTCAACTCCATTCCCATTCCTCTTTCCATCTCCATCTCAGTCCCAGTATATCCGTTCCCCTCTCCATGCTCATCTGCACCTTCATTCCCATCCCTGTCTCCATCTCCATCCCAGCCCTGTTTCCATCTCCATTCCCCTCCCTTTCTACATCCCTCTATCTATTCCCATCTCCATCTTCGTTTCCATATTCAGCTCCTTTGCATCTCCCATCCTTTCTCAATCTTTAGCTCTGCCTCCATTTTCATCCCATCCCTGTTTCCATCTGCATTCTCCTTTCCTACACCCCTGTATCCATACCCATGTGCATCTTCATCCCTCTTCATCTCCATTCCCATCTGTCTCCATCTGTTTCCATCTCCATCTCCTACACTTTTCCCAATCCCAATCTCTGTCTCCATTTTCATCCCATCCCTTTTTCATCTCCATTCCCATCCCTGCCTCCATTCCCATCCCAAGCCCATCCCCGCGCCTCGCCGGATGCTCACCCTCTGCTCCATGGGACCGTACCACGTCCCCCCAGGGTACATCTCCTGGGGGCTGCCTGTGTCTCTCGCAGTGGGGGGGTCCCACGACGTCTCACCTGTCACCGAATTATAGAAAAAAGTCTGTCCGCTTCCTTCATCCACGTGCTGTTCCCACTCGGGAAGCTCCGGGCTGTGTGCGAGTGAGGAGGTGGGAGAGGCGGCAGGACTCACTCCATCGGCCGCCTGCCCGAAGGGACAATCCCACGTGGTCTCACCCGTCACTGGGTTATAATAAAACAAATGTCCACTGTCCGTGTCTGTGTGGGTTTCCCAGTCCGATATGGAGCCTCCAGGCTCCTCTGGGGCCGAGCTGGCAGCGCTGGCCTCTTCCCGCAGCTCCTGGATATTGAGGTAGATGGGATCAGGTGTTTCCTCTGACTCCTTGTGTACCTGGGGGAACACGGATGTGTCACTACTGCAGCTGGGATGGCATTCCTGGGATGTCCCCAGTGTGGTGTCCGAGAGGCTGAGGTGAGGTGAGGTGCTGAGGAGCTGGGTCCTGCCCTGGCTGCTGGGTCACCCCCTGCCCAGGTCCCCAAAAGTGTGGGGCAAGAGGTGCCAGTAATGGGGTGTAGGAGGCCAGGAGATGGAGAGGGGCACCCACAGCACCCAGAGTGAGGCAGGGGGCACACACTTACATAGAGATGAGCACATAGAGGGCCATCGAGGTCCCCAGTGCTAGCACCTTTGTCACTGCTGCCTGTGTCACCTGCTGATGGCAGGACCCTCACAACCAGCACCCCATCACTGGCACCTACATGACCCACTGCGTGCAGCACCTGCACCACTGGTACCTGTGTCACCATCAGTACCTGCATTGTCAGCACCCACATCATCAACACCTGTGTCCCTGGTACCTACTCATGCAGCATCTGCATCACTGGTACCTGCATCACCTGCTCTGTGCAGCACCCACATCACTGGTAACTGCATCATCTCCTGGACACAGCACCCACATCACTGGCACCCAAACCATGAACACCCACAACCTCTGCACTGGTATCTGCGGTCCCAACACCTCCAACTTGCTCATCCCCTGCATCCTCAGCCTCCGATCCCACCTCTCCAGCAACAGCACCCCAAAACTCACACCCATCTCACCCACGCTTGCACCCCAGCACCCTCATCACCTGCACCCTGGAACACTTCCAGCACCCATAGCCCCGGCCTGCCACCCAGAGCCGGATGCTGAACCAGACAGTCCTATCACCACATCCCAAAATAGCATACCCAGCACCAGCCTGGCTGACCCCCACCCGTGGGGATGCTTGGGGCAGGGGGATGTGTCCCCTGGGACCAGGAGGCTGCCGCCAGTGGGGAACCCCCTCTTGTCACCCTTTGATCTCCCCAGTTTTACAGCCTGAGTCTCTCACTAATGGCTGTGGGGACAAAGGTCCCAACTCCAGCCTTGCCTGTCACCCTGAGGGAGGTGACAAGGGGTGCACTGTCCTTGGGGACACTCTGGATCAGACTGGAACAGCAGTTCGATGACACCCCTCATCCTCTCCCCATTGCCCCATGACCCCCCCACCATGGTGAGCAGGGCCAGAAAACACTGAGAGGTCTGCCTTCCTCCAGGGGATGAGGGACATGGGGGTGGCAATGGGGGATTCCTGGCACGGAGCCCCCTCAGCACCTCTCTCTCCCCCATGGGTCCATCCCTGGGAGTTTCTCACCCCCGGGGGGTGGCTGGATGCCCCTCCCTCCTTTAGGATGGGCATTGCGGCATCTCCCAGTGCCCATAAACCCTCAGGGAAACCCAAGGGGGAGCCTGGCGAGGGACAACCCCGAAACACCCCCATCCCCCAGCTGGGTGTACCCTTGGGTGCTGCCTACCTTCCCCAAGTGCAGCAGCTGCAATGCCCTGCTCCAGGCCGGCTGTGGGCCCCCCTGCGCCCGGTCACCCATCGCGGTGACACTGGGGCAGCGCTGGGGGCACCAGGGTGGGGACAGCCGTGGGGACACTGTGAGGCTCTGGTAACACCACTGGCACCCTGAGCCGGGCCCTGCACCCACCGCGCTTCCTGCCGGGGTCGGGGAGCGGAAGAGACGCCCAGGGCGGAACTGACTTCTCTTAGGGTTGTTGTCACCCGTCACCCACAACCTGCCACTCGTCATCCGCTCCAGCAAAGCCAAGGCCAATCGAGTAGGAATTGCTTCAGGACGATGTTGAACAGGAATTGTACTGGGATGATCCCCCCAAATTTCGGGTGGCCCATCTTGTGTCACACTGCCCCACCAGAAGCTGATCTGCAGCTGCTATGTCCCCACACCACCGGCATCATCCCATCCCACGGGTGGGGGGTGCAGATGGTGGTAGGACTGAGGCCACCATGGTCCTGCCATGCCCAGTGCCGGATGGTTTTGGCAGTGGCTGGATTTGGGCAGGAAAGGGGAATGCTCCCGTGGTGGCACTAGGGCTGGGGACTATGCTGGGTCACCCCTAGAAGGGGGTCGGTGACTTTGGTTGTGCAAAGGGCAAAGCTGGGAGCACAAGGTGTAAAATGGGGTGAAAATGAGGTGAAAATGGGGTGTAAAACACAGCCCCCCACCACCAATACCTCATTTCCTTTAGCAACTCCCCCAGGTGGCACAATCCCTCTAGCTCCCCCTTGAAGTGGGGAACACCCAGGCCTGGGGTGCTCCAGGTGCCTGGGGTTACTCCAAAGTGAGGTGCTCAGGGACAAGTGAGGAGGGGACAAGGTCACGGGACCCACCCCTCTGCATACCCCAGACCGCGTTGGTGAGCAGCCGTGGGGGGAGCCCCCCACCTTGGGTGCCCCCCTCGGAGAGGTGCAGCCCAGGGGGTGCTGGGCAGAGCCCTTTGCTACTTACTGGTGTGGGGCCAGCGTGGGTTTGGGGTGTCCGGGCGCTGGCCTGTGCCGGGGTGCACCCAGCACCCACCTCGGTCAATGGGTGCTGCGCCCAGGTGAGGCTCCCGCCCCGGCAGGGAGGAGCTGCCGCGCTTCCCTGTTAACCCCTTTCTGCCTCCTCTCATCCCGGAATGCTCCGGGAACCTCAGAGGGACACTCCAAAGCCCCTGGGTGACACCAAGCCCCCCATCCCAGGGACTACTGGGTTCTGCAGAGTGGGAGGCTGGGAGAGCCCAGGGGTGCCCATGAGGGTGGGGGAACTGAGGCACGGGCCAGGGGGCTGAGAGTGGACGGGTCATTCACACTCTCGAAATGGTTAATTCTGGCAAACCCCTATGGTGGGGTCACCTGCAGGTTTGTCAATGGGGTCAGCTCGGTGGGAAGGGGTCCCAGCAGTGGCTGCGGTGCTGGGATGTCACCCCACTCTGGGCTGGGGGTCACAGGATCATGCAGGGGGAACCCAGCCACTGAACCAGCCGAGGGGCCCAGGCTCAACATCCCTACCCGCTAACCCACTCCCAGCGCAGCTTTTGGGGACAGCAGTGGGGATGTCACCGTACCTGAGAGGTGGGGCCGGCCCCCGGCCACCTCCTGGCCATGTCCCTATCCTTGCCGGAGACGCAGAGGGTCTCGGAGCGGCTCTTCCCGAGCGGCCGAGGGTGTCCTGGGGTGTTCCCCCGTGCCCCCACGGCAGCGGCACTGCGTGGTGCTGCTGTCACCCGCGCCAGGTCATCCAGGGAGTGAGAAGGTCTCACAGGCTCAGCAGAGTGCGGGGTCAGCCCCGGGAGGACCCGAAAAGAGCTGAGTGATGGCGGTGCGTCCCTCCTGGGCTCCGAGACCCTCTGGAGCACCGAGTCCCTCCTGGGCTCCGAGTCCCTCCTGGGCTCCGAATCCCTCCTGGGCACCGAGTCCTTCCTGGGCTCCGAGACCCTCTGGAGCACCGAGTCCTTCCTGGGCACCGAGTCCTTCCTGGGCACCGAGTCCCTCTCGGGCACCGTGTCCCTGCGGGGCACGGGGCACTCTCCTGCCGGCTCCTCCGGCTCGGCGGCGCCGATGAACCGATACTCGTACGCTGGCGGGGGCTGAGGGACGAGCGTGGCCGGTTCTGTCGCAGCATGTCCCGATGGAGGGGAGTCAAGCGGGGCTGGGGCGGCGATGGGCGGCAGCTCCTTGACGTACTGGGCCGGGATGTAGAAGGGTCGGGCGTCCCCGCTCCTGCGGACGTGCCACCAGTGAGGGTTGGTGCGTTTGAGCAGGACATAGCGCTCGTTGGGTTTGATGGAGACCAAGGTGCCGTCCTTGGCGCGGTACTCGAAGCCGTACTCCACCAGCACCAGCGCCTCCTCCGCCGGCTCCGCCGCCTCCATGGCCTCCCCGCGCCTCCGCCTGTGGGACATGGGACAAGCAAAGGCTGAAGGCAGCGCCCAAGCCCTCCTGGGCTGAGAACCCCGCAACTCAGCTCGCTCGGGGTCCCCCCTGAGCTGCAGCCCTAGCGGCCGCTCCGCAAACCGCCCGAACCTGCTGGAACAGTCCTGGGGTCACCGCCACCATCCTTCCTACCATGCCCGAGACCCCAAAGCCACTGAGCTCCCGAAGCCCCCCGACGCCCCGGTCCCCGAGTCCCAAGAGCCCCCCGAGCCCCACTCTCACCTGCGGCCGGCGCTGGGGCTGGTGCGCGCCCGCGGTGCCGCTCGTGCCCGCGCCGGGCCGGTCCCGACTCGCCCGGTTTCCGCCGCCGCCTCGACGAGAGACGGGGCCGGGCTCCGCGGCGGGTTGGGGTGGGTGCCCGGCCCCCGGCTGCACACGGGGTGCTGGGGAGCGTTTCCTCCCCGCGGCGGGCGGGACGGGACGGTGGCGGAGGGGACCCGCTGCCGCCCGACGAGGAAACGGCTCCTCGGGAGGTTCCTGCCGCAGGAAGGGCCCAGCCCCGCGGCTCAGCCGGGATCTGTGCTGCTGCCGGATCTGGCACGGCTTCCCTGGGCAGTGGGATGGGGACCTCATTAGGGGGGCCCCGTGGAAGCTGCCCTGCCTTGGTTTTTGTCCCCACGCACCCCAGGGAGTTCTGCTGTGTTGGTGGACACATCCCAAGTCCTTCCAGAACATGAGTGGTGGCGAAAACAACAGTGAGAAAGGCTGACACCAGTGGGGAGTAGCTGGGAAGGAAAATGGGGCAGGGACCCCCCCGACCACTTGCCCAAGCGAAACCCTGGAGGATGGAGGATGGGCAAGAAGGATGGGGAATGGGCAGGGAGGATGGAGGGCAGAGGACAATGGGACATGCCCATTCCCAACCCTCTTCCCACAGACAGTGTCAGGTTCAAACTGTGATGAGGTCCCACTATGGAGAAGCAAACTCAGAAATCGCTTCACTTGTTGTTAAATAGACTTTTAATTATTCTTGCGTGGGGAGGGGTTAAAGGAAAATAAAATTTCTCCCGAGGATGAGCAGCAGTAAGCAGGGAGGAGTGGGCCAGCTCTCCCCAGCTCTTCTGGAGGCCACGGCCTTGGCTGGGCTCTCTGAGCGGGAGATGCTCGGGCACCCACGGTCCCCCTGGGGAGTGCAGGTCCCTAAAGGCACAAGTGTCACTTTGTCCCCTCCCTGCGTGGGTCCACCACCCAGAGCAGCCCAGTTGTGCAAAACCACCACGTAAAAAAATACCAGTTTTCAGTATCCTAAAAAACTAGAGCTTTGATCAATGTCAGTTCTCCACACCCTTGACTGGAATTCTGAGATGACACCCTGAAGAGCCGCTGGGTTCCACTGGGAGGGGACATTGGCACCAGGAGGGTGACAGGGAACAGCACCTGGTTAGTGTGAAGGAGGATGGATTTTTCCAGCCCCATTCTTTAGCCCTGGGTGGGCAGAAGGTCCCTCTGTGGGGCAGGAGCACCCACCCCACATTGTCCCTATCCCCAGGGCAGGGCCAGGTGCAGGATGAGCTCTCAGGCAGGGAGGGGGGCTCTGCTCTGTCCCTCCCGCCATCCCCATCCTGAGGGCAGTGTCGAGGTCAGTGCCAGGCTACAGGCTGGGCTCCGTGCTGGCCTCCAGCCGCCGCTGGTACTGCTGCCGCCGCTCGCACCGTGGGCACGACAGGGCTCGGGCATGGCAGTCTCGGTGGAAGACGGTTTTGCATTCACTGCACCTGGGAAAAGAAGGAAAAAACCAAACCCACTGTGTTGGTAATGTCAGAGCTAAGACCAAACTTCCCCCACTGAAGCAGGGGACACTTCCCTGTCCTGGTGTGTTTCGAGCACTTGCTGAGCAGAGCTGCAGCCCCGGCTCAGTGGAGCCTTGAGCGCAGGAGCAGCAGCTGCTCGGATGGAGCCCCAGAGCAACTCCTCATCCACCCCAGCAGCTCTGAGCGCAGCAGCTCGGCCGGAAGGAGTGTGGTGGGTGCTGCCAGTGTGTGAGAGAGACAGGAGTGAGGTTTTGAGCTGAGGTTTGTGCCCTGCTCTCCCAGCACCGAGTGCAGCTTTGAGGGTGTAACAACACCCTGCGACACCAAACCCTGGACATTGACCCTGGTGACACTGATCCCTTGAAAGCAGTCTCGTGATACCAACTCCTGACATGATCCCTCATCACCAACCCCTGTGACAGCATCGCTATTAGGGACCCTCTGCTTGCCATGACTGGGGTGGGAGATGCCCACCCAGCAGGACCTGCATGTGGCAGGGAGACTGTAGGGATGGTGAAGCTGCAGGGAAGGGACAGGCAGCCAGGAGGGAGCTGCCCCTTAGCCGGTGGCTTTGTGGAGGTGTCAGAGCTCCCTGATCTGCCTCAGCAGCAGCAGGAATGTGACACCCGGCGAAGGACCGCAGTTCGCGCAGGGGTTTCACTGCTCAGTCACTAGAAGAAACGTCCCTGCTATAAGGGCTTAGGTCAATTTTTGGGCTGTGAACCCCAACTCGTCAGTGGCAGTAAAATGTGGCTCAGCCACATGCCAGCGGGGCAGTGGGATTTACCTTTAGTGTGTAAATACCTGGTGCACAATCCATGTGTGAACAGCACAAAACACCTTAATGCCCTAAAGGATGTGTGGGACAGAGGCGGAGAAACAGCTGTCAGTGCCAGGAAAGGGACCACAGCATCACAGCTGGGGCCAAATCCTGCTCCAGAGAGGAGCTGCAAACCATGAGGGACTCGGGACAGGGAAAGGCTTGTGCATGGACAGGCAGGACTTGGGGTGGAAAAAACGCAGTTCCCTGGTGGAACACATCCACGTGGCCTCTCTGGATCAGCAGCGGTAGCAGCTGCTCCCCATTTGTGGGGGTATTTGGGAAGCCGGATTTCACCCGGTGTGGGTCTGAGTGAGAAGTGGCATCTCCTGCCTCCACCTCCCCCGAGCTGTCGGAGCAGGAGAGGGTCCTGCGCTGGCGGGATCATTGTTTGAGGCGTTGCAGACACATCCTGCAGTGAGTGCCGGTGTGACCCAGCGGCCCCGGGGCGGGCAGTGGAGCAGGAAGCTGCGTTTAACTCCCCGAGCATGTCGGCTGAGCCGCTTTCCTACTGCACAACCTCCTCCGTCAGGGTGAGAAAGACGTCAACAAACTTCAGAGCTCGGCTGCACGGGACACGAGACCTCCGGCCGGCCGCCAGGCAGCTCAGCCCTGCGTGCCAGCACTTTCCAGAGCCCGGCTGCTCTTTTTCCAGGGAAAATCAGTCCCCTGGGGATGTTGTTGTCCTCGATAATGAGCTCAGTGCTGTCCCTGTGGCAGGGAGGGGAGTGAGCAGCGCTGCTCCTCCTCCACGGAAATACTCGCAGCCCTGGAACACATGGAGCACCCACGGATCCCGGTATCCTCGGTATTTGCTGCAGGTTCTGGGTGTTGCCGCTCACTTTTAGGGGTTGCCAGGCAAAAAGAGGCCATGCAGCCCATGAGCCTGTGAAGTGTCTCTGCCAGCATTGTGGTCAATGCCAAAAAGGCTAAGACAGCACAAAAGGAAACGGCCTCAAGTTGCCTCAGGGGAGGTTTAGGTTGGATATAATGGAAAATTTCTTAACTGAAAGAGTTGTCCAACTCTGGCAGAGGCTGCCCAGGCAAGTGGTGTGGAGTCCCCATCCCTGCAGGGATTTAAAAGCTGTGTGAATGTGGCACCTGCAGATATGGCTCAGTGGTGGCCTTGGCAAAGCTGGGGGAACTGGACTCGATGATCTTACACGACTTTTCTAACCTGAATGATTCCATGATTCTATGACATAACCATGGAGATGTGGATCTCTCCACCTACAATGGAGCAGGCTCTGGGCTGGAAGGGTTTGACTTCTTCAGCAAACCTTGATAGTTGTGGGGCAAGAGTTCCCCTCTAGAACCATCCCCATCCTGATTCCAACTGCTGTCCAGCTGCTGCACTCCAACCTACAGCTGACCCCACTGCAGGACAGGTCTCTCTGCCTGTGAGAGATGGAAGCTCTGTGGGCAGGGAAAAACCCCAGTGAGAGCCAGTATCACCCCTCTCCTACTGGGAACATCCTCAGCCTCTCCCAGCACATCCCACAGTGCTGTCCCCCATCCACCTCTGCTCCAAGAGAAGCTGTAGCTGCACCATTGCTGGAAGTGCCCAAGGCCAGGCTGGACAGGCCTTGGAAGGTGTCTCTGCCCATGGAAGGGGGCAGCACTGGATGGGCTTTAAGGTCCCTCCAACCCAAACCATTTTAGCATTTTATGAAATGTGTCCATGTGCCTGTCCTTCCTTCCGTGGCTGTAGACGAATGTAGGACAGTCCCACTGCTGCTTCCCCTTCCCTCCTGCAGCCCCTGCAAGGGGTCAAGTGACCCTGAGTGGAAGAGGCGCTGGCCAGGTGAGCAAGACAGGGACATGCAGAACCTTCCTCCTCCTCCCTCCAGCCCCTTGGCTGCCCTAGCACCCAGTAAGGCCTTTGATGGCTGACAGCAAGGTGCTGGTGGCTCTGCATCTTCAGTCTGCAAAGCCACCTCTCTTGGTGACATCTTGGCTCTGTCAGGATGATCTGCTCCTGCCTCAAACAGCCTGGATTTGGTTTGGAGCAGACTGGAGCTGAGAGGTTCCATGAGGACATGGGCATAAGGCTGTGGGCATGGTGAGGATGAGTTCCACAATGATGGGGAAACCACAAGGATGTGGCTCCCATGAGGACATGGGCACAATGAGGATGCAGCTCCCATGACGAAATGGGCACCACAATATGGTTCTCATGGCTGAGGACATGGGAACCACAAGGTCGTGGGCATCATGAGAATGCACAACCACCTCAGAGCCATTTCCAATTCCCCATATGCCTTGGAAGTGGGGTCTGTTCACAGACCCTGAGCAGAACTTAGGGGTTGGCTGGGGCTCCTGGAGTAAGCCCAGCTGTGCTCCTGGGTGTCCTGGCTGCAGTGGGATGGGGCAGGGGTGGCACTCACCTGGTGGTAGTGTCAAACTCGAAGGGGAAGATGATGTCACTGCTGTTGCAGATCTGGCAGATGAAGCCCCGCTGGGTGCACAGGTCGCAGCTGTAGACGTGGTGGGATGCAAACTGCAGCAGCGACTGCAGGAAGGTCTCGAAGACGCCGTCGGCGATCTGGGGAACACAGGGGTCAGCACTCCTGGAGCCCGGCCCCAGTGGGGTTTGCTGTGTCACACCCATGCTTTGGGCTCCACCTGAAGGCAGGGCTGTCCTCCAAACAACCCCCACCCCACATACCTGGGGTGCAATGGGACCCTGGACTGCTGAAAGCAGCACCCACAACCTGCCAGGATGGGGCTCCTGGCTTGGGAATTACTGAAAAACCCAACTGTTAGGAATATCCTGCTGAAGGACCAGCATGTGGCATATCCACAGACACCCGGATGCTTTCACCTGGAAAACCCCAACAACTGGGCCAGGGGCTTGGAGCAATCTGGTCTAGTGGGAGGTGGAACTGGATAGCAGAGGGTGGGACCAGGTGATCTTTGGGTTTTCCAACCCAAACCAATCTGTGATTCTATGACCATGCACAGCTCTCACCTGCCTCAGATCAGCCACGCTGTATTTGTGGGGACACTCCAGGAGGTAATGCCTGTGATCAAGCCTGCAAAGAAGCATAGAGAGGAAGGGCATAGATGGTCTCCACTGCACCTCCAACAGCTTTGGAGCAAGGAGAAGCCTGGATGAAGCAGCCTCTTGAAGTGAATCACTGCAGAGCCCATTTTCACATCCCAAATCCTGCCACTGGAAATCATGTGAGAGCATTTCAAAGGGGGGGAAAAAAGAAAATAAATATCTCATCTATTTTGCCAGGTGTTTCCTGTCCAGCCAGAAGCTCCCCAGCCAGGAAGGTGTTTCCTGAGTCATAGCTCATTGTGCTGACCCAGCCAAGAGACGGATAACTCCTTAGACCAGATGATATGGAGGGAAAAAACAGCCTGAGCCTTGGCAGCACTGCTCTCTGCTCCCATGGTGAGTGAGGGGGGGGACCAGGAGACCACCAGGGTGCCAAGAGAGGGGAATGTCAACCCAGGAGGGCTCTCACCGCTTGCTGATCTCCTTTAGGGCACCACTGCGACACATGATGAGATAATCCCCCAGCAGCTTCAGCTGCTCCCGGATGCGCAGGATCCGGCCCATCCTCTCCACATGCTCATAGAGGCTCTCGTTGACCAGCTTCAGATCGATCAGCGGCTGGTTTCGGATCTGTGTGAGGAACTTCAGGGCCTGCTTGCACACCTGGGGCACAAAGAGAGGGGACAGGTGGACACAAGACCACAGAGCAGCCCCAGAGCTTGGAGGGAGGCTTGGAGCAGGCACCTGCAGCCCAGGGAATGCCCAGATGGACCTTCAGGAAGCAGATGCTGGAGTGTTTCCCTGCTCCCTGCACGGCCCCAGCCCAGGACTCACCCCTCGCTTGGTCAGGTCCCAGTTGTGGATGAGGCGGGAGGGGATCACAGTCTCCTCATCGCGGTGGCAGCTGTCGCAGTAGTAGAGCCCGGAGAAGGCGCAGAGCTTGGGCCTGGCGAAGGAGAAGCCGATCTGGCGGGAGCAGCCTGCGGGAGCAGGGTGTGAGAGGGGACTGTGCTGCCCACAGCCTCTGCCCACCACTGCTGGGATGGGGGAGAAACTTCTGGCAGCGTGGCATTGAACAATGAAGTTTTGGGAAAGGGTAGAGACCAGCTAAAGCACCTGTAGGACATTCAGTGTGAGGCCTCCAGCCCCCTCCTCATGGATTTAAGCCTATGATGGTTCAACAGCTGCTGCTTCACTTTTTCTCCATAAAAAGGAGGTTGAACTATCTGAGAATCCATTTTTATCCATGGTTTTTGGGTTTTTTTTAAATAGAAAAAGTGAACTCTGGCAACATCCCAGTGGTTTAGGGAAGAACTTAAATCCCTCTTGCTGTCCCATCATCTCCACCAGTAGCTTTGCACTATTTTGCCTTCATTCAGTCCTTTCCTTCTCTGCTGCTGCCACAGGGTATGAAAACCTGATCTGTAAGGGATGAGATCAGGATGGATTAACCTCAAAACACCTTTATTATACCAATGGGGAACCCATCTTGGCTTCACTACCCCATAACATTGCATTCTAGAGTAGCTGGAGCTCATCCCCCCAAAATATTCATGGAGATTACGTGTTGCTTTCTGAATTAGTAAGAAAAGCCAGCCTTTATTGCTCATTACTCTGAGATGGAAGGGAACACATTGGGTGTCAGGCTGGGAGGGGGTTGAAAGCAGGGCAGGCAGATCCCTAAAGAAAACCTACACAGAAAATTGGGAATTTGTCTTTTTGGCTCGTGGCTTCCAGCTGTGGGGAGGTGGAAGACACAGGACAGGGCCTGGAAGGGAAGGCAGAGACCAAATAGACCAGAAAAAAATCATATAAAAAAAGGAGAGAGATTAAAAGAAAAAAACCCAACCTGCTGGAGGGTACAAGAAATATAATTGAAGCAGGAGAGAAATCTGAAACTTAATTAACTCAGCAAGGTAAAGAGCAAATTACAGCTCCCATGGAGGTCAGTGGGGGTGCCACCAGAATCTCCCTGCGTGCCGACAGGTGTCAGGGGAAGGATAAATGATTGTTTTGCAAAATCAGCCCGTCACACCCATGGCAATCCCTGCTCCTGTGCTGCCTTACAGGAAAAACTGCTCCAGATTGCACTTTCCCCACAGGCTGGAGCCTCAAAATGCCCAGGAAGAGAGTCCTGAGCTTCCTGATCCACCTAAGGTTGCTTCAACCCCAGTTTCCCACTGTCTGTACCAAAAGCATCTTAAATGGGAGCCCAGTAACATCCCAGTTGGACTAGGCTGGGGTGGGATCAGGACTCAGCATGGGGGGCTCACCCTGTGCCCATAGGACACCAAAGGTTTTCCTGACTGGGGACATGGAGCCCCACCAAGGGGATCTTGTGCTGCTGGGATTCCTGGGAAAACAGAGAAGCTGCAGCTGCCCCATCCCTGGGGGTGTCCAAGACCAGCTTGGACAGAGCTTGGAGCACCCTGGGATAGTGGAAGGTGTCCCTGTCCTTGGCAGGGAGTGGCACTGGATGGGCTTTAGGGTTCTTCCAACCCAAACAATTCCACGGTTCTGTACCTGCACAGATGAAGCTCTGTGAGTCCAGGCCCTTCTCCATGGGGATGGCCACCAGGTACTGCAACAAGAAGCCATTTTCCTTCACAATGTTCTTCAGGACGACCTGGGAGTGCCCATCCAAGCTGCCCCCCAGGGTCAGCGCCTCCTCGGCACTCTCCAGGTAGGACATGAGCACCTCTCGGACCAGCTCCCGCCACGAGGCCGCCTCCTCTGCATTCTCAGCCTGCAGCTTCAGCACAGCCTTGGAGGTGATCACCTTGAAGAAGGAGGGTCCCCCCAGGCTCGTGTCTGGAAGGATGTCCTGGATGGTCTCTATGCCATAGCTGTTGCTTAAAATTTTGTCATTGTTTCTGATTTTAAAGCACTTCAGAGTTTCTAGAGACAGGGAAAAAATAAACGGGACCCAGGTTTTGTCCACATCCATGTACAGAACAGCCTCTTTGATGGCATCCAGCTCTGCTTCTGGAGCTGGAGTCCAGTCCAAGCTGTTCCCGGGCACGTCACTGTACTGGAGAGCACTGGAATCGCCCTGGGCAGGCTGGGCTTCGCCTCCATTCTCGGAATACTCCAGAGTCTCCCAGTCCTCCTCCTCCAGCTGCGGCCGGCACTTGCGCAGTGCCTCACGGATCCTGTCCAGCCAGTCCTCGGCCTCATCCCGGGAAGGGGCTCGGAGGAAGAGCTTTTTCCCCAGGAAAACCAGCTCGAAGCGGCCGTCGGAGTGGGTCAGCGCCAGGGACTCGCAGCGCAGCAGGGAGTAGGTCTCCACGCAGATCCGGTCCTCGTGGTCCAGGAAGAGCCGCAGCTCCAGTGGGGACAGCTCGCAGGAAAACTCCTTCCAAATCCCCATGGCTCCTCGCCGCTCCAGGGTGCCCAGCTTCAGCAGCCCACGGAAAGGGTTGGAAAGACCTGGGGCAAGAGATGGCTCAGTTTAAGTCAGAGAGGGGAAGATAGTGGGGAGAGAAAAGCCAAGAGGGGCTCAAAGCAAGCACCCAGAGGCATGGCAGAGGTGAGAGCCAGTGCTGATACATGGTGGACTGGGGCAGGAGCTGACAGAACCTCGGTCTCCATCACCGTCCCCCTGCATTTGGGTTTTGAGGCTGGGAACAAGTAAAGGTGTCCCCCAGGCTGGACAGACCCTCTCTCACTGAAATGCTTCCCACCAGACCTTCCCTGGGCTCAGCAATGCCTTGGGAAGCTACTCCACTGTCTCCTGTAGCTCCCAGTGCTGCCATCAGCTCACACCAGCCAATGGCTCTCTCCAGCAGCCCATCCCCACCTGGAGCAGCCCCCAAGCGCAAGGGCAGCAGGAGGCAGCATGTACCCATCTGTCTGCGGTGCACCACGCTGAAGCCCTTCTGCTCCCGCTCTGGGGACATTTTGGGCTTCCCAGTGTCCGACGATGGCACTGAGAGCCTCTCCAAGTCCAGAGCACTGATGAGCCCCGGGGCTGGCTCCTTGCTGTCCCCCTCTGGCCCGAAGCCATTGGTGTCGGCCGTGCTCCTGCTGCTCTCCCCCGGGGAAGGTCTGTAGAAATCATCTTCTGAGATCCAGCTCTTCTGTTAAGAAATGAAATGTTATGAATTATTAAGCTCATCAAACATCTGTGTCTCTCAAACACACACATCCACAGCAACCCCTCCTCAGGGGCTGCTCCTGCACAGTCCAAATCCCAGGCACTGATGTGTGGATTTAATGGAAGGTGTCCCTGCTCATGGCAGGAGGCTGGAAATGAGATGAATTTTAAGGCTCCCTCCTCCCCAGACCATTCCACGACTGTCTGCTTTTCTGGCCATTCTCAGGTGGATGGCTCCTCTGCTCCCTCCAATCAGAGAATGATCCAAGGAACTGTGTCAACAGCTGGAAATACTGGGACTGTATACTGGTCGGATAAAAAAGTCCAAAATTAATCTGTTTTCTCCCCCCAGAAACACTGTGGAAGGAGAGCACATTCCCTGCAGTGACCACAGGTCCATGGAGTTTTACTGATGGGTGTGAAAATCCAGCCCTGCCATGGAAGGCCACAAGCTGCAGCAGCAGCACCAGGAAGAACAGAGATGGAGAGAGGCACAGAGATATCCAGGGTGAAATAGAGACCTATGGTTACAGCGGCTGGGCTGTGCAGGGGAAAAATAAGGCAGGGAAAGCAGAAGCCTTTGTGTGCATGTACCAGGAGGGGTTGAAAAAAATATGGCTGTAGCTTCCCCAGGAACTTTTCTGGCTACAAGAATCTCAAAATCATTAAGGGAAAAAAACCTTCGAGTCCCATCTGTGCCCAATCCCCACCTTGGCAGCCAGACCAGGGCACTGGGTGCCATGTCCAGGCATTCCTTGAACGCCTCCAGGGATGGGGACTCCACTACCTCCCTGGGCACTCCCTTTCAGTGCTTGACCACCCTTTCAGTGAAGAAATTCCTCCTGAAAGGAGCATGATTCTGGGACAAGGTCTCCGAGCAAACGCCAGGAAGAAAAAGCCACCCAGCTCAGTGCCCTGGCACAGGGACCAGCTTTCCTAGACCCTTCCGGAGCTGCATCCCAACAGGAATGTCCTTTCAACTCCCCTTCGAAGCCTTACAAGGGCCTTTCATTTTGAATAATAACTGAAGTGACAGCAGAAGAGCTGTCACCACCCTGCGGGGAGGATCACGGGTGGCGGCTCCTGCATTACTCCTGGGGCAGGAACGCAGGTTGCTCCATGAGTCATGGAGAGCAGAGGGAATTTCCTGTTGACACAGTATGTTATACATAGATTAGGTCAAAGTGGCTCTGGGCCACGAGGAAGCAGCGGAAATGGGATAAGCGGGAGGGAACTGAGAGGAGCAGAGAGCAACAGGAGAAATGGTCTGGGGGGTGTGAGGTATATCCTACCCTCACCAGCATGGGAAGGATGGGAACCAGCATGGAAACAATGGGAACCAGGATGGAACAGTCAGTAACAAATTAGACAGAGGACAGGGCTGTTCAAAGAATTTCCTAAAAGCAGAAGCCAGTGGATGTGGATCAGCCCCTGGTAGCAGCAGGGGAAATCCGCTGCTGCTCAACACCAGCACCCGGGAATGCCATCCCACTCTGGGAACAGATGTGCTGCAGGAGGATTTTCCCATTGGGAAACCAGTTTGTTTCTTGTCCAGTCAACCCTTTTCCCTCCTCTTAGGTGGATCATAAATGAAAAGTCCCCATGAGAACCTCGTTTTATCTCTTGCACACAGCCCACAGCCAGATTTGCATGAGAGCTCACCCCTCTCCAGATATTCCTAACAAACCCAAAACTTCCTGCTGCAGCTGCTCCTGAGAGGGATGACTGACAGGCCAGGCAGAGCTACAAAAGCTTTGGTGCCTCTTTCACCAGGGAATAGAGACTTTGATCTAGTTTCTCCTGAAGCAGCTGCATGGCCACAGCTCCATGGGGTGGGAATCATCACTGATAACCAAGTGGGAGCAGCATGGAAGATGGGAGTTTGGAGAAATCTATACATTGAAGTGTCCAAGGCCAGGTTAGATGGGGCTTGGAGCAACCTGGTCTAGCAGAAGGTGTCCCTGACAATAGCAGGGGCTGGAACTAGATGAATTTTAAGGTCCCTTCCAACCCAAACCATTCTAAGATTCCCTGATTCTAGAAAAGCAGTGCCTATTTGAGCTGTCCCTAGTTTCATTTCCCTTTACCACTGGGTACAAACCCAAGGAGATGGGAAGGGAGGGAGCTGTAGCACCTACCGGACACCCCAGCAGGGGGGAGAGCAGGTGCTGGGCTGTGGGGCTGTGGACAGCCTGGCTCCCCTCGCTGTCACCGCTCTCTGCTCTGCCCAGACCATCCCGAGGGGCCGGAATTCCGGACGTGCTGCTGGAATCTCCATCCCCACGGCCGAGGGGTGTGGGATCTCCTGTCCAAGCAGAGATGTCAGTGCCGGGGAGAGGCTCCTGGTGTGTTCCATGGGTCGGTGCCAGGCGGGCGGGCGATACTGGGGGAGGCCGGGGAGAGCAATCCAGCACGGTGGGGAGCAGCTGTCCCTCCGGGGCATCCGGGCTTGGCCTGGCTTTGCTAAACTCAGACAACACCCTTTAAATGGAAAAGTGATTGGTTTGAAGGCAGCTCAATAACCAAATCCAGTAACTGAACCCTCTCTCCCCTCCGTTATTGCAAACTGAACCATGTAAAAAGGGTTCAGCGTTACTGCTGGCCTCTGTGAGATGGCAGCACGGTGTGGCTGGAAAATTCCAGTGATGCCAACAGAAAAATGTGGGATTTGTGCCCCACAGAGCACTGCCAGACCCACGGCACAGAGCGGGACCCTGCCCGTGAAGGGAAGATTTCCCAATTATTTCCATTAATTGGGTTTAATTTGGTGGATGGAGGGACAGCACTGGGTGCTCCCCACAACCCCAGCCCCATGTACAGCTCCTGGACGTGGATCCACCCTTGGGCTATATGCCAAATTCCAACTGTTATCACTAATGAGCAATTAACAGTGGAGCCTGGCCAGAGGATCGGCTGTTCCTGTGGTCCCACTCCGCTGCCAGCCCCAGAATTAAACCAGCCCAAGATTAAAACTCAAAGAAGTGTCTCCATCACGAATTGAATCCAATCAAGGCAGGTTTTTCCAGGATCATTGGAAGATGCAAAATCCTGGAAGTAGAGAATTATGTTGTTATAGATGGGGAAGCACAGTCTACAGCTCCAACCCTTCTGAAGACTGGGAAGAGGCATCACCCTGGGGCTTGGCTCCCTCAGAGTCACACTCTAAAGGTGACAGGCAAAATATTTACAGATTACTCAGAGCTTATATAACCCTGGAAATCTTTGTGCTGGATGCTTGGCAGGAATAAATCACAAGCATGACAAACCAACAACCTTCCTCTCTGAATGATCTGCTGAAGCTGCAAATTACAACCCTTCCCTGTGAACAAACTCATTTCTTTCCCCCTGTGGAAAGCCTTGGAGCATCCCCCAGTGTACGCCAGGAAGATGTGACATTCCTGAAACCAGGGAGCAGCATTTTTCTGACGTTTCTGCCCTGGTAAAGAGGACACACACACTCTTCAGTGGCCATGAGCTCATTTTCAGTGACAGCAGGGTCTCAACAAGCCCTGCCGAGAACAAATGCTCCTTCAACAAGGGAAAATGAGCTTGTTAGAGGCAAACAGGGAGAAAGACTTCCTGCCTATAGAGAGAAAATAACAAGAGCCCAGAGAGTGTCAAAAATTCCTTTGGAGACGAGATGTGGGGAGAGACTCACTCCTGCAGGGACCTGTCCAGGTCCTCAGCGGTGGCTGTGCCCAGGTCGGAGTCGCAGGACAGCGGCTCCTCGCCGCGCTCAGGGCTGCGGGCGCAGGGCACCGGGGGGAGGCTGTCAGAGCCCAGGCTGGACGAGAGCTGGGACGAGCTCGTGGTGTTCAGGCTCAGCGAGGACGACGTGAGCTTGATCTTGCTGCTGGCTTTGCCGATGGGCAGGACGGGGGCTTGGATCTCGATCTCATCAGACCCTGAGGACTGGGAGATGGAGCCCAGTGATGCTTTCCTGCGGGGTTCAGAGGCCGAGGACATGAGGGGCTCCAGCAGCTCGGACAAGGGACACAGACCCGACAGGGACAGTGGGGTGATGGTCCACTCATTCAGAACTGCTGACTTGTAGGAGAGCTCGAAGGTTAAGGATGATAAACCCTGCAAGTAGCAGAGGAGAAACTCGCACTCCTCGGTGTCCAGAAGCAGAGCTGGGGCTTGGTAGTACTCGTGCAGCCGGGTGCGGTCCTGCAGCAGAAGCTTCAGGTAACACTCCATGAGGCCATCGTTCAGTGCCAGCCGCAGCCAGGCCCGGCAGCGCCCCACATCCGTGTTGATAAACATCAGTTGTTCCAGCTCCGAGACAATATTTCTGGGAAAAGAGGAAAAAGAACAGAGCAGGAGTAAGCGGCTCCGTTTTGGTCCATCATGGGGTACAGGAGGGCCAGAGCCTTCATCAGTCACTGCCCAATCTGCTCTGCTACAGGGAGTTCAGGAGCTGGGATAAAACCAGCTGTGGAAAATCTCTCTCCTTCATGGAAAGTGTGATTTTCCATGGAGCGAGATGGCTCCTGAATGGCCCAAACTAAATATGCTGGTAAGGACTCCAGGCAGCTCTGTGGTACCTCTGGCTGCCCCTCCTCTCTCTGACTCCCACCTATCTCCCATCCAATTGCTTGCACTGGGCGAGGACGCAGAGGAAAGAATTCCTGCTGTCCTTGTGTATTTTTAGGGTTTGTGCTGGCTGAATCCTCCTTGGTGACAACTACATGTCTAAATTCTCACTTCAAATTTAAAAGCAGTCAAAACACAGCGAAAACTGTTGTGGCAGCCCCAAAAAACCAACCTGGCTGGGGTTGAGCTTAAATAATCCCAAACTCCTGAATTCAGCTGTTCTTCCCTAAAATCCAACAGCGACACCACGCTCCCCAATTCCTCCCTGCTCCCAGCTCACTGCACACACCTCAAAAACCAGAGCAAAGGTTTTGTAAGACTTCTGTTCTAATCTGTCTCTCAAGACAGAAGAAAAAAATCTTCAAAGAGCACAAAAATATCCCCCATAGCATGTGAAAGAGTTATTTTCATCCGCTCTTTCATAATTCAGGAGTCGGTGATGGAGCTGGATGAGACTTTCAGAACAATTTTTGTGTAGGCTGTTATTTACTGTGTGTGAACTTGACTTAGGGAGTGGCTTAGAAAACCCCAGTAAACAGTGATCACTCAGGAGAGACCTTCTCGAAGGCTTGCTGGGACATGGGGAAATGGGGCCAACCAATCCCAGCAGATCCAGGGCAGGAGAGAGCCCAGATCCCTATGCTGTGCATAAGCAGCTGCTGCTGGAGACCAGTGTGGTCACTGAGGTTCCACCGGCACCCAGAAATAAATAAGAAAGGGGTGTGCTTTCAGTTTCAATCCTCAACTTTTTGGAGACATCAGCTCACCCCCAGCACACGCTGAGCAGAGATGTGGGGGCTCAACCCCTCTTGGCACTGCAGGGGCTTCACTCTGCTACCTCTATCTCCCAGGGTCCTGGGCAGCCCTCCAAAGCCCCATGAGAGCATCCTTCCCTGCAGCTGAGGGGACTGAGCACACACATGGGGTAGAGACACATCTATCCATCGAGCCAGCCTCCTTGTCCTCTGAATCTGACGGCACCAAAAGAAGGGATAAACCTGAACGTGTGAATACCTGTCAGCAGCAAGAGCCACTCACCGATGCGTGATGCTCTTCAGCAGGCCCCAAAAGACTGGCTGGGGAAGGGGGCCTCGACCCCCTGATTTCTTCCCTTTCCCCCCAGTCTCTGCCTTGATGTGCTTTGCCTTCAGCCCGTGCACAAACACAGCTTCCAGGGCGCTGCAGAGTGTGTTGGCGTTGCCGTCATCACTGGTGACCACGGTGTCCGAGCTCACGTACTGCTTCTGCAGAGCCTTGATGGCATTCACCAGCTGCTTCTTGATCAGCTGCAAGACAGGAGGTGTAGATTTGGATTATAAAAGTGAAAATATTAGGAAGGATTTAATGTAAAAGAGCTCAAAACCAGTAATGCTTATCCACAGTGAAGCACCACATGACTCCTGTCTCATCCTCATCTTTTGGAGCAGCTGAACTGGTCAAGCTGGGGACTCAACAGTCCTGGCATCAGGCTTATTTTGTTATAAAAATAATGATTTATGCAATGCAATTTTAGCTGGTGCTTCAGAACTGGGGTTGCCTTTAGAGTGTGCGGTGTTTCCTCTGCAGACAGGAAATGGCTTAAGGGAATGGGGAAAAAGGAATAGGTTCTCTCCGGGCTCTCTCTTGGGGGAAACACAAAGATTAAGTGTGGGTGAGAAAGGAGAAACTCCGAGGAGGGAACAGATCCCCTGAACTCGTGCAGGTCAGCCCAAGCAGCATGTGACATGGGGCACGTCAGCAGAAATCAAAGTCATCGACCTCAGCTGCTATGCTGGGTAAACACTCAGGGGACAGGCCCCAAAACAGCGAGGTTTGGAATGACATTGGGGTTTTGCTGCTGCCCTTGGAGAGACTCAATAGGTTCTGAAGCTGGGATGTGGGAATTTTGCCTTCCAGCAGCTTTACTTCCTCTCCCACTAGTTGAAAGCAGAGAGTTTGGTGAATTTAACAATTTCACGCCAGTGGAGAAGATTTTTCCTAAAGCACCTGAGCCTGGATATCTCAATGAATCTTATTTTAAATCAAGGTTGCATTTCTCAGCAGGCACTTGGAAAACACCGCAAATTCCTCCTCAAATTCCAATCAAACAAAATCCATGTTTCAGCACCACGCAGCATTCCCAGCAAAGGCTGAATGTTCCCTGAGCAGGGCTCTGCAGATTTTGACTCCAGCCTCTGTTGGCTGCACAAACCCATATTAAATTTCCAGCCTGGGATATTTTTTTTTCAGCATCTAAATAAGATTCTCAGCAGCTGTAGCTCAAGGACAACAGCCAAGGGAGTGTTCCTTATTTGGGGTGCTGTTTTCCAGCCTTTTCAACTGCTCCCCAGGTCTGCTGCTCCATGGAAGGAGCACCGAGGGCTGAGAAGAATAAAGAGTGCAGATGATTTTACCAGTCACGCACAGATTCATCCCTGGAATGAATAAAACACTTGGGTTTAACTGCTGATGTTGAACTTCATTTGTTGAATGTGTTTAGACACCCAAAGTTGGGTGAAGAAACTCCAAACTGAGGGAGACAACACTCCTTCATCCAGGTATCAGAACTGAGCACCTTCCCTGCCCCACATGAGGTCTTTCAAAGGCCAAGGTGGGATTTAATCCCTTATTTCATTTAATCCCCCAACCCAGACAAACCATCAAGTATCCCTTTCCAATCCCAATATAAACCTAATCCCTATAAATCCTAATCCCAGCTGGCAGCACCCACAAGTTCTACCTGTCCCCACCACTGTCTGGAGTTGCACTAGGGAGTCTGGCTCACCTGGATGGCTTCCTTGGGGTCCTCGAGGTGGCTGGAATGCATCTCTGCTGCCTCTGCTCCCCACGCTGCCTTCACATGTCACCTGTGGGACAAGGAGGGCATGGCTGAGCACCGAGGGGTTCCACCCCACTCATCTGCCAGGCCAAGGGCTCCTGGTACCACCCAAAAGGGATGGATGTTGCCCTGAGGAATTCTGCAGGTGCTCATGGCCAGGACACTGTGGGATGTGAGCTGGGAGTGACTGACAGGGAAAGGTACCGTGATTCCCTGGAACAATGCCCGGGGACCAGGAGAGTTTCAGGCAAAAATAGAGCACGACCAAGAGAACAGGACAGAGTAATGAACCCCAGTGAGGGGCCTTCAGGTAGCCCCCAGGCTGGGGGAGCTGCCAGGCAGGTCTGGCCAGCAGTGCCACAGGCATAGCCAGGGCTGTGTCACCCGGAATGCCTAAGCCTGGAAAAGGCACCCAAAAACCAAATGGCAGTGGCATTAGGTGGCCTGGACAAGGGATGTCACCCCTCAGCAGAGCCTGGGGATAGGTGACAGCAGTTCAGCTCTCTGTCACATGCCAGAGGAGTGATTCTGCTCCAAACCCAGCCGGACAGACCCTATCAGCACAGAGGTGTCTGGGGAGATGGGAAAGAATCATGGAATGCCAGGATGGTTTGGGTTGGAAAGGACCTTAAAGACCTCCCTTTAACTTCCTGCCATAGGCAGGGACACCTTCCACTACCCCGGGCTGCTCCAAGCCCATGCAACCTGGCCTTGGACGCTTCCAGGGATGAAACAGCCACAGCTCCTCTGGGCACCCTGTGCCAGGGCCTCCTCGCTCTCACAGGAGGAATTTCTTGCCAGTATCCAATCTGAATCTCCATTTCTAGTTTAAACCCCTTCTCCCTTGTCCTGCCACTGACTGCCCATGTAAAGTCCTTCTCCACATTTTTTAAAAGCCCCTCTAATTACTGGAAGGCTTCTGGTTCTCCATGAGGCAGATGATCCCCAGCATCTCCCCATGCCAGGGTTGCTCTGCTGCTTTGGTGGGAGACAGATAAAAACAGTGCCCTCCTGTTATGGAAAACCCTGCAAAAAACTGATCCAAGCAGTCTGGGCAACCTGGCCAGGTCACCTGCCACTGCAGGGACAACAAGGGACCTTTGACTTCTAACTCTTGGCTTCCTGCTCTGCTTCTCCCTCAGAGCCATTGAAGAAACACAGCTGTACCTGGAGCCTCTGAGCAGAACACATGGTGCCAGAAAGACATCAATGGCACAGCTGGATCCCTCACCCCACACAGCAGGGCCTGGCATGAAAAGAGGTCCAAGAGCTGCTCCAGCACTTGCTACTGCTCACAGCTTCCTAAGGATATGAGAGGCTGGAGAAGAATTTATTTATAGAATCCTAGAAGGGCTTGGTTAAGGATCGGCAAGTCCCACCCCCTATCGTGGGCTGGGACACTTTCTACTATCCCAGGCTGTTCCAAGCCCCAATGTCCAACCTGTCCTTGGACACTTCCAGGGAACCAGGGGCAGCCACAGCTGCTCTCACCAACCTCACAGGGAAGAATGACTTCCTAATATCCAATCTAATCCTCTCCTCTGTCAGTCTGAAACCATTCCACCTTGTCCTATCAAACGATTCCCTTAAGCTGGAATCACTTGCCATCCAAATGGAGAAGGAGAGCCCAGCTGTTGGCCACAGGGTTAGATCTGCCTCCAGCAGACAACAGGCTTGGAATGCACTGATGTCTCAGATTTTATTTCCAAGCCAACACAATATCCCCAGAGCTTTCTCTGAACAGAGCTGGCAGCATCGACCTGCCCCTCTCCTGCCAAGCCTGGGCAGAACCCGGTTTGCTGAGCAGCTCCTACATGGCCACAGCCGGTCCTGAAGGCAGCACTGTCCAAATCAGGAGCACTTTAAACCCAGAGTGGCCCAAATCTGCAGTGCCCCAAACCCAGAGCAGCTCAAGTCTGCAGCAGCCCAAATCCAGACATCACAGACCTGGAACATTCCAGACCCAGAGCATTCTGTGCAGGAACCCCAGCAGCTGGCCCTGCTGAGAGCAGGACAAGAACTCCTTGGGGCCAAACCCAGGACAAATGCTCAGTGTTTCTAGGGTTCACAGACGATTTCAGAGAAAATGAAACTGGTTTTGCTGCGGCTTGTCATAAGATTTCCTCTCCCTGTGTTGCAACACAGAAATGGGGGAGAACAGGAAAGTTAACCTCTGGCTCAAGGGCTGCTAGAGGGGTTGGGAGAGTGAGGAGCCCCTGAAGGGGCAGCAGTGCTTGACAAGGACTGCAGGGAGCCACACCTATCTCTGCCTTCCACCCAGGAGGTTTCAGCTCCTCAGGGCTAGGCAGCCTCTGCCCCTTTCCCCATCACCTCTTGCTACACCCTGAAGACAAGACGCACATCTCCCCTGAGACAATGAAGGTGGGAGACCCAAGGATGGGACAGTCAAGGGTGGGAAATCCAACAGTAAGAGGAGACCCAGGTGTGGGAGAAGACTCAAGGGTGAGAGATTTGAGGGAGATCTGAGAGTGAGACCCGAGGGTGGGAGACTCGAGGGGGTACACAGGGTGGCATTTCTCACGCCCAGGGAGGAAGCACAGGTCTTCCAGCTCCAGGACCACCCTGGAGTCCTGAGCTGGTCACAGGGAAACAGGTGACAACAGAGGTTTTTCAAAGACTTCATCTAAGTTTTACAAAGACATGGACTAAGTTTTATAAAGTGAGAGTTATTCCCCCAAAATTCTCCTTTGCCAGCATCACCTCTCCCAGAGCCTGCAGGTGGCGAGAGCTGAGGAGGACAACCCACCACCTTCACCACGGGACTCGCCACTCCCACCATGACCAGTCCAACCAGTTTGTTCCAGCGCCACGAATCCATACATCACCACTTCTGTGAGACAGCATTTTCCTGAATAACGAGTGCAAGGAAGCAGCTCTGAAGATGATTTCACCAAACAAAATCTTAGGTGAAACACAGGGAAATCAGAACAGCAGCCTTGGCACTGGATGTAGAAAGACCTAGAGGGCCCTGGAGCACTTCCAGGCAGATCCTGGAAAGCCACAGCTGTTCCTTGTGATCTTGGAAGATAAGAGATAGGATGGATGTGCAGACACAGAGACAAGCACAGCTACAGCAGAGAAAACTCACCAGGTTTCCCAGCAGTCACCACCCTGGAGACTCCCTGGGTGAAACATGGAAAGGCAAAGAGGTGAGGAACAACCCCAGGCAGGGAGACCGACCTACCCAGGAGAAGAGTCACGCAGAGAGGGCAGAGCTGCTGATTTCCCAAACTGCTGCAAACCAGCCAGATTCTTTGCGAACAGCTGGAATCAGGGCTCATGCCAGCAGAACAGAGCCCCTGTCCCAGAGCCTGGCTCTTCAGTCTCCCAAGAAGTGACGCTCTGTGAGTTATAAATAAACAGCAGGTCACTGCCTGTGCTCTGGGATGGAAAACAACAGCCCACAACGGCAGCGTGAGCGGTGACTCAAGGCCTGGACACAGAGTCAGTCATTTTCCAAGCATGAGTGCTGTGCCAGTCACCCTCCACCCTGGGGACATGGGGGCTCTGGTGGCACAGTGGGTCCAAGGGCTGCTGTGGGGACAACCCTCTCCTCCAACACAGCTCCTGCTTTCCACCTGGAGCCAAGTGCAAGATGGGCCCAGAGACAGCCCAAGAGGAGGAAAGCCGGTGGCATAGCATGGGGACTGGAGGACAAATTGCCTGGGAACAGCTCAGTGAGGGTTAGAACAGGACAGAGCCCCAGCAGGACCCTCATGGTCCAACTTTGGCTCCTTCCTTGTGCCCAGCCCGAGGTAGCAATGCTGTGACTCCCACAGCAGGAACACAGGCAGTGTTGTGCAGGAGTGAGGAATGGGACCATCACACCACCCTTGTCCCTATTTGTCACAGCTGACAAACCTGGTGGTGGCTGGAGAAGTGTCACCGCCAATGCACCCGTCCAGCTTCTGCGGGGGCCCAGGAGAAGCCAGGGCAGAGAGAGAGCAGCCACTGAGCTCCCAGCCTCAGCGGTGACACCGTGCTTGCTTCCCAAACACTCCAAACTGGCAATTTCCTTCAGCCTATTACCTACTCCTGTACTAGGCTACAATTTGCTGGAGCCGCAGGGAGAGCTGGGGTTGATTTTCTGTGGTACTGCAGCTGCTGGAGCCACCATGCACGGGCCAAGCACGTTGTGAAAGACCCAGCGTGTTGAGGCAAGATGTTCCCAGGTTACTATTCCCAGTTTTTGTGTTGCTTTGGATTCCCAGTGCTGGAGTTTCCCTGTAGATGTTCCTGGTGCCATCCGGCTGGGTGGGTGGCTCGCATCCCTCGGCAAGGGGACAGCCGTGGCTGCAAGGAAGGCAGGCAGTGAGGAAAGGGCTTTTTAATCTCTGCATTTTACACAGAATTTTACACAAGAAATACCCAGACGTGTTTATTGAGAATATAACACATGATAAATCAGGGAAAGCTGTAAGGATCCTAGAGGTGCTGGGATCTCTGGCTAGTGGGAGGAACAGGCCAAGAAATCTGGGGTGTCAACGCTGGTGGGAGTGCATTGAGGACTAGATAACCACCCCCAGTGGGGCCTCTTGGAAAGGCATATCTGACCCGCTGTCCCCCTCATGAGGGACACGGAGAGGAGGAATGAGAGGTCCAGGCTGCTGGCTGGGCAGCGCAGCCTGTGCTGGGGGCTGGAGGGGTGGCTGTGGGGGCACCCGGTGGCTGGGGAGGGATCAGGGCCTGGCCGGCCATGGGGAGTTGGGGGAGCAGCGCTCGCTTGCAACACCCTGCACTCCCTGCCAGACCCCATGGCCTGCAACCCGGCTGACCCCAGCACCCCGCACCCCATGGGCGCCCGTCACCCTGCACCCCTCGCTAGACTCCGTCACTCTGCACCCGTCAGCACGGCACGGCCCTCATCACCGCGCACCTCCCGTTAACCTCGCACCCCCTACACCTCCCGGCCCCCCCCGCCCCGCACCTCCTGTCAGGCCCGGCCCCCCCTCACCCCGCACCTCCTGTCAGGCCCGGCCCCGCTTGCACCCCCCGGCCCCCCTCACCCCGCACCTCCCGCCAGGCCCGGCCCCCCCGCTCACCGGCTCCGCGGCTCCGGCCGGGAAACCCGGAAGTGCCTGGAGTGCGCACGCCCCGCCCTTCCAACGTCAACACCGGGTGGGCGGGACCTATGGCGCCAGGCCACGCACCGCGGGCACTTCGCGTAGGCGCGCGGGAACCTGGACACGCACGGACACAGCTGGACACAGACGTGGACACACATGGACCACATGCACAGGATTTCATGGCCCTGGGAAGGCTGTGGCTCTGGAGCCTGGACTGCAGTGACTGCTTGGGACACTCAGGGCTTCCTGGATCCCCCCAGTCCCCAGAGGACTTTGGGCTGTCCTAAGCATGGCACCCACCAGCAGCGTTCTCCCCTGCAGAGAGGAGTTATGCAGTCAGCAGTCCAGATCTTGGGGTGCTGGGTGTAGGGCAGGGCTCAGGCCAGAGCATCTTGTCTCTGAGTAACAGCATTTCCATAGGCTTCTTCTATCTGGAATAACAGCAGAGAAACAACATCCAAGGAAATAAGGGCAAGGAACTAATAGTGAAGGAAATTCAAGGAAATAGTAAAGGAAACAGTAGTGAGGAAAGAGCCAAGAATATTGCCTCGAAGGAAGTGTTATACAAGGAAATAAGAGCAAGAAATTACAAGGAAACAACAGCTAGAGAACTGGGATCCAATGAAATATCCTGGGATATAGCCACTAAAGCAGCAGGCTCCAAGGAAAGCATCAGCAGTTCCTACATCAGAATAATAGCCGAAGAGGAAGTGCAGGCATTGCCTGTACTAAAAGTATCTGCTAGGCCCTTGATTCCCAGAAAAATTAATCCCTGGCTGAGCTGTGTACCTGGCCAGATACTGGGATGTGGAGGAAGAGATTTTCCTACACCCTTCAGCTTGCTGGGAAGACACTGGGCTTGAATTAAGTGGCTGTAAATGGGCAGAGCCTGGAAAGCACAGTGGAAGGGAAGGATTTGGAGAGGTGAGGAAAAACAGGAAGCACATGGTACTTGACATCACCTGCTCTACATCCTCTGCCTCATATTTCTTCCTCTCCATCACAGATTTTCAAAGAACCTCAGAACATTTTGCTTATGTCCCAGGGGTTCCCAGGGCCACCAAGAGCTCCCTCTCTGCCACCAAACAGTCCAGCTCCCAAGGGTGCACAGGGGCATTAGGAATGAAAACCATGCAGCCATCAGCCTGGGAGCCAGGCGGGTGTGAAGGAGGGCAAAGGGAAGGAGGAGCAGGTGGAAACCTCCGCGGTGCAGAGGGGACAGTGCCGCTTGTGCAGCTCCAAGCCAGCACCACAGGGACACGGGTGCCATGGCCCCTGCAGGAGGACACCAGTCATTCCCCTTCCCACCAACCCCCCAGAGCTCTTGTCCTTGCAGCAGACATTTGGAACATAAAAGTCTTGAGCCTGGAAAGCTACAAGCAGCTTGGGAGGTTTTAGAAGCACTACTGCAAAGCCTCTTCCTTTGTTATCCAAAGAGACATCCAGGAAGGCCTCGTTGGAATGGGAAAACACTACAGGAATGTTGAACCAGGCAGTGGCACTGGGCTGGCAGGAATAACACCTCTGTGAGGTATGACCAGGTAGATGCTCAGCTCCACCCAGTGGCAGATTTGAAAGGTAAAGTGGAAAGATAATGAGTGTCAGGGAGTGTGAGAAGGACTGGTGAAGGCACTCTGAAGAACCCATTGGACAGATGTCCCAGACAGACACAGCCCAAGAAGCTGAGGATCCATAGGCTGTTGCCAGCAGGCAGAAAGAGGGGACCGAAGAGACAGGGGGAATACAAACAGGTTCCTGCTCGAGGCAGCAGGGGAATACTCTCCTGGCCCATCTCACCTTCCTGAATCCCTGTACAAAGCACAGGGGAGGCTCTGGGACTCTGGGGCCGGAGCAATGCCCGTGTGGACAAAGGTCCATCCAGGTTGGAGGGGCTGCCCGGGCCACGCTGCTTGAGAGGCTCCCTGGGGACTGTCCTGAGGGGCACAAGGGTCCAGGGAGGCTGACCATTGTGCAAGGAGAAATCCTTGAAGGCACAGGCAGGAACAGGCCATGCTCGTGTGCCCAAAGACGAGCTGGTGAGGAAGCAGAGGGGCTGAGCAGGAAGCTTTGGCTGGCACTCAGGGCAAACACACAATGTGCAGCTTTGGAAGAAGGGCAGCACCGCAGGAGAAGGGCAGGGATGTTCTTGGGGCATGCAGGGAGAAAGGTAGAAAGGCAGGGGCCCAGCTGGAACTGAATTTGGCCAATGCCATAAGGGAGAAGAGAAACTGCTTTTCCAAAGACATCAGCAACACCAGGGGGAATGAGAACAAACTTCATTTTTATTGAATGCAGGGAGAAGCATTGCCAGAAGGGATGAGGAAAACGCTGAGATACTGCTGCTTTCTCTGGCCTGTAACACCCTTCTGTGCAGAGAGGGATAAATGTGCCAGCTCTTGGGGTGCACCGCAGTGACTGGACACAGGCACCTCATCCTGGGGTGATGACATTTCCTCATTGTTGCTAATTCTCTGGGGCACTTCCTGCTCAAGTAATAGCAAGGAGATAACACAGGAGAAGCACCCAGAGAAAGGCTCAGCAGTTCCTTTGTTGGAACAAGAGGTGGAGGAGGATGGCTGGTGTCTCAATTACTGTGTCACCTTTTATTGGGTGTTGATTTTTCCTTCCCTCTTTGCCTGTGGAATTTTTTCCCAGTGACATACTAAGAAGCACTGATGGCTAGGTCCTTGAGAAACGAGGTGGAGGGGGAACCTCCCTGGTTTTTTTTGGGAGTTTTTTTGCGGGGGGAGGGGGGCAGTTGCTCACTGCTCTCGCTCACTCTTGGTTTCAGAGGAGGAAGGTCGCTGCTAACGCCACCATCCCAATGCTGGGAGCTGCCTCTCCTGTCGTTAGACCCAGCACCCCTGGACCTACTAGGATGTCCTCCCATTTCACCTTGATATTCTCCAAGCGTCCTGCTTCTCCTCCATCCCTTCCCATCTCGGACACAGCCACCATCTCCCCAGCGCCCCTGCAGCTGTGCAGGGATCGTCGCATCTGTCCTGCCACTGCTGCCTGCCAGCTGTGATGGTAACCACTCCAAGGGGAAAAGTGCCCGTGGCCGAGAGGACCGGAACTTGGTTACTGTTCTGTTTGTTGTTAATTTCATAGTTGTTGTTTTGTTTGCCTTGTTATATATACTAGTAAAGAACTGTTTATCCCCATATGTTTGCCTGAGAGCCCCTTAATTTCAAAATTATTCTAGTTCAGAGGGAGGGATTTACTTTCTCCATTTCAAGGGAAGACCCTGTTTCCCTAGCAGACGTCTGTTTTTCAAACCAGGACACCTTCTTAAATTCTTTTCCCCTTCACCTGGGTTCTTTGCATTGTGTCTCTTATTGGAATTCTTCTTTATTAAGGGCATCCATCATGTACTGAGGGGCAAGAAGACTCATCCTGAAAAAGATGCATGCAGCAGTGCCCAGCAGCTCTCCTACCTTTCTTGTGAGTTTCACACCCTTCCGCAAGGCCATTTGAATGATCATGTTCTCTTGTAGACAACACTGATTCATGTGATCAGAGGCTCCATGGGTCTCTTGCCTCTCACTGAGCACATTTAGAATCAGCCTGTTCTTCGAGACCATCTTGGCACAGTGTCTTGGGGTGACTGTATGATGCCTGTATCCCCAAATCGTCTGATCTATTAGTCTTGAATATTAAATTCTGCAACTTTAAGACTGGTTCCAGGAGTCAAGAAAGGAAAAAAAGAAGTGCAGAGTTTGTTATCAGAGACTGCACTGGCTCCCTCGCATTCCTGCTCACAGACTGTGTTGTCTGCAGTGGACAGTGAGAGAGAGCTCTCTTTTTTGCTTTTGGTTAGTTTTTCTGCCTAGCTGAGGCTGAGAATCTCCCTGGGCCATGTTGGTTTTTTCTTTTCCTTTTTCCTGGAATTGATTGAACCTGCTCTGGACTGAAAATCCAGGGGAACACCGGGAGCTCACACCTGTGGCCCACTGGGCCTGGCCTGGGCCGCAGCATTCCCCAGCACCGGAAGGACTGAGAACAGACTGAGTGAGCCGGGCAGCCCACGGAAAGAACTCTTCTAAATCTGTCATCTCTTCAAAATGGCGAGAAGTTTTGCTGTTTGATATAGTTCATTTTTGTGCTGAGAGATGTGTTGCCTGTTGAATAAATACAGTTTTTCCACTTCTCTCTGAAGAAATTTTTTTTCCCGAGCCGATTGGAGGAGGGACTGCTTGAATCTCTTTCCTAGCAGGACCCCATTCAGAGGTTTCCTCCCAAATTTGCCCTAAACCAGGACACACAGGCCTGCTTCAGCTGGGGCAGGATGCAGTCCACCCTCAGGGCTTGCTCCATGTGGGCCATGAACCTTCGCAGGCCTTTGTCTGGCTCCAGAGCGACCTGGTGATGATCAACCGTGGTTTCCAAAAGTTCTTCTGGAACTGGCGCAAGGTCTGGACTTTGGGGGTTCCAAGGTTTATTGAGGAACATGGCGCCTTCTTTCTGTTGCTTCCAGTATCTGTTTATGGTGTCAGGGATGATCAGAGGTGACACGGCCCGCCTTCTCCACCCTGCTCCGACTCTCCCAGCTAGCTCCTGAAGGCAAGACCAGCGCCAAGAGTGGCCCACTTCCAGGATTCAGGGGAACCCGGAATGTGGGTAGGGCTCTGAACCCTCACGGCCGTACACACATCCAGGGAAGAGCAAAGGATCGAGAGAGAGTCCTTCTGATGTTCCGGGGAAGCGGGATTTATTGAGGGAGGAAGGACAACTGGGATCGGGGGAAGGGAACCACAAAAGGCAGGGAACACAGGTGTACAGCAACTCAAATAGGGGCCCTCCCCCAAGGGAGGGTACAATACAGCACCCAATGGCTACAGTTTGGGGGTGTAACATAAGGCGGGGCTGATTATACATACAACCAATAAGGGGAAACATAGGCGGGGAAATACATGTAACATCAAATCATATGCTAAGAAGGGGATGACTGATACAGAAGATACTAGAAGGACAGGAGGGGCTAGGAGGGATTGACAATCTCCGGGGCAGGGACTAGAGTGAGGGACAGGGAAGGTACTGGAAGGTGGGTTGGAACTTGGGTTGATTGATCAAGGGAAGGCGGGAATTAGGGCAACTGAATTATAACGGGCGGGTGGGGGGTTTACAAACAATGGAACAAACCATCTAATAACAATAAAATAAAGCAATACAACACAGAGGGTGCCCACCTAGATAGGAATGCACCTCTTCAGCCGTGGCCTTTCCCCTGCTGCTCGCAGCGGGGCGGCTCTGAACCAACGGGTCAGAGAGAAAATCCAGGTTCCTGTTTAGACCCTGCTCAGCTTTGGTGGCTTTGGCTCTGGGCTCTCTCTCTCTGCTTTCACAGTGTTCAAAACCTGGTAGAAAAGCTGATTATGTCCAACCCAATGCTGGCTGTTCTCCTTCTTTAGCTGTTTGTGACGAGTGACATAGTTCTGATTTGGAGCTTGATCTTCCACCTCATCTCTGAGGTGTCTATCAACAGACTTGTCATGAGTGGGGTTTAACCCCCCAGGTACATCCCAAGGGTCATGCTTGTCACTTCAAACATGAGTCCTGCTTCTAGCACCAGGTACAATAGCACAACCCTGTACACGTGTGCACAGCCCCACAGAAATGGGCACAGCCCAGCAAACCCATGGACACTTCCAGGACGCTTTGGTTATACAAAACCAGCATTTATTGGGAAAGCATTCCAAGATGGGAACAGACACAACATCTGCACACAGCAGGCTGTGTCACATGCGCAGGGTGCCCCCAGGATGTCATGGCCCCGGGAAAGCTGCAGCTCTGGAGCCTGGCTGTGGTGACTGCTTGGGACACCCCAGTCCCCGTCCCCAGAGGACTTTGGGGTGTCCTAAGCATGGCACCCACCAGCAGCATCCTCCCCTGCAGGGAGGGATCATGCACTCAGCGGTCCAGATCTTGGGGTGCTGGATGCAGGGCAGGCTCCAGGCTGGAACATCTTGTCTCCGGGTAACAGCGTTTCCTTAGGCTTCCTCCATCTGGAGTAACAGCAAAGAAACAACATCCAAAGAAATAAGGTCAAGAAAAGAGTCAAAAAAATAGAAGTGAGAAAATAGCCAAGGAAATAGCCTCCAAGGCAAGAATTAGGATCCAACGAAATAGATAAGAAAATGGCATCCAAGGAAAGTTTTAGAAGATCTTGTATCAGAATAGGAGCTGGAGAGCAAGTGATAGCATCCTACTTTCTTGTTCTCTGTATCCTGAAAATCTTCTCTCCCCCATTCGAGTTTTTCCCGTTGTGTCTCTTCCTGCAAGGTATCTGTATTCTCTTTCTGCATTTGTTTCTCAAATTCCTCTTCTTCTTTGTCAAGGACATCCATGATGTATTGAACCAACAGCAACTCATCTTCACTGAGCTCAGGCAAGTCCTGGAAATTGCCATGGAATGGAAGGATTTGGAGAGGTGAGGAAGAGTAGGTGGTGCAGAGAGAGGAGCAGAACTGGCATCTGCTTCCTGCCCTTACCTGCTCTGCATCCCTGTACTTGTTCTTCCTCCACCTCTGTTGCAGTTTTACAGACAACCTGAAAACCAAAGAAAATAAGCAGGAAGGTTTGGTCAGGGAGGGCTGCAGGAGTTGCAGCACCTCTTCCTGCTCGGGGCATTTCAGCTGAGCCCAAAGAAGATGGGGGCCCCAGAAAGGACATCCTTGGCTGGCCCAACACATGCACCCCATCCAGGGGAACATCACTGGTGCATGAAGGGCTGGTTGGGCTGGGAGCTCCTGGCCATGCCTAGCGCTGCTGCTCAGGACTCCCTTTCCCAGGGCTCCCCCAAATGTGATGTGTTTGAAACACAGCCAGGGGAGTCCTGGGCAGTGGCACCAGTGCGGCTGCGAGGCTCAAGGAAGAGTTTCTCTGCACAGCAAAGACTCTAGGTGGCACAGCAGTGGCATGGGCAGGGAGCAGTTACCTTCTCAGCCATGATTTCCTGCTGAGTAGCTGTCGGCAAGCTGCAGTACATTGAAAACACACCTTGGAAAGGAGAGAGACTTGTAACACCAGAGTTTTCTTGTCATACTCTACAAAACATGGGAGACCAAAAGATCCTTCATCCAACCCAGCCTGTTCTACACACATGAAAGTCTGTCCCAGCAGCAATGATTTAAAAAAGAATCTATTCTTCCTTCCCAATTTCCTGTTTCTATCTGCAGGAACTCCCAGAGCTGTTTTGAACTTCCAGAGCTCCCAGTCTCATTGCTGCATGGCTGAAGGTAGGAGAGCAAAGCAAAGCTGAGGAGAGTGGGGACAGAAGGCAGGACAAGCTTCCCAAGGCACGCTGAACCCTGCTGAGCCTGGTACTGTGGAAGCTGCCACAGACTCCAGGCTTGGAAGAAACATCTCCAGTGGTACCCAGCACTTGCAGGGGCATCTGCAGTGGCACCCGGGGCTCATCACCTGGGCACTCCAGCTACAAGACAGACAGCTGTGTGTCAAACAAGATATTGGCTTACGTGGAAGACACCCTTCAGTATCAGTAAAATGACTGCGATGACAGACAGCAGTACAATGAGCATGATTGTATCATCCATGGTCTCTGGCTTTGGCTGGGAGAGAAGGAAAGAATATCATGAGATCATGAGGGGCAAGAGGATTACTCCTTCCATTCTTCCCTGCCCAGAAGGCCACATGCAGCAGTGCCCAGCAGCTCTCTACCTTTTCTGTGGGTTCCTGATCCTCCTCCAAAACTGTGCGTCTGGAGATGTTCTCTTGCAGACGACACAGGTTCATGTGGTCAGAGGCTCCACGGGTCTCTTGCCTCTCACTAAGCACATTAAGAAGCAACTCGATCTTTGAGATTATCCTGACACAGGCCAGCTGGGGCTGGGGCAGGCTGCAGTCCACACTCAGGGCTCGCTCCACATGGGCCATGAAAGTTTGCAGGCCTTTGTCTGCCTCCAGAGGGTGCTGCTGATGCTCAACTGTGGTTTCCAAGACTTCTTCTGGAACAGGCGCAGGGTCTGGACTTTGGGGGTTCCAAGGTTTATTGAGGAACATGGCGCCTTCTTTCTGTTGCTTCCAGTATCTGTTTATGGTGTCAGGGATGATCAGAGGATGCCCACCTAGACAGGAATGCTTCTCTTCAGCCGTGGCCTTTCCCCTGCTGCTTGCAGTGGGCCGGCTCTGAACCAACGGGTCAGAGAAAAAATCCAGGTTCCTGTTTAGACCCTGGTCAGCTCTGGGCTTTGGCTCCACTTTCAGAGGTCTCCAAACTTGGAAGAAAAGCTGATTCTGTCCAACCCTATACTGGCTGTGCTCCTTCTTTGGCTGGTTTAAGTCACCAGGTAGGTCCCAAGGGTTCAGTGCTTGCCAGTTTAGACGTGAGTCCTGCTTCTTGAGATCCCAGCTTGAGAGTGTCTTTTCTAGCACATTTTTCAGCCCGGGAGGCTGGGGATGGTGTGAGGCAGTCTTAATGTTTTCAGACTTGTACAGCTTCTTCTTGAGCTTGGTCCTCAGGTCATCAACACTTGTTCCGCCTTTGTGCCCCAGGAGATGCTGAGGGGGATCTGAACTGGTTCTGGAATTGTCCAGGCTGCTGACATCACCCTCAGTGCTCAGGCTCAGGACAACCGCAAGTGTTACAGTTCCATGATCTCCCACTGAAGGCTCCTTGGGCTTGAGGCACAACACTGGCCTGGTGTTCAGCTTTCTGGGTTGTTCCACGTCCGTTATTGCTCCCCGTGTCCGTAGCAGACTTGTGTGAGCTGGAGAAAAGCAAGAGAGCAGATCAGCAGCTCGGCACAAACACAGGCTCAGAGGCTAGCCCGGGCAGCCCGACCTCGTCTCAAAGCCAGGCAGCGCGAGAGCAGAGTGGGGGATGTGCTGTGGAGAGGAGAAGACCCCTTCAATCCATTCCATTATCGCCTTGGGGCAGGGCAGAGCAGAGAGCTCCTTCTTTCCTGGTGTCTCCTGGGGCTCTGGATGGGAGGGAAAGATCCCTGAGGAATGGGTTTGTGTAGGAGAGTTTCCCACAGCTCCAGATGAGCCAGGCTTGGGTTGCTCTGCAGGGGTCAGTGAGGAGCCAGAGACCCCAGAGGAAAGACCAGCACGACTGGCAGGGGAGAAAAGCCCAGGGATACCTTTGCTGCAGGGCCCTTCCCAACAGCAACAGCAGCAGCTCAAGTTGTTCCACCATGAAAAGCTTCCTCAAGGGCACCAGAGCTCTGGGGCTGTGCTATGGGAAAGCTGGGGCTGAGGCAGTGAGAGAACCGAGCTCCCTGGGGACCTTGTGAAACCTGGCTGTATCTGTTTGCAGAAGTGCAGCCTCGCCCTGCTGTGGATGGATGTTCTCTGCCCCGTGCCCAGCTCGAGCAGGACGCTGCTTTGCTCCCCCTGCACAGGCCAACGAGGGCTTAATGGTGCTTGGTGGTCACCCTGCAGAGCACATCGGGGGCCCTGCCCTTTTCCCTGAGGGTGGGCAGTGCAGGAGGTGCCAGTGAGCTGTTCCTTCTCCAGACATTATGTGACACGCAAGATTTGTACAGTCAGCAGGAACTTTTCAACCCAAGGTGTTTGTCCAAGTCCTGTACTCCAAGGGGAGATCAGGACCCCCCAAGACGGGGCAGTGCTGCAGCATCTCCCCCGGCTCAAGAGAAGTGTCAGATTTGAGCTCCCCGCCAGCCCCTCCGGACACCAACCGCACTGCGGGGCGCTGGTGCTGCACAGCTTCTCGCAGAAGAACTGGATGCTCCTGCACGGGCTCTCGGCGAGCGGACGCTCCTGGCACAGGCAGCAGGTCACATCCTTGGGCACTTGGCTAAAGACAAGAGGGGATTCTTGCAGGAACACGCCGCCACCCAATCCATGGCTCCGAGCCCAACTCGGGGAACACACGGATACCACACATGGGGCTTGTGCTTCACTGTGTGCCCCAGTCCTGGGAAAGTCCCCGCACTCCCAATGCAAAACATTCCAAAGGGGATTTTATCCTGCAAAGTGCAACGGCTCCCAAAGTACCATGGGACACAGACATGCACCCGCCTGCCTGGAGCTCAAAGTCCCCTTTGAGAAGCCTGCAGCAAGCCACACAAAAGGTGTATCTGAGCTGCTGAGTTTTCGCAGGTACTCAGAAGGAAACAGCAACTCTTGAGCTTACTGGGCTTCTTCTGCCTTTGTGGCACACGGATTTCTTCCCCAAGCAGAGCCCTTGTCCCAGTACTCGGGGCCTACTGGCAGATGGGGCTCAATCCCACACACTCACAGGGTTTCCAAGCTCAACGTGGTCTGCAGGAGCAGCAGCAGCGTCTGCGAAGTCACTTGGGTGGCACTCAGGTCTCTGCAAGCATTGGAAAGACCTCCTTAAATTCTCGGGATTTGCTGCTGCACCTGCGCTACTTTCCTGAGAACAGGGCACTCGAGAGTGACACAGATCTCTGTTGATGTGCTCCAAAGGAGCCAATACTTACAGAGAGCTCAGTGAGGGCAGCTTGAAGAAGGCATCGTCAGCAACGACAGCCAGCGGGTTATGGCTGAGGATGCTGAGAAACAAGAGAGATCTGTCAGGGCTGATGGCAAGGCCGTGAGCTGGCTCACGTGCCGGGCACGTGGGGATGGCCCGGCCGCTTTGAAGGAAGCCCTGCAGGAGATGAGCCGGGCGGGGGAAAGGGCCTTTGCAGCTGCACGCTCCTGCTGCTCCCTGGCTGACACCCACAGGCGCAATCAGGACTTTGCAGAGGGCAAAGCTGCTCTTGCCTAGTGACCGTGCAGAGACCCTGCAGAGACTCGCCCTGCCGTGCCTTTCGCCCTGGTGCCACTTACAGCTCCTGGAGAAAGCGCATGCCATGCCAGGCCTGGAAAGTGCCGCTGCGGATGTGCGTGAGGCCATTCCCAGAGAGGTTTCTGGGGAAAGAGGAGGTCACACAAAGGAATCGGGCCTGTCCTACGGGAAGAGGGGGGGAAAGCAGCATCCCTTGGGAGGAAAGGTGCAAATGGAAGGTGAAAGAGGGAGAAAAGTGCTGCTTGCTGAGTGTTTGTAGCCTGTCCAGGAGGGAAAGTGAAGAGCACAAGTGCTGACTCTATTTCTGTCCCAGGATGCGGCCAAGGCTGCAAGAAGTGGCTGCTCTGATGGCTGCGTGTGGATAAGCCCACTGGGATGTGTGCCCCTGGCGTGGCTGTCCAGCCATCAGCATTGAGCTGTGCAGCTAAGCTGGGCTCTGAGCAGGGCAGATTTAGGAAGTGTGGGGAAAAGAACGGGAGCATTTTCCAACGCAGGAAGGGTGCCCAATGCAAAGAGTGCGCTAAAACCATCAGAAAGGAACTTGATCACTCACAGAAGCTTCAGGAAAGGCAGTGGCTCAAAAGCCCGTTCCTCAATGGACAGGATCTCATTGCAGGACAAATCCCTGTTGCAGTCACAACACCAAATGTCACTTCCATTTGCCCTTTGGCTTTTCCTTGCCTCTGCAGCCCGGATCCCAGGAGGGACAAAGGCCACGTGCTGCCCACAGCTGCGTCTGGGCTGAGCAGCGGGGCCCCAGGGAGGGGCAGGCAGGAGTCCCTGGCCGTGGGCAGGGCACGGTGCTTACAGGTGCTTCAGCAGGAACAGCCCCTCCAGGGAATGGCTCTTCACTGCCCGCAGCTCATTGTCCCTGAGCACTCTGCAAGGGGACACAGGGACATTGTGAGGGTGGCCACTGGCCAGCAGCAAATGGCATTGTCATGGGAAAATCTCCTGCTGCAGGCATCGTCCCCACTACTGGCCAGAGCAGGCATTTGTTCCTGGCTGGCTGGAGCTGAGAACAGCTTGATCCCTGGACAAACAGACACAGGGACAGTGCCCTGGGCTGCAAGAGACGCGGCTCATGGCACATCCTGCCATGCTGGTGTTGTGAATAAATTCACAAGTTAGCCCAGTTTCACCAAAAAGTTATTGTCCGTCAGTTGATAAATTGTTAATTGAGTTAATTGAAGTTCCACCAAAAAGTTATTGTTTGTTGATAAATTGTTAATTGAGTTAATGTTGTGCCCCAGTTCAGCTGTAATGTTGATTCCCCTATCCCTCGGTCGTGTATCTCCCTTCTGCTCATCGGGTATTGTTGCTACTGTTTCTGCATGGCACCAGGGGAGGTGACATCATAGGACTTCTATGCAAAGTGCAAAATAAGGGATTATGGGTACCATTCAGGTAAATAAATCCCCTATAAAACGAGCCAGCTGAAGTTCCAACGAGCCAAGATGGTTTAGCTATATTGGGAACTGTCTCCTGGAACTGCACGCATGACACCCAGGATCCTCACCATGATAAGAAGAGTGACCGGTCGGAAACGGGACCCTAGACAGCGAACCAAAGATTGTCTTCCTAGGGGACTCCTGTGAGGACGGAATCCCCAGCTCTGCTCTTCGGGGACAAAGCTGCATTGAACCTCCTCCTCGGTGTCGTCATATGGGAGCAGTGGTGATGTGTGCGCACCCCATGAGCACCACCCCACAAATAAAGAGCTGATTCTTAATAAAGGTCTTTCAAAGGGAGCTGGTCTCCTGGCCCATTCACTTCACTGGGAAGCCCTGGTGATTCACACCTGTCCTTGCAGAGCAGCCGAGCTTTGAATTCCAATGGAAATGGGTGGTGTCTGTTGGGGCTGCGGCTGCTGCAAGCCCAGAGCTAAGGATGGAAAAGACCCAAACTCCTGTCATTTGAAACGCTGCAGGGCACTTACAAGGTCTCGGTCCACGGGTAGTCCTTCCAGGCTTGTTTTCCAACAGCAGCAATGGAGTTGCCAGTGAAATCTCTGCATAGAAACAGAAGAGCCCGGCCCCTGTCAGGAAAACCCATTTCCGTGCCAATGGGCTGCTGAGCTGAAAGCGGGCTTTGCCTGCAGAAGGCCCAGCGTGCCCAGCTTCATGCTCATGCTGAGCTCGGGCCCCCAAAGCCCCCCTGTCCACGGCCAGGGATTCCCCCGGGTGTCCCACATGGGGTTTGCAGCACCAGGGAGCCAAGGAGGGGCAGCTGCAGGGCTCTGTGGGGCGGCGGGACTCACACGACGGCGAGGGCCCAGCGGCGGCTGGCCGGGGGCACGGTGGCCAGGCCGGCGTGCCGGCAGTCCAGCCGCCCACACCCTGGGCAGCGGCAGGGCTGTGGGCAGAGATCCTTGGCCACTCCTGGCGAGGGGTCCAGTGCCAGCAGCAGGGCCAGCAGGAGCAGAGCACGCACGAGACAAGCCTTCAGGACCATGGTGATGTAGGACTGGCTGCAGTCACCTGGGATGCAGGCCTGAGACATAGCTGTGGCAGTTCCTGTGTCACAGTGGGGCTGCCAACGTCACAGTGCTCCTTCTCATGTCTCTGTAGCAACGCTGGTGTCACCGTGCTGCTGCTTGACATCAGAGGTTGCAGCAAACCCGAGTTTGGGCGATGCTGTCCCCAAATGACTCTGTCTCGGAGCCACCCATCTGCAGAATGGTGGAATGGATTGGTTTGGAAGGGGCCTTAAGGATGAGCTACCCCTGCCATGGGCAGTGACACTTTCCACTATCCCAGGTTGCTCCAAGGCCTGTTCCAGCCTGGCCTGGGACACTGCCAGGGATGCAGGGGCAGCCACTGCTGCTCTGGGCATGCTGTGCCAGGGCCCCCCGACCCTCACAGGGAAGAATTTCTCCCGAACACACGATCTGACCCTGCTGCCTGTCACTGTGAAGCTCTTCCCATTTTTATTTGGTTTTGCATCCAGGTTTTTTTAGTGTGCATTGATAAGGGGGACTTTGGGCAGCTTCTGTGAGATGGTGCCAGAACCTTCCCCTATATCCGTTTAAGCCAGCGCCAGTGGGCTCCTGATTGGACCTCCCTCTCATGAAGGCTAAGCCCTTTTGAAATTGTGGTAACATACTTGGGTTAAGATATCTAAGAAGGGCAACATAATAACTTATGTGCAGTGCACCCCAAGAGCTGGCACATTTATCCGTCTCTGCAGAGAGGGTGTTACAGGCAACCACGAGCTCAGGACACCCAGAGAAGGCATCAGTCCCTCAGGGTTTTCCTCATCACTTGTGGCAATGTTTCTTCTTGCCTTCAATATAAATGAAGTTTGTCCTTTTTCTCCTGGTGTTGCTGATGTATTTGTAAAAGCACTTTCTGGTCTTCCTTATGGCATTGGCCAAATTCAATTTGAGATTGTCGTGGGGTGAGAGGAGAAAACACTCATCAAATACCATCAAGGACAAAACAGGCTTGACTTAATGATATAAAATGAATTTATGACTAACACAATCAGAGCAGAATAATGAGAAATAAGCCCTTAAAAACACCTTCCCCCACCTCTCCCGCCTTCCCAGCTCTACCACTTACCCCAGCAGCATAAGGAGACAGGGAATGGGGGTTATGGCTACAGTTCCTACAGCTCCCAGGGAGACAAATTGTTCCCCTGCTGCTATGTGAGGTCCTTCCCATGGGAGATAGATCTCCAGGAACTTCTCCAACATGGCTCCAACTCACAAACAGAAGCTCACTGCAAACTTCTACAATGTGAGTCCATCCCACAGGCAATAGTCCTCCACAAACTGCTGCAACATGGGTCACTCTTCTACAGGTGCAGTCCTCCAAGGACAGACTGCTCCAGCCTGGGAGCAGGGCCCCTGTCTCCACGGGTCTCCCACAGGATCATAGCTTCCTCCAGCTATCCACCTGCCCTGGTGCAGGGTTCCTCCACAGGATGCAGGTGGATATCTGCTCCCTTGTGGAACTCCATGGTCTGCAGGGGCATAGCTGCCTCACCACGATCTCACCATGGCCTGCAGAAGAATCTCGGCTCCAGTGCCTGAAGCACTTCCGGCCCCTCCTTCTCCACTACAGTTGGTATCTGAAGGTTGTTCTCCTCCTATGTTCTCACAGCTGATCTTCTCTAGTCAAAACTAAAACTGCGACACAACTCGATTTTTGTTTCTTCTTAAAACTATTAAGACAAAGGTATAAGTGCTATTTCTAACTGGCCCACTCTTGGCCACCGGCACATCCATCTTTGGAGCCATCAAGCAGTGGTTCTTCCAGACACGGCGAAAGCTGGAAGTTTCCAGAAGCGACTTACACAGGAAATCTCTAAGACTCTGTGCCACCCTGACCCAAGCGCTGGTGGAGCTGCCCCGACCCGAGATTTTGGAAGATTCCCCTGCTGCCTCGAGCAGGGACCTGTTTCCATTTCCCTGTCACCTCGGCCAGCCCTGCTGCCACTGCCTGGCTCTGGCACTGCCAGCAGCTCAAGAAGTGCACGAGCTCCCTCTGGGTCACCATGTGCCATATTCTGCCTATGGCTCACTGAAAAGTGCAAAGCACGGAAGGATTCTTCTCGGGGCGGCCGATAAGGACAAAGCCAAACTCCTGGAGGAGGGAACTGTCAGCCTTCATGCTTGACCCAGCATGGACATCTCTTCCCAATCTGCTCCCTCTCGTGCATCAATTCTTTGGGGTCTTCCCCAGATTCAGAGGTGCATTCCCGCAGCTGTTGCTTCCCTCGGCATTGTCTGTGCCCTTCTGTCTGCCGGTGCCCAACTGCCGGCCTGGACTGCTGGTGCAGCTACAACGAGCATCACCCGGCACCGTCAGTCACCTCCCTGCTGCTCAGCACTTGCCTTTCCCTTGCAGGGCCCTGCTTCAGTGGCAACACGGCTTCCCATTCCAACGAGGCCTTCCTGGATGTCTCTTTGGATGACAGAGGAAGAGGCTTTGCAGTAGTGCTTCTAAAACCTCTCAAGCTGCTTGTAGCTTTCCAGGGTCAAGACTTTTATGTTCCAAATGTCTGCTGCAAGGACAAGAGCTCTGGGGGGTTGGTGGGAAGGGGAATGACCGGTGTCCTCCTGCAGGGGCCATGGCACCCGTGTCCCTGTGGTGCTGGCTTGGAGCTGCACAAGCGGCACTGTCCCCTCTGCACCGCGGAGGTTTCCACCTGCTCCTCCTTCCCTTTAACCTCCTTCACACCCACCTGCCTCCCTTGCAGGGAGACTGACGGTTGCATTGCTGTACCTCCTGCTGACAGGCTGCTGTCATTGAGCAGAATCGTTTTCTCAGGGAGGTTGAATGCACACGCATGAAACGCCCCTTTGGACAATATGGCTCAGAATAGCCTTCAAATAGTGTCAGCGTGTGGAAGACAGGAAACACAGACATCAGGGAGGAATTTCTTCCTGGAAGAGCTGGACAGGCCTTGGAAGGGGCTGCCCAAGGAGGTGGTGGACTCCCCATGCCTGGTCGTGCCCAAGGAACGGCTGCAGGTGGCACGGAGTACTCTGGCCTGGCTGCCAACGTGGGGATGGGGCACAGCTGGACTCGCTGAAGGCGGAGGTGTTTTCCATGGTCAGCGACGCTGAGCCTCCGCGACTCTGTGCCCACGGCCCCAGGCCGCCCTGCCCCAAGCGCTGGCGGAGCCGCCCCGGCCCGAGCTCTTGGCCCGCGCGTTTCTCCTCGGGCCGGGGGGGCCGCTGTCGGTGCCGCGGCCCGGAGCCGGAGCTGCCTGTGCGGCGGAGCGGCCGCGCTTCCCGCCCGGGGCCGGGGCGCCTCTCCGGGCGCTGCTTGCGGGACCGCGCCGGCCTTGCCACAGCTGCCCAAGGCTTCCTTCGCACGGGGGTCGATGCCGCTGCCGCCGCGCTGAGGCGGAGCTGCCCCGCGCTCTCTGCCGGCGCTAACGTGGCGCTGCGGCCGCGTCAAACTGGGAGCTCTGCCCTCAGTGTGCGGGCGCTGCCGCCTCCAGAGGCCGCCTGCCGCAGCGCTTCGCCTCAGGGAGTCGGCTGCAGCGGCGCTTCCAGCGGGCTCGTCCGGCCGCCGCCGCTGCTGTTCCCGGCGCGCTGAGGCGGCGCTGCCTCCCCTCAGGCTCCCAGCGCTTCCCGCCATTGGCGCCGCGGCTCCCTCACGCTCTCCAAGCCGACATTCGCGCAGCTTCTTTCGGGAAGCTCCCCTCGCTCTCTCAGCGCCGTGCGCGGGCCTTCGGCCCTTGCTGCATGCCCGCTGCCCACCCAAGGCGCTGTCACCGCCCTGCGCAAGTGCACGGCGCAGAGAAAAGACAGCGAAAGGCTCCTGAGTTTCCAGAGAGAGAGGGAGACATCTCTCCCTCATCACCGTCACTGACGCAACTGGCAGAACTAGGGGATATTAACTTCATTTATTACCAACAACATCAGAGCACGATGAGGAAAAGGAAAAGAAATTCCAACACCACCTGTTGCCCCATACAAAAAGCGGTCCACACAAACCAAATGAAAATGGGAAGAGCTTCACAGTGACAGGCAGCAGGGTCAGATCGTGTGTTCGGGAGAAATTCTTCCCTGTGAGGGTCGGGGGGCCCTGGCACAGCATGCCCAGAGCAGCAGTGGCTGCCCCTGCATCCCTGGCAGTGTCCCAGGCCAGGCTGGAACAGGCCTTGGAGCAACCTGGGATAGTGGAAAGTGTCACTGCCCATGGCAGGGGTAGCTCATCCTTAAGGCCCCTTCCAAACCAATCCATTCCACCATTCTGCAGATGGGTGGCTCCGAGACAGAGTCATTTGGGGACAGCATCGCCCAAACTCGGGTTTGCTGCAACCTCTGATGTCAAGCAGCAGCACGGTGACACCAGCGTTGCTACAGAGACATGAGAAGGAGCACTGTGACGTTGGCAGCCCCACTGTGACACAGGAACTGCCACAGCTATGTCTCAGGCCTGCATCCCAGGTGACTGCAGCCAGTCCTGCCTCGCCATGGACCTGGTGACACGTCTTGTGCGTGCTCTGCTCCTGCTGGCCCTGCTGCTGGCACTGGACCCCTCGCCAGGAGTGGCCAAGGATCTCTGCCCACAGCCCTGCCGCTGCCCAGGGTGTGGGCGGCTGGACTGCCGGCACGCCGGCCTGGCCACCGTGCCCCCGGCCAGCCGCCGCTGGGCCCTCGCCGTCGTGTGAGTCCCGCCGCCCCACAGAGCCCTGCAGCTGCCCCTCCTTGGCTCCCTGGTGCTGCAAACCCCATGTGGGACACCCGGGGGAATCCCTGGCCGTGGACAGGGGGGCTTTGGGGGCCCAAGCTCAGCATGAGCATGAGGCTGGGCACGCTGGGCCTTCTGCAGGCAAAGCCCGCTTTCAGCTCAGCAGCCCATTGGCACGGAAATGGGTTTTCCTGACAGGGGCCGGGCTCTTCTGTTTCTATGCAGAGATTTCACTGGCAACTCCATTGCTGCTGTTGGAAAACAAGCCTGGAAGGACTACCCGTGGACCGAGACCTTGTAAGTGCCCTGCAGCGTTTCAAATGACAGGAGTTTATGTCTTTTCCATCCTTAGCTCTGGGCTTGCAGCAGCCGCAGCCCCAACAGACACCACCCGTTTCCATTGGAATTCAAAGCTCGGCTGCTCTGCAAGGATGGGTGTGAATCACCAGGGCTTCCCAGCATGGCAAGACATGCCATGAGCCGCGTCTCTTGCAGCCCAGGGTACTGTCCCTGTGTCTGTTTGTCCAGGGATCAAGCTGTTCTCAGCTCCAGCCAGCCAGGAGCAAATGCCTGCTCTGGCCAGTAGTGGGGACGATGCCTGCAGCAGGAGATTTTCCCATGACAATGCCATTTGCTGCTGGCCAGTGGCCACCCTCACAATGTCCCTGTGTCCCCTTGCAGAGTGCTCAGGGACAATGAGCTGCGGGCAGTGAAGAGCCATTCCCTGGAGGGGCTGTTCCTGCTGAAGCACCTGTAAGCACCGTGCCCTGCCCACGGCCAGGGACTCCTGCCTGCCCCTCCCTGGGGCCCCGCTGCTCAGCCCAGACGCAGCTGTGGGCAGCACGTGGCCTTTGTCCCTCCTGGGATCCGGGCTGCAGAGGCAAGGAAAAGCCAAAGGGCAAATGGAAGTGACATTTGGTGTTGTGACTGCAACAGGGATTTGTCCTGCAATGAGATCCTGTCCATTGAGGAACGGGCTTTTGAGCCACTGCCTTTCCTGAAGCTTCTGTGAGTGATCAAGTTCCTTTCTGATGGTTTTAGCGCACTCTTTGCATTGGGCACCCTTCCTGCGTTGGAAAATGCTCCCGTTCTTTTCCCCACACTTCCTAAATCTGCCCTGCTCAGAGCCCAGCTTAGCTGCACAGCTCAATGCTGATGGCTGGACAGCCACGCCAGGGGCACACATCCCAGTGGGCTTATCCACACGCAGCCATCAGAGCAGCCACTTCTTGCAGCCTTGGCCGCATCCTGGGACAGAAATAGAGTCAGCACTTGTGCTCTTCACTTTCCCTCCTGGACAGGCTACAAACACTCAGCAAGCAGCACTTTTCTCCCTCTTTCACCTTCCATTTGCACCTTTCCTCCCAAGGGATGCTGCTTTCCCCCCTCTTCCCGTAGGACAGGCCCGATTCCTTTGTGTGACCTCCTCTTTCCCCAGAAACCTCTCCGGGAATGGCCTCACGCACATCCGCAGCGGCACTTTCCAGGCCTGGCATGGCATGCGCTTTCTCCAGGAGCTGTAAGTGGCACCAGGGCGAAAGGCACGGCAGGGCGAGTCTCTGCAGGGTCTCTGCACGGTCACTAGGCAAGAGCAGCTTTGCCCTCTGCAAAGTCCTGATTGCGCCTGTGGGTGTCAGCCAGGGAGCAGCAGGAGCGTGCAGCTGCAAAGGCCCTTTCCCCCGCCCGGCTCATCTCCTGCAGGGCTTCCTTCAAAGCGGCCGGGCCATCCCCACGTGCCCGGCACGTGAGCCAGCTCACGGCCTTGCCATCAGCCCTGACAGATCTCTCTTGTTTCTCAGCATCCTCAGCCATAACCCGCTGGCTGTCGTTGCTGACGATGCCTTCTTCAAGCTGCCCTCACTGAGCTCTCTGTAAGTATTGGCTCCTTTGGAGCACATCAACAGAGATCTGTGTCACTCTCGAGTGCCCTGTTCTCAGGAAAGTAGCGCAGGTGCAGCAGCAAATCCCGAGAATTTAAGGAGGTCTTTCCAATGCTTGCAGAGACCTGAGTGCCACCCAAGTGACTTCGCAGACGCTGCTGCTGCTCCTGCAGACCACGTTGAGCTTGGAAACCCTGTGAGTGTGTGGGATTGAGCCCCATCTGCCAGTAGGCCCCGAGTACTGGGACAAGGGCTCTGCTTGGGGAAGAAATCCGTGTGCCACAAAGGCAGAAGAAGCCCAGTAAGCTCAAGAGTTGCTGTTTCCTTCTGAGTACCTGCGAAAACTCAGCAGCTCAGATACACCTTTTGTGTGGCTTGCTGCAGGCTTCTCAAAGGGGACTTTGAGCTCCAGGCAGGCGGGTGCATGTCTGTGTCCCATGGTACTTTGGGAGCCGTTGCACTTTGCAGGATAAAATCCCCTTTGGAATGTTTTGCATTGGGAGTGCGGGGACTTTCCCAGGACTGGGGCACACAGTGAAGCACAAGCCCCATGTGTGGTATCCGTGTGTTCCCCGAGTTGGGCTCGGAGCCATGGATTGGGTGGCGGCGTGTTCCTGCAAGAATCCCCTCTTGTCTTTAGCCAAGTGCCCAAGGATGTGACCTGCTGCCTGTGCCAGGAGCGTCCGCTCGCCGAGAGCCCGTGCAGGAGCATCCAGTTCTTCTGCGAGAAGCTGTGCAGCACCAGCGCCCCGCAGTGCGGTTGGTGTCCGGAGGGGCTGGCGGGGAGCTCAAATCTGACACTTCTCTTGAGCCGGGGGAGATGCTGCAGCACTGCCCCGTCTTGGGGGGTCCTGATCTCCCCTTGGAGTACAGGACTTGGACAAACACCTTGGGTTGAAAAGTTCCTGCTGACTGTACAAATCTTGCGTGTCACATAATGTCTGGAGAAGGAACAGCTCACTGGCATCTCCTGCACTGCCCACCTTCAGGGAAAAGGGCAGGGCCCCCGATGTGCTCTGCAGGGTGACCACCAAGCACCATTAAGCCCTCGTTGGCCTGTGCAGGGGGAGCAAAGCAGCGTCCTGCTCGAGCTGGGCACGGGGCAGAGAACATCCATCCACAGCAGGGCGAGGCTGCACTTCTGCAAACAGATACAGCCAGGTTTCACAAGGTCCCCAGGGAGCTCGGTTCTCTCACTGCCTCAGCCCCAGCTTTCCCATAGCACAGCCCCAGAGCTCTGGTGCCCTTGAGGAAGTTTTTCATGGCGGAACAACTTGAGCTGCTGCTGTTGCTGTTGGGAAGGGCCCTGCAGCAAAGGTATCCCTGGGCTTTTCTCCCCTGCCAGTCGTGCTGGTCTTTCCTCTGGGGTCTCTGGCTCCTCACTGACCCCTGCAGAGCAACCCAAGCCTGGCTCATCTGGAGCTGTGGGAAACTCTCCCACACAAACCCATTCCTCAGGGATCTTTCCCTCCCATCCAGAGCCCCAGGAGACACCAGGAAAGAAGGAGCTCTCTGCTCTGCCCTGCCCCAAGGCGATAATGGAATGGATTGAAGGGGTCTTCTCCTCTCCACAGCACATCCCCCACTCTGCTCTCGCGCTGCCTGGCTTTGAGACGAGGTCGGGCTGCCCGGGCTAGCCTCTGAGCCTGTGTTTGTGCCGAGCTGCTGATCTGCTCTCTTGCTTTTCTCCAGCTCACACAAGTCTGCTACGGACACGGGGAGCAATAACGGACGTGGAACAACCCAGAAAGCTGAACACCAGGCCAGTGTTGTGCCTCAAGCCCAAGGAGCCTTCAGTGGGAGATCATGGAACTGTAACACTTGCGGTTGTCCTGAGCCTGAGCACTGAGGGTGATGTCAGCAGCATGGACAATTCCAGAACCAGTTCAGATCCCCCTCAGCATCTCCTGGGGCACAAAGGCGGAACAAGTGTTGATGACCTGAGGACCAAGCTCAAGAAGAAGCTGTACAAGTCTGAGAGCATCAAGACTGTGAAAAGCATTGTCTCACATCATCCCCAGCCTGCCGGGCTGAAAGATGTGCTAGAAAAGACACTCTCAAGCTGGGATCTCAAGAAGCAGGACTCACGTTTAAACTGGCAAGCACTGAACCCTTGGGACCTACCTGGTGACTTAAACCAGCCAAAGAAGGAGCACAGCCAGTACAGGGTTGGACAGAATCAGCTTTTCTTCCAACTCTGGAGACCTCTGAAAGTGGAGCCAAAGCCCAGAGCTGACCAGGGTCTCAACAGGAACCTGGATTTTCTCTCTGACCCGTTGGTTCAGAGCCGCCCCACTGCGAGCAGCAGGGGAAAGGCCACGGCTGAAGAGGTGCATTCCTATCTAGGTGGGCATCCTCTGATCATCCCTGACACCATAAACAGATACCGGACGCAACAGAAAGAAGGCTCCATGTTCCTCAATAAACCTTGGAACCCCGAAAGTCCAGACCTTGCACCAGTTCCAGGAGAACTCTTGGAAACCACCATCGATCATCAGCTGCGCTTGCTGGTACCGGACAAAGGGCTGCAGAGGTTCATGCTCCACATGGAGCGAGCCCTGAGGGTGGACTGCATGCTGCCCCAGCTCCAGCTGGCCTGTGCCAAGATGGTCTCGAAGACCGGGCTGCTTCTAAAGATGCTTAGTGAGAGGCAAGAGAACCAGGGAGTCTCTGATCACATGGACCTGCAAGAGAGTACCTCCAGATACATGACCTTGGGGGAGGACAAGCAACTCACAGGGGAGGTAGGAGAGCTGCTGGGCACTGCTGCATGTGGCCTTCTGGCCAGGAGAGAATGGCAGGAGTAATCCTCTTACCACCGTCATCTTCTTTCCTTTTCTCTGAACAGAAACCAGAGCACACAGAGGAAATGGTCATGCTTGTGGTTTTGTTATCTCTCTTCATTATCATCGGTGTGATGCTGCCAATCTTCTTCTACGTAAGCCAATATCTTGTTTGACACACAGCTGTCTGTCTTGTAGCTGGAGTGCCCAGGTGATGAGTCCCGGGTGCCACTGCAGATGCCCCTGCAAGTGCTGGGTACCACTGGAGATGTTTCTTCCAAGCCTGGCAGCTTCCACAGTACCAGGCTCAGCAGGGTTCAGAGTGCCTTGGGAAGCTTGTCCTGCCTTCTGTCCCCACTCTCCTCAGCTCTGCTTTGCTCTTCTACCTTCAGCCACACAGCAATGAGAGCTTTTGCCCTCTCCTGTTTGGCACAATATTACAGGAAAACCAGTGTTACAAATCTCCCACTTTCCATCCCCAGAAGCGCTGCCGACCTTGTGAGCTTGACTGCCAACCCTGTCACACCGGGATCTTGTGCCTGAGAAGGTAACTGCTGCCTCCCCATGCCCACTGCTGTGCCACCAAGAGTCTCTGCTGTGCAGAGAAACTCCTCCTGGAGCCTTGCGGCCACGCTGGTGCCGCTGCCCACGACTCCCCTGGCTGTGTTTCAAACACATCGCGTTTGGGGGAGCCCCGGGATAGGGGGTCCTGAGCTCCTGAGCCAGGAGCTCCCAGCCCAACCAGCCTTTCCCACGCCGGCACCGGGATGGATGTCCTGGGCTCCGGTGTACTCCCAAATTTCTGTGAGCACAAGCACTACCTCTCTGTTCCGAGAACAGCCTTGTCTGCTGATGGCTCTGCCCTATTTTTCCCCACTCCGTCCCCACAGTGGCTGGTGAAGAACTCACTGCCATCCTCTCCAGTTGCCTTTTGCATGCAGGGCTCATTCCCAGCTACTGCAGCCGTTGCCATCCCTGCTGGGGCTCCCCATCTTCCTTGGGCTCTGTTGACACACCCCCTTGAGTAGAGAGAGGTGCTGGCACCTGCTGCAGCCCTCCCTGGCCAAACCTCCCTGCTCACGGGCCGGCAGCAGGGACCGCTGGGGATGCGATGCCCAGAAGGCTTTTTTTCTCCCCATTGACCTTGCACGCTCCATTGGTGTGCAGCCCTGGAAATGTCACTTCCCGACTCCTGCAGCGGCTGCTTCCCAGACAGGGCACAGCACAGGCAGCCCTGCTGCCCACAGCCTCCATCACCAGCTGCCTTCTCTTTTTATGCCTATTTTCCCTTTCTGTTTTTTTCAGGCTCTGTGTAAAACTGCCACAGAGAGGGAGGAAGGATAAAAAGATGGCACAGGATGTAGAGCAGAACAGGGCAGCGAGCTCCTCCCAGTGCTGCCCATCTTCCCAGCCTGCCCATACATCCTTAACTTTTTAAAGTCCTTCCTTTCCACGCCGCGTTCTGGATTTTTTCTCTGTTCAGGAAATCTGAAGTGCCATCGGTTCAAGGCATCACAGATTCCTATAAAAGTGACAGGAAATCATTTCAGGAAGAGACATAGTGTGAAGAACGCGAGCGACTGGAAGATTTTCAAGAGGCTGAAGATGTTAACGGGATGCCAACAATTCTTCACCTCTCATTTTAGTATAGGAACTGCTTAGGCTCTCGTTGGATGCTGTTTCATTGGCTGTTGCTAGTTCCTTGGTTGCTTTTTGCTTGGCTTTAATTTTCTTTTTGTCATGGCTGAGGGAAGCCCAAAGCCTGCTACAAGCAACCACGAGCTCGGGAAGGCAGCAGTACCTCAGCGTTTTCCTCGTCCCTTCTGGCAATGCTTCTCCCTGCATTCAATAAAAATGAAGTTTGTTCTCATTCCCCCTGGTGTTGCTGATGTCTTTGGAAAAGCAGTTTCTCTTCTCCCTTATGGCATTGGCCAAATTCAGTTCCAGCTGGGCCCCTGCCTTTCTACCTTTCTCCCTGCATGCCCCAAGAACATCCCTGCCCTTCTCCTGCGGTGCTGCCCTTCTTCCAAAGCTGCACATTGTGTGTTTGCCCTGAGTGCCAGCCAAAGCTTCCTGCTCAGCCCCTCTGCTTCCTCACCAGCTCGTCTTTGGGCACACGAGCATGGCCTGTTCCTGCCTGTGCCTTCAAGGATTTCTCCTTGCACAATGGTCAGCCTCCCTGGACCCTTGTGCCCCTCAGGACAGTCCCCAGGGAGCCTCTCAAGCAGCGTGGCCCGGGCAGCCCCTCCAACCTGGATGGACCTTTGTCCACACGGGCATTGCTCCGGCCCCAGAGTCCCAGAGCCTCCCCTGTGCTGTGTACAGGGATCCAGGGAGAAGATTCCCCTGCTGCCTCGAGCAGGGACCTGTTTCCATTTCCCTGTCACCTCGGCCAGCCCTGCTGCCGCTGCCTGGCTCTGGCACTGCCAGCAGCTCAAGAAGTGCACGAGCTCCCTCTGGGTCACCATGTGCCATATTCTGCCTATGGCTCACTGAAAAGTGCAAAGCATGGAAGGATTCTTCTCGGGGCGGCCGATAAGGACAAAGCCAAACTCCTGGAGGAGGGAACTGTCAGCCTTCATGCTTGACCCAGCATGGACATCTCTTCCCAATCTGCTCCCTCTCGTGCATCAATTCTTTGGGGTCTTCCCCAGATTCAGAGGTGCATTCCCGCAGCTGTTGCTTCCCTCGGCATTGTCTGTGCCCTTCTGTCTGCCGGTGCCCAACTGCCGGCCTGGACTGCTGGTGCAGCTACAACGAGCATCACCCGGCACCGTCAGTCACCTCCCTGCTGCTCAGCACTTGCCTTTCCCTTGCAGGGCCCTGCTTCAGTGGCAACACGGCTTCCCATTCCAACGAGGCCTTCCTGGATGTCTCTTTGGATAACAGAGGAAGAGGCTTTGCAGTAGTGCTTCTAAAACCTCTCAAGCTGCTTGTAGCTTTCCAGGGTCAAGACTTTTATGTTCCAAATGTCTGCTGCAAGGACAAGAGCTCTGGGGGGTTGGTGGGAAGGGGAATGACCGGTGTCCTCCTGCAGGGGCCATGGCACCCGTGTCCCTGTGGTGCTGGCTTGGAGCTGCACAAGCGGCACTGTCCCCTCTGCACCGCGGAGGTTTCCACCTGCTCCTCCTTCCCTTTAACCTCCTTCACACCCACCTGCCTCCCTTGCAGGGAGACTGACGGTTGCATTGCTGTACCTCCTGCTGACAGGCTGCTGTCATTGAGCAGAATCGTTTTCTCAGGGAGGTTGAATGCACACGCATGAAACGCCCCTTTGGACAATATGGCTCAGAATAGCCTTCAAATAGTGTCAGCGTGTGGAAGACAGGAAACACAGACATCAGGGAGGAATTTCTTCCTGGAAGAGCTGGACAGGCCTTGGAAGGGGCTGCCCAAGGAGGTGGTGGACTCCCCATGCCTGGTCGTGCCCAAGGAACGGCTGCAGGTGGCACGGAGCGCTCTGGCCTGGCTGCCAACGTGGGGATGGGGCACAGCTGGACTCGCTGAAGGCGGAGGTGTTTTCCATGGTCAGCGACACTGAGCCTCCGCGACTCTGTGCCCACGGCCGCAGGCCGCCCTGCCCCAAGCGCTGGCGGAGCCGCCCCGGCCCGAGCTCTTGGCCCGCGCGTTTCTCCTCGGGCCGGGGGGGCCGCTGTCGGTGCCGCGGCCCGGAGCCGGAGCTGCCTGTGCGGCGGAGCGGCCGCGCTTCCCGCCCGGGGCCGGGGCGCCTCTCCGGGCGCTGCTTGCGGGACCGCGCCGGCCTTGCCACAGCTGCCCAAGGCTTCCTTCGCACGGGGGTCGATGCCGCTGCCGCCGCGCTGAGGCGGAGCTGCCCCGCGCTCTCTGCCGGCGCTAACGTGGCGCTGCGGCCGCGTCAAACTGGGAGCTCTGCCCTCAGTGTGCGGGCGCTGCCGCCTCCAGAGGCCGCCTGCCGCAGCGCTTCGCCTCAGGGACTCGGCTGCAGCGGCGCTTCCAGCGGGCTCGTCCGGCCGCCGCCGCTGCTGTTCCCGGCGCGCTGAGGCGGCGCTGCCTCCCCTCAGGCTCCCAGCGCTTCCCGCCATTGGCGCCGCGGCTCCCTCACGCTCTCCAAGCCGACATTCGCGCAGCTTCTTTCGGGAAGCTCCCCTCGCTCTCCCAGCGCCGTGCAGTGTGGTGTTGTCGAACACATCGCGTTTTCAGGAGTCCCGGGAATGGGGCTCCCAGTCGAGAGCACTGGGCCCGCCATTGTTATAATTTTTGGAGCCTCCGTCGTCTTTGCCTGATATGACCCCGAGCATGGAGAGGTACTGCTCCCCCTGCAGCCTTCCCTGGGTAAACCTCCCTGTTTCTTGTCTTTGGTAGTGAGATTAAAGATTATCTTCTGTACAAATAATGTGATGTGTTAAAGTTATGAGTTTTAGCGCCTCTGAATTGTCTCCTAATGTCTCCCTGTTGCAGGCCCCAGACAGTTTGGCTCCTGAGATAGACAAGGGTCTGCACAAGGCTGAATGTTGGGGAAGATGAAATTGAAAAACCATATAAATATGATTGCCTGGCAAAAGATTTTCAGAACATGGAAACTATAAGCGAGATTGAAATGAAAGCCATCTTTGAGATTGTCCTGGTTTAGGGCAAATTTGGGGGGAAACCTCCGGAAGGAGCCCCCAGAAAGCAAACCCACGACTCCTCCCCCCACCACTGGGTTTGGGAAGAATTTCCTCAGAGAGGAGTGGAGATAAAAAGCCTGTTTATTTAACAAGCAAAACACTCCCCAGCACGAAAAAAATGAACATCAGATGACAAAAACTCTTTCACCGCTCTGAATGGATGACAAACTCAGAAAGTCTCTCCTGCGAGTGGTCGCCCAGTTATCGGTCTCTGGCGCTGGGGAATGACTGCTACAGATCACGAAATGCAGACTCCCGGTGTTTCTTGGTGTTTCCCAGGTCCCTGTCCGGAGCAGGTTCAGATGGTATTCAGGAAAGGGAAAGGAAAAAAAAAAAAAATACAGTCCAGGGAAAAAAAATTTGACTGCCTAGCTAAACTAACTAATAAGCAAAAGCAAAAGCAAGGGCAAAAGCAAAAAGTAGGAGCGAAAGCAAGCAGGCAAGCAAAGCAAGCAAAGCCTAGCCTCTCCTAAACACAGACCATGGGGGAGGTGAGCCGGCTGATAACGAGACAAAACAAACCTTCACTTTCAGAGTCAGTCCTGAAAGCACAGAACATAATACCAAGCACAAACAGAACACATGATTGCGGATACAAGCACCATAATGTCACCCTAGGACAGAGATACCAAGCCTTAGTTACTGAACAACTAGAAAACAATAGTATGGCCAGCTGAAAATAATCCCCTCTTGACTGAACAATGCCCTCTGCTTGCAGACAGGTCCAAAGGGCAGACAAGACCCTACTAGCTTGGCAGAGGGGGTCCAAAGAGTAGTTTCTAGGGTTTAAAGTGTAACACAGTATGGTAATGTAATGATTCTTATAGGCTGTATGTAAATGCTATACGATTTGTATCTTAATTGGTTAGTGAAAATTAGAATATTCCACACAGAAGAAGATTTAATGTATTGTAACGGGAAGCTCACTCTCTTGTGCTCCTACTTTACTCTCTTACTTCTCTTACTGCTCTTACTTCTTACCTCTTACTCCTTGCTCTCTCTTTACTCTTTTTACTCTTGCCCTCCTGCTCTCACAGGCCTGTTCCGAGCTGGGGCTGGCAGCTCCAAGCAGGGCCTTCTACCCACATTGCCCTTTGCAATAAACCACAAATTCCAACACTTGGCTTTAGAGATCTCTCCATCAGTCCCGACCGTCCTGACCACCCACAGCTCCTACAGCTGAACTTCTGAACTTTGGGGTAAAATGCCAGGTTCGGGGGGAATATCCAGCAGGTGCTTTGGGAAGGCTGCACCTTCCTGGTACCTCAGCAATGGGGAAAGGAAGAGGGCAACAAGCGGCTGGGAGTTTGGGACAAAAAGGAGGCTGAGACCTCTGAAACCCCGAGAGAGAAAACCCTGTGGGCATGTGCCTCCCTGGACTCTCTCTCTTTATTTGAACAAAGTTGAAGGACTGCTGTATCTCCTTTTTGGACATAAATCTCTGTCCTATTTGGATTGTCCTGACAGTTTTCAGGTTGTCTGTAAAACTGCAACAGAGATGGAGGAAGAACAAGTACAGGGATGCAGAACAGGTAAGGGCAGGAAGCAGATGCCAGTTCTGCTCCTCTCTCTGCACCACCTACTCTTCCTCACCTCTCCAAATCCTTCCATTCCATGGCAATTTCCAGGACTTGCCTGAGCTCAGTGAAGCTGAGTTGCTGTTGGTTCAATACATCATGGATGTATTTCCTTGACAAAGAGGAAGAGGAATTGCAGAAACAAATGCAGAAAGAGAACACAGATGTCTCTCAGGAAGAGACACGAAGTGAAGAACTCGAGTGAGGAGAAGAAGGCGGATGCCAACATTTCTTTTCCAGCTCCTGCACCTATATAGGAATTGCTGAACCTTTGATTCTAATCCTTGACTGTTATTCCCTTGTCTATTTCCTTAGATCCCAGTTCTGACCTTGGAGGCTATTTCCTTAGCTATTTCCTTACTAATATTTCTTTAACTCTCACTGAATGTTACTTCCTTCACAGTTCTTTCCTTGGATGTTATTTCCTAATAAATGCTGGTTTTGTGCAGCCAGAATATCCTGTGAGCAGGGAGAAATGTATGTGTATATTCAGGGCTGTGCTTATGTTTTTGTGTGTGTGCTCGTGTGTCTGGTGTCAGAAGCAGGACTCACGTTTGAGTTGGCAAGGATTAAACTCCTGGGATGGAGCTGGTGGATTAAACCTCACTGACAATGAAAACCCCATTGAATGAAAATTCTCCTTGTTCCTCCCATTTTTGCTGATGTATTTGTAAAAGCAGCTTCTCCTCTTCTCTTCTCTTCTCTTCTCTTCTCTTCTCTTCTCTTCTCTTCTCTTCTCTTCTCTTCTCTTCTCTTCTCTTCTCTTCTCTTCTCTTCTCTTCTCTTCTCTTCTCTTCTCTTCTCTTCTCTTCTCTTCTCTTCTCTTCTCTTCTTACTGAGTTGTTCAGCCTGAACAAAAGGAGGCTCAGGGGGAACCTTCTGGCTTTCCATCACTCCCTGACACGAGGGACAGCCTGGTGGGGGGTCGGGCTCTCCTCCCAGGGAACAGGGACAAGAGGAAAGGAAATGGCCTTGAGTTGTGCCAGGGAGGTTTAGGTTGGACATTAGGAAGAATTTCTTCACAGAGAGGAGGATTAAACTTTGGAATAGACTGCTCAGGTGGTGGAGTCACTGTCTGAGGAGGTGCTTGAGACATGGCTCAGTGCTATGGGCTGGGGGACGAGGTGGGGATTTGGCACAGGTTGGATTCGATGATCTTAGAGGGCTTTTCTGACCTCACTGACTCTGTGGTTCTGTTACCAGGACTGGAGCCTGCCCTGCCCCAACTACTCAGTCCTCTGCCAAGACCTCCTCACCCTCACAGGGAGGAATTCCTTTCCAATATCCCATCTGGCCCTGGGGAAACCACTCCCCCTTGTCCTGTCCCTTCATCCCTTGTCCCAAGTCCTTCTCCAGCTCTCCAGGAGCCCCTTTAGGCCCTGGAAGGGGCTCTGAGATCTCCCTGGAGCCTCCTCTTCTCCAGATGAACACCCCCAGCTCTCCCAGCCTGGCTTCAGCCCTCAGAGCATTTCTGTGGCCTCCTCTGGCCCGGCTTCAACAGCTCCAGGTCCTTGCTGTGCTGGGACCCCAGGGCTGGAGGCAGCTCTGCAGGTGGGGTCTCACCTGAGCAGGACACAGGGGCAGAATCCGCCCCCTCTGGTCACACTGCTGGGGATGGTGATAATTTCATATTTTGATGCATTTACAAGACAATAGAATATAGAAATTGCATTTCCACCTGAGAAATTGCCCCAGCAGGGATTTACTTCCACAGAGGCCAGGTTCCCTGGTCGCTCTCTTCTCTTGTGAATCACCACATCTTCCCACCTGGAATTCTTCGAGTTCTGGATCCAGACACTGGATTTTGCTTTACCTTTGTGGTTCAAGCTTAGCCAGGGTCAGGCGATTTCTCCTGTAGCAAATCACTCCTTTCCTCTCTTTTTTTGTTAAACAGGCTGTACTTCAAGAGGGATCTCACATCATTCCTGTGGCTTATCACTAAGCTCTCCCAGTTTTTTTCTTTTTTTTGGGGGGGGGTGGTTTTTTTGTTTTGTTTTGTTTTTTTTCCCTAAAGAAAGGTCAAAATACCTGGGCAGGAGTTCATTAATGAGACTTTTCCCCCTTCCTTCATTGTTTCATTGGTGCCCCTTCTCATTGCTTGAGCTCCCTCAGATGTTCATTCATTACTAGGTTACAAGATCTTCTTTCATTTAATGGCAAACATGTTTGAAAGTAGAGAGAACCTTTGTTTTACATAATGTTAATGCCCCAGCTATTGAGGTTCAACACTTGTGATTCACAAGGTTCTTGTGGCTTGGCACATTTATTACAAGACTGTTTTTTTCTTCTTCTTAGAGAAATACTTTTCCCGTGATTGTGAAAATGAGTCCTGCAACTACTCCTCTTGGTAAGACACTTTCCACCCAGTTTTCTCAGAGCAGCTCTGGGCTTAACGTGGGCTCCTGCAGGGAGGGCTCATTCCTTTTGTTGTTCTGGAAGTGCTGCACACATCTGATACTCTTGTCTAAATAATCCTGCAGCTCTGCTGGTTCCAGATATAGTGACCTCAATAAGTTGACAGGAAAACACCTTTCCAAAACCAGCGTTTATTTTGGGGCATAATTTTAGTAGCATTTAGGTTTATTGCCCATTTCTGTTGCTGTTACATATTTGGAGGAGAAGCAGATGTTGGATGTGATACACGTGGTGTCTTACAACATTAAACTTTCATCCCTAATAAAACACTGCAAAACTTTTGGAAACGATGTAGACAGAGCTGCTCCAATTCAGTGGCATCATTAAAACTGAGATAAACAAAATTTCTTCTTTGAGGTCAAACAGTTCCAAGGATAATTCATTGGCCTGGGAGAGAAATCAATGGTAAATTTCTCTCTACAACATGTTTTAATTTTATCCCTTTGCACATATTTTTGTCATATATAAGGGGCAGCTGCCCCAGAATTTACCACTTGGAAATGTTTCTGCTTTAGAAGGACTGACTGGCATCACGAGGCAATGAGCCAGAAGGACACCCAGCCACTCTCATCCTGAGCAATTCCTTCCAAATCCCCATCTGTTCCCCTTTCCATCGGGCTGGATGGTGCCTTGCAGAGAGCCAGCGCCAAATTCCCTCCCACTCTGTCACAAGGGAAGTGAGTGGGCAGGGAACTGAGGGATGACTTCTGCAGGAACAGAGCTTTCCATCTGACTCTGCTGCTCACTTCCCTTGTGGGCAGTGCCAGTCAGGTCAGCTCTCTGTGGCTTTGGAAGGGGCTGGAGAGCAGGGGCTGCAAGAGGGAGTGTGGAGAAACAGCAAACCAGCAGAAATTCCATCTTCTTAACTGATAAACAAAACATCTGATGGCTATTGGTTGTGTCACAGCCCAAAATGCTTCAGTTTTGCTGCTGCTCTTCAGTAAGGGCCAGTTGTGCCTGTGGACAGCAGGTGACTCAGTGTCACCACAGGGAAAAGTGTGTCACAAGGGTGAGCAGACACTCCTCCAGGCAAACTGCAGGAGGAGTCAAAACTGCAGAATATCCTGAGTTGGAGAGACCCCAAGGATCATCCAGTCCCACCTCTAGCCCTGCAAAGACACCCCAAAAATCCCACCCTGGGCATCCCTGGGAGCATTGTCCAAATGCTCTTGGGGCAGCCTGGGGACTGGGACCATTCCCTGGAGGAGCCTGGGCAGTGCCCAGTGCTGGTTCATGGCAGGAGCAGCTCCAGAGAAGCCAAGGCCACCCTGGACTTGGCTCCTGCCAAGCAGACAAGAAAATGCAAACTCTTCTTTTTGTGGGACAAATGGAAGCACATCAGGGTCTCAGGAAATGACACCACAAGAGCAAACAGTGATGGAGCTGAGCATTGGGAATGAGCTACAACAACGGAGGGGATCTGGGGACACCTCTCTTTGCCCTCATTTCAGCTGCTTTAATAACAAAACATGACCCTGCAAGGCCAGGGCTTCCACTGCTGTCAGCTCTTCCCCCTTTGCCATGAGGTTTGTGTTGCGAAGTGGCTGTACCTGCTCAGGTGAGTACAAAACTGGACACAAAACTGAGCCTCCCTAGGGAAGCCATGGTATTCCCAAACTCAGTGACAGGAAAATCTTATGCTCAGTGCTGGCTTGTGCCAAGGCTGGGCCCAGCACCCACCTCATGAGGACCACCAACCAAGACCACCTTGGACTCACCTCCTTCCAAATTCACCTCCCAGCCTCAGCCTGCTCAGACCCCAAATCCACTTTCCAAGATCCAAATCCCTCCCAAGCCACAAATTCACTCCCCTCAGTCCCAGCTCTGCCCTAACCCTAAATCCAAGTCCTAATTCATCCTTCCATGTTCAGCCCCAAATCCACTCCCAAATCCCCCACAGTCCCAACTCCACCCTTCTAGGTCCAGATCCACCCTCATAGCACCAAATCCTTATCCTCCAGCTACAAATCCACCACCCAATTCCAAATCTACCCCTAAATCTGCCCCAGAGGTGCAAATCCACCCCCCTCAGCCCCAATTGCGCCCCCCCAATCCACCCTGTAGCCCCAAGTCTATCCCCAAATCCAACTTCTCAGCCCCAAATCCTCACCTCCTGCTCCAAAATCCGCTACCCAGCCACAAACCCACCCCAAATCCGCCCCCCCCGCCAGTTCCAAATTCAAGCAAATTCTCAGACCTAAATTCCATCTTCCCAGGCCCCCAAATCCTCATCCTTCAACTCCAGATATACCTCCCAGTCCCAAATACCTAGCCCCAAATCACCCCTGCCCTTGCGGCATCTCGCCCCTCGCATCCCCTCGAACATCCCGTCCTCCCCAAAAAGCCAGACTCGTGTCGGCAGTAGCGGGTTTTATTCTCCAGTTTCCTCTCCCAGGAGCGGGGCGGGCTCAGAGGGTGCAGTTCCCCTCTCCGTAGCGCCGGCACCTCATCACCTTCAGGTAGGTCTCTACCTTGTGCAGGTCTTTTTTGAAGCACGACAGCAGCCCGTAGTTCTTGAGCAGCGCGTCCTCGCCGCGCAGGTGGAGCTCGAATTTCTCGTAGCTGAGTTTGAGCAGCTGCGCGCCCCGCGGGCTCCGCTCCTCCAGCTCCTGCGGGACAACGGCGACATTCCGGGAGAGGCAGGGCCGGGCAGGGGCATCTCCCAGGGACAAACCTCCTGCCGTGCTCTGGGAGACGTCAGGAGGATTCCCTCCCGCTCTTAAATGGGATTTCAGATGCAGTTTTGGGTGTGTGTGTGGCAGAACGCACAGGTGGAGGTGGTGCCGCGGGGTGATGCCACACTGAGTGTGCCAGTGACACACAAGGGGTTGCAGGGGGGGAGGAGTGTCCTGCAGGGAGCTCAAAATAAAGGCAAAATCACACGATCTCTCTGCAGCCCCTCTAGCCAAGGAGATGGGGAACTGCACAAATAATTCTCTCCTCCCTCGCTTTCCCAAAGCTCTGAGCCAGCTCCACATCTCCATCTGGAGATCTGTAATCAGCCACTCCCCTTGCTGTGCTTAGCTACAGAATGGTTTTGGTGAAGTAAAAAGTGTCATAAATTGGTGAAAAAGGAATATTTGTGTCATTTCTGTGTGCGGCACATGGAATGCAGAGGAAAATCTTCAGTGGTCCTGATTCCTTTGCCTGCTTACTCCAGCACAGGAGTGTGTTTGCCCTGTTTGCTCACAGGGCCTGACTTGCAGAGTTATTTAACTGCTAAAAGATGTAAATAATGGCCCACACTCACTTCTCACAGCTGCAGCTTCAGGGTGATGCTGGCAGATAAACTTATAAAATAAGCATAACTTGAAGGGTATCGTGGCAGATTATGGGTAATTTAATTTAAAACAACAAACCCAAAATTAAAGGGGGGAAAAGAGGGGGAGAGTGACAAGGGGGAATGGTTTTAAACTAAAGAAGGGGACAGTCAGGTTGAGTCTCAGGAAGAAATTCCTCCTTGTGATGGTGGGGAGGCCCTGGCACAGGGTGCCCAGAGCACCTGTGACAGCCTAAAGCACTGGGTGGGCTTTTATGTCACTACCAACTCAAACCATTCTGGGATTCTCTGACAAGATCTTCCTTGGAGAGATCAGCTCTCATTTAAGCTCTCATTAATGGAAGAGGGAAACATTAGAGCAAGTCCTTCCCTGCACAAAAATGTGTTTTTGTTGTAAGGTTGCAAACCTTGCAAAATTTGCTCCATTTGTGCCGTTCCTTGGAGATGTAACAAACATTGTGCTGCTGTTTGTCTGATGTATTTCAGCTACTGGAAATTCTTTGGTGCTGGGTTTGGAAAGATTTTGGATCTTTAATGTTGCAATTCCTGGTGGAATCTGCTCACTGAGGGGTTGTGGCAGTGCTGGTAACACCTGTCCTGGGTTCTTACCCTCCTCAGTGATGGGACCTGTGCACTGGGGGGTCATGATCTTGTTATCTAAAGGGAAATAAAGTCCAAAAGATTCCCTGTGGAAGGCAGGGAGATTGCTCATGGTCTGTGGATCCCCGAGAGTGCCCCGTGCCTGGGAGATCTCTGTTATTCCAGTCATGCTGGGACTTACCCTCATCAGAGCTTGGATCCCTTCTTCCAGGTCCTTTAGCTTTTCATACACCCTGTCTGAGGTGCCAAAACCCAAGTTGTTTGTGAACACCTTGCTCAGGTACTGCACTGGGGTCAGCCAGGACTGGATGAGAACCAGGGAAAACCGGAGAAGCTCCATGTCCTGAAATTGAGGCAGGAAAGGGTCAAAGTTGAGTAGGTGTGGTGTTCGGTGGAGTGTCCTGCTCCCTCTGGAACAGCCTGGAGTGACCTAGAGAGGGACACTGCTCCTGCAGCTTCAGTTTGCAGGATGAGGGCACCACCCAGCCCCATCTCCTGTGCAGACAGCAGTATCCTCATCCTCAGCTGGGAATATGATTTATAGTGTAATCCAGAAGAGTCTGAAGGGTTTAAAGAGCAAAGAAGAGAGAGAAGGGTGAAAACATCAAAGGTCTCACAGGTGGAAACCCTCTGATCCTGCAGCAGGGACTCTACAAACAGGTGTGTGCCTGCCCTAGGTCAGAACTCACCGATTTCTGCTGGGCATCCTCCTTCCCCGTGGGAGCAGGGATGGTTTCTGAGTAGCAGTAGGGTACCTGGGAGTTTTTGTTGGTGTGCCTTTGGTCCTCTGGGATGTAGCTGCGTTCCTGTGGAGACATCCCATATAGACTCAGGTCTGCTGCCCATGGACTGGAGAAGAGCACAGAGAATTCCCAAGCTGTCCTGCACGGTTCCTCTTTGCAAGGAATAAATGGGAGTCAGGAGATATCTCTGGACAGGGTGGAGAGCTAGGAAACAGGAATTTGTGTGCTGGCACAACAGCTGCCCTGAAGGTCTCCTTCTCCCTCGGGCAAGGTGCTGCTCTTCAGCAAGGACCAGTTGTGCCCGTGGACAGCAGTGTCACCACAGGGAACTGGGTGTCACAAGGGTGGGCAAACACTGCTCCAGGCAAACTTCAGGAAGAGGAGGAACAGAACACACCTGGGACAGGTTCTTCCAAGGAGGAGATGATTCCCAGGGACAGCCTGTGCCAGCTCCTGGGCAGCAGCAGACACGTTCTGGGTTTGCACACTCAGACTCCCCCAGGGACAATGTGACTAACACAGGGAAGTCCTATGATATCTGTACCATCTCCCAGCTGCCCCTGAGCAGGGAGGCTGGACACAGGTGGAAACGGCCCCAAGGAGGCATCAGAGAGGGAACAGAGAGCTGTGTCCAGGCTGATGGGACACAACCTGTCCTATCCTGTTAAGGTTCTTTCTCCTCCCTGAGAGGTGGAAAAACCACCAACAGCTGGGAATTCTCTGGGAAGTTCTACAGTCCTGGAGCCATCAAGGAAACACAGAAGAGGTGCCCTCAGGCCACAGCACTCACAAACTCCTTGTAGGTCTCGGCAGCCAGGAGGTGAAGGTGCTGAGCCCTCAGCACAGCATTGGCAAACAGGCTGGACAGGGGCATGGCCGGGAAGGTGGCAGCTGGCTGTGGCCACTGCAGTCCCAGGGTGATCACAGCAATGGCCAGAGGAGAGAGCCAGGACCCTGCAAAGTGGAGAGGAAGGTATTGGGAGTCCTTGGGGACTGTGCTGAGGAGGAGGAGGCACCTGGGAATTCATTCCCAGCCTGTTCTGCCCACGCTGGATCCACACTCACCTTCCATGGTACCCTGTTGGACACTGGGTAGGCTCAGCCCTCCCCAAAATCGAGGGAGACCCTTTCACTGGACCTGCCCTCGGGGCTGGGGCTGCTCCCAGTGTGACCAGCAGCGTCTTCCTGGCTGGAATTGTGGTTGCTCCATGAAAACTAAGGGGTGTCGCTATGGTTTTCCCTGACACACTCATGTTTTCCTCTAGGCCTTGTCCCTTCCCTCACTGGGACAAGAGCTGGTGGCATCACCTGTGCTATGACCAGCTGCTTTGGCTCCCTGGGTCACACCTTTAGGATTTGGTGATCTTGGTCAAACCTAAATATTTTCAACCCATGACATCCAGCACAAGTGTCCACCTGTGCTCACACAGACCACCAAGCTCATCTCAAACAAAGGCCCTTAGGAAGTGAAATGCCCTGAAGCCTGTAGGACTTGGACATTATTAGACATCACACTCATCCCTGTCTGAAGTTTGGAATATGAGTTTTATTATCCCTGCCAACATTTATGATAATAGTAACTATTATAACAGTGTCTTGATCTTGTTCTCCAAGCTCACAACACTCTCCTTGCCCACTTTAGATTAAAGATTAATTCATGGATTAGAGTCACACTGTAGAGAAAGGTTTTCTTTTTCATGGATTTAGAAGTTGCCGTATTTTAATTTAGGGATGGCAACGAGTGTGTGTAGCCCACTACAGAACCACCCCATCATCATAATCTCCTGTCACCCTACACACCCAGCACTGAAAATCCTTTAAAACTGAAAGAAAAGGTACCTGGAGCCATTTCTGCTGCTGAGTTGCTCAGGTGTGGTTGGTTGGGAATGTTTCCTCCTTTCACCTGGCGAAGGAAACTGTGGAACCCTCCCTTATATAGCAGGGGTTCTGTTTAAAATGGATCTGTGTGTCCATGATCACAACAACAGCTTTGCACCTTCCCCTTGCATAAATGCACAAGTGTTCATGGTTGTGCTACCTCATCACAGGCATTTTCACAGATGTGCAGCTTGGGGAGCTTTGTTTGCCTCAGGATGAGACCAGTGCTCCATGATTTCGCCACATACTCCTGTTTATTGCAATTAAAAGTTTCCTCATCACAGCAAGACCCATCCCAAATCAGATCATGGTGGAATCGGTTGTGTCCTCCTGATCTTCCTGCCTGGCTCTGCAGGCTTGGCTCACAGTTCACAGGGCTGGTCAGGCAGCTTGGGGCATTTCTGGCTTAAAACAAGTGGCACCAGGAGAAGTTTAGGTTGGATATTAAGGAAAAGTTCTTCCTGGAAGGAGTGTCCAGCCCTGGCACAGCTGCCCAGGGCAGTGGTGGAGTCCCCATCCCTGGAGGGATTTAAAGCTGTGTGGATGTGGCACTTAGGGACATGGGTCTGTGGTGGCCTTGGCAGTGTTGGGGGAATGGTTGGACTGATGATCTTAGAAACCTTTTTCAACCTAAAGGATTCCATAATTCTGTGATGTTTTCCTCTCTATTGTTTGTGAGGATAGAGGTAGCTGGATGAATCCTATTTCTGCCAAGGAATTGTTTCCAATTTCTCCCAAAATGTCAAAAGTTCAGCAAACACTTTTGCTAAGCTGGTTTGTCACAGGTGTGACAAGGAGCTGTCCTGCCCTGCTGCTGGTTTGGATTCCAACCTGCCCAGTGCAAATCCAGAGCTCTGTGAGCTTTCTCTGATCCTCAGCTGTGGAAAAAGTTGGTCATGAGCATCTTCCTGCTCCTGCCTGAGATGAAAATGTGAAATATCGTGGGATTAAGGAGAGGAATGGTGTGGAAAGGAGATAGGAGACATGGGGAAGGGAATCAGAGAATCATGCAGTAGTTTGGGTTGGAAGGGACCTTAAAGCCCATCCACTGCCACCCCCTGCCATGAGCAGGGACATCTCCCACTGGCCCAGGGTGTTTCAAGCCCTGTCCAGCCTGGCCTTGAAGAAGAGAGGACACAACCCACCCATTCCTGCATTTGAGAAAAACAAGACACAACCTGGAATGGGCAGCTCCAGGGGGTATTTAAAGGACTTTTATTTCACATAAAGCCCCCATCGCCCCAAACCAGACTGGTTTGGCCGTTGTCTGGTGTTCAGGGGCTGTCCTGTGTCAGGCGGTGATTTGGCTCCCCCAGGCCCCGGGTTTGCTCCAGTTTCCAAGCCGCAGCATCACTCCCGGAGCCGATGGAGTTGCTGGAATAGGGAGAGGAGAGCTGCTTGATAAATATGAGGGAGAGCAGAGCTGTTCTGAGAAGGCCCCGGGTGTTGCTGCTGGAGACGCGGTGGTGTCACAGGGAAATGTCAGTCCCGGCAGCAGAGGGAACAGCGGGTCCTGCCGCTATCAGGTGTCCCGTCACCCCATAGCGGCAACATCTGGGCGTGTTTTTGTGTTTTCTGCCCCAGGTCGTGTTTAAATCCGTCAGCGCTGGTCAGGGATGAGCCCGAGCTGCCCAGCCCAGCGCCGAATGACGCTGCTGTGTCACCGCACAGCTCCGGTCTGACAGCGCTGCTAAATCCACACGATCAGCCAGCACGGAGGGGCCGGGGCCATCGGGGGCTCCCCGGGGCTGGGTTTGTCCCCGCCGTGTCCGGGCAGTAAATGAGGCAGAAGCGGCGCATGACGAGCGGGCAGAGCCCCGGGCACAGCCGCGGTTGCATAAGTGGCTCCGAAACCTCAGCCGGGCCATTTTCTGCCTCTCCAATTCCTGCATTTCCAACACACAGCATCCCATCTAAAGCAGCGTCACACTCCGTGACTTCTACATTCCCTGTGAGAGGAATGAGGGATTTGTCTTTACAAACAAGCTGTGGGGTCTGCTGGTACATAAAGCCAGCACTGAGAAATGAAAGAAACAATGGGATGGATTCCACTGATTGATAAATGGAAAAAGATATTTGCCTTTACAAACAAACTGTAGGTTGGCTGATAAATGAAATTGCATATTGAAAGATGAAAGAAGCAATGAGGAAAAACCATTAATTCAATAAGAATTAAAAAGAATTAAAAGGGAGGGTTATGCATTAGAGGAGAATTTCAGGTATCAAGCGTTCCAGGAAGTCTGTACCTCTCAAGTACTTCAGCCCAAGGGGAAAAAGAGAGGGAAATGCAGCCTGGAAAATAAGATTAAAAGGAGGCTGCGTCCTCCAAAAATTTGAGAGATTCCAGGGGAATGTCCCACGGCCTCTCCCTTTATTCGAATAAAGAAAAAGAACTTCTCGGTCTCCTTTTTGGACATAACCCTCTGTGTTTGTGGATTAATTTTCCTGACACCTGGAAGAGAAAAACCCCTCCATTCTCTTCAGGAAGGCCCCGTGTCCACCCACTTTCCCCTGAGCTTTTAAACAAGTGAAAGCTTTTCCTGGAGGCACCGTGTGCTCCCGGGGTCCTGGTGATCCCCAGCCTGGGGGAATCCTGATCGAGGAGTTGCTGCTGAGCCACAGCCCAGCTCTGCAGAGGGTTTAGGGCGTGGGGGATTATCTCTCCTAACTCACTGCTCCGAGGGGAAGTTCCATTTCAGATTTATGGGGATTATTTACCAGATCTGGAACTGCTGGGTTTCACTGAACTCCTGTGGAAAAATGAGGCTGAATCCCCAGGTTCAGTTCCCCAGGACTGCAGCCCCACCTGTCTACCTGAGCATCCCGATGGAAAACAGGGATTTTCCCTCCCTACAGTTACCTGGAAGGAGGCTGTAGCCAGGTAGGTGGGGGTCGATCTCTTTTCCCAAGGACAAAAGGAAACAGCCTCAAGCTGTGCCAGGAGATGTTTAGGTTGGATATTAGGGAAAAATCCTTCCCTGAAAGGAGTGTCCAGCCCTGGCACAGCTGCCCAGGGCAGTGGTGGAATCCCCATCTCTGAAAGGATTTAAAAATTGTGTGGATGTGGCACTTGGGGACAGGGGCTAGTGGTGGCCTTGGCAGCACTGGGGGACACAACGATCTTAGAGAGTTTTTCCAATCTGAGTGATTCCATGATTCCATGACAGAAATCAGGACATAACACAGAGCCTGGGTATAGACTGATATATTTATTTACATTAAATATGTTCTAAACGCAGACCACTCTCAACATAGAATGAAACCAACCCCCATCTCCAGGATCCTTAGAAACTACTCCAAGCATTTCAAATAAACTCACAACACTACAGAAATATTTATTTAATTCTAGCATTTATAGGAGGCCAAAGCCCTGAGCTGAGGGAGCAGCAGAGTAGAACTGCTTTTGACATCAGTGGTTCCTCACCAGGTGCAAATTTTCTTTATTTTTTTTTCTATTATTCTGTTCAGTCACTTGAGTGGTTGTTTACACAGATCTGAGGAATCTGGAGCTGGGAAGGCCAGAAAAAACTTCCATCTTCCATTTGGGAACTGAAAACAAGGAATGGATGGATGAGCTCTGCCAGTCCTAAAATCTTGGCAAACATGGAAACCAGGAACAAACAGTTCTTTTCTCTCCCTGTGAATGCTCCTTTTTTTAATTAACCAATTTTATAATTAAAATATGCTTAAAAAACTACTATGTATGTGTCAGATCTAATTTGTGGTAGTTTTATTTAACTAGCAAAAATCAGTTTTAAAATGCTGATTTTGTGCTGTTTAAACTGAATTCCAGTCTTCCATGGAGGTGCTTTACTGGGAAAGAACCATCCTGTTACTCCTGAAAAGCCTTTTTTTTCTTAGAATTTTACCTTTCTCTGGCTGTTTTTGGGGTGCAGAGCAGTTCCAGGAGCTGCTTGGAGCCCAAAATGTAATGTGCCACCAGGACACAGAGGCCTTGGGCTCTCTGAGAGGGGACAGTTTAAGCCACAATGTCCTTGTCACCCTCGTCCAGCCAAGCCCCCACCCCCACTGTGCCCCCCAGCCCTGGTTTGGGTGCCCTGCTGGCCCCAAGCCTACCACCCTCAGCTGCTGTTGCCATGCCAAGATAATTTAATTACAAACCAAATCTCCAGATGTTTTTTAGCTTCTCCTCCCAGACCAGATCTAGCTGAGAGTGGAGATGCTGGTCCTGGGCCCCGTTCTCCTGCTTTGGATCCTGGTGATTCTCTTTGTCCCATCCCAAGCTGATGTTTTGGGACTGTGGAGGTCCCCACAGGGAGTCTCACATCTGCTCTTAGTTTTCCATACCTGTCTGCCCTCGGGATGAAGTTTGAAGAGGTGAAGTTTGGTTTCCAGCTAAGCTGGACCCAAAAAGCTGCTCGTTATTCCCAGGAAATCAGCACCAGTGTTATAGGACACCCCTGGAATGGGCACGGCAGGGTGGACCAGGATGAAGATTTACCCACCACCTTTATTAGGACTTCAAAAGCAGTTGGAGGTTTGTGTCCCACAATTTACAACTTTCCCAGATGTTCTGAGGTCACACATGTCCCTCACCATGGGGATGACCTTGTGACAGGGGCCAGTTCTTGCTTGGGGAGCAGCAAGCCTTTGGGTGAGACCTTTCTCCCCAGATTTTCCATTGTCTTTGGAGAAAAAGAGGTGCTTTTGGGGAATCCTCCACCTCAGACCTCTGCCAGCTGGGCCTGTGGACAGAGCCATGGCTTTGACAGCTGAAGAGTGGCCCCAAATCTGCTTCTCAGTGCTGTTGGCAGTGTCCTTGCAGAGCCTGGTCCTGTCCTTCCTGGGGTGGTGGGGTTGGAGCAGACCCCTCATTCCCAGTCCTTCCATGGCACTGACCAGGCTGGAGCTCAGTGCTGGGCTTGGGGCTGCCCAGGCTGTAGGACCAGTTGGCTACTGGGGGGATCACAGGTGGCTCCTAATTTCTACAGAGGTTTTAGGGGTTGGTCAGTGGGGTAGGGACAGTGACACCCAGGGCAGGACAGCCTCGGGAACACAGCCCAGACACGTGAGCACCCCAGGCAGCAGGTTCCCAGCCCTGAGCTGGGCTGTGCAGGTGTTTGCAACCCGGGAATGCAGCCTGGGATGGCAGCGCAGGATCCAGGCAGAGCCGTGCTCCAGGGGATCCATCCCCACAGGGCCTGGCAGGGTGCTGACAGGGCCTGGTGGAGGGTGCAGCACCCCTCACTCTTCACCTGGGTGCTCCCCCACTGTCCACTTGGCCTTCACGTCCCGGAAAGGAGTGATGTCCTCGTAGGTGGCCATCTGCTCCACCTCCAGCCCCTGCAGCAACGACAAGGAGGGTGGGACATGGGACCAGGTTTCAGCCACAGCACATCCCTTAGGACACCCTGCTGGGGACCCTCCCAGGCCACTCCCCCTGAGACTGGAGCAGCTTCTGACAGGAAGAGAGGATGGAGATGGTTGGGTGTTGGATGCTGGATGTTGGCTGTTGGCTGTTGGATGTTGGGTATTAGATTTTGATGTTGGGCGTTGGATTTGGATGTTGGGTGCTGCATGTTGGGTCTTGGATGCTGGATTTTAATGTTGGATGCTGGATGTTGGGTATTGGGTGTTGGGTGTTGGATGTTGGGTGTTGGATGGTGGGTGCTGGATTTTGATGTTGGGTGTTGGATGTTGCATGTTGGGTTTTGGGTGTTGGGTGTTGGATTTTGATGTTGGGTGTTGAATGTTGCATGTTGGGTTTTGGGTGTTGGATTTTGATGTTGGGTGTTGGATGTTGCATGTTGGGTTTTGGGTGTTGGATTTTGATGTTGGGTGTTGGATGTTGCATGTTGGGTTTTGGGTGTTGGGTGTTGGATTTTGATGTTGGGTGTTGGATGTTGCATGTTGGGTTTTGGGTGTTGGGTGTTGGATTTTGATGTTGGATGTTGGATGTTGCATGTTGGGATTTGGGTGGTGGGTGTTGGATTTTGATGTTGGGTGTTGGATGTTGCATGTTGGGATTTGGGTGTTGGATTTTGATGCTGGGTGTTGGATGTTGCATGTTGGGTTTTGGGTGGTGGGTGTTGGATTTTGATGTTGGGTGTTGGATGTTGCATGTTGGGTTTTGGGTGGTGGGTGTTGGATTTTGATGTTGGGCGTTGGATGTTGCAGGTTGGGTTTTGGGTGGTGGGTGTTGGATTTTGATGTTGGGTGTTGGATGTTGCAGGTTGGGTTTTGGGTGGTGGGTGTTGGATTTTGATGTTGGGTGTTGGATGTTGCATGTTGGGTTTTGGGTGGTGGGTGTTGGATTTTGATGTTGGGTGTTGGATGTTGCAGGTTGGGTTTTGGGTGGTGGGTGTTGGATTTTGATGTTGGGTGTTGGATGTTGCATGTTGGGTTTTGGGTGGTGGGTGTTGGATTTTGATGTTGGGTGTTGGATGTTGCAGGTTGGGTTTTGGGTGGTGGGTGTTGGATTTTGATGTTGGGTGTTGGATGTTGCATGTTGGGTTTTGGGTGGTGGGTGTTGGATTTTGATGTTGGGTGTTGGATGTTGCATGTTGGGTTTTGGGTGGTGGGTGTTGGATTTTGATGTTGGGTGTTGGATGTTGCAGGTTGGGTTTTGGGTGGTGGGTGTTGGATTTTGATGTTGGGTGTTGGATGTTGCATGTTGGGTTTTGGGTGGTGGGTGTTGGATGTGCGCTGGGCACTTCTTGCTCAGCACATCTGATGCATAATTCAGGAGGAAGGTGCCCTGAACCTCCTCCCAAGGAAGGGGCTGCAAGATGGCCCCAGCAGACACCCAGCAGGGCACAACCCCCTGTGTCAAAGCTCAGGACGTGTTAGGGAGGTCCTGCTATCATTAATTACCTCATAGGTGTGGTCCTCCTCTGGGCTTTTCTTCTCTTCACCCTATGGAGAGTCACAGGTTGGTGTCAGCACCCACCAGGATCCCCTGTCCCCAGCCTTGGTCCCCCCACTTCCACAGGCACATCCATGGAGTCCCCACATAGCATTTGAGATGGTTGTGTCCCCACTTCAGATATGCATGTTCTCACCCACAACCTCAAACCCACGCCATGCCCAGGACTGGCCTGCCTGGGATGCACTGCAGGACACTGCTGTGAGCCCAGCTGGGAGCATCCCCTCTGCTGGAGGCACTGTCACTTGCCTTATCTAGAAAGAAGAGGATGGGGATGCTGATGAAGATGACGAGCAGGATGGACTGGATGATGATGATGGCATCTTTCAGCGTGTGTCTGTTCTGGACCTGCTTGATGCTGCTGGTACCTGGGAGCAACAGCACAGGTACAGCCCAGGTCTCACCTCTGTGCCAGGCTGCAGGGACAGGGATGAGCTTGCCACGGCCAGAGTGTGTGACCAAGGGGAGATGTGGGGACCAGGGTGACCTGTCCTCTGCATTGGCAGAGACCAGAGCACTGCAGCTGCCCCCAGGATTGGCATCAGGGACCAGCTCTGGGATGGGACACCTTGAGCAGCACCTGGCAATCACCAGGAGGAGGACAAATCTGATTTATCAGAGGAACATGTCCCTGTTTTTTGCCGAATGGACGTGCCAGGGCAGAGCTGGGGAAGTTGTCCTGCTCCTTGGGACAGGCAGTGAGGAACAGAACCTCTGTGGTGTCATAGAGCACCCACAGCTGGGTCGGAGAGGGCCCCACCAGCACAGGGAGAGGAGGAGGTGTGGTGTGGGAGAACCATGTGGGGCTCATATGGAGGGGGAAATGGGAGAGGAGGAGAAAAAGCATCTCCTGGGGTGCAGGAGGACGGGGAGCTGCCACTCACCCATGACCCTGAGCTCTGTCCCACACGAGTGCAGCTCCTTCTTCTGCAGCAGGCCCTTCCTGTCACACACGTAGATCCCCTTGTCCTCGAAGGTGGCCCTGAAGAGGGTGAGGTTGATGGAGATGTTCGTCCTCTCGATGCTGTAGCTGGGCATGTTCTGATCCAGCCCAGAGAGGACATTGTTCTCATCTGCTGTCTTGTACCACTGCAAGATCTGGGGCTCCTGGGTGTAGCAGATGAAGCTGATGGGCATGTTCTTCTTGATGACCACGTACCGCAGGTTCTGGTGCACTGGGGGACACCTGCCAGCTGCAGGGGACAAGTCTGTCACTGCAGCCACTCCCATGAGAGCCCCCCAGCACCTCCCAAACAAAGAGCTTCCATTTTCATGCTGCTTTTGAGCATCCAGCTTGGTTTTGGTGCATTATCCTCATCCCAGGCTCCCCAGGGATTGGTCCCAGCCCCGAGGCTGCCAGAGCTCCAGGAGGGTTTGGACAGCACTGCCAGGGATGGACAGGGTGGGATTGTTGGGGTGTCCTGGGCATAGCCAGGAGTGGAACTGGATGATCCCTGTGGATCCCTTCCAATCAGGATATTCTGTGATTCTATGAGATCTGAGGCTTTTGGTGGAAGTCTGCTTTTAATGGAAACTTCAATTTTCTGTGGGAATACCTTTGCTCCAATACTTCTGTCCTGCTCCCACCCCTCTCTGTGCACATTTAGATAACCCCAGCTCCAAAATTACAGCCTGTGGAATCTCAGCTGGTTTCTCTTTTGCTTCCACTTTTTTTTTTTTTTTTTTTGCCTTTTGCTTTATTTTGTATTTTTTTTGCCATGTTTTAGTCCCAGAGTAGTGACTTTGAGAGCCTGTTTGGGTTGCAGAGGTGACCCTTAGAGCCCCATGGGTGTGAATGGCACAAGGACAATGGCACAAGTGCTGTGGCACAAACCCAGCGCTGGTCCCGGACGTGGTCATGCAGCAAATGCAGAGGGAAAACCTGTGGGTGCTCAGGAAAGACAAAGCAGACCTGGCTTTGCAGAAGGAGAGGAAGGTGCAGGATTCGGGATGAGCCATGGGGGATGTCACAGCCTGGGAATGGCCTTTGTGGGGGGAAAGGCCTGTAGGGGCTGTGGACAGGAGGGACCCTGGGGGACAAATACAGGGGAAAAGCCCAGCAAGTCTGAGGGTACCTGTGCTGTTCCTGGTGCTGTTCTTGTCTGCTGACATCCCACCTGCAAGACAGGAGAAGGGCCTGAGATCGTGGCCAGGATGTCCCCAGTGGAATGGACGTGCCCTGGGCCTTCCTGCCCAGTCCACATGGGATGGAGCTCGGAGGAGCAACAACAGAGCCCTGCTCAGAGGACCTGGGGCAGTGCAAATTTGGGTACAAACCCTTCGATTTCCATCTTGTCTCCTGAAAGTTTTCCAGGTTGTTTTCTGGTTGATACCCTAGTGAAACCTGCTCTCTATAATGTCCCCGAGGCTGGTGCATCTCAGGAAGGCTCCAGATACTCCCAGCTCTGCATTTCCACTCTCTGAACCAACCAGAAACCCTTCCCTGCTGGGATTTCCTGGGCTCAGAGCCCTTGATGGCCAGGGGCGTTCCCAGATCCTGTGGCCCCCCGGGACAAGGGCTGTGGGTTGGTGCTGTGGGACCTGCAGCACAGGAAGCAGGGGGAGGTGGGGACCCCCCCAGCACCTACGGGTGTCCTGCCCACAGCTCTGGTGCTTCTGAGCCTGGTTCCTCTTGCTGCAGCTGGGCAGGAAGCACCAGCCCTGTTTACTGCCCCGCTTGAGTGCCCAGCTCCCTCCTCTCGATGGAGATTCACCAAACCCTGTGGAGGAGCTGGCACAGCTGTGGGGCTGCAGCACCTCCCTGGAGGGCAGCTGCAAACCTCCCCATCCCCAGAAGGAGAAGAAGGAACAGAAAAAGAAGAAAAGTTCAATTCCCCAGCCTGAGCTTTGTGCCACCCTCCTGCAGGGACGCAGCCTGCAGAGACCTCCTGGCTTGGACAGGGGCTCCTCTCATTGCCCAGGAGCCCCTTCCAGGTCCCTGCTGCCCTGTTTACATTCAGCACTGACACGTCTGCAGGCAAATCCTCCCTTCCAGCCCTATTCCATTTTCTCCAGGATGGGAGATGCCCTTTGTCCTGGCTGTGCATTGCCTGTGTGTCCTCATCACCCGCAGTGCCACTGGCCCAAGGCTTTGCTCTCCAGGCTCTGTTGGTGTTTCTACAGGAACACCAGGCTGGTCCCTCACCTGAAAGCCCTCACACCCCTCCAAGTCAGGAGTTCCACTGCAGCCATAGGTGGGCTGAACTTCCCCTGTCCTCCCCTAAAATCATCATGAGATCCAAGTTCAAACCCTCCAGCCTTGAATCCATGCTGGACTTATGTGGCCACCACAGGAACCCTTTAAATGCCCTTCATCCCGTGGGCACGTTTCCCTCTGAGGGTGGGATCTGCTGCAGGTTTTTGTAGCTGTCCCTGCACCAGGTAAGAGGAGCTGGAAGGGGACAGGAGCCGTGTCCTGGGTTTTGTTTCTGCTTCTCCAAGGGGAGCAGTGAAGGGATGTTCACACAAATCCAACAGATCACCCCAAAAGCTTTTTTCCTCCCATTTCTCCTCACTCCTGGGCACTGAACCCCACAGAGCAGAGATGTGGCTTGTCCATGGCCTCGGTCATGTGCCAGTCCTATCCCCAGGCCTCTGAGAGTAATAAAAGGTTAAAAAACCTCAACAATCCTTCTTTCCTGCCACCTGCAGCCCCAGCCAGGCTGGCTCTGCACCCACTTGGCCAAAGCCACCTGCCTGCCCCAGAATGTGTCCTGTCTGCACACCCCGAAAGGAAGCAAAACCCAAACCTAATGCAAGGACGGGGCTCCGAGCTCTGTGTGCTCTCCTGGGCTCCCTGGGAGGCTCCCACCACAGAGCAGGACTGAGAGAGACCAGCACAAAGCTTAAAATTATTGCCCTGAGAGGCAGAGCTGGGAGAAGCTCATGAGCAGGGGACTCAATCCAGGTCATTGTCCTGGCTCCTTGGTCTGAAGTGCAAACCCCATTTGGTGCCTACCTGTGAGCAGAGCCAGCAGCCAGAGGGTCACCTGGAGCAGCCAGAGCCTCGTGCCCAGATCAGCCATTTTTCAGTGCTCAGGACAGGGAAACATCCAACCTGTGCTTCTGCAGAAACAGGCTGCTCCCACAGCCCTGGCCCCAGTACCTAAAAATGGCAAAGCCGCTGCTCTGTGCGTGGCCCCTTTCCTGCTCATGTAAATCCTCCCCGCTGGGGACTTTCCCTCGGGGCTGGTTTTGAATGCAGCGCAGACGCTGGGGTGGCTGTGCCTGTGGGCTGCCACCATCCAGCCTCGGGTCCCCAGGCATCGTCCATCCTTCTGTCCCTGGGCATTGTCCATCCTCCTGTCCCTGGGCATTGTCCATCCTTCTGTCCCCGGGCATTGTCCATCCTTCTGTCCCTGGGCATTGTCCATCCTCCTGTCCCTGGGCATTGTCCATCCTCCTGTCCCCGGGCATTGTCCATCCTCCTGTCCCTGGGCATTGTCCATCCTTCTGTCCCTGGGCATTGTCCATCCTTCTGTCCCCGGGCATTGTCCATCCTTCTGTCCCTGGGCACTGTCCATCCTTCTGTCCCTGGGCATTGTCCATCCTTCTGTCCCTGGGCATTGTCCATCCTCCTATCCCTGGGCATTGTCCATCCTTCTGTCCCTGGGCATTGTCCATCCTCCTGTCCCCGGGCATTGTCCATCCTCCTGTCCCCGGGCATTGTCCATCCTTCTGTCCCTGGGCATTGTCCATCCTCCTGTCCCTGGGCATTGTCCATCCTCCTATCCCTGGGCATTGTCCATCCTTCTGTCCCTGGGCATTGTCCATCCTCCTATCCCTGGGCATTGTCCATCCTTCTGTCCCTGGGCATTGTCCATCCTTCTGTCCCTGGGCATTGTCCATCTCTGTGTCTCCAGGCATTGTCCATCCTCGTGTCCCTTATTGGCTCCCTGTGGTGCCAATATTCCCTGGAGGTGGCCAGGGCTGGTGTAGACCTGCAGCAGAGCTGGGGATGAGCCCATCTGCAAAGCAGAAGGTACCAAACCTCCTTAGCATGAGAGGTGCCCAGGGAATGGGATTGGTGCTGCCTGGCCACATCCCTGGGGGCCAGGATGGGAGTGACCCCTAGGGTTTTCCCCCAGCTCCACAGATCCCCCCAGGTGTTTGGCCCTGAAGGGGACAGGCAGAGATTTATGGCGGCCCAGAAGCCAAGAGTTGCAGCAGGAATGGGATAAGAATAAGGGATGTTTGTGGGGTTGTTTGTTGTGTGATGCAATCCCCCAGCTCCCATCCCTGCATCCCAGGGAGTCAAGAAATCTAAAATCATAGAAGCATGAGTCAGTCACAAAATCACTATGGTTTGAACAGACCTTTAGGATCCCCAGCTCAGCAGCACCACCATGATCACCACTAACCCGTCCTCAAGTGCCACATCCACATGTTTTTTTGAGCACTTCCAGGGGAAGATGAGAGGGAGAAACGGCCAAAAGGAGTCACTTGGGTGATAACCATGCCCACCCCTTCTCCACGCTCCATTTCCAAGAGCCTTCTCCATGGAACCTTTGAGACAGCCAGGCCCCAGGGGAGCATAACGAGCCCCCAAGGGGAGCTCTGCTGCACAGTTTCCCCCAGGCTCTGCTCCCTCCCCCCTGGTTGCTGCTCCTTACCGGCTGTGGGTGAGCACTGAACTGTAACTCCAGTGAAAAACACCTTTGGGTACTTCTGTCAGTCTTGTTGGTCCCCAGAGCCTGGTGCCACTGCTCGAGGCCTCCTCAAACCTTCATCTCCTGCAGGCTGGGTGGGTTTTTTGCCAGTTCTGAGCATCTAATGGGTGCTGGGAACCAGCCCCAGCCTGACTTTGCATACAAAAGGATAGGAAGTAAGAGAAATAAAGTTCAGAGGAAAACTGTCTCCATGAGGGAAAGACGATGGGAGAGTTGCCTTCTCCTGGTTCTGTACACTGCCAAGTCCCTGCTGCCATCACCCATGGGTCTGGCTGGAAGAGCAGATCCCGGCCTGATATCCCAGCAGGGCAAAGGGAAAGGGATGCCCACGTGCTTGGCAGGCACTGGAGGGGTTTTTATAGGGCTCTGGGGCTGCAGATGGGAGCTGGGATGCTGGAGGTGCCTGGGAAAGCCCTGTGAGGTAAAAGCAGGAGCAGGGCACAAACTGAAGAGGGTTTGCAGTGACAGTGGCCAAGTCAGCCCCCGCGCTGCCTGAGGGCTCCTTGGTACACTTGAAAGGCACAGAGGGGCTCGGTCTCCCCTGGAGACCCCCGTGCTTACAGCAACCATCACCTGGGGTGTAGGGGAACCTGGTGGCCCAACGGGGAGGGTCCCATGTCCCCAAGCCTCTTCCCCTGGGCCACTCTGGCTACCAGAGCAGAGTCACTGCCGGCAGCTGCACCTTCCCCAGCCCTTCCCTGTGCATTGGGATTTGGATTTCACAGTGCCCGGGGGGGGGGTGGGCTGGGCCGGGCCCGGCCCCTGCAGCCCCGTCGCGTTACGCCAGCCTCAGGACGAGCTGTTCCAGCGAAAACATCGAAAACAGCGAAAAAAACCAGCGGCGAGCCCGAGCCGGGCGCGTCAGCGGGTCCGGGGCGGCTCCTCCTCGCTGACGCAGAACCCACCCTGTCCCCCCAGCCACGCTCACCTGCGCCCACCTGGCTGCTGGGCTGGGCTTGAAGCTGTGTGGGGCAGCTCGGGGGCTTGAACTCCTACAAGCCCTCGTCTGTCCTTGGTGGAGCTCACAGCAGCAGCTCCTGTGGCTCCCGGCATCAGCGAGCACCGAGGGCTCCGAGGGATGGGATCATGAGCGGAGCAGAAGCTCTGGGAGCTGGGCTGGAGGTCCCAGGGGACAGCCCTGGTGCCTCCTGTGCAGGATGAGACCCCCAGGTCCTGCTGAGGTTGGCAGGTCCAAAGCCAAGCACGGGGAGCCAAGGGAAGGGTGTTCACCTCTCCCAGTGCAGGGAAAACATTCCTCCCCCCAGACACCCCAGCACACTTGGTAATAACAGATCATTTACAGTTGTTTATTGTAAGAAAGGTACAAAGAAAAATGGCTTTAGCTCACACAAACCCTGCTCTGGGACATTTCCTCATCCCCGACAACACAAATGTAGAAGCAGCATCGATTGTGAACCACGATCCGGGCAGGGACTGCCATGCCAGGGATACTTCCCATGGAAATGCCAACGACAGCAGCTCAGGCTCCTGCTGCAGGCGGCATCGACAGGGAAATGAGAGCACAAGGCCACGGGACGAGCCGAGTGTCTGTGGCTCTGCCACCTGGCTGGGAGCTCATGGCTCCAAGGCAGCCTCAGCATCGCTCCTGGCCAGCCTGGCCATGGGGCATCCGTGACAGTAGTGCCCAAAGCAGCCCGGGAAGAGAAGAGAATCATCAGAGTACAAAAACACAGAGCCTTTGGCTTCAGGTGCAGCCCTTGTTTGAACTGTAAGAGGTTTTGGTTCATGTTTGATTTGATCTCAAGAGGGGTTTTTCCCTTTTGAAGGCAGAAGGTGGTCAGAGGTGAACTCGAGGCCTTTTGCCCGCTTTTCACAGAATCACAGGATGGTTTGGGTTGGAATGACCTCAAAGCTCATCCAGTGCCACCCTCTGCCATGGGCAGGGACACCTTCCACTATCCAGGTTGTTCCAAGCCCTGTCCAACCTGGCCTTGGACACTGCCAGGGATCCAGGGGCAGCCACAGTGGTGCCAGGACCATTTTCCTTGATTTACTTTCCTTTTGCTCACCTGTGTGAAGAACAGCAAGTCCATTTTCCCCCTGGGAAAATGCTTCTCTGCCTGGAGGTTTTCTGGTGAGGATCTGCCCAGCCCATCCAGAATGTGCCACCAGGGCCTCTCTGCTGCCCCAGCCTAGGGAAGGATGCTCTGCCTGAGGATTTTGGGATTCGCATCCCAGTGGGATCATTTATTACATGCAGCCACCTGGGGCTTGGGTGGGATTTAGGGCAGCCCTAAAACAGCTCGTGTCAAGGATTGTTCAAACATTGGCTCCGATCCCTGGGGGTGCATGTCATTAATTAACACTAATGAAGAGGACGTTTGGAATGCCAACCAAGAGCACTCCAGTGGGATGGCTCCTCTTGCAACAGGGCTAGAAAAAAAACCCTAGAGAGTTTTATCCCGGGGACTGGGGATTCTTGGAGGATGTTTTCCAAACCCTAGCTTTGCCCGTTGCTTTCCTGCCACAAAACCTGGATGGAAATGAGAAAACAGAGTAAAACCTGACTATAAACAGTGTTTACATTCATCTTACACAGACCTGAATGATTTCTGGTTTCAATGCATATTCAGAGACCTTGAAAACCTGATATTTAACCCTGAGAGCAAATCTGCAGATACTTTGCTTTGGCTTTGCAAACCAATTATTAAGACATAATTGCACTTTCTCTTGTATGTAACAAAAAATAATCATCAAGCTTATTCAGAGGTTCAAAAGAAAGGTGCTACTTTAAGACTTTGGAGATTTTTGTTCACAAAACCTTCTGTTTTCCTTAATTATTCTTAATATTATTTCACTTGGCTCATCTTTCACTGGTTGCTTGGTTGCACTCTGGAAGAATAAAATACAGGAAAATCTCTTAATTGTGAAATAACATTAATAAATAATTACTTTAAGTGAAAGGACAACCATACCCTTCTGTTCATGCCTGAAAACCATCGTTACCATGATGAGATCATTTCAAAACTAAATTGTTTCTCTTTTACTGACAACAGATTTCACATTTGAGTTCTCATAAGAAAAATAATTAAACTCTTTGCAAGTGCAGTGGGCTGTAAAACCCAGGATCAGGAGGAGATCCTGCTTTAAAATTCAAGGTGGTTGCTTGAAATATCTGAAATTAGCACAATATCTAAGATCTCTAGATCTGTGCATGGAAGAGCTTTGAACAGGAGATTCAAATGAAGTCTCTTCAGGCTGGGCCAGAGGTGGAATTTCCTCGTGTTACACCAGCGACTCTTTGACCACTCGTTCCTTATCCCAAGCCTGTGCTTCCTCAGGAGCATCCTGGGGCATCTCTGAGCTGGGAATGGGCTCGAGGCCCAAGGCAGGGGCTGTCTCCACATCTGTCCCAGTGTTCCCATAGATCTCCTGCATTTTGGTGGCGATCAGCCCTTCCTTCTCAGGCGCATCCTCGCCCAGGGCATCCTGGCTGTGCCTGTACATGTAGGACGCCTGCTTCACCGAGCGCCTCAGCAGGTACCGCCGGAAAGCCCTCTGGATCTTGGTAGCACAAACCTCCTCGTGCTTCCTCTTCAGGGTGGTGGTGATGGGTTCATAGGAAACTTTTGAGGGGTTGGCAGCCATGAACTTCTCCTCCATGGTGGCCTTCAGGGCATCCATCTCTCCCGAGTCTCCCAGCACTTCTTTAGTCAGGGCAAAGAGGATGTCTAGGCAGTGGATTTTGTCCCCAGCAACCATTGGTAGATCCATGGTGATGAGTTTGATCTTGTTGGGCTTGGGAACTCTGAGTGGCTCCTGCAAGGTGTCCACAAAGTCAGACAATGTGCTGTAGGCAATGAATTGAGTGGCATCTGGGTCAAACTTCTCCCAAGTTTCATAAAACATTTCAAAATCATCTTCGCAGAGGGGCTCACTGCTCTCCTCTGTGGCCACGCTGAAGTTCTCCAGGATGATGGCGATGTACATGTTCACCACGATGAGGAAGGAGATGATGATGTAGCTGCAGAAGAAGAAGATGCCAATGGCGGGGTTCCCACAATCTCCTTTCACTGAACTCCCTGGGTTCTCCAGCTCGGGGTCACAGTCTGGGGGGCCGCTGTTGAGGATGGGGTTGAGGAGCCCATCCCAGCCCGCTGATGTGGTGATCTGGAAGAGGCAGATGATGCTGTTCCCAAAAGTTTCAAAGTTGAAGATGTCATCGATCCCCGACTCCTTCTTGACATAGGCAAAATTGGACATCCCAAAGATGGAGTAGATGAACATGACGAGGAAGAGCAGGAGGCCGATGTTGAACAGGGCAGGCAGGGACATCATCAGGGCAAAGAGGAGCGTCCGGATGCCTTTGGCTCCTCGGATCAGCCGGAGCACACGGCCAATCCTCGCCAGCCGGATCACCCTGAAGAGGGTGGGGGACACAAAATACTTCTCAATGATGTCTGAGAGGACGATACCTGTGGAGAGATGAAGGACAGATGAGTCTGCTGTGCCACCAATGGGAGGTAAAGGGGATCTGCTCCACTCCGTCTGGGCAGACACAGTGAGGTGAGGCCACCCCCAATGACTCCTCCAGTGACAGGAAAAAAATATTTAAAAATATAGCACAGACCCAAGGGTTAAGCTCTGGCTGCTCTGTTTTGGAGAAAGAGAACACCAAGGGAAATAACACCAAGGAGGAGCACAGATATCCCCAGCTCCTCACCCAGCCTGGTGGCCTGGAGTGGCCTCACATCTGTCATGTCTCAGGGTCCTGCTGGCTTGGCCCTGCTCGAAGGATGGGTGCAAGTGGGGTCCAGTGACAGCTCGGTGGTGGGGATTGGTGAGACCATTTCCACTCTTCACTGTTCAGTGGGATCCCTGAGGGACTGGTGGGAGCAGCAGGACTCACCTAGGATGGAGAGGATGACCACCACGAAGTCGAAGATGTTCCAGCCCACAGTGAAGAAGTACTGACGCAGGGCGAACATCTTGAGCACGCACTCCCCAGTGAAGATGACGATGAAGACCAGGTTTATCTTGTAGAGGACAGAGGTTTTGAGCTCGCTCTGGTCATCTGTTTCCACCATCATGGTCACCATGTTCAGGCAAATCAGGATCATGATGGTGATGTCAAACACTTGCTTGGTAACAAAGTCAAACACCTTCCCTTGGAATTTGTTCTGCAATGAGCGACACAAGGGGAAAGATGGAGCACCAGAGAAGAGGTGGGAACACGGGACAGACACAACAAAACAAAAACACAACAGAAAGAGAAGAAGGAACCATAATTAAAATGTGGGAAACCTCAGGGTTGTGGCCAGCATGGTTCTCACAGCCCCAAAAGTTACAGGGGGAGGACTCCCAGCACCTTTGAGGATGAAGCACACCTGGGAACACCATGGCCAAGAGGAGTGGCACAGGGCACAGTCACTTGCTAATTACACCCACAGCTAATAGGGCACCAATTAACACATGGGAAGGACCTCCCTTGTGCAGGGCTACAAAACCCTGTTTTGGCTGGACCCTGCTGGGGGGTTGAAAGCTGAGCTATCCCTGAGCCCAACTTTCTTCCAGAGAGGAGCTGGGAGCTGAACTAGGAAAAAACCCAAATTCCTATAAAAGAAGCCCCATCGTTACCCTTGCCAGCAAACCAAGGGCTAAAGGGTAGACTCTAAAGAGGTGGCCTGATGTCACCCTCTTGTGAAGCCCCAGCTCTTGGCCAGGTCCTGTCTGAAGAGTAACACTGGGGCAAATGGTCCTCCCTGAACCCTTCTTGTTCCCTTTGGGACAGCTGGTGCCTTGAAGTGTTCCCTGCATGTTCCACTCCTGGAGGATGAGCCCAACGTACCGCTGGCCTAGGGATGGGCTTCTGGGGTTTCTTGGAGCCCAGCTTCTTCATGGCATTGTAGTATTTCTTCTGCTCTTCTGTCATGAAGATATCTTTGCCTCCAAAGTATAAAGGGAATCACTGCTGTTAGTCTCAGGAATTCTCTTCCCACCAAGTATCTCCAGCCCCTCAGAGATCCTGCTGGGAACAAGGTGTCCTCTCTGTGTCCTACAGACCTCGCTCAGCACCACCAGTGTGCTTGGCCCTGCACACCCTTTTCCCACCCCCTGCTCCAGGGTGTCAATCCTGAGCTACTAGCTTGGAGCAGAAGCAGAGTCTCAACCTTGTGCATGGGAAAATGAACCCAGGGTAGGCAAAGAAAATAAAACTGATGGTCCAGGCAAGAGAAAACACAGCTTCCCTTTGCTTCCTCCCTCTGCACCCGTAAATTAAGTCCTCTGTAACTGCTGTGACCAGGACACAAAGCTCCATGTGCCATTTGTCCAGTGCAGGAAGCCACTAATGGACAGGAATCCTGGGATCCATCCTAATCCTGGGCATGGTGGCCCTGGTCCCATCACCCCACCGCTGGCTGGCCCCCTCCAGCCTAGAGCAGCACCTCAGGAGTCAGGAAATACTCATCTTTTTCTTCTGCTGGTTAAAGTTGTCGATGATGACACCGATAAAGAGGTTGAGAGTGAAGAAGGCACCGAAGATGATGAAGATGACAAAGTAGATGTACATGTAGAGGTTGATCTCGTACTGTGGCTGCTCTTCAATCTGGCCAGGAGAGATAGGAAATGTGAGACTGACTCTGTCCCAAAAAGATGTCCCCAAGCCCCCAGACAAGGGCTTGCACTGTTTGGACAGAGCCAGGGATGGCTGCTCCAAAACTTTTGGCTGTGTGTTCCCAATGGAAGCAACATCCATGTGACACTGACTGAGGGACAAGGACACGCTGACCCCCAATCCCACAGCATGGGCTGGGGAATGGGAAAGGATGTCCTTTGCAGTGATATTAATGAGCAAATTCGTTTCTTCACAATAATCAGCATTCCAAGGGCTGAAATATATCTGAGAGGGGAAAGGAAAAGTGGATTAATTTGTCACATCATCACAGCTGGGTGGCACAGCCTGACAACCCTGGACAATGCTCCTCATCCCAAGGGGCATCCTTTAATCCTGCTCTGTGTTTGACCAGAGACACCCTGAGATGACCCCACTGGCTTCCCCCATTTTGAGGAAAGCTCTTGGCAGAACAGGGAAGATTTTCTCCCAAACCAGCTTTGCCCCAGGTGGGGCAGAGTCCTGAGGGATTTTCAGAGGGTGATGGAAGGGTGCTAAAAAAGGGCAATGAAGACCACCCCTTCAGTGTGTGAACAACAGGAAATGCCTTCTGCTGTAGGGACACTTTTGGGAATGAACCACAGTAGGAATGGCCTTTGCATGACACTCTTCAAACACTCATTGAACCCAATGGTTAAACGCTGTCTGCTCTGTTCTCATGAGCCATTGATTGCTCAAGGCAAGCCAGGCACTTTCTCCAGGATGGCATGAGCTTTCCCAGCTAGAGGGCTCATGGAGGACATCATGTCACAGCAGGCAGAAGAATGAGCCCCCAACAGGGATTTTGGCCCCTGGAACTGAAGATGAGTGGAGCAGATGCAGCCCCAGCTGTGGGGCAAGGTGGGAGCCCAGTGTGGGACCAGGCTGCAGGTGACAATGACGTGGGTGGCACGGGGACACATGGCTGCCCTTTCTGAGGCTGTGCACCTCAGCAGGGGGATGTTGTGGCTGCCCAGGTGTCCAAGGCTGGGTTGGACAGAGCTTGGAGTACCCTGGGATAGTGGAAGGTGTCACTGCCCATGGCAGGGGAGGCGCTGGATGGTTTTTTGGGTCACTTCCAACACAAACCGTGCTGGGGTTCCATGATCTGATCCATTTTGGAGGTTTGTCCACCCTTTAGCCAGTGTCCTGGTGGAAGTCATGGGTGGGATGCAGGCAGCTCCCAGCACCAAAAGGCAGAGCCAGAGGTGATGCTGTAGCCAAGGATCCATGCCAGCCTCAGTTCTGGAATCCCATTCCCAGCCTGCCAAGGGGAATCCACCCTGGAATCAGCAGTGTGTCCCTGCGTGTCCCCTCACCTCACGTGAGTCCACGGCTGCATACATGATGTCCATCCAGCCTTTGAAGGTTGCCTGCGGGAACAGGAATGATCAAACTTGGAGTCTTTTCCAACATAAAGGATTCTGTGATTCTATGGCAGTGGAGAAGAATGCATTTTCTGGGAGTTATTTGGAGCTGGGAAGAAAGGGAAGGTGATGAGTGCATGTCTGGAGTTTAGTTCTGAGTGCTCCGGCTTCTCTGTGGGAATGGCAGGACAGGAATGTGGATTGAATCCACAAGAAAAATGTCCCAGATGTATGGAAATTCCCATGTGAATATGCATAGACCATTCTGGGGCTGAGGCTACCAGCGACTTCCCAAAACACCACTGCAAACAAGGCAGGGAAAAGAAACAATTGACTCTTTTCTCCCTTCTCCTCTTGACTTCGAAGTCTTTTTCCCAAAGGCAGAGCTGTGCCAGGGCCAGCTGCCTCTTTTCCAGTCCCAAACTGTGCCACCTCCATAGCCCTGACTTCCATATCCTGCCTCTGGTTCCGCTGAATTCCCATTTCAGTAGGGTGGGAGACTACACCAAATCTTTTACAGGGTCTCCACTGCACCTCTTACAGCCTTTTGCTGCTGATTTGTTAAACAAAAGGTCTGCACATCTTGTTTCCTGAATCTGATGGAACAACAAGCCTGAAGAGGAAGCTGAATTTAGAAGCAAGGTCATCAGCTGGGGTTGTTTTCCGATGCTGCAGCCACCAGTTCCCCTGGATCTGATGGGAGTAGCCCCAGCCTGCCCCATAATGGAACCCACACCTATATTTTTATTAAAGCTGTGGTGAGCAGTTCCCCTTTGCTGCCTGGCCCAGCTGTGGGGAGTTCAGTGGAACTCAGCTGTATTCCCCGCAGGGGACACGTGCGCTCTTTTTCCAGTCGTCACCTGCCCCACGCAAAGTCCCACAGCCTATTGCTGGAGCAGCCTGAACTTTCCAAAGGGTGCAGGGGTAAAACAGAGCCTCCCCTCCTGACTCCTGCACCTCGTGCTGTGCAGGGGCTGCTTTGCAGTGCCAGCCTTGGTGCTCTCTGCGCCCATCTGTAGCAATTCCCTGGTGACACCTTCCCCTCTCATCTTCTACCCTGTCCCTTGCTCTCCTTGGTTGGGAGGAAACCCCTTCCTAAGGCTTTTCTGGTGTTAAAAACCAGCTTTGGAGCTAAGAAGCAGATAAGAAACCCCATCCCACATCAGCCGTGATGCTCATCCCACCACCCTGCTCCACACCCGATGTTGTGACGTACCACCTGCAGCAGGGACAGGTATCCCAAGCCCACGTTGTCGAAGTTGACCTTGACATTGACCCATCTGACCTCATTGGTGTAGAGCAGGGCCATGCAGTCGCTCTTGTTGTTGACCACGCTGATGTCAAAGAGCTCACCTGTGGTGGTGTTGACACACCTGTAGTACTTCCCTGCAAATAGGTTTACCCCCATGATGCTGAATATCAGCCAGAAGATGAGGCAGACCAGCAGGACGTTCATGATGGAGGGGATGGCACCCACCAGGGCATTCACCACCACCTGCAAGGAAAGAAAAGATCTTGAGGGGCCTGGATGGGACCTTCATGTCCCTATACCCCGACCTTGCCCTCCCCAGCAGCACTGAGTGAGGTCAGACTGGACCAAAGGTACCTTAGCATTGATCCTACCAATCTGGAGGCCCCTGAAATCCAACTGGGATGTCTGTGATGCAGGGGACTGCTGAAGGCTGACATGTCCCTGTCAGGGCCAGCAGCACACGGGGACACACTTACCCTCATGCCCTCAAACCGGGACAGAGCACGCAGAGGTCGCAGAGCCCTCAGTGTCCGCAGGGATTTGATGGCTCCCAGCTCGGAGTATCCCAGCCAGTTTGCTGTCAGGCTGACCAGGGACACCTGGAAGGAGCAGCCCAAGTGATCAGCAGCACCTCAGGTGGAAACACAACTGCAGCTCCTGGCCTTCCCTCTCTCCCCAGTCCCTCAGGCTGGTGGTCACAGCCCTGTAGCCCTGGGACACAGACATGGAGTCCTTGGGGTCCCTGGTGACCAGATACATCAAGGGTCACAGAATCCCAGAATGATTTGTGTTGGAAAGGACCTTAAAGACCATCCAGTCCTACCTCCTGCCATGGCAAGGACACCTTCCACTATCCCAGGTTGTTCCATCCAACCTGGCCTTGGACACTTCCAGGGACAGGGCAGGATGACACCTCTTGAGTGTGAGGGTGGAATTGATGTGGGGCACAAAAAGGACAGATTGCTCTATCACCCTGTGAGAGAGATCCTGTGGGAGACCCTGTGTCCCTTCACAGTTCTACTAGGCCTGGTGGAACTGCAGGGGCTGTTCTTGGCTTGGGTGTAAAACAGAAGGGTTTGAAAGGTTCCTACAACCAGGAACAAAGTGTTCCTTCTTGCAGGGGACCATTATTTTAAGAAATGGTATAAGCCCTCATTCCACAGCCACCCCTTTATCCTCTAAGATACAATCTGGGTTCATTTACAACAGCCCCTAACACCTCCAAGCCCCTTGGCTTGGCCCTGCTCATCACGTACATCCACGATGAGGAAATCCAGCCAGCACCAGGCATTGGTGAAGTACACCTTGAAGCCATAGGCCACCCACTTGAGCAGCATCTCGATGACAAAGATGTAGGAGAAGACCTTGTCTGCGTATTCCAGGATAGTGCGGATCACCTTGCGCTGCTCGATGTAGATGTCCTCGAAAGCCTGCAAGGGGCACGGAGCTACGTGACAGTCATCTTCCATGGAAAACCCCACAGAGCTACAGGACAGTCATCTTCCATGGAAAACCCCACAGAGCTATGGGACAGTTATCTTCCATGGGACCCATGACATCCCAGAGCACGGCCATGCTCCCTGCTTTCCCAGGGCTCAGGAGCTGGGAGCCCAAGGATGGCTGGTCCATGGGGACCTGCTCACCGTGGGGTCCAGATCCTGTTTGCGAGTCCCTTGGCTTTGCAGGGTTGGACCCAAAGCAGAGCTGCACTGACGCTAAAGTCCAGCTGCATCCAATTCCCAGGTGTCTCAGCTCAAACCCCAGGACACCAACCCACACCTTGGGATGCTTTGGGAGTTTTGAAAATGCCCTGAGGAGTTTAGGTGTGTACCACACCCATGGTGACCAGGTGTTGCACAGCTGACATAGCAAAGCTTTCAATTCCTGCACCAGCTACAACCTCAGACATCCCTAAACCACCTCAGAGCGAGCTGCAGACAGGTAAAGTGTGTCTGAAAACCCTCTCTGTCCCTCTGTTCTCTTTCCCCTTCTCTTCACCTCCAAACCTGCAGAGAAGTTGATATTTCCTGAGTTAAATCCAACCCAAACACTCAGAGAACGGCACCAGGCCGACACAGGTAATTAATTAGGCTGATTTAATGGAACACCCCGGCTCTGAGAGGGAGCACCAGGCACTGATGGAGGAGCTGAACAGCAAAATAAAAACCATGAACTCTTTGTCAAGCACCTCCTGACAACCGGTGATGGTGGTGGTGAAATGAGGAACTACACAAAGCTTAAATGGTTCAGATGGTTCATAGATGGCATTAAGAGCAGGAGTGGAAGTTGTAGGCAGTGGCATCCCCTTGAGCCCATGGACCACAGCCTGATGGTCCAGGGATGCTGTGGGGGTCGACCAGTAGGTACCAGGACTCTTGGATGATGTTAGACCTGATGCAAATGGGGTTTGAAATCAAACATCTGCCCACAGCTAGATTATTTGGCACAGGAGACGCCCAGAACCTGGGCTCTGTCACCTCCTTGGGCCCCCCCAGGCTGGGAAGCTGCTGCAGAGCCCCTGGGGCAGGGGAAAGGTGGGACCTACCAGCGCCCCACTGCTGAGGAGGATCATGAAGACGATGAAGGTCTCGAACCAGTCATGCTCCACAATGCGGAAACAGGTTTTCCTGAGGTTCCACCAAATCTTCCCCTTCTCACTGTTGATGTCCACGTAGAGGCAGGGGAACCTCTTCACACAGCCTGGGGACACAAGGCTGGGGGTCACTCCTGGCCAGGGTGTTCCCACTGTTCCCAGTTTTATTGGCATTTAAACCCTCCCTAGTGGAAGTTGGGCCAGGATCCTGCTGGGCTGAGGTGGGGTGCACGAGGGAGCTCCATGGGGATCATCTCTGTGGTGCTACAAGAGGATTTGGAGTTGGGGCTGAGCTCTGGGAGCCTGGGGGTCCCTGAGCTACAAGAACTGGTTGGCAGTGGCCTCTCCACCCCCATTTTCCCCTCTCTACACCCATCTCCCTCTGTCCACAGGGTCTCCAGCTCTGCTCTGTCCCTCACCTTCAGTGAAACACTCCTCGGGCTCGTTGCTCTCCTCAGCCACTTCTGCCATCTCCTCCTCCTCGGGCGCGGGGGGTTTGTAATCCGCTGTGCTGCACACGGACGAGGCGTTGTCACTGGACAGGGGATTCTGCAGGGACACAGCAATTCAGACCAGGCACCTGGCCTTTGGCTGCCTCCAGCCATGCTCCTCCTGCCCCAGAGAGCACAGGCAGGACCAGATGGGTGGTGGGACCCCCTTGTTTGGAGGATGCTCTGAGTCCCCTTCTATGACACACAGCCCGGAAGCTGCTCAATCATCCAGGGCTGCAAACCTTGGAAGACTGTTGGTACCTGAGCTTTGCTTTTCGTGCAGGTTCAGGGGAACAAGAGGTCCCCTGATCCCAGCCTTCCTCCCAGCACAGCAGCTCCATCTCCCACCCACCTGTGCCACCACCTCAGACTGATTTTCTTTCTGCCTCCTCCTCCTTCTCCTCTGTGTGTCCTCATTCAAGAATTGCTCTGCCAACCCCCCCTTGGTGCAGAAACCCAAGTAGCCCCTCCTCTCTCCAGCTCGGCTTGTGCTGAAGGGGCCTCAGCCCAAGGCTCACCCAAGTTCAAAATCTGCATCCCAAATACCTCTTTCCAGCTCCATCCTGCTCCACAGCTCAGCTTGGCTGAGTTCCCAGACACCACTCAGCAAGGCCAGAGGGGCTGATAACAAGAGAAAACCTTGGGCAAGCCCCTGGGACTCTTTTTCCTTTTTTTTCTTTTGCTTTCTGAGAAGCCCTCATGCAACACTTGAGGAATGAGCAGATTCCCAGCCCTGCCTATCCTACCTGGGAGCAGCAGGAACCAGAGGATCCAGGGTATTTCCAGCACAGGAATGTGTTGGATTACATGGAAAGGACATAATCTCCCCTCAGGCTGCTCCTGCTTTTGGTAATCCATAAAGGAGCTGCTCCATCCTCCAAAAACCAGGGAAAAACCCCCGGGGTAATCTGAGGCACTGTCACTGCTCACAGCTTCAGGGGCCACAGCCACATCTCCGTGAGAAGATGTTGCTGTGAGGGACCTTTGGGGACATGCAAGAGAAGGCACAGCAGCAGGGGTGGCACCAGCTCTCAGCTGGTGGTTCTCAAGATCCCTGGGACCACCCTCAGTCAAGGCCAGGGGAGGGACAGGAGGGGCAGGGGGATTAGGGAGTCTCCAGCACGGAGCCAGGCAAGCTGTGACCCCAGGGAAGGACACACAGGAGCCATCTGAGCCTCCGGGACAGGCTTGGAAAGGGTCAAGGTGGGGACAAACCAGTGCAACTGCCCTGGAGGTGTGGGGTAAGATCCAAAAGACCCTTGGATGGCTCATGGAACTCAGGAATTCTGTAGGGGGAGCTCAAGGCAGGTTCTCCTGGGTGGGGACAGCGATAAAACCCATCCCTGGGGGCTCCTAGAACCAGCAGGTTTGGAGGGCAATTTCCATCACACACCCAGCACAGCATCTCCAGCCTGGCTGGGGCTTTCCCCCCAAACCAGGGCTTTCCCATCCTTGCTGCTGCACACCCTGACTCACCCCATAACCCCATGATCCACAGCACTGAGGATCACAGAACGGGGTTGGAAAAGCCTTCCAAGACCAGTGAGTTCAGCAGTGCCAAGGCCACCACTGACCCCTGTCCCCAGGTGCCACATCCACATGGCTTTAAACCCGTCCAGGGATGGGGACTCCATCCCTGCCCTGGGCAGCTGTGCCAGGGCTCGGCAACACTTCTGGTGAAGAAATTTTCCCTAATATAAAATCTAAACCTCCCCTGGCCCAGCCTGAGGCCGTTCCCTCTCCTCCTGTCCCTGTTCCCTGGAGCAGAGCCCGACCTCCCTCCCTGCCCCTCCTGTCAGGGAGTTGTGCAGAGCCACAAGGGCCCCCCTGAGCCTCCTTTTCTCCAGGCTGAGCCCCTTCCCAGCTCCCTCAGCTCCATTGACAACACCCCCGTGCTGCACCACATCTCAGGACACATCACCGTGCCCAGCAGGATGGGCTCCCCACGGAAAAAGCCCCTGGAAGAGCCCTGAGCCCCTGCGCTGATTCTGCAGAGCCACAGACCGGGCTGGCACCTCCTCCCTGCTTTGAGCTGCAAAGAGAAATCAACCACGAGGCAAAATCGCAGCTGCGATGATCCTGCCGCTGTCATTTCCCCGAAAAAGAGCTTTTTCTTGGAAAGCAGCTGCGCTGGAAGTGGAGAGGATTCATCAGCGCTGTCTGAGCAGCCCGTGAGGAGCCCCGGGATGCTCACGGTGGGAGGGTCCCGGAGCGGGCGGTGCGCGGAGCTCTGGCTCCATCTGGAGCTGATCCCGGGGTGCGAACACACCCGGATGGCAACAACCCCACAGAGAACAGCACCAGGCTCCTACCAATTAGCACTGATTGCTAATTGTCATTTCACCTTGTATATGCAGGCTGGGAGAGCAGGGGGTGCTCAGCCTGGAGGAGGGAAGGGTCTGAGAGAGCTCAGAGCCCCTTGCAGTGCTTAAAGAGGTTCCAGGAGAGCTGGAGAGGGACTGAGGATAAGGGCTGGAGGGACAGGACACAGAGAATGGCTTTCACTGCCAGAGGGGAGGGTTAGGTGGGGTATTGGGAAGGAACTCCTGGCTGTGAGGGTGAGGAAGCCCTGGCACAGCATGCCCAGAGCAGCAGTGGCTGCCCCTGCATCCCTGGCAGCGTCCCAGGCCAGGCTGGGACAGGCCTTGGAGCAACCTGGGATAGTGGAAAGTGTCACTGCCCATAGAAGGGGATTGGGATTACCTAGTCTTTGAGATTCTTACCAACCCAAATAATTAGTGATTCCATGATAAATTGCAGCCCATCATTCCCCCTGCCTTGGCAGGGCCCCTATTTTTAATGATCCCCTTGGTTCCCACCTGAGTCAGTTTTGACTGAATTTAGGCACCAAACCAACAGCCCTGATGGGCTGAACTGGTATTTACTGGTTGAGAGGTGCCTTGAGTAGCTGGGGATAGCTCACAGTTTTTCCATGGACTGTTTGGAGTGGGAGCTATTGGCTGAGCAGACCCTAAAGCCCAGAGCTGTGCCAGGACAGGTCTGATCACTACTCACCAGGGTTTTCCCACCTGCTGGGAAGCCCTTTGTGGTGACAGGGAACTAAGGTCCATGGGAACCCCATGTGTCCTTTCCCATCATGGCCAGGCTGGCACTGGCATCACCTCTGCAGTGCACTTGGTGTGCTGGGCACTGCTGCTGAGGGACTGGGGCTGTGGTACAAAAACTCTGGTGGGAAATGCCAACTCTCAGCCCTCCTGGTGGCAACACTGGGGGAACTGAGAGTAGCAACACCCCTGGCCCATTCCCTTGACCAAGATGCTCCACACAAGTTTGTCTCCTCTGGAGGGCTTGGCAGTGATGATGGCCAGCCCCACCTTTACTCCTGTCCCTCTCCTGCACCCTCAATGCTGAAATCCCTCTATTGTCCCAGATAATAGAAATAATCAGGATTGTCCCTTCTCCTTGCCCCACGTTGTGCCAAGCTGGGTCCCTGTCACCGTGCTGAGCTGTGAGGAGCCTGCAGATGGGAGGGAGGTGAGAGGCTCTTCACTTTTGAGAGACCTGCTTCATTTTTCCAGCCTTTCTTGGGCTATGTAGTCTTATCCAGGTGTTCAGCAGCACCAGGTGCCTCCTGGGCCTGGCAGGGTTGGTTGGAAGTTTCCAGAGTTCCCTCAGCTCCTGGGCAAACTTTTACCATCCAGTCATGACAAATCCCTGCTCAGGGCTGTCCTATTGTCCAAATAAACCCCCTTCCCAGGCTGATGCACCTGCTCCTGTCCCCCTCAGCACCTCCAACTGCCCCCTGTGTCTCCAGGACCTTGGAGCGAGCAGTAATTTCCCACCACACCATCAACCTTTTGTGTCCACTTGGGTCTTCCCAAGTTTCTTGTACCCCTGCCACCCTTCCAGAGGGCCCCAGCAGTCCCCTGGAGACTGGACTCAGGTGTCTCAGCTTTGGATCCCACATCCCTCGCTTCATGTTCACCCCTGCTAAGCTCCTCCATCTGGTTCAGCCCCCCTAGGACGATGTTTCCCGAAGCATTAGCAGTGGATCCAATGATAGTGCCATCAGCAGATTTCCTGGCATCAGATTCCTCTGGAACATCTTTAACCCCAAACTGAGCACTCTGACACTTGCACCACCCCTGTGGTGCAGTGGGGCCCTCTGGCACCAGCAATAACCCCATAGTCTGACCCAAATCAGCCAAAGCCCTGCTTGGACCCTCCCCTCCCACTCCAGCTTACACTGGGAAATGCCAGCTTGGAAAACGCCAAGTTTGGCCCGTGCCACGCCCTGTGAGAAAGCTAAAAGTGACCCAAACCAACATCATTCTTTGGGCAGCACAGCAAGAATGGGCAAGTCCCAGTTTTGGGGTGAAACCCTTCCCTTCCATCCATCTTCCTGACCTTGGTGGTGTCCTCGGTGTCAGACTGGGTGCTGGTCTCCTCGTAGAGGTCGGACTCCTCGGAGGCGATGGGGACCTGCACCGTCAGGTTGGGGTTGTTGATGAAATTCATGTGGTCCAGCTCATCCATGAAAATGTGCTCCTTGTCCGTGATGCCATCCAGGTACCCTGACTTGGGCTCCAGAGCCGTGTCCATGTGGTTGAGCACAGAGTTGTCCCTTTTACTGGGGTCCTGCTCCTCCTCTGGTGCCACCTTCTTGCCCTTGCAGAGGCGGCGGAGCAGCGCCAGGAGCGTGGCCTTGGCGAAGGCGATGCCGCGGCTGATGCGGCCGATGGCGATCTGCAGGTTGTTCATCTCCCCGTCATCGTCCGATGCCGCCAGGCTGTCAGCACTGAAGGAGCTCAGCAGCAGAGCCAGGAACAGGTTTAGCACCTGGGGAGACAAAACAAACGCCAGCCCTGAGGTCCAGCAGGTCCTGAGCGTCAGGATTTCCCTGCGGAGCTGCAGGGATCACTTGTGGCTGTGGAGAAACCCCTTCAGGGAGCATCTCGTGGGCTCTGCCCTGCCCTCACCAGCTCTGGGGACTGCAGAGATGCCAATTCCCAGCACCTGGACATGCTCCTCCTCAAACCCCCTGGTCTCTGATGCCTTCAACCTCACCCTGGGCTCCCACTGTCCTGCAGATCCCTCTGCAAGGGATGCCAGTCATGGTCTCAGCTCCTCTCAAGCTCTGCTGGGGATCCATGAGTGTGTCCCCCCTTTGGTCTCTTGGAGCTCCAGGAATCCCATGCAGGACTCCCCAAGCCTCTAGTTCTTCTCCCCACCACCCTCAGGGATGCAATTCAGCTCTTGTGGCTGCCCCTGGATCCCTGGAAGTGTCCCAGGCCAGGCTGGACAGGACTTGGAGCATCCTGGGATAGTGGGAGGTGTCTGCCCATGGCAGGGGTGGGGCTAAGTGGTCTTCAACGTCCCTTCCAACCCGAACCAGTCTGGGATTCCATGATTCTGTGATTATGTCCCTTCTCTCCCCAGAATGAAACCTCCTGCTTGTCCTCTCAGCTGCTGCTCTTCCTCTCCTCTTCTCTGGCTTTGGTAGCTCAGCTGCCTAGCAAGCTCCTGATGGTCTCCCACACCCTGAAGCCATGGAGGAGCTGAAGCCCAGCCGTGACTCCGTCCCTGTGTCCCAGACACTGCTCTGCTCCATCAAAGCGATGTTTCACCTCAGCAGTAAATTCTCTGTATAACTCCAAGCATGGGCTCGTGTGCTTCCCTTCTACTTTACCATCCCAAAACGTGACTGGACCCCACCACAGCCTCTCCTGGCATGGCTGGGGTTGCTGCCTGCCAGAAACCCGGAGCAGCTCGGGAGTGGAGGAGTGGGACAGGCAGCCCCGAGGAGCGGAGCAGGGACAGACCCAGCACAGCTGTCGGTGTTTGTGCCGTGTCGTGCGGTGCCAGCAGCGCATCTGAGATGGGAATTAGCTGCTATCCAAGGACACTGCTGTTTTCACATGGCTCATGCCATGTGCCTTAAACCACGTCTTTAAATAAATCCCGCGGGCCCAGCAGTTGAATGCCCCCCGTTAAGTACCAGTTACAGTTAATGGCTCTGGCTCTGTTGGACAGGACTCCGTTACCTTGTCACCCGACTGACTTCCTCCCTTTTCCCTGAATAACCCCAAAGGAAATGCTCAAAGTGTCATTAAGAGCGAAGGACGGGTCACCTTCTTCCTGCGCAGGGGAAGCGCAGAAACACACACCTCCCTGCACGGGGATACTTGGGAGCCTCTGGGACGGGCGCCAGGACTCGGAAATACCTGAGGCGCGGCCAGGAGAGCCTGGCAGAGAGGAAGAGGAGGAGGGCACGGAGGGCTCTGGCCGTGTTTGTGCTCCGTGTTTCTCTGCTGAGCTGTAAATGGAGTCCATGCAGGAGCTGCAGAGCTGCCCCGAGGGGTGGGCTGCACCTCTGGGATGGGGACACCCACACCTCTGGGAGGAGGACACCGGCACCTCTGGGATGGGACACTGGCAGCTCTTGGATGGGAACACTGGTATCTCTGGGAGGAGGACACCGGCATGTCTGGGATGGGACACTGGCAACTCTATGCCGGCTGTCACTGACCCCAGCAGCTGAAATTGTGCTGCTCTCGTGTCTTCTCCAGGGCGGTCTCCTGGTGCGGTGGGTGGCCTGTGCTACTCCAAAAATGAGCTCCAGAAGAGAGAAACTTTCCAGAGCCGCTTTAGGAGGGCTCTCCAGGGAGCCCCAGCTGTGGTTCCCAGTCCAAACTCCTGCACTCCCTGCAGATGGCTCCGGAGAGGCTCCTGCTCCTTACAGGTGCCCTTATGGGTGATTTTCAGCCTGACGCAGCCTTACAGTCCCTTGCAGGAAGGTGGCATCACAAACCTTTGCTGACTGGTGGCGGCCCGGGGGGACACGGGGCTGCTCCCCTCGCATGTCCAGCACTGCCCAGCACAGACCTGAGGCAAGGTCTGGGGCCAAGGGCTCTCCTTTCAAAGCCCCAAATCCCTGTCATGAGCCAGGGAAACCAACAGACACCCAAATCCCAACTTTTTGCCCTCAAAGTGGGACACTCCAAGCTGACCCGAGCCGGGGGCTGCTCTGGGTTTCTCCCCGGGCTCCTTTCAGAGCCTCCCTGGGGACAGGGGTCAGCAGCTCCCGGGGGCAGATAGTTTTTCAAAGCAAATTCCAAAGGGATTACACAACCCTAGCAAGTAATAGGAGCGAGTCGGCGCTTCCCTCCCCTGCCCTGCTCCTCAAGGGAGAGCAGGGCCCACGCAGGCTGCAAAACAAGCTCCAGAGCTGCCAGCGATGGGGTTACCAAGTTTAGAAAGGATTTCACGCTCGCCTGGAACTCGCAGACCTGCGGCTCAGGCAGCACAGGCTGCACAGGCAGCCAGGGGGAGTGGGAAGGGTGGGGGCAGGATAGGGGTGAGGGGAGCAGGGGGTGCCACAGACACAGGGAAGGAGGTTGGCTGTCACCAGATGCCACCTGGAGCACGGTGAGGACTGGGGAGGTTGGGGATCTGCAGGAGCCTTGCTGGGGGGCTGCTCCCATAAGTGCCTGGAGCAAGGGGTGGGGGGATGGATGGATGGATGGATGGATGGATGGATGGATGGATGGATGGAGCTCTGCTTCCATCCCGCATCAGGAGAGTGGGAAATGGGGCAAGAAAGCTGGAAAAGCCAAGTGAAGGACACAAGGCAGCTTGAAGCTAAGTTCTGTTTTATCCCAGAGCTGCTCCTGCCTCTGCCTAAAGCCCATTTGTGTTTTCTGTGCCTCAGTTTCCCTCCAGTTCCTGGTCTGGTTTCAGCTGGAGGTCCCTCAGGAATAATTTCTCCCTCTTTCACACAGAGCTGACACAGCCCATCTGAAGGGCCTGGGGACGGAGGAGAATCCCTGTGCTCCCTGCAGCTCCAAGCAGACCCTGCCCACGAGCACAGCCCCGTGGAAAAGCTGAGCTGGACAGAGGTGTCCCCACTCCACGACCCCCTCTGTCCCTGCAGCTCCCCCAGTGCCACCAGTGAGGGTCCCTCAGCCCCCAGGCTCACCACGAGGTTCCCGATGACCATGACCATCATGAAGACGATGAGGCACATGGTCTGCCCGGCCACCTCCATGCAGTCCCACATGGTCTCGATCCACTCCCCGCAGAGGATGCGGAAGACGATGAGGAAGGAGTGGAAGAAGTCGTGCATGTGCCAGCGGGGCAGGGTGCAGTCCAGGGAGATCTTGCACACGCACTCCATGTAGCTCTTGCCGAAGAGCTGCATCCCCACCACGGCGAAGATGAAGACGATGATGGCCAGAACCAGCGTGAGGTTGCCCAGGGCTCCCACGGAGTTGCCGATGATCTTGATGAGCATGTTTAGGGTGGGCCAGGACTTGGCCAGCTTGAAAACCCTCAGCTGCAGGGGGCAAGGAAAGAGAAGGGGGTGGCTGGGGGTGTCATTGCCAGAAGGTGCCAGCAAGGCTGTGACACTGCCATTTGATCCTGCTGGGGCTGTTTGATCAAGGCAGGAGGGGTTAAACCCCCAACTGCTCTGACTACAGCTTCCCTGAATATTTAACTTGACTCAGCTTTATCCTTAAGGGGTGAAGTTGGTCCCTCCCGAGCTGACTCTCCACCATGAAGGAGGCTGAGCAGGCCATCCCCACCCTGTCCCTGTCCCCACCCAGGTGTCCCTGGCACTCACCAGACGGAAGGAGCGGAGCACAGAGAGCCCCTGCACGTTGGCCAAGCCCAGCTCTACCAGGCTCAGAGTGACGATGAAGCTGTCGAAGATGTTCCAGCCCTGCTGGAAATACTCGTAGGGATCCAGAGCAATGAGCTTCAGGACCATCTCTGCCGTGAAGATCCCTGTGAAGACCTGCAGGAAGCGGCACCCTTGATCACTTGTTCATAAACCAGTGCTAAGCTGTGAGGTGGGGTGGGAAGCATCCCTTTTTTTTGGTGCATTCCCAAAGCATTTCACCCCTTTAGGGCCAGTCCCAGTTGGGAACAAGCCCCCCAGATGCTGCCCAGTGTGACTGGGGAAGCCAGACTGGGAATACTGGTGACTGATTCCTCTGGAGGGACACAAAGTGTTGGCAGCTGGAAATTAAAAATAAAATTTCCTTGGCGAAGAGACACCTTTGGAATGACTGGGAAATCACAGATGTCCAGCACTGGTAGCTGGGCTGCTGCTGGGATGCCCCTGTCCCTCCTTGAGCCCTGTGACAGCTGAGCTGGATTTTACACATTGCTCCTTTGCTGAGACTACAACAGCACCTGCAGTATTGTGTCACTGCAGGGAGGGCTCAGCCAGGTGACAATCGATATCCCTGCTATAATTCCATGGCACAGCACGTGCAGAGGTGACAGATTTCCCCTGACTGGGGGTAGTGTGGGGACAGGTCTGTCCCTCTGAGCAGGGAGGGGCAGCAGGGAGGCTGCTGCTCCTGCATCCCGAGTGTTGTCCCCATATGTCCCTTGCATGCCAGCCCACAAATGTCCCCTCTTGTGCTCCAGTATCCCAGGGGATTGTCCCCATGTGTCGTTTGCATGGCAGGCCACAAACATCACTTGTCCTTCTCCAGTATCCCAGGGGATTGTCCCCACATGTCCCCAGCATGCCCGACCACAAATGTCCTTTGCCTTGTTCCTGCTCCAGTATCCAGGGGATGATCCCCACATGTCCCTTGCATGGGACAAACACAAACAAAGCCCCGAACGTCCCCTGTCCTGCTCCTGCCAGCTGATCCCTGCCCTTGTCCTGTACAGCTGCGGTGGGACAGGCAGCAGTGCTGCAGCTCCCTGCTCGGGCACAGGGAGGGGATGTGGGGGAGCCCTGGCTCGCTGGGATCCCCTCCGCCTGCTCCCATCCCCACCTGGCCCTTCCCCAGCAGATCATTCCCCGGGGTGCAGCCGGAATCCGCTCCTGGCTCGAAGGAAAGGCTGGAGCCGCCTCAGCCCGGCCGTGCCTTGAGCACCGGCCCATTAATCCCCTTGTATTTCCTGAATGAAACCAGAGCCAGTCCCGCCCTGCCGGGCAGGGACATCTGTCCCTGCAGGGCTGCGCTCCCAGAGCCCGGCAGGTGCTGGAGCAGGGCAAAGTGACAGCACGGGAGATGGGAGCTCGCCTATTCCTTACTGCATTTCCCACCGCTGCCAGGGGGCTCCCGGGCCTGTCCCACCAGTAGATCCATCCAGCTCAGAGCCATTTGTCACCAGCTCCAAGCAGAGCACTAAACGCACCTATAAAACCGGAGCAACCAATATCTGCAGTGATTCTACTGGGCAAAACCCTGATTATTATTAATTTTAATGCTGCATTGTTGCTTCCTGCTCAGTGGGGCCCTGTTTGTTCCCACAATCTGGAAAACCCTCTGGTCTGCCCCGTGGCCACCCAACATTTCAGGGGCACTGTGTTGTCCCCCAGGGCTAGCAGCAGGGTTGAGATGCAGGGGGTGGCTCAGGATGCACTAAGCTGGGCAGGGACTGCAGCAGGAGGAGAGCAGGGAATGATGGATCCCAATCCCACATCAATGCCCCTGGTCTGGGCCATCCCAAAGCCCAGCCCTGAGCAGGATGCTGTGCACAGAGCCCTGCAGGGCATTGTCAGCAGCTCTGGGATGTTTCACACAGCACCAGAGGGGCTCTGCCCTCCAGCATGGGGTGTGGGGCTGCTGGGCTCGGAAGGGGAGGGATGGAGCTCCCTACCAGGTTCCCCACGCTCAGCACGTTCTCGAACTCCTCCGTCATGGGGTAGTGCTCCATGGCCATGAAGAGAGTGTTGAGCACGATGCAGATGGTGATGCCCAGGTCCACGAAGGGGTCCATCACCACCAGCTTGACAAACTCCTTCAGCATCACCCACGGACGGCAGCAATTCCAGACCAGGAATGTGTGGGCGAATTTGTACCACCAGGGTGGGCATTTCTGGTGAGCTTCTTCCAGCTCTGAGGGTGAGAAAGGAAAAGTGTGGGATTATCTTGTCCTCACCTAGGTGGGCGAGTGCTGACCTTCAGGAGAACTTCTCCTGAGGTCCTGGACCAGCTCTGGATGATCTATGATTTTGATATCATGGAATATCCTGAGCTGGAAGACATCCATAGGGATCATTGAACCAGCTCCTGGCCCTGCACAGACACCCCAACAATCCCACCCTGTCCATCCCTGGCGGTGCTGTCCAAACACTCCTGGAGCTCTGGCAGCCTCGGGGCTGGGACCATTCCCTGGGGAGCCTGGGCAGTGCCAGCACCCTCGGGGGGAAGAACCTTTCCCTGAGATCCATCCCAAATTCCCCTGGCCCAACTCCAGCTGTTCCCTTGTCCTGTCCTTGGTCACAAGAAGCAGAGCCCCTTGGGGGGAGCTGAGGTTTGACCTCAGGGTCCTCTTCTCCAGCTGAACAAACCAAATTACCTCAGCCCCTCCTCATATGGCTCCTCCAGATCCTTTATCATCTTCTTAGCCCTCCTTTGGACACTTTCTAAAAGCTTTAGATCTTTTTTGTATCATGGCACCCAAAAAATATGGGGGCTAAAAGGAGAAGCCTTCCCATGCCCAGGCACAGAGGTGATGCAGACCTGGCCCTCCAAACTGGAGAGGGATGGAAAGGCAGATCAGCTAGGGAACTGTGGATCCAATCCTGCTCCCAGCCCTTGGGCAGGATTTGAGGTGTCCCTGCCACCCTGAGATTGCCAGGATATCTGAGGGGACTGCTCTGGGCTGGCCAGAGGGTTTCGTGGCTGTTCTTGGGGGCACAGGGGACATGAACTGCTGAGTTCATGGTGCTTTTTGCTGAAGCTGACACAGCAGCTCCTGGGAAGCTGCTCAGCAGTTCCCAGTTGGCACTGGAGACTCCTCTAATCACCTGCAATCCCATTAATTTGTGTGAGATATTGGATTTTTGCCTCCAGGCATCGTCCCAGTGAGCTGGGATGAAAAATCTGGCTTGAGCATCACTGACCCCGTACAGAGATCCCAGGGCTGGATTCATCCCTTGTGCGGGGCTGGGAATTTGGGACAGCCAGTGTCACCAACCCAGGCCCTCCAGCACTGACCAGGACCCTCACCCAGCAGGACATACCTTCCACAGCGTTGGAGATGACACTGATGGCACTTCCCACCCTCTTCTCCAGCCCTGGCCCGTCTTGGTTGCCCACAGTGAGGTGGTTGAGGTCTGGCTTCTCTGGCTCATAGGTGGGATTGAACTGGGAGGAGGGAAGGGAGGGATGCAGAGTTATTCCATGCTCTGAAAGACAGAGCTGGCAGAAAACAGAGAATGGTCTGGAGAGACCTCTGGGTGCAAGGTGGGGACTCCAAAAAGGCTTGTAGGACCCCACCCATAGCGAGGTGGGCACAAGCCTGTCCCCTCAGGAGGTGGGTCAGGGTGGGCACCCTCAGGGATGTCACCTACATCAATCACGGTGTTGGATCTCTGCAGGGTGATCTTGGGCACCACCTGCCCGTTGCAGTCCTTGGCCTTGTCCTGGTCACTGTTGATGTCCGAGTCTTGTCCCTTCCCGGCCACGCTGCTGGGCAGGGAATCGCTGCTGGATGCTCGCTCCTGCAACTGTACAACCCCGTCCCTGTCACCCCTGTGTCCGCAGCCACAGGGACATCCCACGGCAGCTGAGGGCTCCAGGGGCTGAGAAAATTCCTTCCATCCCCAGAAGTGATGGGTGCACGATGTTTGGAGCAACCCGGGGTCGTGGGAGGTGTCCCAGGGCAGGGGTGGGACTGGATGAGCTTCCAGGTCCCTTCCAACCCAAGCTGTCCTGGGATTTCCAAGCCTTTCCCTTTCCCTTTCCCTTTCCCTTTCCCTTTCCCTTTCCCTTTCCCTTTCCCTTTCCCTTTCCCTTTCCCTTTCCCTTTCCCTTTCCTTTCCCTTTCCCCCCCTGCACTGACCTCTCCACAGCTGAGTTAGATCTGTTTGGATTTGGTCAGGGAGAATAATTCCTAAGGACAAAAGTGAGCAAATCTTGGTTCTTCAAGCAGGAAACTTTACCCTTTGCAATGAGCTCTCATCCAAAATGGCAAAGAAGAAAAATCCTTAAGGGTCTTGCTGAAATGTGACCTCCAGGATTTTTGCACTTGCACTAAATGTTGTATTATCACATTTTCATTGCATGTAGTTTTTTCTTTCTTTTTCTTTCCAACCGTGGTAATTAAAATTTGAAATTTATTACACCCTTTCTCAGCACTGAGGATGCCACAGTGGAATGGGAAATTCTCTATTTTCACAGCACATTGCTGAAATCCAGGGCATTTTCCACCTTTAATCATGGGATATTAAATAGATCCAAGCCCCCATTTCTTGCAGGTGCTTTGCCCTTACTCTCAGCTTAATTCCCTCTGTGTTTTCAGTTTCTCTGTGTGACTCTGTGTGAAGGGAAGACATCCCTTCACAAAGCCTTTGGGCACTTTCCTGGTTGATTTTCTCGGGGAAGGGGCCTCAGCACCAGCCTGACTCCAGCCCCAGAATCCCCAACCCTCAGGCAGGGCTGGCTCAGACCTTTCCTGCAAACAGCAGAAGCTAGAGAGGAACAAGCCACTTCCCAGGGATGCTGTGGCTCTGGACAGATAAGAGAAGAGAGATAAGAGGCTCTGGAGAGCGTCAGACATTGGCTTGTGTCTCTCTACACGTGAGGGAGGTGGTGTCTTGGCGAGACAAAGAGATTTTCAGGGATGTCTCCTTGCTGACATGGAACAAAATGATAGTTAGAGCTGGAAAATGGCTGGGCTGCTGCACCAGAGGCTTTTGGTCATATTTTATAGGAATGTTGTACTGAAAAACATTCTCAAGGATGGCAAAGGGATGAAGGTAACATCCTGGGACCACAATGGGACATCTCTTGTCTGGATTGTGATCTGGCCCAGCAGGGCTGGAACAGATGATCCTGGAGGTCCCTTCCCACTTGGTATTTATGGAATCTCAGAGTGGTTTGGGTTGGGAAGGACTGGAAAGACCATTAATTTCCAGCCCTCCTGCAATGAGCAGGGACACTTGCACCATTCCAGGTTTCCTTAGCTCCCATAAGGACACCAGGATCTCCCAGGTGAGGTGCAGGGTGTCTCGAGCCCTTTGTTGTGTCTCCAAAGCCAAGGGTTTGCTGACAAACTGAGCTGTGCTGCAGCTGCCCCATCTTGCCTGAATGCTCCTTTGTGACCTGGTGACACCGAGCTGGGCTCCTGCCAGGCTTCCTCATGTGAGGCAGGAGATCCACTGGAACTTCTGAGGCCTTTTTTGTCTGTCATGTCCTGCTCTTCTCAAACAACATCTCCCCCCTGTGCTGCTCCTCTCTGCTGCCTCCCAGTGCACACTGGGATGGGATTTGGATGTGGAAATTTGATCTTTTCAGCCTTTTTTGTCCTCACCCATGATAGTGTCTCAGTTTTTTGATTCAGATGTGTTACTCCATTTTTTCTTTACTTCCTATGGACCAAATGGAGTTTTTCTTTGGATTTTACACCATGCTTGTTGCTGTCTCCATTTCCTCTCCCTATTCCCAAGACCCCTCATTTAGGTCTCCATTCTTCCCACTCACCAGCCTTTCCTGCTCCTCTTGCTGCTTCTTCAGCTGCTCCATGAGCTGCTGGAATTCCTCCTCCTTCTGCTGCTCCTCCAGCATGGTGGCATCATTCTGCTCAGCGTAGGCCATGGCCACCACGGCCAGGATGAGGTTGATGAGGTAGAAGGAGCCCAGGAAGATCACCACCACGAAGAAGATCATGTAGGTTTTCCCTGCTGCCCGCAGTGTCTGTGAGAAGAGGTGGCTGGGATGTCACGATGTCACTGTGGTGACACTCCCAAGAGAAGGTGCTGCCTCGGGATGCCCTCCTGGTTGTGGTAGGAGGGAAATACTTTGCTCCTGTCTTCTCCAAGGACTGGTCATTGCCCAATGGACCTTCCTGCAGGCCCTGGCACTGGGTTGGGACTGGTGGGAGGCGGAGAGAAACCTTGGTTCCCAAGGTTCCCAAGGGCTGGGAGCGATGGAGGTGGGACCCATATTCCATCACTGACTCACTCTGCTCAGCCCCCACCTTCTCAGTCTCACCTTCAGGCCGACATGGTCCTTTTCTGACTCTGATCATTTGGGCAAACCTTTCCAGAGGACAGGGGTGACCTTAGGTGGAGGATCCCTTTTACCTGGCCAGCCTCTGGAGTTGGGGTCTGCTGGGATTTTGTGGTATCTCCCTAGAGGACAACTCAATGAGGGGACAAGTGACCTGCTTGACAATGCTTGACAGTGCTTTTCCAGCTGAAATCAATACCACACAGCTCTGTGCCAGTTAATGGAGTCCATGACAGACATCTTCTTTTGGAATAATAATTCTACTTAGTCTGACTTAAAAATTAATTAAAATTAACTTACATGAGCCTACTGCATTTGAGGCAATTTGTATTTATTTGATTTCATCATTTTTTTCTGACTGAATGCCTTGTTTGGAAAAACTCATGGCAATGCTAACACTCTATTTGCTAGAAAAGCATGTATTAGGAGCTTAGAAAACTCCCTTTGTATCTGAAGCCAAGGTGGATGCCTCTGTTTCTCAGAATTCCTCCTTATCCTCCTTATCCTGTCCCTCAGCTTAAACCAGAGATGCTCTGGACAATCTTACAAATCCCTGATTTCCATGATAGAGCTGACAGCCCCCTGGGAAATACACTGCTCTCCCATGTTAGGGCAGCAGTAGATGGGACCAGCCCCATCTCCACTGATCCTGGCTGGACCCACAAACCACAGAAGGACCCACAAGCCTCTGGTCAGTGACCTTTCACCTCAGGGGCAGCACAGAAACGAGAGGAACACTGCACAGGGAGGGAGGGGCAGTGCCTACCAGCTGGAAGAGGTTCTCCCAGAAGTCCTGGGTCATGAGGCGGAAGAGGGCCAGGAAGGCCCAGCTGAAGGTGTCGTAGCTGGTGTAGCCATAGTTGGGGTTCCTCCCGGCCTTCATGCACTCGTAGCCCTCAGGGCACTTCCTGCCAGGGGCAGCAGGGATGAGAAGGGCCCCACAGCCAAACCCATCCCTACAGAGAGGGGGAGCAGCAGGGGGACCCTCCCCTCCGGGATGAGACAGGTGGGATGCCTGGACTGATACCACCTGCCCCATCTGATACCCCCAAAAATGATACAGGCAGGATGCTCAGACTGAGACCCCTCAAGCTGATACATTTGGGATGCCTGAACTGATTCCACATGAAGTTGATACAGTTGTGATGCCCAGACTGAAACCCTTGAGCTGGCACCCTTGGGATGCTCTGACTGATAGCCCCGCAGGCTGATACCCCCAGGATGCTCCAGCTGATAGCCCCAAAGCTGGTACAGTTGGGATGCCTGGATCAATACTCCCTCAAGCTGATACCATTGGGATGATCCAGCTGATACCCTCAGGATGGTCCCCAAGCTGATCCATTGGGATTCCTGGACTGTTCCCCTGCAGAGCCACATTCCCAGCCTCATCCCTAGCATCAGGGGTCCCCTGAGCTGTGCCAGCTCCCTGTCCCCTCCCAGGGATCCAGAGAGGGGGGATGTCACTCACCCAGCATCACTGCTGTTCCCACAGAGCAGGGCATCCAAGGCTCCCTCCAGGAAGTAGTAATTGGCTTTGCAGGTGGGGAAAGAGCAAGGAATATAAACAAACAAACAAACAAACAAATAAATAAATAAATAAGCACAAACATTAATTTTCAAACTCTTGGGTGCACTTGCTGTCGGAGAAATTCCTTGAATCCTGGGGGAATTTGCTGACTGCCAGTGTCAGGCATACATCTACTCTCTGTTGACTTTGTTGTTTGTCTTGGCTCTGGCTCAGGGAGCTGCTGAGATTTTTTCATCAAGGTCCCTCCCAAACCTGGAAATGGCTCTGGGTCTGGCCAGGGCCAGGACACCTGGAAAATGGGTTAACATGAGGTTAAAGCATCAGGGCTGGTCTATTTTCCTGGAAAACCAGGGCATTGGCACTGCAGGAGTCCTAGAAAAACCTGGGGAAAGCTCCTGCTCCATGGCTACACCTTCTCCTGCTGCCCCCATTGCCCCTGCTCACAGACCAGGGATCCTCAAAGCTCTTCCTTATGGCTCCAGCACAGATCCAGAGCCACAGAGCTGCCAAGCAGTGCCACCCCAGGTCACCTGCCCCAGGGACACAGAGGAGCACTTGCAGACACCCACATCTGGATATGGCAGAGGGCAACTGGATCCAGTCCTGAGCATCACCCAGCACAGCCCTCCCAGGACTTCTGCAGCTTCCTGAATCCTCCCTGGCTTTGCCTGCCTTCTTGCCATGAGGCTTCTCTTTATCCTGTGTGGGCTCAGAGAGGAAATATCCTGTTTGTGCAATTCCAGGTTTTTGGTCTGGCCCCAGCAGCTGCTCTTTGCATGGAGCTCATCAGATCCCTTGGGCTGAACTTGCCCCCTACCAAAACCTGCTGAGCTGAGACCCAGCCTGGCCTTCTGAGCTCTGCTGAATGACATGTGGAGCATCCATGAGGGGCACCCTGCCACCCTGCAGATCTACCAGGCAGATTTGCTGAGATTTTTACATTTTCATGGAGTTTAAAAACTCAAACTGAAGAACAAACCAAAACCCCACCACACTTCGGGGAAAATTTTCAAAGAAGGGGTAGGAAAGGAGCACCTTAGACCTTCCTGAGGACCTGTGCTGGTCCCACCTCTCCCTTCCTCCCCTCCTGTGGCTTTTGTGGCGTTCTGTAAAGGGTTCATTGGGCACTGTGGTACCTGGGGAAGGATCCAGATAGTGAAAAGTGGGTTAAAAATGTCATTCCTGCATTTTTTCCTGTTTTTCTACCCAAAGCTCCACCTGCTCCTCAACGGTTTGGTCTCTCTTCTGTAACTACCCCAGTGGGACATTGGCCCTGACCAGCAAGTTAGAGATGGAGACACTGGTCCATCCAAACCTTCCTGTTGTGAAACCTTCCTGGAAGAACTTAGCTTGCCTAGGTGGGCCCCATTTTCCTTGTCCAGGGGGATTTGATCTGATCTGTCCCTTCTGTGAGGGTGCAGAGCCTGTTCCACCTGCCAGCCTCAGCAGGAAGATCCATGTGAGCAAACCTGGGAGTGGCCATGAGGAGCAGGAAACTGGGGAGCAAACCAGGTGAGGGGCAGAGGAGAAGGGGCTGCAGAGCTTTACCTTCATCACTGATGTAGGCCTCGAAGTCAAAGGTGCTGTTGCTGGTGAAGTTCCCAGTGAAATTCCCGGTGAAGTTTCCTGTGAAGTCATCCATGAACTCATAGAAGGTTGAGTTGACCAAGGTGTCGTTGTCCTGCCCCAAATCCTCCAGGAAGGTGCTGTTGGGGGGAGGCCAGCGCACACATTTCTGCCGGAGGTTGCCCATGAAGAGCTGGAGGCCGATGAGGGCGAAGACGCTCAGGCAGAAAACCGTGAGGATCATCACATCTGAGAGCTTCTTCACCGACTGGATCAGAGCCCCCACGATGGTCTTCAGCCCTGGGGGAGGAGTCACTGCTGACTGATTGCTCGTTTGTGAATTGTGGGGAGCAGGCTGGGGTGTCCCCAGAAGGTGCTGGCTGGGGTGGGGATGTGTGTCACCACCGAGCCCCAGCTCTGTGCTCACATCACATCCCAGCCCCATCCCCACATAGCTGGGCTCCCCAGAACAGCACCCTTGGGTTGGTGCTGGTGACTTCTACATCCCAGCCTTGGGACATTCAGCCCAGCCCAGCCTGGCAGCCATCAATTCCTTTGGATTTTCTTTTTTCCCTAAATGCCACAATCTGGCATTTTTTTGTACCAGACCACTGGAGTGGAGCACTTTAGAGTGGAACATGAAGAAGCTCTTTGCTGGCCCAGCTGGGCGATGCTGTGCACCTCTCCCAGCTCCAGAAAAGTCTTCATGGCCTAACTGCTGTCCCTGGGTGGTTGGGAGCCCAGCCAGACCCCTCATCCTGATCCCTTCAAGCTGGAAAATCCCTAGTGTGCCCAAGTGAAGGTGACAAAGTGACATCTGGATTAACTCATGTTGGCCCCCAACATCACTGTTCCCTCCCCAGAGGAGGCTCATTCACAGGTCCTCAGTGGGATTTTTCCATGGAGGATGGAGTTCCCATCAGCCAAGGTCTACATGGATGATGGGCAATGCTGCAATATCCCAATGTTCATCTTTTAGAGCTTTACAAGCCCAGAGCTTTCTCACATGGAGAAATTCTCCAAGGAAATTATTTTTAGCCCTGTCCTCCTGCCAGCTCCTCGTTCTCCAAACTATTTAGGTAAAATCCTGTTTTCCAAGGGCCTAAGGTCAGATGTTCTAAACCAGCTTATTTTTGCCACTGTTATTTCTGCAGAGCCCTTGGGGATGTCATTCCAGAAAGAAGCAGCAGTTTACATTTTGCTCGATACAATTTTAGCCTGTTTGATGAAGGAAAAAACATTCAAATGTGAACCCTCACAATCTGGAGCCTGCAGGGACACCACAAGGAATTTTGATTTTCAGTTCAATCTCATGCTTCAGATTTCTATGTGCTTGCACCAGGTGTTGAAAGCACAGTGTTGAAATGGTATCAAATTTGGAAATCAGCAGTCAGAGGGATTTGATAAGGTGCCCCCCGCAGGAATCTGGATGTTTAAGGTGATGTTAAACCAGTACTTGTTAAATATCTCAGCCTCAGCACCAGAACAGTCAATAATGAGCACAAAACTGAGTCTATAGCTTCAAAAATGGAGACATTTGGTTTATCAAACCCGTAAATCCACTGGGGGCACAAATTCCCTTAATTCATCTCCAAGGAGCCTTAAAAACGTCACATGTGCCTCTTCAGGGGCTACCAAACAACCTGATGAGTGCAGCTGATTGCAAGATGTAAAAGCAGCAGGGCCAAAGCAAATTACGCGGAAAATTTATCAAATACCTCATTTCCTCTGTTTTCTCTTGGAGCTGCCAAAAGAACCAGGAATTGCTGGGAACAGTGGGAATACCTGAGCTCACGGGAAGGCATGGGAGGGAGGCCCCTTCTCTAAGTCCCACCTGGTATCACCGTGATGGTTTTCAAGGCACGGAGGACACGGAAGGTCCTGAGGGCAGAGATGTTCCCCAGGTCCACGAACTCGGTGATGTAGCTGTGGGACAGGAGAGGGAAGAGTTCCAGGGGCTCTGCCTGGAACACTCCTCATTCCTCCAAATCTGCCTCCTGTCCTCCCCACCCCACCAGACTCACGCCATGGAGATGACCATGAAGTCCAGCCAGTTCCAGGGGTCACGCAGGAATGTGAAGTCGTCGATGCAGAAGCCTCTCGACAGGATCTTGATGAGAGACTCGAAGGTGTAGATGCCAGTGAAGGCATATCTGAAACAGGACTGGTCACTCAGGAGACACTTGCCCAGGTCCAAGGTTTCGTCCAGCCCTCCCAGGGCTGAGTTTGGGTGCTGATGGGTTTTCGGGGTGCTTCAGCACTGGGAGAGGTTTTCACCTCACCTTGTAAGGTGGGCTGAGACATTTCAAGGTACCAGTGCCTCTGGTGACCATTCTGCAACACCTCTGTCCCTGCTGATGTCCCACCACCCCCATGCTCTCTGTAAAGTCCTGCTGAGACCTGACCAGGCAGAACCACAGCAGAAAATGCTGGATTTCCCCTCTCCCCATGGCCCCTGGACAGGAGGATCAGCTCAGCCTCTCCAGACTGACAGTGCTGACCCAGCCCAGCCCAACCTGCTCTTCAGGGCTCTCCAGACATTGAGACCCCGCCAGATTTTTGGGAAGCTCTGAAACATTCTCACTCTTCAGTGCCCTATGGAGAGTGTGGACATCCCTTCTGAGGGCCACCAGCACCTCCCAGTGACCTCTCCTTCTCTGAAAGGTGCCTGGCTTCCCACCCCCCCCAGCCTTGGTCTTGTCCCTGCTGAGGGACATTGCCAGGCTGGGCTGTCCCTATGGCCAGGGGAGCTCTCAGGACTCACTCCACATTCTTGGACCACGCCGGGGGGTTGCTCAGCGTCATAAACACACAGTTGGTTAAAATTGTGATCATGATGAACATGCTGAATAATTTAAAACCTGGTCAAGGACAAATGCTCTGTATGGTGCTGGGATCCCCCCTTCCCACGGTCAGGAAGCCAAGTGTCCTTGTTCCTCCTGTCCTGGCTGCCACCTTGGTACTTCACCCTGCCCTGCTCCTCCAGCTGCTCTCCCGCCTCCATCCTGTGCTCATGCTTCCCTCTGTTCCTCTCTGCTCCTGTGCATGGTCCCAGCCCCTTCTTTTCCTTTCTGCTCCCCTTCCCAACTCTATGGTGCTGGCTCTGCCTCCCTTTCTGCCCCCTGTGCTCCTTCCTTTCCATCACAGATGGATACAGCTTTCCTTTCCTTTCATAGTCTCTCCAGACCTCAAAAACCTTCAACCTCTTTCTAGAAAGCTCTGACTCTTAGGCTTAGACCCCTCTGCTGCAAAATCTCCCTCTTTTCCTCCTCCCTCATGGCCATGAACCCTCATTTCCTTCAGAGCTTTGCTGAGACCACTTCCATCCACCCTGCAAAGCCCCTCGTGCTCTTGGACTCCTTTCTTGCCTTTCCCTCTGTCCTGGTTCCTCTGCTTCCCTCTCCCAAAGTCTCCTTGGATCTCCCCTGCTCACTCACTTCCCAGTGGTACCAGATCCCCTGACACATGAACACGTCTCTTCCTTTCCAAGTCTCCCCAGACATCAAAACCCTTCAACCTCTCCCTAGGAAGCTTCACCACTTGGGCTTCTTCTCTTCTCCATCCAAACTGATTCCTCCCTTCTTCAGCCAAGAGTGAGCCCTTGGTGTCCCCAGGGTGCCCATCAAGAACCTGCTCCTCGGACTGGGCACTGGGCAGCAGGTCCTGGCTGTGCTGGGGGCCCAGGAGCTTTCCTCACCACTCCATCATGAACCCCTGCCCTCGTCCCTCTCCTGGAGCTGTTTGGACTCTGAACACCAGGGTTCGACCTGGCCATGGAGCAGCATCCCAGAGATCAAGGATATGAATGGATGAGGACTTTGATGGCTCCTCTGCGGATGGGGTGGAAGGGCCCCAGCAGGTAGAGGGCAGGGGTGGCCGAGAAGCGGAAGATAGACTTGCCCTTGTTGAGGACTATGAACGTCTGTGGAGAAAAGAGGAGGGGGAGTTAGTCCTTCTGCATCCCCTAAATACCACGGACCAAGGGCTGCCTTCAGAGGGGAGATGTCTCTGTGTGTTTGGAGCTCCAAAGGCTTGGAGATGCTCTCTGCTTTGGAAGAGAAGCAAACCACAGCAGTCTGGGAGGGGGGTGGATCACCAGCATGGGCTCAGGTAAGCACAGTAGAAAGCACAGGAGGTCCCTGCTTGGTCTTTTGCTTAGGACTCACACCTAAGGCCAAGCCTACCAGGGGAAAATCTCTGGCCCTCACCTTCTTGTCCTTATAGAAAGGGTCCAGGTCCTCCAGGGGGGTCCCGATCAGCTCCAGGGGTGGGTCACCATAGATTAGGGGCAGGTTCTTGCCGGCTTCCAGGTCGCTGCTGGGCTTGACCTCCTCTTCCTCGGGCATCTCCACGTGCTGCCGCTTTACCCGCAGCGCCTCGGCCTCGGCCATGCGCTGCTCGATGGCGGCCAGCGAGGCCGGCGTGAAGGGGCGCAGGTTTTCGGGGCCCGGGATGTGCGGCAGGCCGGCCATCCTCTCATTCTGCTTCCGGGCCACCCACGCCCTGCCTGCGGGGACAAGGGGCTGGAACACCAGCTGGGGACATCCTGGGGGAAGCTGCGGCATTTGGCGGCATTTGGTGGCAGGATCTCAGTGGGGTTTTAGCAAATGTGTTTATGGCAGAAATATTGAGGTCACAGGAACGGAGCACCCCGTGTGTTCCTGCTCCTCCCAGACCCCCATTCCCATTTGGAGCTGGGGAGCCTCAGTCTGGAGGAGGCTCAGGGGGGACCTTCTGGCTCTCCACAGCTCCCTGGCAGGAGGGGACAGCCAGGGGTGGGGTGGGCTCTGCTCCCAGGAAGAGTGACAGGACAAGGGGACGCAACCTTCAGCTGCACCAGGGAAAGTTCAGGCTGGACATGAGGAGAAATTTTTTTCCCAGAAAGACTGGGCATTGGAAGGGGCTTCCCAAGGAGGTAGTGGAATCATCATCCCTGGAGGTGTTTAAGGAAAGGCTGGATATGGCATGGAGTGCCATGGTCTGGGTGACAGGGGGGTGTTGGGTCATGGATTGAACTTGAAGATCTCAAAGGCATTTTCCAACCTCATTAATTCTGTGATTCCCTCTCCAGTCAGGAGGCACCATGAGGTTGGGACACCTGGTATCCCTGTCCCCACCTGGCTGTGTCAGACACACAATTTCACAACCCAAACACGGTGTTTCCACACAACCAAACACTTTGGGGAGCAGCAGCCCCACTCCAGCTGCCTCCCCTTGGCATGGCATCAACAACTTTGCTTCTGCAGCCCCTGCAAAGGACCTGTGATAAATAAACAAGAGGTTCCTCAGCCAGAGGAGCTGGGTCCTGGCACAGCTCCCAGCCATTGGAAGCATGAGGAACCTGCACTGCTGGGAGGCTCTGCACCCAGGAAGAGCTAAAGGCTTATCCTGAGCCAAAAAGAGAAGCAGTAATGGCACCTTTGAATGTTACAGGGATCAGGATGACTTCCCAGAAGGAATAGGGTGGGTGGCTTAGGAGAGGTAAGGATGTTCTGCTGCACAAGAAGGGCTGGAGAGAGGGAAGTGTGGAGGAGTGGCTGCACCTGGAGTACGAGGCTGCCATGCCCTGGGAGAGGTGGAGACGCTGGCAGAGGCTCCCCTAACACCAGAGAGATTCTTGCTTTGAGCCCTTGTGCCTTGATAATGTCCCATAAGCACAGATTCTGTGGGATATGAGCCCAACGTTCCATAAAACTCAACCCTGCTTCTCGTGGACACTGGGACAGCTGCCCCTCTGTGCCTCACCCTCCAAACCAAGCATCCCACTGGCAAACCCAAACTTTCTGTGAAGCTGCCAAGCACCTGCCCCAAAAAACCTTCAGGATCAATACACCCCACAGGCTCCACCCTGCTGTGTGGAGAGCTGGAAACCCTCAGCCATTTGGGATTAGAGAGAACTGGACATTTCCAACCCTGATGGGAAAAGAGACTGAAAATTAAGCTGGGGGGGCTCAGCCTGGAGAAAAGGAGGCTCAGGGGGGCCCTTGTGGCTCTGCACAACTCCCTGACAGGAGGGGCAGGGAGGGGGGGTTGGGCTCTGCTCCAGGGAACAGGGACAGGAGGAGAGGGAACGGCCTCAGGCTGGGCCAGGGGAGGTTTAGATTGGGTGTTGGGAAAATTTCTTATGGAAAAGTTTGCCAGACTTTGGCACAGCCGCCCAGGGCAGTGGTGGAGTCCCCATCCCTGAAGGAGTTTAAAAGCTCTGTGGATGTGGCACCTGGGGACAGGGGCCAGTGGTGGTCTTGGCAGTGCTGGGGGGAACAGTTGGACTTGATGATCTCCAAGGGCTTTTCCAATCTGAAGGATTGTTGGGCTCCATCTGTTTTAGGGAGTTTTGTCCTTGCTGAATGGGGTTATTTAATGACACAAACTGAGTCATAGCACTGCAAGGTGGAGTCTGGGCCCAGCCCAACTTGTTGTCCCAACAGCTGCAAAACAGAGCCCAGAGCAAGCCTCGGATGGGCGAGGGGGTGGGGGAATGGACCCCAGAGGTGGGACCTCATCAAAGCAAACAAAAAGGGAATTTTGGTCTCCAGGTGTCTCTGGGAGGGGACAATGTTGGGGCAGGGGCCAGAGGTGCCACCAGTGCTGCTTCTCATGGAGTTACTCTGGGCTTAAACCCAGTTCCTGCTCCACTTGAGCAGCTCTGGGACCTCCCCCTCTATAGCAGGCAGCTCAAAAAACCCAAGAAACATAGGGCTGTGTCTGGTTCTATCACCCCAAATCCCAGTGGGAATGCGCTGGTGCAGGGCAGCACAGAACACTCCCAGCTGGGAATGGATCCATGGAGAGCATCAGAGAGCAGCACCCCTGCTCCAGCAGGACCCCCAGTGCCTCTGGGTCACCTTCCACCGCATCTCCGGCAGCTCCGAGGGCTCACAGGAGCTGTGGGCAGCCTCGATTTCCCTGGCACTCGGGATTTTCGGCGCTGCCGGGACCAGCCTGGGCTGTGTCGGAGCGCTGCCGTCCCACCCCGGGGCAGGAGCTGCTGCCCGGCCGTGCTGTCCCCCAGCGCTGTTCCCGCTCTGCCTCCAGCTGCCACCAGCGATCAGAGCCGGGCTCGGGTTTCTGCAGCCCCATGACTCTGCTCATTCCCGTCCGGAGGAGCCGAGCGAGCAGCCCAGCGCTGCTCCTGCCCGTGTCCCCTCTGGCTGTCGCTGGGCTGGAGCCGCCGAGGGAGATGCTGGGGCAGGCAGCGCTGCTGGGGTGACACTGGGAGGCTCAAAGGGGGTGTTGCCCCTGGCATTGGAATTCTTTGTGGCTTTCTGGGGTATTTTCCAGCTCCTGGTCCTGCTCTGAGTCCTTTTGGGCCTCCCAGAGAGGATGGCTGGCTGCAGGGAGCAGGGGCAGGAAAAATGCCATGTCCCCATCTGACACACCACAGTCGGGAAGCCACCAGCATCTCTGGTTGCTTCCCAAATTCGGAAGCAGAGCCAAGCCCAGGCTCTGTGAGGGCTCAGCCCAGCACCCCGTGTCCCCAGTGAGCCCAGTCCCACACCAGTGCAGGTGGGGCACAGGGCCAGGTCCCACCAGCCCAGGTGAAGGCTTCCACCCTGGGACCAGCCCCTGGCCATGGGAACAGGAGGAGCTGCCCCTGCCCCTGGCCTGGCACATCCTGGCACATTTTTAGCAGCTCCTATAAATAACCCAGATCAAACTCTTTGCGCCTCCATAGGTAAAGGCAGTTCAGGCCCAGTGACAGGTGCTGCCCTGGGCACAAATCACCCACGAGGTCCCTCAGGGCTCTGGCCCAGCTCTCCAGGACCTGAGTCCTCCAAGAGTCCCTGATTAAGGAAGATCCCTGCCCCATCATCCTTCCTGCTTGGAAATCAATCACTTAAAATGTCTCTACAGAGCACTGATTTATTTGCATCTTAAATTTTGGCCATCCAGCTAAGCTGAAGGACACAGGTGAGCTGCAGCTTTGGGACACTGCCCATGGCATGTCCTGGATGAGCATCTCAACTCCCAGTTCCTGCATCAGGAATTGCCAGCAGGGAACTGGGAGCAGCTCCTGGCTCAGGAGAGCCTGGGCTGCATTTCAGCTCCCTCTAATATTTTTGCTCCTCTGAGGGCACACTCAAAGGAATCAGGCTCCAAAATAACAGGATTTGTTTGGGAGTTCCCAGGGATGCTGTGTAAGAGGTTCTGCATAACAGGACAGAGGGTGGCAGGCCCTGTCAGGCAGCTGGAAAAGTCACCCCGTCCAAGCACTTCATTCTGCCCAGAAAATAACCTCCCATGGGCTGAGGACATTCTTGGCTCTGGGGGACACAGGGGCTTGGCATCTCCCCGCACCTGCCTGACCCAGGCTCCAGCTTCTCCCTCCCTAAGGCATTTCTCTGGGGGAGCATCTGCAAATCTGGAGATGATTTCCCATGGAATCAGCCCAGAGAGATGCAGTTTCCTCCGACACACACACTCAGGGCTGAGTGAGTGAGGATAGGTGCAACTGAGAGTGTGCCAAGGGTGGGTGCTGCTTCTGGGAGATCCCAGCCCTAAGGACATCAGGAACAGCACTAGGGTGCCCTGACCATTCAAACACAGTGCAAGAAGCTGCCCCGACCTGCTCTAAGGGCAGCTCCCCTGTAAACCTGTCCTGCAAGGCTCATCCTCTTGAGACACTCTGGAAAAAACCCTGCAGAGACCAACCAGGACACGGGTCTGAGAGAGAAAACCCCTGGAATGGCTCCGAGCAGGTGTAAATCAGCTTCACTCAGCAGGAACAGCAGAGCCAGGCCTGGAGCCCTGCAGCAGGGATTAGTGTGGGACAAGGGACTCGTGTGACCAGGGCACTGAGGGCACAGGCTGTGCCAAGCTTGCTCTGGAGCTGTGTTAGCACCCAGCACCCAGGAAACCAGAGCCTGTCACAGCCCAGCCCAAAGCAGACCAGCACCCCCCCTGTGCCTCCCAGAACCTCCTGCAGGTCCATCCCAACAGCTCCCAGGGCTGATGCCCACAGGAAAACCCTTCCCTCTGCATCCTGAGCATCCCCAACAGGGACCCGGGTGGGGCAGGGTGGGGCAGCAGGGCCCAGCTGGTCCCGAAGGGTTTGGGGCTGAGTCACAGATCAGCCCTGGGAGCTCGGGGATGTCCCCAGAGCTGCCATCGCCACCATCCCCCCTCCCCTGCACATCCCTGCTCCAGGAGCAGCTCTGCCTCCCACTCCTGTCCTGGGCTGCATTCCCAGGGAAGCAGGGAAAGGGAGGATGGGGATTCTGCATGCATCCCCGACATCACAGGGATGTGGGATGAGACCAGAGGACGCCACGGAGCCGCTCCAGGGCTGGCTCCCCTCTGCTCTGGAGCCAGGCTGGGAGAGCTGGGGGTGCTCATCTGGAGAAGAGAAGCTCCAGGGAGAGCTCAGAGCCCCTTCCAGGGCCTAAAGGGGCTCCAGGAGAGCTGGAGAGGGACTGGGGACAGGGGATGGAGGGACAGGACACAGGGAATGGCTCCCACTGCCAGAGGGCAGGGCTGGATGGGACATTGGGCAGGAATTGTTCCCTGGGAAGGTGGGGAGATCCTGGCACAGGGTGCCCAGAGCAGCTGTGGCTGCCCCTGGATCCCTGGAAGTCTCCAAGGCCAGGTCAGACACTGGGGCTTGGAGCAGCCTGGGACAGTGAGAGGTGTCCCTGCCCATGGCAGGGGGGTGGAATTAAATGTTTTTTAAGGTCCCTTTCAACCTAACCTATTCCATGATTCTAAGATCCCTGAGCCATTCCCAACCCTGCTCTGTGTCCATGAAATCCCCTCCCCCCCCACCTGCATGCATTGAATAGGTTTAAAGAAACCCAAATTCCATGGATTAGGCTGCCAGGAATACACAAATTTGCTCCAGCCAGGAGCCAGGGCACCAGAAAGCTGCAGAGTGACAGAAGCTGTGTTGGAAAGTCTGATGGCTGCAGAAAACCCCCCTGGCATGGTCCTAGGGATGCCACGGACTGAAAAAGTCTTATGGGGTGTTTGTTTGTTTAGTGCCTACTGTATTTCCCACAAGTTTTAGGAAAAAATGTGGGAAGATTGAAAAAATCTGACATGAAATGGAATTTTTTTATCCACACGTGGCACAGGGAGTGTGGAACTTCACCTGCAGAGGGTGGGGAGATTCACCTCAGGTCCTGCAGATTTCCCAGGGCCTAAGCAGGGCAATGGAATTTTCGGGATTCTGGGAGTTTCTCTCAGGAACTCGGGGGATAAGCACCCTCGGTTGTGCCAGACAAAATCAACCATTTTATAAACAAATTTACATCCCTTTTCGTTCCATTGAAGAGTTTGATGCTTCTGTCCCTGGATAAATTGAGGTCCCTTAATTCTGTGCTGTATCTCCATTACAAAAACCATCTGGAAAGAGGCAGGAAATCTTCAGAAATTCCTTTTACACACAAATGGCTCTTAGGACATTGTTGTGGGATGCTGGAATTCCACGGGGGTTCTGGAAATTCGCTGGGTTTTTAAGCTGCCTTAAAGCAGAGGGTGGGTGATTTTCACAAGAAAACAATACTTAAAAAAATTAAGTCACCCCAAGCCTTTTCCCACTCTATTTTAAAATAGTGGTTGGCTCAGAAGACTTAGAGAGCAAGAAAGATAATTAATTTTTCAATTTCCAGCATTATCCTTTGAATTCCAGATATTTTTCAGTGCTCGGGTCTGTGTGGCTCAGACACCTCTCGCACTGGTGGCTCCGGTGAATGGCACGTCCCCAGTGCTGGTTCCTGTCACCACCGCGGCTCTTTACCCTGTTCTGGGTGGGGTTTGCTGCTCTGCCTGCAGCGTGGCCCAAGCCAAGTGTGCCAGCAGGAATGTGGGATGTTTCCAAGCGGATCCATCACCCCAGGGCTGCCTGGAATCCACCCCGAAGCCAGCCAAAGGGAAGATCTGCTGAAAGCCCTTGGGAAATGATTCCAGGGCCAGCCCAGCACTGCTGGATGCCTTTTCCCAGCCAGAGCAGGGTCACTGAGATGCTGCAGCAGTTCCTGCTCCTCAGGTGCCACCACAGTCCCCCAGCCAGGGCCAGTGGGTGTCACCCACAGCTCCCCCAGGGCAGCAGCACAGGGGGCTGGGGTGGGACTTGGGACAAGGGCTGGGGGAAAAGGACACAGGGAACGGCTTCCCACTGCTAGAAGGCAGGGATGGATGGGATATTGGGAAGAAATTCCTCCCTGTGAGCATGGTGAGGGACTAGAATGGATTTTCCAGAGCAGCTGTGGCTGCCCCTGGATCCTTGGCAGTGTCCAAGGCCAGGCTGGAGCACCCTGGGATTGGGGAAGGTATCCCTGCCCATGGAATGGGATGAGCTTTAAGGTCTTTCCCACCCAAACCATTCCCTGATTTCATGATTTTAAGCACACGGAGAATGAATTCCCTGCCAAGGGAGCAATGCAGCTCCACTGCTTTTTGCCTGGGGAGTAAAAAGGAGCCCTCCCAACACTCTCTGGCCTTTTCCTGGCAACAGCCACTCTGCTCCAGCCTGGTGCTGCACTGGGACAAGGACACCCAGCAGCTGTGCTGGTGCTGGGGATTTCCATGGGACAGGATGGATGCACAATTCCATTGGAATTGTGTCCCATTCCAGCAGCACCTTCCATGGACTCTCCACTGCTTTGGGTGCTCTGCACCTGCCAAAAACGGTGCCGCTTCCTCCTCCAGCTCCTTGCAAAGACTCAGCCGAGCCCATCCCAGCGCTGCCTCCCTTTGAGAGCCCAATCTTCCGTGCTGAACCTCCAACAGGGCACAGCTCCTCCAGGGACATCAACCCCAAAAATCCAACCCAGCCTCCGCTCCTGCACCAGCATCAAACCCCCGAGGGAATGGATTCCCTACAATTCCCGGATCGCTGCTGCCGTGGAGTTCCTGGGGCTCGGTGCCCTGAGGCTGTACCTGCTGTGCTCAGGGCGGGGGTGGCACACACAGCCCGGGAGCTGTGAAATCCTGGGATACTCTCCCCGGCCACAGATGGAAATAGGAGGTTGCACCATCCTGCAGCCACGCACTGACCCGTTCCTGCCTGGAGCCGGGGATGCCACCCCATCCCCACTCCTGCTGTCCCTGCTGCGGGACAGGGCATTGCTGGAAAGGGGACACCGGGCTGGGTGGCGGCTCGGGGTTATTTTGGGGGGGTTGGCAGTGCTGGAGGCTTGAGCAGCCAGAGAAGGGTTAAAGTGGGGACCCTGCGCTTGCCCACTGCCCACCCTGCACTCGGGTGTCATCCAAAGCTGCGGCTCCTCCCTGCCAGCAGCTCCCGTGTCAGGCTTGGAAAAGATCTGAGCCGTGCTGGGAGGGCAGCGAGGGGACAGCGAGGGGACAGCGTGGGGGAAGGGAGAGTGGCGTGGGGCTGAAGTGACCTGCTGGCCCCTCGGAGCCCCCCAGGCTCGGGGACACGGGGGGCAAGAATGTCCCAATCCGGGAGATGCAAGGAGACAGCAGCTCCCGCAGGGATCCCCGGCACAGCACCAGGAGCAGATCCCAGACCTGCTGCTCCCATGGGATTTGCAATACTGGAAGCCCTGCAACTTCCCAGGGCTGGAGGATGCCCCTTTTCCCATGGCAGCCCCTGGATCCCAATTCCCTGGAGCAGACACCTGCAAAACAGGGCCAGCACGGGGCACCTGGAGCTGTCACAGACACTGAGCCTCACAGCCCGAGGGATCTCATTCACATCCACCTGGAAATGCAGAAGGGGGACCCAAAGACAAGATGTTCCCAGGGATTTATGTATGCCAGGAGGGAGGCAGAGGGACAGGGACAGGCACAGAGGCTGAGCATCCTCCCTTCTCTCTCCTGAGCTACACTGAGATCTTTTCCCTCACAACTCCCCAAAGCATCCACCACCTTCCCCCTCTCTCCCCTGCACAGAAACCACCCCATTAATCCAACCTGCTGCAAAGAGAACCTCATTAATCCAATCTGCTGCAAACAAAATCTGATTAATCCAACCTGATGCAAACAGAACCTCGTTAGTCCAACCTGCTGCAAACAGAAACGGTGCTGAGCGTTTCCTCGTGGCTCTGCCTCTCGTGCTTCTACCCCAAATTCAGCAAATTTCCCTGAGAGGAGCTGGAGCTGCCCAAGGGACTCCACGGAGTCTGAACTGGACTCTTCTATACACATCAGAAAATAGAAAATGCTATTTAAATATTAGCACAGCAGAGTCAAGGCAGGACTTTGTGCTCTTTAATCGGTTCCTGTAAATATGCTCTTCCCCCCCTCAAACCATTATAAATCCGACATTTTTCCTGGAAAGGACCAGAGGGGGCAACTCCAGCGCTGCATCAACCTACACGGGATCTCCGCGGGATAATGGGACTGGGATGTCCTGCTGTCCCCAGGGCTTTACGGAATTGTTGTCCCTTGCTGGCAGGCGCAGTTCCATCCCTTGTCTGCCGCAGGCTGATCCCTGACAGCTCCATCAGTGCCCGTGAGGGCAGGGGAGGAAATGCTTGTACTCGGCAAACTTCCCTCTGCAGCTCCGCAAGGCCCCCGGGAATGAGGGATGGGGGAATGGGGGAATGGGGAAATGGGGGAAATGGGGGAATGGGGGCTGACTGCCCTTGGATAAACCCCAACATATTTCTGGGGGTGCACAGCAGGCCCTGCCCATGCAGTAAGCGATGGGACCTGGCACAGGGGGGATACTGCACCCAAACACCCTGAGCTGAACCCCAGCCTGGCACTGCCTGATTGCCATGGGGGATCCAGCTCTGAACCCCCACCCTGGCACCCTTTTGGCTGTGACTGGGGCTGCTCCCACATCCCCAGTGTGGGAACAGCCTCCCATTCCCTGCCACCCCATCCCTGACATTCCCCAAGGCACAGGGGTCTCATCTCCTCCCTCTGCCCTCGGGGTCCCTCCCTGCTGCCCCACGGGGGACGGGGGCTCTGCAGGGACAGGGCCCTTCCCGAAAGGAGACACTGGGAGCACCCGCAGACCTTTCCTGCAACCTTGGCTTGCCCAGGCCTGGGTTTATATTTAGACCTCCAGGAGGAGAAGCCAGCAGAAAGGAGCCTTGCGACTTGTGAGCCCTGCCTGTGGTTCTTTACTGCAGCAGGGAAGGTGGCTCAGGAGCCCACTGCTGCCACGTCCCTGACTGTCCCCTCTCATCCTCACACAGCTCTGTGGCCACTGAGGGCCCATTGGCTGCTGCCACCCTTGTCCCTGTGCCCTGCCTGCACCGTTGTGGGGTCTTTGTTCCCTGTCCTAGACAGTTTTCCATGCAGAGGGGCCCAGCAGGTGCCTCCAGCCCCAAAAACTTCCCCAGAGACAACAGAATCCATCCTGGTCCCATCCACCTCCAGCACTCAGACTGCAAATCCCGGGACATTGCCGGTACCGCTCCAGGCACAGCGACAACGACAAACGTAGGGACATCCAAGACCCTGCAGCCCCTGCCCGGGGCCCTGGCAGCAGCCCAGGGCTGAGCCCAGTACTTACTGTTGGGTGGAGAGTTCGAAATCCCAAGGAGAGACCTTTTAGGGCCAGAATTTCCCTCTCCTTCGACTCCTGGAGGCTTTGGCTCGGCGAGTTGGCAGAGCAGCTGCTGCTGCTGTCAGATGGTCATGAGTGAAACCTGAGGACATGCGGGCTCCTTCAGGTAGCCTGGCCCGTCTCAGCTGTGGCATTCGTCCCCCGCCGCGCCAATCACGGCTCTGGCGGGGCCGGAGCCCCCGCGGCCCCATGGCCCCCATGGCCCCCCTCATCCCCCATCACCTCCATGGCCCCCATCGCCCCCATGGTCTCCATCGCCCCCGGCTCCTGCCGGCGGGCATCCCCCTGCCCAGGCACAGCAGAGCGTCCCAGGTGTGGAGGTGGCTCCGGGCCGGCTTTGGCACCCGATGGGGAGCGGGGAGGTGGAGGGGAGGTGGGAGCGACCCTGGCCAGCGCCTCCCCGCCAGTGACAGGCGACTGGAAAGAGCAGCGGGACAACTGCGAGGGCGGGGGGGCACTCGGTGCCAAGGCCGCTGCCAGCGCTGTCCCCGAGCCCGCGGCTCTCGGGGAGCGTCATTCCCATTGTTCAGCAGCCAGGAGCAGCCACGCTCCTCTCCTTGCTGGCAAACGAGGGGTGTCTGTCACTTTTTGGTCTCCGTCCCCCGCCCACCCTCTTGCACCAGAACATCCCAGGAGCATCCAATGGCCCTGTCCCTGTCCTGCCCACGGGGACCCCCAGGAGCCAGAACCGGGGTGACACAGGAAGGGGATTTGCTGTGGGCTTGTCCCCCTTCTTTGTGCTTCCTGATGGGGCCTTTGGGTGTTCCTGCCGAGCCCAGGCACTTCCGAGGTTCGTGGGGTGCTCCGGGTGCAGCCGGGGCCAGGAGGAGAGGGTGGAGGGGCATCTAGCTTGCAGGGTCACCCCTTTTGATGTGCCCAGGGCTGTGCTGGGGGTGGAGCAGCCACCCCAGCACTCATCCTGGTCAGGGGGATTCATCACCTCCCCAAAACCACCGTTCCTGTGAATAATTTCTGCTTTTCCAGTCCTAAAACACCCTGGAGAAAACTTCCCAGTTCAGTGGAGCTTCAGCCCCTGCCTTTCCCAGCCTGGAGTCCCATGGGAATCCCCTTCCCTTCCCTGCCTCACCCCTGTCCTCTCCAGCATCCTCCACAATCAACACATCAACAGCCAGGCCTGCAGCCCTGACACCAGGGAGCTGGGCAGTGAAGTTCCTTGGATTGATTCTGCTTCTGACTCTGTGATTTTCCTTTCCTATGTGAGGCTGTGGGAATAAGGCAGAGCAGGAGGCATTTCAGCTCTCCAGGGAAAACTGGTGCAGGATGAGTTCCATGCAGGGGATGCCAAAGGTTTGCTTTGGGAGGCATAAGTTGGATCTCTTTGATTAAAAATCAGGGCTCTTCTGGCTGGCTTGGAGCCCCGAGCAGGCTCAGAGGGGATAAAGCTGAGGCAAGGAGGGAAGAGCCCGGATCAGCTCCCAGGGATGGCTACAGGCAGAGCTGGCACTGGGAGCCCACTGGGAGCTCAGCAGCAGAACAACAGCCAGGATCCAGGGACATGGAGCATTCTCTGTGCATGGGACAGCAGTGACAGAACAGGGACAGGGACAGGGACAGGGACAGGGACAGGGACAGGGACAGGGACAGGGACAGGGACACCCTCCTGCTGTGGCTGTGGGGACTTTCCACTTGCTCTGTTGGTCACAGAAGGGAATTCAGGGGATGTTTGGTGGCTTCTAACAACTGCCCCAAGCCCAGTCTTGTCACCACGGGAAGACTTTTCAAGCTGCACAGGTCCATTTTTGCTTTTCCCAGACCAAGAGCAGGCCTGGAGTGAGGCTGGAAACCCTGGGACGTGTCTCCTGCCCTGTGGGATGTGGGAACGCTGAGGATCCCCAGCAGGGCACAGGGACACAGTTCTTTCTGCAAGACCAAGTAAATCCCAATGGGAATGGGAGCTTGCGGCATCCAGAGGTGACAACACTGATCAAGTTGGGAAAAATGTGTCCTTGGGTTTCCAGGGTGGAATTAGGGCAGTGCTTGGCCTCAGGGACCCTGGGGTATTTGAAGTGCCCTGGCTTTGTGTGCTGGATCCACCACAGGATCACAGAATCAGGGAATGGATTGCGTTGGAAGTGACATAAAAACCCACCCAGTGCCACCCCTGCCATGGGCAGGGACACCTTCCACTGTCCCAAGGTGCTCCAGGCCCTGTCCAGCCTGGCCTGGGACACTGCCAGGGATCCAGGGGATCCACTGCTGCTCTGGGCACCCTGTGCCAGCCCTGCCCACCCTCCCACGGAACAATTCCCTCCCAATATCCCACCCATCCCTGCCCTCTGGCAGTGGGAGCCATTTCCTGTGTCCTGTCCCTCCATCCCTTGTCCCAAGTCCCTCTCCAGCTCTCCTGCACTGCCCTGGCAGTGTCCCCGGGGCTCTGCTGGTCCCTGTGCAGGCAGGACTGGGCAGAGCCGGAGCTGCTCGCACAGGGAAAGGTGGGAAGGTGGGAGCTCCTGGTGTGCTGGGACACGGGGAGGGCGAATTCCCCGAGCTGCAGAGCCGGGACCATCCCGGAGCGGGCTGAAGGGGCAGATGGAAGCACAGGGCACTCTGTGCTCCCAGGCAGGGAGTCCTGGCAGCTCCGGAGGATGCGGGCACGGAGAGCAGCATCAGGCACCGCACTCCGGCTATTCCCCTTCCCATCGCGGATTAACCCGCACGTGGCCGGAGCTGTCCCAGCTCTTCCCGAGTGGCCAGAGCAGTGTGACTCTTACCTCACTCGCTGGGGCTCTCGGAGCCAGGGTCAGTGGCCGCTGTCACCCCAGGGTGTTCCCACTGTTACCCCGGGGTGTCCCCGCTGTCACCCCAGGTGTTCCCGCCGTCACCTCAGGTGTCCCCGCTGTCACCCCAGGTGTCCCTCCTGTCACCCCGGGGTGTCTCCGCTGTCACCCCAGGTGTTCCCACTGTCACCCCGGGGTGTCCCTGCTGTCATCCCGGGCTGTCCCCGCCGTGTCCCGCGCTCCCCGCGCTGACACCGCTCCAGCTCCAGCGCTGCCACCCCTGCCGCTGTGGAGGGGCCGCAGTGCCACCCTCCGGCTCCAGGCAAAACATCCCCGTCCCCAGACACCGCTCGGGCCCTGCGGGGACACACGGGACCTCGGGACACGGTGGGTGAGCGGGCTCCAGGCTGCGGCACTCCGGCCGTGCTGGGGAAGGGGTGTGGGAAACCTGACCCTGCTCTGCCTGGGCTCAGCCTTCCCGAACACAGACCCGGCATCGTTTCGGTTGGAAAAAACCTCCAAGATCATGAGGATCTTTGGAAGAAATTCCCCCCTGTGAGGGTGGGCAGGACTGGCACAGGGTGCCCAGAGCAGCAGTGGCTGCCCCTGGATCCCTGGCAGTGTCCCAGGCCGGATTGGACATTGGGGTTTGGAGCACCCTGGGACAGTGGAAGGTGTCCCTGCCCATGAGCTTTAAGGTCTCTTTCAATACTTTAAGATCCCTTTCCATGAAATTTTGCAGATGCTGGGAGCCTTTGGAAAACCTTTCCTGCAGGCTGAGGGCGATTCCCAGTCCCCTCCTGGACCCAAACTGGAATCCAGTCCTGCATGGAGCCCATGGGGTTCAAAGCCCAGCAAACCTCAGAGGGTCATTTGGGGTCATTTATCACCCCAAAAACCCATTTGCAGCTGAAAATAGGTGCAAATACAGATTTTTACAAAGTTTTATGGAAACATGTTCCCACTGAGCATCCCCAGTCCTGGCTCAATCTGCGGCCGTCTCACCCTTGCCAATCATTCTATCCTCACTAATGATGGAGAGGGATTATATTCACCTCTGGGCCCTTCCTGGCTGCAGACAGGGATTTATTTGGCAGCTCCCGAGCTCCTCTGGAGGGTTCCTAATGATTCAGGATGTGCTGGCTCTGGAGGGTTTTTAATGGAACATTTCCCATCTCACCTCAGATCAGCTCTGGGGCTCTGTTTCCCTCTCAGTGCCATCCCAGACAGGATCTCTGGAGATCCCTCAGTCGGGACAGGGTCCAGCAAGTGGGATTTATTTAGAGAAGGACATGTGGCACCACAGAGAAATGACAACCCAGGCAGAGTGAGAAGCGAGGCCAGGATCGGGTGGCTCCGGTCTCAGTGCACGGGAGAGGCCAGGAAGTTTGGCAAAAGGGCATTTGGGGCCTCTCTCACTCCTGGAGGCACCATTTTCCAGGGCAGGAGGACGAAGGATGTTCACGGTGGTGGGACAGGCTGTGGGGTGGTGGGGAGGGGACAGGTCACCCCTGGACCTCTGGGACAGCTCGTGGTGTCCTCACCTTGAGCTCTTCCTCACCTCCCTCCTCCATCTCCTCTCTGTGAGCTTCACCAGGCTAGGGAAAAGCAGAGATTGCCTGCGAGGTACTTCCAGGTATTCCATCATGGGTGGAGTTTTCATCCTGCAGCACCCCCAGTCCCAAATTCTCCAGGTTTGTGGAGAAAACCAACCCTCTGAAAAGCGAGGCTGGACTTGAGAATGAGGTTTTATTGTCAAACCCCTTCCTATCCCTGGAAAAAGAGCCCCCAGGGAAGCCATTCCTCAGTGCAAAGGACTGGGAGAGCTCTCCTGGCAAGGGAACATCTCCAGTTCAATCAACCAACACGGGAGAAGGGGAAGCATTTTGGGAATTGGGGAGGAACTGAGGCCATTGGGGGTCTCTTGTAGAGGTGTGGGGTTTTGCTTTTCTCTGTGTCCTTCCACCATCCCTAGGGAGGCTCCCGGCTGTGTTTAGGAATCTTCCCAGGAGGGAAATGATTTTGTAAACCAAGGAAGGGGGAAAATACCCATCAGTGAATCCCTTTGGTATCGCTGCCACTCGTTTTCCTTCAGGACAAACAAAATCCACCAGCTGTCCTTTGGTAAAGAATTTTTGTGTTTCCTTCCCAGTATCAGGCAGAAAAGTGGAAAACTTCCCTTCCCTTTGCCTGAAACTCTGCCCCAAAGCAGTGAGAGCTCGGGGGGGGTGAGGTGCCACCACAGGGTGCAAGATCCACCAGCATTGAGCAGGCAGAGCCTCTCCTGTGGTTGTTCTCACCACCCTCTGAGGGTGTTAGAAACTCCAAAATCGGGGGGGGTGGGTCTTTGTGGGACCACAGCCATGGAGCTGTTCCTCCAGCAGCACCACTTCTTCCCTGGAATGCTGTCCTGGTCATGCTGTGAAGTCCTGGGTGGCCAGGTTGAAGACGTTGCTCTCCATGGACCTTTGCCACTTGCCCCAGTTCCTCCTGATCTCAGCCTGGACCTGCACCAACCCCACGGGCGGTGCTGGCACCCAGGAACACCAGGCAGCACCCAAGGGAGGGGACAGGGGGGGCAGGGGGTGGGGGAACTGGGTGTCCCTGTGCCCGCTCTGGTGGCCAGGGTTGGAGTGGGGACACACACTCACCTCCCCGTTGAGGAAACAGTAGAGCAGAGCCACCAGGAAGCCCTGGAGAGGACGAGAAGAGCAATTTCCAGCCAGAGGAAGGAACTGGAGCCCTCTGTGCTCATCTTCTCCCTGCCTTTACCTCCTCCCACCCCTCTGAGCCACCGCAGGGCAGAGCAAGTCAGTGCCAGGTTCTGCAGGCCCAACCCTTGTGCCCTGCCCCAGGTATTTGGGGGCACCCTCTCCCAGAAGAGGACAAAGCCCCAAATCCCAGGGGCTCCTGGTGGGATTTGGGGTGGGACCATGGGGGCTTTCCCTGCCCATCTCACCTGGTAGGAGCCGAGCACCAGCTCGAAGTAGAGCCGGGCATCCACGCCCACGTGCTCGGGGAAGAGCGCGAACACCACGTAGTGCACCCCGAAGAGGGGGATGAGGAGCAGCGTGGACTTGGTCAACCTCCTGTGGAGAGTGAGAGGGGTCTGGCTGCTCCCACTGCCCCAGAGACCTCCCCAAAATCTTGGTGCTAACCCCAAGTAGGCTCTCTGTGAAAGGCAGGTCTCCAAGACTCCCCTGCCCTGAGACCCCAGACCCCAGCACAGCCCCGTCCCCTTACAGGTACTGCTGCTTGTGGGTCTTGCTGAGGTCTGGGCACCGGATCTTCTGTGCCAACATCCTGGTGACATTGAGGAAGATGAGGAAGTTCACCTGCCCCAGGAAGCCACGTCTCAGGCTCTGCACAGCCCCTGGCTGGGTCCCCATGCCATGTGGGACCCCTGGCTCTGGGGTGGGACTCTCAGGGAACACACTCACAAATATGGCCAGGAGGATGGGAGCCTTGATCACCCACCAGTACGGGCTGGAGTAATCATCCCAGCACCTATGGGACAGGAGAGGTGGCTCTGGCACCCACTGGGACTTGTGTGGCCCAGCTGTCCCCCTGCCACTTCTTTGGCCAGCCCCCTGACCCCTTTGCACCCCTCTTGCCACAGGACCCACCAGGAAACAGAAATAACATTTAAATTACATGCTGGCCCAGTCCTCCCCTCCTGAGTATCCCATGGCAAAAGTTCATTTCCCAGGACTTGGACTGGGACATGTGGCTGAAGTGGCCTGGAGAGGGCCAAGGGGCAGCTGCTCTTACCCGTGGTCATCATAGTGCAGCCTGGTGAGCACCCACACCCCAACTGTGACCATGGGGACACCTGCAAGGACAGGACACAGACAGGGATGGTCCCTCCAGTCCTCTGGGAAGCCCCTGTGCCACCTCTCCCCTGTCCCTTGTCCCCAGAAGTATGTGTCTAGCTCAGTTCTGGATGTGGCAGGAAGGTGACAACCTTCCCACCTTCTCCAGGAGAAGGAAATGGTACCCACCAATGGTGTTGTGCCCGTGTCACCTCCTGGCCACCCTCCTGTCCCCATGCTCTTACAGCACACACAGGCACCTGGGATGGGTTGCTCCCCCAGGTGTGGGAAGGGAAGACCTGTCCTGGATCAGGCCACGCTTCCCCAGCAGCTCTGGGGTCTGGCAGGAGCAGGCAGGTGCCCACCAAGGCCATGCAGGAGATGGTGGGGTGGGGACATGCTGGGAGCAGCCCTGGGGACCTCTGGCCAGGTGGGTCTCAGATCTGGGGACCTCTGGTCAGGTGGGTCTCAGGTCAGGCCATTCCCAGGTGGTTCCTGCCCGTGGATGTCCGGGATGTCCCCAGGCTCACCCCAGCCCATGAGGATGTAGCCCCAGGTGTAGCTCCTGTCGCAGGTGAAGGTGAGCAGCAGCAGTGTCTGCAGGTACAGCCCCTCCACCAGCAGCCAGTAGAAGTTGGCCAGCACTGAGTACTGGAAGAAGGCGATGGCTGCTTTGCAGGTCACCTGCCAGGGGAGGAGGGGGACAGCTCAGGGTGTGTTATACCCTGTCCTGGGGGCACAGGGGATTGTCACCCCCCAGTTCAGACCCTATCCTGGGGGCACAGGGGGCTGTCACTCCCCAGCTCAGGGTGCACCGCACCTTGTGCTGGGGCCATAGGGGGTTGTCACCCTCCTCGTCCTCCTGAGGACTCCTGTGATGACCTTTCAGTGATGACCTTTCAGTGATGACCTTTCAGTGATAACCTTTCAGTGATAACCTTTCAGTGCAGCCCCAAGGACTCTGCCCCAGTCCCTCACATCACCTGCACCATGTTCTGCTCTGCCTGTGCCCCATGAGGAGGTGACCACAGGCTGGTTTTGTAGGACCTTTAAAAACCCTGTGGTTGTGCCCGTGGTGTTCTCAGTGTGGTCTCTTCACTCAGAGCTTCCTGTTTTAATTGAAAACCTCAAATCTGAGCAGTAGCTGGTGCTGGTGGGGCTGTGCTGAGCTTTAGCCCCATTGGGGACACCACTGGGGACACAGCTGAGGCCAGTGGCAGCTTTGAGGACAGGACTTGTTCCGTGCACAGAGGGAAATGCAGAAATGCAGAACCTCCCCAAGGCCACCCTTGACAGAATTTCCTCCATCTCACAGCCTCTTTCTCCCCTTTTTGCAGTGATAAATCCACCCTGGGTCCCACCAAGCCCTTCCCAGTGAGCCCCTGCTGCTCTCCCTGCCCATTCCCGGGCTGTGATTTGGGATTCACCGTGGACATGGTGCAGTGGTTGATGGACTCATCCGAGAAGAGGACGCTGTCCTTAATGAACACAGCAGTGCCCCGCAGGATGAAGGAGGTGAAGAAGTGGATGTGGATGGAATTCCTGGTGCAGTGCAGCTTCCTGCAGGAGGGAGAGATGGGCTGGGCCCGAGCAGGGGCAGAGAAGGTGCTTTGGTGTCTCCTTTCCTGGCTGGAGCCCAGCCCATGGATCACTGCTGGTGATGGTCACAAAGCTCTGGAGAAGCTTTCCTGCTCTAAAATCAGGCAGGGCAGGGTTGTGCTGTGCTTGGGGCTGCTCAGGGACAAGAGAACATCTCAGAAACCTCTGGAAAGCTCAAAAGAGAATATCTCAGAAACCTCTGGAAAGCTCAAATCTACAGCACGGGGAGATCTGCAAACCCAGAACTTGAGAGGGCCAGCAGGGAAGGACAATGCTGCCATTCCTCTCCTGTCTTCCCAGTTCTCCTGGTGGCAGGGACAGGTCCTGGCTGCTCCAGGAGGGGAGAGGCCAAGGGAAGCCATCCCTGCTGGGGTTTATCCCGTGTCCTTGCAGCCCATGGAGCTGGAGCAGCTCCCAGCCCTACCTGAAGCAGGAGAAGATGCCGATGGCCAGGAGCAGCGCTGCCAGCGACGTGGAGTAGCCACAGGTGTAGAGCACCTTCATGGTGACAAAATGGCCTCTCTGGAAGGGACAGCACCAGCAGGGTGAGGGGACATGTACTGGGAAGTGCTGGTGTGGGACAAGCAGGGACAGCCCCTCCCCACCAAGGATGGGATAACCCCAGGAGCACCTCCACGGTTCTTTGCCCAGTGAGCAGTGTGGGGAAGGGGGACAGGGGACAGGGGACAGGGGACATGGGACAGGCGACAGGGAACAAGGGACAAGGGACATGGGACATGGGATAGGGGACAGTTCCCCACAGCCCCAGGGGTCCCACGTGCCTTGGCCTCGGTGTCGTTGTTGCTGCTGAGGGTCTCCAGCTGGCAGGAGCTGTGGTAGGGAGGGCTGGGGAGGCTCCAGCCCCACTCAGTGCAGTTCCTCTGGATCAGCCCTGCAGGACAAGGAGGGGCCTCAGGGGAGCCATGGGTGTCACCTCTGGTGGCACCCCCAAAATGCCCAGCCTGGAATAGATGGGGACAGCAGCGTGGTACCCGAGTGGCCTGGCTGTCCCATCCCTCCCAGATCCCATTGTTACCCCATCCCTTCTGGATTCCATCTCCTCCTCTGGCCCCGTGCCTGGAGCTGCCAGGAAAACTTTGGGCAGGGTGTGAAAACAAGCACAGATCTCTCCAGCAGAAGGGAATTGAGAATTAAAGCTATAAAAGTGCTCCTCCATCCCGTGAGGGCTCCATCGAGCGTCTCCTGCTCCTGCCCCAAGGCAAACATTTCCCAAATTACTCCTGTCTGAGGAAGTGTTGGAATGCTCCAGCTCTCCTCCCCAGCCCCCCAAGAGGGATGGAGACAGCTCGGGGCATTGGGATGGTGTGGGGGAAAGGAGAGCACCGAGCAGCAAGGGGACTGTCCTGGTGTCAGCAGGATGGAGGATGAGGTCCCCGAGGTCCCCACCCACAATGGGATGTGAAGATTTGGGTCCTGCAGCTCCCTGAATCTCTGCTTTTCCTGTCCCTGCTTGGACTGCAATTTACACCAAGGACATTTGTTTTGGAGAGGCGGGAGCTGTGGGAAAGAGGAAAGGGCTGGGGTGGCACAGGGGTCCCTGGGGGGTGGCTGAGTCCCACGGGATGAGCGATCCCCGCTGGGTTCAGACCTTTGGACTTCTTGAAGACGTTCAGGATGTCGGGACAGGCGACAGCTCGGGACTGGCCAAGGGGCAGGGCGGGCCAGCAGCTCACCCCGTCCCAGTCGGTCGGGCAGCCTGGGGAGGGAGGGGACAGCGGTGACACCAGGAGGGGACGTGCGGGTGCCAGCACAGCCCCGGGCCCTCGCCGCCGCTGCCCCCGACCCAGGCCCGGGCTGTGCCCCGCAGGAACCGGGAGCATCCTGGCTCCGGTCCTCGAGCATCCTCTCCCGGCGCTGGGACCCCCTGGCAGCGAGGGCCTGGGAGTTCCTGGGGCTGCATCACACCGACCTCCTGTGGGAATACCCTGGGTGTGGGATGGGCTGGGATTTGCCCGTGGCTCCTGAAACAACACAGATTTATGCTGGATTTTTGCACCTGGAGGCTCAGCTCGGAATGTGTCCCCAAGGACAGGAGGAAGTCGTACAAGGCTTGCTGTGAGTGAGCAGCTTAAACAACTTTTGCTTCCCTATCCAGCACTGAATTCCTGTTTAAATCATTCTCCAATGTTCTTGGGAATGAGCACGGCAGACTCAGGGCCTGGAGGAATTCGTGTTGTAGCAGCCCAGGACGGGACAAGGACATCCCATTCCAGGCCAGCTCCTGTCCCAGGACAGCTCCATCATTAACCTTGCACATCCACATTATTCACCTGGAGCCACGTCCATTCCCAGCCAGAAAATGTGGAATTGGATGAGTCTGATGAGTTTCCTCTGATTTCAGCCTGGGGGTGTCAGTCCAGGCAGGGAGAGATTGTGAATCCACAAGTGGGGCTTGATTTTTGCTCTGGGCAATCAGGGAAGTGAGCACGGAATTTGGATCATCACTGAGAGCAGTCATTTCATTTCTTGGGGCCGTGGAAGCAGGGAATCATGGAAAGGTTGGGATTGGAAGTGACATAAAAGCCCACCCAGTGCCACCCCTGCCATGGCAGGGACACCTTCCACTGTCCCAGGGTGCCCCAAGCCCCGTCCTTGGGCACTGCCAGGGATCCAGGGGCAGCCACAGCCACAGCTCTGGGAATTCCACCCCAGCCCCTCCTCACCTTCCCAGGGAACAATTCCTAATTCCCAATATCCCATCCATTCCTGCCCCCTGGCAGTGGGAGCCATTCCCTGTGTCCTGTCCCTCCATCCCTTGTCCCCAGTCCCTCTCCAGCTCTCCTGGAGCCCCTTTGGGCCCTGCCAGGGGCTCTGAGCTCTCCCTGGAGCTTCTCCTCTGCAGGTGAGCACCCCCAGCTCTCCCAGCCTGGCTCCAAAGGGGCCTTTGGAGCATCTCCAGGGCCTCCTCTGGAATTTGTAGCCACCATAAAACCGAGGATGCCACGGAAATGGGGCAAGGAATGGAAGAGCTCTGAGGAAAGGCTGGGAGAGCTGCGAATGTTCACCTGGAGAGAAGGATCCAGGGAGAGCTCAGAACCCCTTCAGGGCCTAAAGGGGCTCCAGGAGAGCTGGAGAGGGACTGAGGACAAGGGATGGAGGGACAGGACACAGGGAATGGCTCCCACTGCCCAGGGCAGGGCTGGATGGGATATTGGGATGGAATAAGGAGATCCCCGAGCCTCCCACCCAGCCCATGGGATCTGAGTCACACTCCTCACGGTGGCACAGGCAGGGACAGGGATGAATGCAGCTCAGGTGGACAGGGGGCAGCAGGAACCCCAGGATTAAATCCAGGTTTTAATTATGCATTCCTGCTTCTCGGATGTTTTCCTGGAGTGAGATTCCTTCCCCTTGGCTGGCACAATCCAGGTTGCAAAATGGACCTTTTCCAATCAATTTGGCTTTTCCCTGCTAAGCTGAAGGATAAATGACATCTCTGCAGAGTTACTTAAGCAATTATGCACCTTCATATGCATTTATTGTTTAATTTTTCCACTGCTATGAGATGAAACCCCTGGAATGACACATTCCTTATTCTCCAGGCGACAATTTTTTGCCCAGGATTTGGGCCATTCCACTTTTGGATGGAAACTGAGATGCAGTTTTAAAAGTATGTCCAAAAGCAGCACTTGAAAATTGTTTTTTCAACCAGTTAATTTGTTTAAAATCCAGATATGGGAAAATTGAGTTGCTCAGAAACTGTATGGCAGTAAAATTTACTGAATTAGGAAGGGGAGCAGATGTGAGATGGTGACACCACAGAGTAACACTGGTGCTGGTGGCCACAGCCCTGGCATTGGTTTATCAAGGGGCCTCTGTCAGGAGCATGGACCAATCCAGCATTGCCATATTCCATGAATCCCTCCCTGTGGGGGTGAGAAGGCTCGGGGGAAACCTCAGAGGCTCTTGCAGGGCCCAAAGGGGCTCCAAGAGAGCTGGAGAGGGTCTGGGGACAAGGCATGGAGGGACGGGACACAGGGAATGGCTCCCACTGCCAGGGGGCAGGGATGGATGGGATCTTGGGAAGGAATTCCTGGCTGGGAGGGTGGGGAGGGACCGAGTTGGAATTCCCAGAGCAGCAGGGGCTGTCCCTGGATCCCTGGAAGTGTCCCAGGCCAGGCTGGACAGGGCTTGGAGCAGCCTGGGACAGTGGAAGGTGTCCCTGCCATGGCAGGGGTGGCACTGGGTGGGCTTTAAAGTCCCTCCCAATCCGAACCATTCCAGGATTCTCTGAACCCACCAGGACTGAATTCCCACTGTTGTTTGTGTCCCTCAATTCCCTCTATTCCCTCTAGCATTTCTGGGGCTCTCCAGGGATTTTCCTTGCCCTTTCCCTTGGTGCTGTGCTCCATTTCCCTGGAGATCTCTGCTTTTCCACATCCATGTGTGCTCAGCGATCCCCTGCCATGGATCACCCTCCAAGGACCCCTCAGGAATTCCTTCCCTGCTCCCAAGGGAGCTGATCCCAGGCTCAGCCTCACCTTCCTGCCCAGGCAGTGCTGGTGTCAGGCTCTCACTCCGGATCCTCTCCAGACATTCCGCTTCTCGCTCCTGGAACTGGAGGACGACGGAGCAGTCGGGATGAGTCCCTCGCACCTTGGGACAGGGGGAAAGGGCAGCCAGGAGAATCATGGGATTGTGGAATTGGGCTCGTGGAATTGTGGAAATGGAATCATGGAGCTGGGTTGGAAGGGACCGCAGAGCCCAACCCATTCTCTCCCTGCCATGGGCACGGACACCTCCCACTGTCCCAGTGGGATGTGGGCACAGCAAACCCCACATTCCCAGCTCTGGGATTTGCCAGCAGAGGTGATGGAACACCAGGGAGACTGTCCAAATCCCAAAAATGTGAGAGTTGTGGTGGCCCAGTGTGCAGGGATTGGATTGTCTGGGAATCCCTGCTCTGGGATTTGCCTCCTCAGCTCCCAGCTGGAGAACCAGGAGGCTGAGGCTGAACTGAGAACGGTCCAGGAACTGCCTGTCCATTCCCAAACATCCATTCCCAAGTGTCTGTGCTTATTCCCAAGCACCCATGGCCATTGTCAAGCATCCATCCACGTCCATTCCCACGTTATCTCTGCCCATTCCCAAGCATCCCTACAGCATCTGGATTCAGGGCTGTCTGGGACAGGGATCTGGGGCCAGGACCTGGGATTGGGATGCTGATTGTTTTAGGTGAGGGTCCAGAGATGTAAAAGGTGATAAAAGAGGGATGAGGGTGGATCTGTGAACTTCCCAAGAGAGGGAAGTGTGGGACATTGGAGCATCCCTTGGCTGAGCCCTGCCCTGCTGTGCCATGCCCTGTCCTGGCCATGCAGCCACGCCTCAGGGTTTCTTCACCTCCTCCAGGAGATTTTGTTTCCTTTTCCTGCTGAACACAAGATTTCAAGGGAATTGCCAGCCTGGAAAAGGCATTTTGGGGCTGGCTCTGGGCACAGCACCAGGAAGGCCCAGGAATTCTCCTCTTCCATCCTGCCGGTGATGTTGGATGTGGAAGGGGCAGAGGGATTTCTCTCACCCTTTTAGCTGCAGGGCTGCTGGGTTTGGTTTGTTATTTATGGCAGCAGGGCCAGGATACTGGAGTAGGAACAGTGAATGTGCAGGGCTCCCTTCTGAGCTCCCTGCAGGGCAGGGAATTCTGCTGTGCCTCAGTTTCTCCCCATGGAAGGGGCCGGATGCCACTCTAAAACCCTCCAAAAAACCCCCCCAAGACTCTAAAATCCTCCAAGCCTCCAGGGCTCCCACAGCCCAGCTTCCCTTTCCCTTTTCCCCAGGGCAGCCTGACCAGTTCACTCAGTCTGGCAGCACAACCCCCCCATGTCTCCCCCATTCCCGCAGGGATTTGGTGCCATTCCCATGGCTCTGGCCTGGGGTGGGGACCACCCACGGCTGTCCCTGTCCCCTGTCCCCTCATCCAACCCAGTCCTTGTGCCTGTGGATGCTCCCCAGGGAGTTCAGGGCTCCTCCAAGGGCTGTAGGACGCTGGTTGTTGTGGGATGGAGGATCCGTTCCCGAGGGATCATCCCTGGAACTTGAACCTGTGGGACCTGGGGGGGCTCTAAGCGCTGCCCAGTCCTGCGGGGTCCCAGCACCAGCCTTGTCACCACATTGTCCCCAGTGTGAAGCTGTGGGAAAGTCCCCAAGGGGGCCTTGCAGGGCATCCCCTGGGTCGGGAGTATGACAGATGGGGATGGGATGGGATGGGATGGGATGGGATGGGATGGGATGGGATGGGATGGGATGGGATGGGATGGGATGGGCAGCCCCCACCCTAGGCAGGAGGATCCTTCACTGCTCCCGGGCCTTGGGGTGGCTGGTATGGGGGAACCGCCAGTGCCCCCCACCCTGTCCCCGTGCTGTCCCCAGGGCCACTCACCTGAAGTGCGGAGAGGAGCAGCAGGAGCAGCAGCGAGCGGAACCGGGGCAGCTGCCAGGATCCCCCAGGGACCCCCCGTGGGGTCCCGTTTCTGTCCCCGAGGGGTTGGGGACAGCCCAGCTCCTCCCTCATGACCCGGGGCTCCGGGGGTGCCCCAGCACCTTCCTGCCCTCTGCCCTTCCCAGCCCTGTCCTGCCCCGTGTCCCTCCGGACCCTTCCTTGCTGCGGGTCTCGGTCCCGCTGGGTGTCCCCAGCCCCTGCCCGTGTCCCCTGGCTGTGGCTGTCCCTGTCCCCCTGTCCCTGTCCCCTGCCCGTGTCCCCTCGCTGTGGCTGTCCCTGTCCCCCTGTCCCTGTCCCCCTGCTGTGCTGTCCCTGTCCCCTGCCCGTGTCCCCTCGCTGTGGCTGTCCCCGGTTCCGCTGGGCTCTGTCTCTCCTCCAGCCCGGCTGTCACCGCTCGGGGATCCGGGACCCGCAGGCTCCTCCCTCCGCTCTCCCTGCGGTTGGGTGGAGCAGCTCGGGAGGGACCCCCAGGCTGGCACTGCCCCCAGCACCCACCGACGGTTCGGGACCCCCAGCGGGACCCAGGGGGTGCCGAGCGGGGACACCGAGCCCTTCCCGGCTCCTTGGGCTGGGGACAGGCTGTGGGAAGTGGGGGCTCAGCGGGATGGGGTGCGGGGTGCCGAGGGTGACACCCGTGCCCATGGGGGGACAGGGGCGCTCCCTCCGGCGCTGCCCCAGCCTGGCTCTGCTGGCCCCAGGGTGACCGGCAGTGCTGTCCCAGCCCTGGCCCCTGGCCCCATCCTGCCCCTCCTCCCTGGGACACCCCCGAACCCCTCCCCAATATTCCCCCTTGCCCAGAAACTCCTGGGATGGGCTCTGGGTGTGTGACAGCCCCACCCGCTCTGCAAACTGAGCCCAGCTCTGCCCAGCCCTGGGGCTGGGGGCGCGATTTTGGTGTTTTAGTCTGTGCCGGATGTTGTCACCTCGGTGCCAGAGCAAAGCAGGGAAGGTCTGGGGGGACCCCAGGAACAGCCTGGGATGGACACAGAGCAGGGAACAGCGGGAGCTGCATTTCTGGATCTTCCCCCAAGGATGGGGCTGGCCTTGGATCCAGACCCCCAGGCATCACCTAGGCTCTTATTACAGAAAAAAAAGAAAATTATGTCTCTGTAAATATAGAAATATGTATAAAATCCATATAAATATATATTGTGGCTATGTAAAATAAATGTATTTATACAATTCTCCCTGCTGGAAAGCCCCAGCTCCCTCAGCAAGGGGAATCTTTACTCAAATATCACCATTTTAATTCTTTTAATAATGGGACCCCCAATTTTAGGGAGACTTTAGGGGTCTCATCCCCTGTGTTGGGGGGGGGGTCCTCTGTGGGTCTCATCCCCAGTTTTGGAGAGCCTTTTAGGGGTTTCTGGAGGTTCCATTCCCAATATTAAGGAAGATGTTTAGGGGTCTCATTCCCAGTTTTTGGGGAGTCTCTGGGGGTCACATCCCAAATTTTGGAGGGGTGTCATTAAGAAGTTATCTGTAAATGAGCTCACCCTAAAAAAGGCGGATGAAAGAACCAGGTGTGCAGTAATTCCACGCCCTCGTTTGCCGTAATGAGGAGGCAAAGGCTGAGCCCGGGGTTATGTTGACACCAAAGCTGCCGAGGCCGGGCCAGGCTCATTAACATCTGAAATGGAACCACCCAAATTCATAATTTAATTTCACAGCAGCCCATAAACACTTGGGACAGAGCCTAAAGCCCGAATTAAAGCGTCCCTGCTGGAAGAACCCCGGGCCCCCTGGCACCGCCCCCGTGGGCTGGATTTTTTTGGGGGGAGAGGTGCCCCAGGTGTCCCCATAAGGCAAATTTGATGCCAAACGGGCTGCGGGCTCTGTGCCCAGGTTGGGCTGGGTGGGAAGCCAGCGGAAATCGGGGAAGCGTCGCTGTGGGATGGGAACCCCTCTCCTCTTTCCCAGGAGGACGGAGAGCCCGGGGGTCCCTGGGGTGATTCCCACCCCGCACATTCCCGAGCTGCTCCCGATCTTCCTCCAGCGGGGAGGAGCCGGGACAGGCCATGGAATGCAAATCCCAAACGCTCTGGGCTCCCAAAGGGGGTCCCGGATGGGGCGGCGGTGCCCATTCATGTGGCAGTGACAGTGGCAGTGGGGACAGCTGGAGGGGACAGAACAGGACAGGAGGATTTGCCTCGGGCACACGGCTCTGGTGGAGGGGATGGTGATTGTGTCCCTGCCCAGGGAATGTCCCCAGAGGCTGCCCCGAAGCCGCGGCGGTCCCAGCGATCCCGCCGGGAGTTTGGGATGATTCAGCCGTTCCCAAAGCAAAGGGAGTCACTGACAGGACTCTTCCTGCAGGTGACAAACGCTCGTTCAGGGATCACCGATTGTGCTGCCTCCATCCCACCAGGGATGTAGCCAGGTGGGGGTCCCGCCCCGCGCCTCTCCCTGGATTTTGGGCTCCGTGGAAGAAACAAGCCTGGGAAGGGAAATTAGGAGGAAGAGGAATCCTCGATGGCTGGGTGACAGCTCGGGGACGACGAAGATCAAAGCACTGTCAGCGTGAGACATCTTGGAAAGGGAAAGGGGATTTTTTGTAGTTATCGTTCAAAATGAGGAGCTTAAACCCATTCACAGTTCCGGACACAGAGAGCGTCCCCAGAGGTGTGTCCGGAGTGCCTGGATGTGACAGCGTGATGGGGGGCAGCCCAGGGGACAGCAGCTCCCACTCTGCCACCCCAGAGCTCGGGTCTGTCCCCGTGTGCAGTGACAAACTGCTCTGGGACTGGTTTTGGGAGCCCCTGGAGACAGCAGGAGCTGGGGGGGATGTGTTGCCTCAGCGGTGCTTTCTTCATCTCCCCCGAGTCTTGGGCAAGGCTGCTGATTCTGCCGGGGTTTCCTCACTTTGGGAATCTCTCTGGCTCCGCTTGGTCTCCCGGGAAGTGGCATAAGGGATGTGCTGTCACCTCCAGGGCAGCTCAGAGCTCGATTCCTCACCTTCCCGGTGCTCCCGGTCTGACCTGCCACCATGCCCTGCCTGCCTCTGCTCTGTTTTTTTGCCAAAGTTGGTTGATGCCCCGCGGATAGGGGCTGGATCCCACCGATCCCATTCCAAGATCTGGAGCAGCACCCACACGGCCCAAGGGGGGGCAGAAGGTCCCTGTCCCTCCTGGTCCCCAGGGACTGACCCCATTCCAAGGCCTTGGTCCTGAAAAGCAAAATTCCTGGTGCAAAGCACAGCTCCTGGAACTCACCCTGTGCTGAGCAGGGATAGAGCTGAGATCCCGGCCCTGTGCTGGGTGTAGGGGAGGGTTTCCAAGGGTTTCCAGAAGAAATCCCAGAGTTGCTGTAAGAGAGGGGCTCCAGAGCTTCCAAAGGGAGCAGATCCTCTGCTGGGCATCCTCAGGGTGTCCTTGGCACTGGGTGGCTCTTCCAGGGAGCAGTCACTGATCCCTCTGGTGGGATCCATCCCCATCAGAGCTGGAGAATCCTCTGATCCCTCGTGGGTTTTCCTAATGGATGTTTTATGTGTCCCCACCAAGGTGGGAACACAAACCAGCCCAGGGCTGTCACCTCTCCCAGTGTGGGGGAGTCAAATGAGGGGGGGTCAGCAGAGGTGGCACCTCCTACTTAGGGAAGGTGACCCGGGCAGTGTCCTGGGGACAGCACAGCCACAGCTGCCTTTGTCCCCATCCCACCTGCCTCGACATTGGCACTTTGCTGTGCCCAGGCTCTGCTGTCCTGGCCAGTTCCTGTCCTGCCACTCAGGCCCCTCTGGCCATGGACCCTCCTGCTCGTCCTCCTGCTCCTCCAAAGGGCCAGGAGTGCTCCTGCCCTGGGACTGTCCCCACCCTGACCTGCAGCCCTAATTCTGTGACTCTGAGCTTTGGAGAGGTTTAGGAGTTGGGCTGATGGGATGTTTTGGGGAACTGAAAAGGGACAGGAGACAGGGGACAGGCTGGAGCCAGGAACAGCCCAGAGCTGAGCCTGGCCTGAGCCCTGCCCTGTCCTGCCCTGCTGCACAACACAATTGTGCTTGCTTCGGCTCAAGAAAACTTCCCAAATTCTCTCCTTCTCCTTCTCCTTCTCCTTCTCCTTCTCCTTCTCCTTCTCCTTCTCCTTCTCCTTCTCCTTCTCCTTCTCCTTCTCCTTCTCCTTCTCCTTCTCCTTCTCCTTCTCCTTCTCCTTCTCCTTCTCCTTCTCCTTCTCTTCTCCCCTCTCTCAATAATGACCCCCGCAGAGGGGCTCAGGCTGCCATGGGGGACTGAGGACATTCAGAGCAGGTCCCTGTCACCCTTCATGTCCCACCCCTGGCACGAGGCTGCCTTAGACTCCTCACCCTCACCCTGGTGCTTGAATCCCTCCTAAGAGAAGATAAAATCGGGATCAGCCCAGCCAGGCTCTGCCAAAACAGGCAGGAAGCAGCACAGTAATTAAATGGGCAAATAATGGGAATTTAGAATTATAACAAAAGGCAGAAAAGCAATCCAGAGGGGGTCGGAAAAATTAGGAACACAGAGAAAAATCCAATCAAGCAGAAAATAGCCCGGACTGGAGCCAAGGGCTGGGGGCTGAGGCAGCCAGGCTCAGAGTCCGGGGGAGGATTTGGGGGCGTCTCTGGTGCCTTTCTGGAGCAGAACGAGAATTTTGGGAGAGATCTGTTCCCGAGAGGAGCTGGCCGCGGGCTGAAACACTGGGAAAAGTTCCCAGCTCTGCACTGGGGCACAGCAGATCTGGGATGTGATATCCATGGAAATTCCCAGAGGAACGGCCTGGAAGCGCGGCTGGGGGGCGGGGGGAGGCGCCTGAGGCTGGGATGGGTTGGGGTCTCTGGGGGCACAGAGTGGATTTTGCTGGAATTCAATGTTCTCTGCAGACTCCCCATTCCCAGGATTTCCTGGGATGAGCAGGAACACACTGAGCTCTCTGCCAGGGGGCAAGCAGGAGCTGGTTGTGCTCTGCTGGGCACAAATCCCCTTGGGAATTTCCTGGGAAGGAATCGTGGCAGGGGTCTCTGGGGCTCCCATCCCAAACACTGAAGAGATTTTGGGGGGATTCTGTGGTTCTCACCCTCAATTTTGGGACTTTTGGGGGTCTCTAGGGTTTCAACACAAGTTTTAAGGAAGATGTTTTGTTCCCATCCCAGTTTTGGGGAGATTTTGAGGGTGCTTCTTTCTGTGGCTCCTTATCCCAAACTTGGGGGGGGGGGGCGGCGGTTTCTGAGGGTCTCATCCCAAATTTTTGGGGGGCTCCAGCAGCAGCCTGGAGCCAGACTCTGCTGCCAGCACTCCCTGCTCATTCCCAGATTTCCATGGGGAATGCAGGGGTTGTCACTGCATCCATGGGGTGCAGGGGGCTGGGACACAGCCCCGTGGGACCTGCCACGGTGACAAGGACATCCCGGGGACCTCAGGTGGCACCGAGGCTGGTGACATCCTGGGGACAATCCCTCACGTGACACGGAGGCTGTGACAACCTGGGGAGCAGCCCTGGGGTGGCACTGAGGAACCATCCCCAGTTTTGGGGAGACTTTTGAGGGTCCCAACCAATTTTTTGGGAGGATCTCTGGGGGCTCCATCCCCAAAAATGGGGAGATTTTAGGGGTCCCATCCCCAATTTTGGAGAGACTTTGGGGCGTTTCTAGGAGTCCCATCCTCCAGTACTAGGGGAGATGTTTAAGAATCCTATTCCAAATTTTACAAGGATCTCTGGGGGTCCCATCCCCAGGTCTGGGAAGATTTTGAGGAAGTTTCTGTGGTTCCCAACCCCAATTCTAGTTGAAAATTTTGGAGGTCTCGGGTTGCCATACAAATTTTAGGGAGGACTCTGGGAGTCCCATCCTCAGTTTTGGGGAGACTTCATTAATCCAATGTCCCTCCCGTTCCCTGATGAGGCTCAGATCCCATGAACTGCTCCTTTCACCCCCCTCCCCACGAGACACAGGGTCGGGGACACGGCCCAGCCCCATGGGGACACACGAACACCCCAGCCCCGTTCCCCAGGAGCTTTCCCGGGGATTTCCTGCCGGGAAAACCAGCCCGGGGACATTCCTGGAGCGGCCGAGCCTCTCCCTCGGGGCAGGGTTTGTTTCCCCGGGAGCCCTGGAGACGATCCCGGCTCCTGCGGCAGCTCCGCTCCCCTCGCAGCCGAGTCATGCAGGGGGGAGCGGCCGGGGACCCCCGCGGGCTCTGGGGGGACCCCCCAGCAGGGACCCTCCTTGTCCCACGCAGGGTGAGCCCCGGAGCGCCCCGGCATTGAGGGGATGGGGTGGAGATGGGATGGGAGGAGAGGGGGGTTGGGCTCGGGGGTTTGGGTGGCACCGGGGGTTTTGCAAACTCCTCCCGCCGCCCTGCACACCCCAAAGGCCATCCCTGCACAGGGACGTGTCCCCCGAGCTGGGAACTCTCCAGGGCTGGAAGTCACCCAGGATGGGAGGGCAAAAACCAGGGGAGAGCGTCCAATCTCTTCTCCAGGGCTCCCGTCCTGCTCCCCCCGGGCCAGCGGCTCCTCCTGCCACCAGCCGTGTCCCCTCTGTCCCCTCTGTCCCCTCCTGTCCCGCTGCCAGGACGCTGAGTTAACCCAGCAATTCGTAATCCCGGCCTTTTCCTTCCCCTCCTGCCTTGCAGCTCGGCGCCGTGGGCTCGCCGCCCGCAGCCGTCCCGGTGTCCCGGCCGCCGGTGCTGATCCTGCAGCAGCTCCCCGGGCCCGGAGCCGCCCCCGCGGCAGCGCCGCCCGTGCGGGGAGGTGAGTGCGGGCAGAGCTGTGAGAGGCAGCGCCGAACCCGCCTTGACTTCAGCCGCTCCTTGTTCCCCCCGCAGGGGGCCTGAGCCACACCCAGGAATGTCCATCCCGTCCTTGCATGGATGTTCGGCCCCGCGGGATGCGATTTTTGGGGATTTAACCAAGTCTGGGCTCAAAGATGCTCCCAGGGAACAGTTTGGGGCTGGGTTGATTTTTTTTTTTTTTTTTTTTTTAATTGACCAGTTTTTGTTCTCCAAAACCCCATTTCCTGCGGGCATTCCTAGGGAAAGCCAGGATGCCTTGGGCTCCTTGGAATTGCGAGGTGGGATTGAGTGGGATTGGAACCTTGGGCTGTGCCACTGTCCAGAGGGGCTTCACCCAACCTTGTGCCCCCAGGCTGCAGCAATCCGGGCTGGCAGCAGGGCCAGGGGGCTGTGAGCACCGGGGACAGCAGGGACAAGAGGCTGTGGTCACTGGGGACAGACCACGGGCAAAGTCACCTTGTGCCGTTGGGAGGGGTAAGGTGGAGAAATCCAGAGAGGAAAATGGATGCTGAAAATCAGTGTGGAAAGAAAACAGACACAGCCTGGGTCCCTGGTGGGATCCATTCAGAGCTTCCACTCTGTGTTCCAGCCCTGGTTCAATTCCCGGAGTGCTCCCTGCTCCTGGATCCGGCTCAGCAGAGCCCCAGGATGTGCTGGGATGCTCCTGGCTGGAGGGACAGCCATCCCCTTGTGTCCTGGGAGCCCAGCCTGGCAGCTCTGGAGCCTTTGGGGATCTTTGGAGAACATGGGGGTGGTCCAAACTCTTTCTTACCCCAGATCATGGAATCAGGGTATCCCAGAATGGTTTGGACATTAAGGATTGCCCAGCGCCACCCCTGCCATGGCAGGGACACCTCCCACTGTCCCAGCCCATCCAGCCTGGCCTGGGACACTTCCAGGGATCCAGGGGCAGCCACAGCTGCTCTGGGTGGATGAAGCCAGCAGGATCTCAGGGGAATCCAGCAGGTTTATGGGAAGTTTCCATGGGAATTTCACACCTGCAGAAAATGGGGATGTTTTGGGGGATGCAGAGCCAGCTTTGAGGCTTCCTCTGTATGGATTAGCCTCAGCAGCCACCCCCAGTGTGGCAATCCAGCCAAGGGAACAGGAACACTGCCCTGGGCCCAGTTCCTTGTGTGGAGCCTGGCAGGGGCTGAGGGGGCACTGAGCATCCCCACTGAGCTCCTCACCTGGATCCAGCTCCCAGGAGGGGGGATTGGGATCCTGGGATCACCCCCATGGTGCAGCCCCAGCTCCTGCTCCTTGGGGGGGCTCAGAGCCCTGTGCACAGAGCAGAGCTGACCCTGCCATGCCTCTGGGCCACCCCAAGGACGCTGCCTCTGCCAGCTGCTGCCAGGACAGGTGCTGCCCAAGCCTCTGAGAACTTCCAGGGTTGGAGAAATTCTCCCCAGAATGGGTGAAAAGTCTGGTGCCTCCAGCCTCAGTAATCACCCCTTGTGAGCCAGCCCAGATGCTTGGTCACATTTGCAGGGGGAAAAAGGCTCAAATATGCCAATTTTCAAGTTTTATCCAAGCAAAATAATTTTTAAATACCACATAGGGCTTCGAAAGCGGGGTGGGGGAAGTCTGGCTTTGCTCCCACTGCTTGGGAACAGGGAGGAGCCTTGGGGCCGCCCCATCCCAGGCACTCATCCCAGGCTGAGCTCCTCCTGCCCTCCATCTGCTCCCTCTCTGACGCAGAATCTCCAATTCTCTGGCAGATTTGATGGAGTTGATGCTGATTCAAACCTCCCAAATGCACCAGCTGCTGATGCACGGCCTGGCCATGGCAGCTCTGATGCCCCTCAGTGTGGGGCCAGCCCCAGCCCAGGCCCAGGTGAGGCTCAGGGGGGCTGGGTGGGCAGAGGGACCTTCCCAGGGCTGTTCAGGAGAGCAGGATCCCCACATCCTGCTTTGACACCCTCTGGGTGCAGCACCTGGGTGGTCCCAGCCCAGCTCAGAGCAGCCCTTTGGGGTTTTGCTGCTCTCTGTGGGGGTTTGAATCCAGCTCTGAGAGCTCAGACCGTATCCAGGCCCTTGGGCAGAAGTTTAGCCCAGCTGGGAAGAGCCAAGACAGTGGAAGCACAGCCCAGTCGGGCAGGAAGGCTCTGCAGGGGCCGCGATTTAAAAACCCATCTCGAACCAAAACCATATGAAACATTTCATCTCCTTGTGGGGAACAATTCTGCTTTCGGGGCAGGGCTGGGCTGTGGCAGCTGCTGAGCTCGCTGCCAGCTGGCACCTCCTGGCACTCACCCCCTGCTCTCCCAGTGCCACCAGCGCAGCGCTGGCCAGGACTGGACCCTGCCTGCTCCAGCGGGTCTCAGACAGATCAAAGGGGCTCTTCCCACGGAGTTTGGTCCCATCTGTGGGGCTGCCACCCCCCGTGTCCCCAGCAGCTGCGTTCCCACGCCGCTGCCCCGGGGATGTGTGTGGGACCGAGCCCACCCAGCGGGAGCAGCCGGGTGCGATCCCCGGGAAGAGGCGCTTCGGGAGCGCTGGAGCCCGGCCCAGCCCTGTCCCTGTCCTTATCCCTGTCCCTGTCCTTATCCCTGCGCCTATCCCTGTCCCTGTCTCTGCCCCTATCCCTGTCCCTGTCTCTGCCCCTATCCCTGTCCCTGTCCTTATCCCTGTCCCTGTCCCTATCCCTGTCCCTGCGCCTATCCCTGTCCCTGTCCCTGCCCCTATCCCTGTCCCTGTCCCTATCCCTGCCCCTATCCCTGCCCCTATCCCTGTCCCTGTCTCTGCCCCTATCCCTGTCCCTGTCCCTATCCCTGTCCCTGTCCTTATCCCTGTCCCTGTCCCTATCCCTGTCCCTGTCTCTGCCCCTATCCCTGTCCCTGTCGTTATCCCTGTCCCTGTCCCTATCCCTGTCCCTGCGCCTATCCCTCTGTCCCTATCTCGTTCCTGCCCCTATCCCTATCCTCGTCCCTGTCCCTATCACTGTCCCTGCCCGCTGGCGGGGCCTTCTCAGGGCGAGGAGGAAGAGGAGGCCGTGGTTTTCCACCATCACTACGTTCCCTGGCCCGCCCCCGGCCCGGTCCCCGTGCGGTTCCTGCGCTCCTCGCCTGGGGACGAGCGGTGAGTGCCGGGGCTTGGTGCCACCTCGGTGTGACAGCTCCTCGTGTGACAGCTCCTGCAGCCGCAGCCGGGCCCGAGGGACACCTGCACTCCATCCCTCACCTGTCCTCACCGCTCCTCTCCGCAGAGCTGTGCCCCCCCCGCCGCCCCCCAGTGCCACCGGGACCGTGGGACCCGGCGTGTCCCCGGCCGCTGGTAAGGACACCTGGGGGACCCTGTCCCCATGGCCCCGACGGGGACAGCTTTCCCTCGAGCTTCTATCATCGCAGGCTGAGCTCCCTGCTCCCTGTGTCCATGCGGGGCTCAATCCCTGTCACCTCCCGTCTCCGCAGAGTTCTACAGCGCAGAGGAGCGGGGGCTGTGAGCTCTGCCCCCCGAAGATCCTGAAGGTGCAGCATGGATACTCCACGGTTCCCACCCTCGTTTTGGGGTGGTTTCCTCGCTGTGTCCCCCCCAGGGCAGGGTGTCACAGCCCTGTCACCAGCCCCAGTGACACCCTGAGCCCAGCTGGGCACCGCGCCCCCGCCGGAGTGGTACAGGCTGTGCTGTGTCCCTTGGTGGGGACAGGGGGATGTCCCCAGCCCAGGTGGTCCCAGCCTTCATTAGTACCTCCAGCTCTCAATGCAGCATTGCCTATAATTAATTTGCTTTGTTAAGAGAGCGCCTTGCTGTCTCTAATTAAGCACATGTAATTACATGGGCTAATGGCTCCGTGCCTGAGTGCAGGGGCTCCCTCGAGGGTGGGGGTCTATCAGTGCCTGGGGGGGCTGGGGGGGTGTGTCAGTGCTTGGGGGTGCTGAGAGGAGTCCTGGGGGCTCTGTCAGAGCCTGTGGGGTGGGGGGTGGTGCTGGGGCCGGTGCTGGAAGCTCCAGAGTGGGATCTCCTGGCTGAGCACAGGCAGAGCTGGATCTGGGGGGGGGATGTGGCTGGGAGACCAGCCTGAAAGAGAGAAATCACGGATTTTCCCAGGATTCAGTGACCCCTCTGCTCCCCAGGAAGCAGGAGAGAGTGGGGAGTGAAGGCTTTTGGGTGCTGGGAGCTGTCCCCTGCCCGTGCCACCTCTCCAGCTCCACGGAGGGGTGCCAGCCCTGCTGTGCCCTAGGGGGGGTTCCAGGCTTTTCCCTGGAGCAGAGCTTTTGGCAGGAGACCTCAGGGCTGGCGGTCTGGAGCTCTGAGGATGCAGAAAGGCACCTTAGACCCCCTCCTTGGACTGCCTTGAACTTCTACTTCAGTGGAAGGCAAGATTTACCTTCCCTGTGCTCTGGAATGGGCAGATCTTCCCCAGCATGGCTCCTGGAGAAGCTCACAAATGTGGAGCAGGAGGATCAGGTTGCATTCCCAGTGGGAAGGTCCAGCTCCTCCAGCTGGGAGGGACTGAAGGAGGCATCCAAAAGCAAAGCTAGGTTTGATAGGAGACCAGGCTGGAGCCCAAAGATTCCCACATGGATACAGAATGGGAAGGAGGAGGTGAGGAGTCACCTGGAGTGGGCTGGACAGGAAGGGTGGGCTCTAGATGTGACCCAATCTTTGCTTTAATATGAGAATAATGAGAGGAATGGGAGGGTGAAGCAATGGGCATTGCAACACCCTTGGTGGACGTAAGGCTGGGTTACTGGTCAAACTGGGGCACCCTCCAGCATGGCCAGAGCCTGGGGACATCTCTGTCACCTCCAGGGGACAGGGGAAGGTGTGGGTGGAAGAGCAGAACAGCCCTGGGCACAGCAGGGACAGCGATGTTGGGCTGGGGGCAGGTCCTGCCAGGTGAGGGACAGAAGGGCTGGGATGGTCCCAGTGGATGTGGCACCTTCCCAGGTGGGGACTGGGGGGACTGGGAGATCCCCAGAGCCCCTGCTGGGGTTGTTATGGGGAGGCACGAGGAGATTTCACTGCTCCCAACTCCTGACTGGGGTCAGGTCTGACCCGATGGCTCTGGGCAGCAGCACAGGGATGTCCCTCCTTTCCCCATCCCTGGAGGTGTCCCAGGCCAGGCTGGATGGGGCTTGGAGCCACCTGGGATGGTGGGAGCTGTCCCTGCCCATGGCAGGGGGAAGCACTGGATGGGCTCTGAGGTCCTTCCCCCCACAAACCATCCTGGAATTCTGTGACTCTGATTTGGGCCGTGGACCAGCAGGACTGGGAGATGCTGCTGGGGGCTGACACTGGCCCAGTGTCCCTGCTGTGACAAGGACTTGGTTCCAGCAGTTTCCAGGGGACTGGCCTGGATCTTGCATGCCCGGTGCAAGGCACCAGAGCAGGAGGAGATGTTAATTACAGCCTGTGCTAATTGCACTCATGAAAACACCTCATGCAACACAGCCCCTGGCTGCCAACTGGGCCAAGGGCTGGCACCTGCTGCAGCCTGGGCTGGCAGCGGAGGGTGACAGACCTCAACCCCCAGGCACTGTGGGGACCCTGGGGGCAGATTCTGAGCCTTGGGAAGGGAAGGGCAGAGGGTCTCCTGCTGCCCAAATTGAGCAAGGATGGGGAGCACTGGTGCCACATTCCTGCTGTCATTCCAGGTGGGAGATCTCTTCCAATAATCTGATGCTCTGCAGGGTGAGGTTTGGGTCCCAGCAGGTGACTGTGACCAGCCTGGCTGGGGTGATGGCCATGGACCAGGAGCAGCTCCTGCTGTCCCCACCAGCTGAGACTCCCTTTCCCAGGGCTGGCTTCCCCATGTCCCAGGAGAGATTCCTGGGACAGGGACACCTCTGTGAGCAGCAGATCTGACCTTATCAATCTGGAATAGCTTTAATAGCCCAGGAGGGCCCTGTCAGGGGTGACATCTTGTGTGACTCAGGGTCCCCGTGTGACTCACGGCCACTCTCCACCCTTGGGTGGGTGTTCTGCTTCCACCTGAGCCACTCCATCCCCAGGGATGAGATCCACACCGAGCCTTCCCCTGGGCCAGCCCCAGCCGCCCACGCAGGATCTCCTGATTCACCTGCCCTGCTCCTGGCAGCCCTGGCCACTCTCCCGCATCTGTCCTGGCCGTGGGCTGAGTTTGGGGTGGCACCATGGACTCTGTGCTGCTGCTCCATGGGCTGCTGCTCCTGCCCCTGGCAGCGCTGCTGCTCTACAGGTGCAGCCCCACCTTCCAGTACCTCTGCAAGGTGGCTTTTTTCAACTGCTGGATCGTGGCCTTGGCCACCCTGCTGTCTCCCTTCGCCGCCTTCCGGGGCCGCTCCGTGGAGAACATGAGGTGAGTGTGGGCTGGGCATGGGGAGAGCCGGCTGGGGCTGGGCTCGGGTGGAGGAAATCCTGTGGTTTGTGGCCACAGGCTCTGTCCTGCCCTGGATGGACACACAGTTGGGTCACAGCTGGTGGCAGAGCCCTGGGGCCACGGCGAGGGCTGTGGTCACATCCGTGGGACAGTGAAGTGCACCTTGTGGTGTGAGATGTGCTGGCTGTGCCCAGGTAGCCTCAGGCCGTGCTGGAATTGGGATTTGTGGTCCCTGAGGGATGAAATAACATAAAAGAGATCATTCTTGGTCCTAGCAATGTTGGGGTCCTCACTGGGGTGGGTGACAGGGGTCTTAAAGGTACCATCAGGGCAAGGGGCAAATACACACCTAGTGCTGTGTCCCTGGCTCTGGGTTTGCCCTGGGAGACCCGCGAAGAGCTCTTTGGCAGAGGGATTGAGGGTGGAGAGGCCCTGGCACAGATTATTCCATGGCTGCCCCATCCCTGGAAGTGTCCCAGGCCAGGCTGGATGGGGCTTGGAGCAACCTGGGACACTGGGAGGTGTCCCTGCCCATGGCAGGGGGTGGGACTGGGTGGGTTTAAGGTCCCTTCCAACCCAAACTATTCCATGTTCTTACGGTTTGGGGATGTCTTGGTGCCATCAGCTGTCAGGGGCACAGCCCTGTCCCTGTCACAGCCATGTCCTGATCACAGTCATGTCCCGCCCGACTCGCGCTCCCAAGGGTGGAAGCAGGAAGATAACACCACTGAGATAACATCGCTGTGCAACACCGGAGGAAGGTCTGGGTGCTCTCAGGATGGTGCAATCCCATTGCTGGATTCCTGGGCAGGATGAGCACGCAGGAGGGATGCAATTATGTCACAGGGGAAATAGCCCAGCTTGAGAAATTTACTGAGGATTTGTGTGGATGGATCCCGGCCCGCGGCGGGAGCATGGTCAGGGGTTCGGTGTTCCCAGTCGGGGGTTCGGTGTTATCAGTCAGAGGTTCGGTTCCCAGCGGCGGCGCCGCCTTCCCCAGGCCCATCCCGGCTGGAATTCTGGGCACACACCGCATCCAGGGCTGCTCCAAAGCCGAGCCTCGCTCCGGCTTAGCGGGACTGGTGGCGGGAGGCGCTGACTCAGCCGCGTTATCAGCGCTGCCGCATCTTGTCCCACCGACAGCTCCGTGCCCGCAGCACGCCCAGCCCAGCTCCCTCTGCTCCGAATCCCAAAGCCTGCGGCTCGGAGCGCTTCCCTGTCATTAGTCCTGGCTTTGGGGCGCTGTTTCTCCTCGGATCCTCAGGGACCTCCGAGCCTGCGACTCCCGAGGGATGGAGGGGATACCGCGGACCCTGTGCCTGCTTCTCCCTTCTCACCCCTGCCTGCTGCTGGGCCCTTCCCTGCCCCCGCCCTGTTCCCTGGGGGCAGTGACAGATGTGGAGACCCTGGCACAGCCCCTCTGTGGGTTGGACAGTGCCCTGTTCCAACACCTACGTGTCCCAGGATTTATCTCCATGGCTGCTGGAATCCCTGGTGCTTCTCCCCCCCTCTATTCCTCTCATTATTCTCATACTGAGCGTCTCCCGTCGTTGCCATCCCGATATTCCACTTGCTGTGCAGCCCTCCCGGGATGTGACACCACTTTTCCGCTCAGATCCATCCCTTCCCGACACTGCAGCTCCGGTGGAGCGATTTGTGACTCCCCTAAGGATTGTTGTATCTGTGCTGGTTTTCCCCTCCCCCTGCGGCACAAAGCTGTGCAGGGGCAGTCCCTGGGTCACCAACATCCCTGGGGATCTGCCTGTCTCTCTGCCATCCATCCCCTATGCTCATCCATCCCCAGCTCAGCTGCTCTCGGCTGTGATCCGCCTCTGGCTTTGGGAGTCTGGGATTTGGATTTCTGTCCACACACAGACCCAGCTGAGCCCCTGGGTAGGCTCCCCCGTGCAGAGACAGTTTGTCCTCCTTGGGATGTGAAGGTCTCATCCCCATCGCCACCACGCCCTCGCCTTTCTCTTTTCGCTTTCCCATCATCTCTGGACATGAAAAATCCTGGTTTTTTCACTCTCACCACCTCGTGCTGGTCACTCTCCCTCCCCAGCAGCTCCCTCTGCTCTGAGCCAGGAGCTGAGCCCAGCTTAGGTGGGAACCAGGTGAGTTCTGAGCCTCACAGGCTGCAAACGTGCGAGAAATCCAAGCATCCCTGAGCAGAGCAGCCGCAGCCTGGCCCAGCCGGTGCAGACCCGCTCCCCACTCGTGTCCCTCCGCCTTATCTCGTCCCTTATCTATCCCCACCAGGCTCCTGCGCGCCGCGCTCCTGCCCCTCAAGCGCTTCTACGGCATCAGGATGCGGGTGCGGGGCTCGGAGCAGCTGCAGCTGCAGGGACCCTTCGTGATCGTCTGCAACCACCAGGCTTCCCTCGACCTCATGGGTGCGTGCGGGGCAGGGCAGAGGGGATCCTCGGCACCTTTGGGGGCTCCAGGGGGCACCAGCATCGCTTTGGGGAGTCAGCACCGGGATTAGGGCAGGGATGTGTGGTGGGAATGGACCAGGAGAGCTTTTGGGACAAGGCTCCCTGTGCTGCAGGGAGAGGAAGGACAATGGGAGGTGATGCCGCAGGACGGTCTGGGATTGGGGACAGCTTAAAGTCCTTTAAGTCAAAACTAAAAAAAACCCCTGGTCCTATGCTAGGGTATAAATGATTAATTAGTCTATGCACTGATGTAATTTGGCCTCTCCAGAGAGTTCCTCTCTGCAGTTATCACCTCTCAAAGCTGGCTGAGCTGCAAAATTTATTCCTGATAACCAGCTGGTTTGTCCAGCCAGGGGGGGGTTGGATTTTTCTGCTGCCAATCCCATGGGTTTGGGAAGGTGTTAATGGACATTATCCATGCCCCAGGAATGGTAGAGGTCATTCCTGAGCGCTGTGTGCCCATTGCCAAGCGGGAGCTGCTGTACCTGGGCACGGTGGGCTGGGCCTGTTGGCTCAGTGGCATCATCTTCATCGATCGCCACCGCAGGGACGCGGCCATCGAGGTCATCTCCCACACTGCCAGCACCATGTGCAGAGAGAACGTGAGCAGAACTGGGTTTGGGGGGAAAACACCCCTGGTGTGAGGGCATGTGGGCAGGACTGACCTGGCTGAGGTCCGGGGTCACCTCTGTCCCTGTCCCCTGCAGCTCCGTGTGTGGGTTTTCCCGGAAGGCACCAGGAACCAGGGCAAATCCATGCTGCCCTTCAAGCGTGGGGCTTTCCACCTGGCTGTGCAGGCCCAGGTAAGGGCATTCTTATGGTCAAAGGTTGGACTCTATGGTCTTGGAGGCCTTTTCCAAAATTATTCCTTCCCGTTTGGCTCACCCTGGATGGAGCAGGGTGGATGTGAACCCTGGGGAAGAAGGATAGGAGGGTTTGATCCCCAGGGATGGGGGGGTTTAGATCCCCAGGGATGGGGGGGTTTAGATCCCCAGGGATGGGGGAGTTTAGATCCCCAGGGATGGGGAGGTTTAGATCCCCAGGGATGGGGGGGTTTAGATCCCCAGGGATGGGGAGGTTTAGATCCCCAGGGATGGGGGGGGTTGATCCCCAGGGATGGGGGGTTTGATCACCAGGGATGGACATGGTGCTGGGCAGCAGCAGAGAGGGACAGGCAGGAGCAGGAGTCCCACCTAGGGAGGGCTCTGTCTGGGGGACCCTCTGACCCTCTGTGTCCTGCAGGTTCCCATTGTCCCCGTCGTGATCTCCCCGTACTGGGACTTCTTCAGCTCCAAGGAGAAGAGATTCACCTCCGGTAAGGGATGGACAGGAATTCCCATGGCAGAGGGCAGGTCTGGTTCTGGGGTTGAGGCACACAGGATGTGGGATGCTGAGGGGTGGGGATGCAGCTGGGGTGGATGATGCTTAGGGGAATACCCAGTTCCTGCTGGGATCCTCTGATACATCTCTGGCTTTTCCCTCCTCTCCCAGGGACCTGCACGATCCGTGTCCTCCCTAGAGTGGAAACGCGGGGCCTGAGCCCAAAGGATGTCCCTGAGCTGACCGAGAGTGTCCGGCAGGCCATGGCTGAGGCTCTGGCCGAAATGTCCAGGAGTGACCACGGGGACCAGGACATGCAGCAGCCTCTGCTGGGGCCGGGGAAGGATAGGGGCAGCCCCCGGGGCCAGGGGGACACAGCCGGGAACAGCAAATAGGCAGAGGGAGCGAGTCCCTTGGGAGATGTCCCTTGTCCCCTGAGGAGGTGTCCTGCAGCCCTGCCACCACCCCGGCAGGACGGTGCCCTGAGGGGAGCAGTGCAGGATGGGGACCAGGCAGCACTCCCAAAACAGAGCAAGGTGCCTCATAAAACCCCTCATTGTGACTGTGCATCCTTGTGCCAGACCCGGAGCTGGGGCTGTGCCCATGGAGCTGTGGCTGTCCCCTGGAGCTGTGGCTGTCCCCTGAAGCTGTGGCTGTCCCCTGGAGCTGTGGCTGTGCCCATGGAGCTGTGGCTGTCCCCTGGAGCTGTGGCTGTGCCCATGGAGCTGTGGCTATCCCCTGGAGCTGTGGCTGTCCCCTGGAGCTGTGGCTGTGCCCATGGAGCTGTGGCTGTCCCCTGGAGCTGTGGCTGTCCCCTGGAGCTAAGCTGTGCCCCAGGATGGCTCCTGCCTGCTCACTGGGCAGGGCAGGGACGCTCCAGGCAGGGTTGGAGGTTCCCAGCTCTGATTTCCCTGATTGTTGGGTTCCCCTGTGGATTCTTCTTCCAGAGGCTCCTACAAGCTGGAAATGCTGTTTGGGTGCAGCCAGCTCTGGGGAGGGGCCCAGAACGTGTGGCCTGGGGGGGACTCAAGGCCCAGGGGAGGATGCTGGGGGGGAACAGCATCCTTGGTGCTGAGCTGTGAGCCCAAGGGTGGGACATTAAAGAGTCTGGAGCTGGTGCTGTGTCCTGGTTGTGCTGAGGGCGCTGAGGAGGGGGCGATCCATCCCTGCACATGGAGCATCTCCCCACACCTTCTCCAGGGATGGTGTGAGGAGCACATGGCCGGGTGAGGGTTACACTGGCCTGCGTCTGTCCCTGAGGTAGAGCTCTCCCTCCCTCATTAAATGCACAAGAAGAGCACCCACTGAAGCCTCAAATTCCCAGCAATACCTGGATGATGCCCACCTGGACACAGTCCTACCTGGAGGTGCCTCTGGGCTCATCTGACAGATGGATGGATCCCTGCAGCCAGGCAGGGATTTGGGATCTCCTGGCTCCTTCCCATCTGAGCAGTTCCTGTGCCAGCACCCCGGGGTGGCACCAGGGCAGGGATGGGGTAGGGTGTGGCTGTCCCCTTGTGGGGAGCAGGGTGGACAAGGCTTCCCCTCCCATTCTGGGATAAAAATGTGCAAACCACGGGCACAGAGCTCCGGTTTGGATGCCGGTTTGACATCATTCCTGCTCTCAGGAGCAGCTGGATTATGGAGGAAATCCTTCAAACCTGTTGCAAGCGTTTGACACCAAACAGCAAAGAGACCTCCCATGAGGAACAACCCATGGGATCAGGAGCTGTCACATGGACATGGCCAAGGGCACAGGAAGGTCCCATGTCCCAGAAAACCCCTTTAATCCTTTCCTGTTTCCCAGGATTCCCAACATGTGGCATAGTCTGTCAGCTCTGAGCTGGCCTAGGGGTCCCACCACACTCCCATGACTTTGGGGGTGGTTTGGCTGCCCAAAGGTTGGGTTTGGGTGTGAAGCATCAATAGAATCATGGAATGGTTTGGGTGGGAAGGACCTTAAAGCCCATCCAGTTCTGTCATGGACAGGGACACCTTTCAGTATCCCAGGTTGCTCCAAGCCCCATCCATCCCGGCCATGGACATTTCCAGGGATGCAGGGGCAGCCACTGCTGCTCTGGACAAAATCTTGTCCTGCCTGGAGGGCCAGGGCCCAGCCAGAGCCCTCTCTGGATTTTCCATTGTCAGTGGGAGGTGAAAGCTTGACTAGAGTAAAATACTTTGGAAATGCCTCTGGGAACAACTTGCTTTTTCTGGTCCTCCAAGGCCTGCCCTGCCTAGCTGCTTCATTTGTCCAGTCCTGGCACAGCTGCCCAGGGCAGTGGTGGAGCCCCCATTCCAGGAAGGATTTCACATCTGTGTGGATATGGCATGTGGGGACAGGGGTCAGCGGTGGCCTTGGCAGTGCTGGGTGAACCATGAGCTCCTCGTCTCATCCAACCAGGCTGGGATGTCTGGCAGGGCACTGACCCCCACCCACATCCTGGCAGGACAGGATGGACTGAGGCCCGTGCTCCTGCCTTATGTCCTTAGCAGTGGCAGGTCCAGCCCCCTCCAGCCACCCACAGCCTGTGGGGCTGCTCCAAAGGGCAGGGAGGTGAGCACGGAGCCGTGTGCAGCAAAACCTGAGCTGGGCAGGCATGGGAACAGAGCCGTGGTCATCTGAGATCCCATGGGAGAGGTCAGCCCCATCTGTGGCTTCCTGTGAGGCCCTGGCACAGATTCCCAGAGCAGCAGTGGCTGCCCCCAGTCCCTGGCAGTGTCCCAGGCCACGTTGGACAGGGCTTGGAGCAGCCTGGGACAGTGGGAGGTGTCCCTGCCATGGCAGGGGTGGAAGTGCTTTAAGGTCCCTTCCAACTCAAACCAATCCGTGATTTTCACACCCTCAAAGGGAAGGGAGCTGCAAGGCCCCAGAGCAGGGGATGTGCTCAGGACACCACGAGCCTGTTGTGGAGCTCCTCAACTGTCCCAAATTCTCACCAGGACAGAAGGAAGCAGCTCAGCCCTGCCCTGGTGGGTGTCCAGCTCCTACGTGTGGAATGGGAGCAGATGGAGAGATGCCCCATCCCAACACTGTCCTGTTCCTCTGTCCGGATGGATTGGATGAAACTGGAGGAAACTGGGCAAAAGGCCAGCCTGGGACACGTGATCAGCCCAAATTCAAATTTGAAATACCTGTAAATTTTCCCTTTCTGAGAAATCAGCCCCTGCTGCCAGCCACTCCTCTTGTTCTTCTCTCTGTTTCATTGTTGTTCCCACTGCCTACTGAAATAATTTCCTGCAAACCTGTGTGGAGGTTGCTCCTGTCCCAGATTGAAACTCCAGGGAACTTTCCCAATAGTGCAAAAATCCCTGGGATCCTTGACCCCCGGAAGCTGTAGGCAGAGGGCAAACATTGCCTGGACTTTATCTGCAGGTGCCCAGGGTTCATCTGCCAGGCCTGATTTCCCCAGTGGATGGGACACAGGATCCCATTTCAGTGCCTGCAGCAGATCAGACACAGATCCAGAGCGATCCAAGACCTGCAGGAGGAGGCTGTGGCTGTTCCCAACATCCACATCCAGCTGGAGACACGATGTCTCCAGCGCTTCCCATCCTCTTCACCATCCTGCTCCTCTCAGCCGGGGCCTCTGGAGCACCGTAAGTTCCCTCTGTGTCCGTCTGTGCCTGCTGGGATGGCTTAGCCTTGGCTCCCTTGCAGCTCCTGGTGGGATTCAATCCCTCCTGTGCTTATTGGGGTGGTTTAACCTTGGCTCCCTTGCAGTTCCTGGAGGGACTCGATCCCTCCCATGCCCTGATTGCTGCCCAGGGTGGGAATGCTCAGGCTGGGGGTTCTCCCTGCCCAGGAGCACTGAGGACCTGGCCCTGGTGCCTCTGAGGAGTTGTGCAGAGCTGAGCTGAGGAGCCAAGGGCAGCCCAGGAGCAGAGAGGGCAGGCTGGGGGGGTCCCTGTGTTCCCAGGGGCTTTTCCAGGTCTCTGTGGGGCCGTGCTGGATGTGCCTCACCCCCAGGGCTCTCCTGTCCCTTGTCCCTGCCAGGAGTTATGTGGTGGTGTCCCCGGCCGTGCTGTACCACCCTCACCCTGCCACGCTCTGGGTGCACCTCAGTGACCTCCAGGGGCCCGTCCAGGTCCATGTCCAGCTGCAGGGGGACAGCAGGACCCCTCCCACCACCCTGCTGACGAGAGAGGTTCTGGAGCCTCATCTGCACCTGAATGTCACCTTCCCTGTGAGTGTCACCCCAATGTCACCCCAAACCAGCCGGGAGCAGGGAGGGGGGGCCCTGGGTGGTCTCCAGGCCGTTTCCATCAGCTCCACACAGGGCTGGGAACAGATGTGACTTCCCCATCTTGCGGCAGAGTCTCACCCCTTTTGTCACACTGACAGAACTCCTCAGGCTCGGTTGGTTATCCCGTGGCCGGAATGATCCCGTTTGCAGGGGAGGGGGGGACCCTGCCCAGCCCCTGGCTCAGGGAAGGTGTTCCTGGGGGTGGGCAGTGCTCTGGGACACCCGCAGGGAGCCCGGGCACTGTCCTTGTCCTCACCCCCAGCCTGCTGCTCCCCCTGCAGGCTCCAGCCCCTGCCAGAGGGAAGGAGGAAATCGTGGCCCTGCACGTCTCAATCCAAGGAGATTCCCTGAATGTCTCCGAGTCGAAGAAGGTGATGCTGAGAGCTCTGAAGCCCGGGATCTTCATCCAGACAGACAAGGCTGTCTACAAGCCCGGGCAGGAAGGTGAGGGGGGCAGGAGGGACAACCCTGCCCTGGGGGAACCCCTGGTGGGGGAGAGGGGTGAGGAGACCCAGCCTTGCTCCTGCACTGCCTGCAAATGGGAGGGATTATCCTGGGATGCCCTGGAATGCCCAGCACAGGGCAATGCCAGGGCTCGCTGCTTAAGGGGCAGTGAGGGCTCGGGGTGGATTTACATCCACCTTCCTGTGGGGAATTCCCCTCCCTGCGCATGAAGCCACTCCTCCATCTCGGTTTCCTTTCCCAGTGAAGTTTCGAGTCGTCTCTTTGGATAAAGACCTGACCCCCAGCAACCAGAAGGTGAGAGCAGGGCTGGGCCGTGTGGAGGTGACAAGGGCTCACCGCAGCCCAGCCAGCCTTGGGAGAGGTGTGGAAGTCACCTTTCCCCTTGGGAATGCTGCCCTGGCCAGCTCTGCCCGGGGAGCTGCCCCCGGGGCAGGTTTGCCCTGTGCTGCTCAGGGATGCGGCAGCATCAGGAAGGAGAAAGCAGAGGGCACGTGTGACACGGGAATGTGCCCACACCAGCTCCCAGCTAGGGATGCAGCCCTGGTGAGTGGGAAGTGGGGAATGTGCTGATATCCATCAAGGCATCAGACACCAGGAATACCAACAGGCTCAGCCTCTGGCACCCCTGAGCAATCACTGGGGTCCCTGGAAGTGCAGGATGCTCCCAGATTAAAGGGGTTCTAGACCCTTCCTAAAGCCTGGGAGATGCCACCTTTCTGTGCCATGCTGGCAGTGCCTTCAGCTCATCCCTGCTAGAGCCAGGTTCAAAATACACCCCAAAGCATCCTGAGGGCTCGGAAGTTCACAGCATCCCACAGAAAAGCCTCCCTCTGCCCCATCCATGGCCATGCCCACCCTGGTGAGACCCCAAGGAATGGAATTGCTCCTCTGACCATCCTCTCTTTGCCTTTCAGCTGCCCCTGGTGTTCCTGAAGGTCAGTTTGGGACACCTGGGGAGTGGGGTGGGCTTTGGAGGGCCGGGAGAGGGGACACAGGACACAGCCAGGGCTGTTTGCTGGGTTCCCTGGGTGCTGATCCCGCATGTCCCTGCGCAGGATCCCAGTGGGAACCGCATTGCACAGTGGCGGGAGGTGACCCCTCGGCAGGGAATCGTGGATTTGTCCCTCCCGCTGGCCTCGGAGCCGGCCCTGGGCACCTACACCATCAGCGTGGAGGGGAAGAGCCATTCCTTCAGCGTGGAGGAATATGGTACACGGGGACTGGGGAGTGGGATCCCACCATGGGCAGCAGGTCTTGACCCCCTCCAGCCACCCAGGAGATGTTGTCACCGTCCTGGGAGTGATCACCCTCTGTCCTTGTGCCTGTCCACCAGTGCTGCCCAAGTTTGAGGTGATCATTCATCTCCCGAGGGTGCTGCGGGAGAAGGACGAGAAGTTCCCTGTGGAGATTTGTGGGCGGTGAGCTGGGAACAGGGAATGGGGGGGATGGGGGGGATCCAGCGGGGTGGGGCCCCCTGGCACAGCCTCTCCACTGTCCCCACACAGCTACACTTATGGGAAGCCTGTCCAGGGGAAGGTCCAGGCTGACTTGTGCTTCAGCCAGAGTCTCTTGCCTTACCAGAAGAGGAAGACCTGCACCCAGGTTACTGGGCAGGTGAGTGTGGCTGGGACTGGGGGTGTCACTGGCATGGCTCCTTCCTGGGAATGCTGCTGACAGGGCTGATCTTCTTCCAGACGGAGAAGAATGGCTGCTTTTCCACAGAGGTTTCGCTGGCTGCCTTTGAGACCACCTGGAAGTTGAGGGAGGAACTTGAAGTCAAGGCATTGCTGGTGGAGGATGGGACAGGTGGGGATGGGAGTGTGGCCATCCCTATGTGCTCCCAAGGGATTGGTCTTCTCCAGGAACACCCAAAAGCACTGCTGGGATTTAGGGGTGCACATGCTGGGATGGGATTTGGGTGGGGTGAGAGTCAGGTTAGCCTGGCAAGACTTGGAATTCCAAGCAGAAGAAAGGGAAAAACACCTTTCCAAGATCCAGCAGCTCTGCCAGTGCTGGAAGCTGAGTCCTGGCAGTGCAGAGTGGTTGGGCTCACCTCTGAGCTTGTCCCTCGCTCGCCACCTCGTCACACCAGGAGTGCCTGACCTGGCTGGAGAGAAAGGAGACCAGGGCTTGTCCCTGTGCCCAGCAGCCCCTCATGATGCTGCTTTGGTGAAGAGCCTTTTCTGAAGTGTCTGCCCGCAGCTGCATCCTGGTTTTAGATGTGAAATATTCCACAGGGTTTCTGCTGCTCTTGTAGGAGAGGCAAACCGTTCTGGGAGCTGCAGGAGGAAAGCCCAAATGCCCAGGGACCTTTTCTGCTTGGGGACGGGGGCACTGGCTGGAGCTAAGCTGTGTCTTGTGTCCCTGCAACTCCCTGAGCTCCGCATTCACTCTCCACAGGGCTGGAGATGAAGAGCACCAAGAGCTGCAAGGTTTTACCCGACACAGTCACGATCATCTTTGAGAAGCCTGACCACGTCTACAAGCCCGGCCTCCCCTACACCGGGACGGTAACTCAGGGTCCCCTCTCTCTGTGGGGCTCACCTGCCCCCTGCTGCTCCCAGCCCTGCTCCTGCCCACCCCCGGCCCTGTTCTGCCACAGCTGCAGCCCCAAACCACGGCATTCCCCCTTCCCTCCCGGCACAGATCCGGCTGCAGGAAGCCGATGGCCCTGGGCTGCCCCAGAGGCAGGTCCTGCTCTCGGTCAGGAGCCAGGGACAAGAGAAGATACACAGCTTCCTGACAGACAGCTCAGGGAGAGCCTCCTTCCAGCTGGACGCCTCTGGCTGGAGTGGCAGAGTCTCCTTGCGGGTAAGTGCCCCACCCGGGTCCCCCACTCGGAGGTCCTGGAGCTGCTTCCTCCAGTGGGTGCCTTGGAGCAGCACCAGCCTCGGGGGCTGCTGGGTGGATTCACCCCCTGATTCCCACCTCAGGCTCAAGTCAACAGGACAGCTGAGAGCAAGGAGGACTCAGCAGGCGGCTTCGGAACTGCCTTTCTGACAGTCGTGCCCTACTTGTCGAAGAGCGGAAGCTTCCTGCACATCCGTGACCCGGAGGGGGAGCTGCCCTGCGGCCATTCCCAGCTGTTCCACGTGGATTCCATCTTTGGCAAGGAGGCTTTAGGCAGTGAGCTGAAGAACCTGGATCTGGTTTTCATGGTGAGCCCCAGCCCAGGGAAGGAGGGCAGCAGGAATCAAAGTGATTGTGTGGGAAAGGCCACATCTCCACAGACATTCATGGTGGTGTCCCCAGGGACAGGACAATCAGCAACCTGTCCTAGAGAGACTGAGGGACCTGTCAGGGGAGGTGGCTGCTGCCACTATTGGGCCTGCACCTCCATGGGAGATGGGGAGCTGGAGACTGGGCTTGGTCAAAAATCATCCCAGAACTTTCACTGTGGGTCCATCCTCCATCAGGGCACTTGGATTCCACACTCAGCATCTGTTTTGTTCTCACCCCCTCCTCTGCAGGTCCTGGCCAAGGGGACCATTACCAGCATCTTCAGGAAAGAGGTCGCTGCAGAGCCTGGTATGTCCCATGGCATGGAGGGGCTGTGCAGGGCTCTGCTCCCTGTGCCTGCTCCTCACAGAACCATGGAATGGTTGGGTTAGAAGGGGCCTCCAAGCCCATCCTGGGTAGGGACACCTTGCACTCTCCCAGGGTGCTCCAAGCTCTGTCCAACCTGGCCTTGGACACTTCCAGGGCTGGAGCAGCCACAGTTTCTCTGAGTAACATCTCCCTCCTTCCCATGGCCCAGGACAGAGAGTCTCCCTCACCCTGGAGCTGCCCATTGGGCTGGAGCTGGCGCCCATGGCCAGGCTTCTGGTCTATGTGGTGCTGCCCAACGGCGAGATGGTGGCTGACAGCACCGAGCTCTATGTGGCCAAGTGCTTCCCCAACCAGGTGAGAGGAGCTGGGCTGTCCATGGCTGCCTGCCTTGGGATCCGTCCCGCTGCAGGTGCATCACAGTGTCACAATCTCTCAACCCATTTCCTCATCCCCAAACCCTCTGAGAAGAGCCCTCCCTACCTGTGGCTTGGTCCAGCCCCTCCACAGGAGGTGACTGCCCTCTGCCTCTGTCTCCTGATGTCCCTGTGCAGGTGAAGATGGCATTTTCAGAGGCCAGGGCCCTGCCTGGGGCGGCGCTGAGGCTGCAGCTGGGGGCTGCCCCAGGCTCCCTGTGTGCTGTCCGAGCTGTGGATCGCAGTGTGCTGCTCCTGAAGCCCGAGGCTGAGCTCAACGCCGAGGCCGTGAGTGCTGGCCCTGCCTGGGGTCCCCCTGCAGCCCCAGGAGCAGTCTGGGCTGGGGATGGGATGACATTGGCTCAAGTGTCCTTCATACGGACCCAGTGCTGTGGTGGCTCCCGGGCAGAGCCCTGTGCTCTGAAAATGAGGTTTTTGCATGTCTTTATTCCCAGATCTACAAAGCACTGCCCGAATTCAACTACCCCTACAGCATCCAGGATGGACCAACACCCTGTTACTTTTACCAGCGAGACACCAGGATGGAAATGTACAAGTTATTCCAGGTGAAGCCCCTGCCCGCCTGGGCCTCCTGGCGGCCAGGAGCCACCATCCAGGAGCCACCCATGCTCCTCCCAAATTCTGGGGAAGCCACACTTCTGTCAAAGGACTTCCCTTTCCTGCCAAGCCCAGGCTCCTTCTCCACTTGTTTTCTGAAGCTCTGGGACTACTCACTGCTGGAATGGGGATATTCCTCCTGCTGGCTGTGAGAGATGGACAACTTCTGCTTTTTCACAGCATGCAGCACTGAAGCTCTTCACCAATGCCGATACCGAGGAGGATTGCCAGCCCATGTTCTATTCCCGCATCGTTGGACTGGCAGGTCCTGGAGGTGAGCACAGCCCTTGTGCCGAAAACAGCAAAGAGCTGGTGGCCAGTCCTGGCTGCTTTGTCCTCAGGGGGACTTGGAGCCATCCAGAAAATACCCTTGGCATCAAAGAGGATGGAAGAAGATGGAAAAGGGTGACCAAGATCACCCTTGTGCTGGCTGCTGGCGAGGTCCAGCTGAGACCTGAGGCCCCCAAGTTCTACTCTGTCTTTTTCAGGAGTAATAGCACTACCCAATTATGTGAGGGAAAGCAGCATTATCCCAGAACTTGCGGAAGTGTCCGAAAAAGTTTTCCCAGTCGAGGGCGGGGAAGAGCCCCCAGCACCCCGGACGTATTTCCCAGAGACGTGGCTGTGGGACCTGGTCCCTGTGGGGTGAGAGGACAGTTCCCAAGGGAAGGGAGTTGGGGACCTCAGAACTCCTTCTACCTGTGGGATGGCACCAGCAGTGTCACAGCGGTGCCATTCAGGCGATGCCACCAGCCATGCTGGGGTGGCCTCACGATGTTGTCCATGGCGCAGGGAGGGTGGCTCTGCCGAGGTGACAGTGACAGTGCCCGACGCCATCACGGAGTGGGAGGCCGGGATGTTCTGCATGGCCCCGCAGGGCCTGGGGCTGTCCCCTGCTGTCACCCTCACAGCCTTCCAGCCGTTCTTCGTGGAGCTGGCACTGCCCTACGCCGTGGTGCGCCACGAGACCTTCACCCTCAGGGCCACCGTCTTCAACTACCTGCGCCAGTGCCTGAGGGTGAGCGGGGACGGGCAGGGGACCTCGGGGTGTGGCAGGGGCTGATGGAGCCGTGGCCGTGCTCTGGCAGGTTCACGTGAGGCGCAGGCAGGTGGCCCTGGCTGTGGGGGCTGCTGGAGCCATGGCCACTCCCCACAGGTTCAGGTGACACTGGCAGAGTCGGCAGAGCTGGAGGTGTCACCAGGTGCAGAGGACACCTACAGGAGCTGTGTCTGTGCAGACGAAGCCAAGACCTTCCAGTGGGGCGTGCGAGCCACCAGTCTGGGTACAGAGCTGTCACCACCCCACCCTGCTGCCTGGGGACCCTCTCAGGGGAGGGGGTAGGGTGGGCAGGGAGGGCAGGAACTCCAGGGCACCTGGGCGGTTCTCCGTCCCTCCACTCCCACCCTTCCTGGGGACCCCTAACCCAACCCAGCCTAGCCAGCCCCACCCCAAGCCTAGGGGGCTGTGCTCAGGTCTGGGGGCTCCCTGGGGACTGAGGGTCGTGTTTGCACCTGCAGGGGAGGTGAACATCACCGTGAGCACTGAGGCCCTCAGCTCCACCGAGCCTTGTGGCAATGAGCTGCCCCTGGTGCCAGCCCAGGGCCGTGTGGACACTGTGATAAAGCCCCTGCTGGTGCAGGTCAGAGGGTTGTGGAGGAGGAAAATGGGATGGATTTGGGAGCAGAGTGCAAGCAGCCCTTGCAGGGCTGGGAGAGAACACCCAGACGTGAAGCCAAGTGTGACCCAGGGGACAGGGGGACAGGCAGGTCCCTCCTCCTGACTGACTCTGATGCTGCTTCCTCACAGCCCGGGGGGATCCTGGTGGAGAAGGCTCACAGCTCCCTGCTCTGCCAGGAAGGTAGGACTGCCCAGGGCTGTCCAGCAGTGCTGTGGGGTGTGGGCCAGGGATCCTTGGCCACTGCTCACAAGGGCCACCAGCCCAGAGGAGCTAAAGGCCAGGGTGCCTGGGCAGGAATGGGGTGGGTGAGGTTGCCATGGGACAGGCTGGGAAGAGCTGGGCATTCCCACTGTCATAGCCCTCTGTCCCCACAGGTGCTGAAGAAGTCTCCTTGGAGATTCCTCCAAACATCCTGGAGAGCTCCCAGAGAGCCCACGTCACCGTGATGGGTAAGGGACAGGCTGGAGTGGCCTGGGGACCCACTGGGACAGGGTGGGTGCAGAGGTCCTCAGGCTCAGCAGGACGTGGGACCACCTGGAGCTGACATGGGGGACATGGGTGCTGGTGGCAGGGGCACAGCTGATAATGTGTCCCCCTGGAACAGGTGACATCCTGGGCAATGCCCTGCAGAACCTGGACAATCTCCTGGCCATGCCCTATGGCTGTGGGGAGCAGAACATGGTTCGCTTTGCCCCCAACATCTACATCCAGCAGTACCTGGAGAAGACGGGGCAGCTGCTGCCGGACATCCGTGCCAAGGCACAGGGGTTCCTGCAGAGCGGTTAGTGGGACCCTGACACCCCACCTGCGAGGGACACCACTGTCCCACAGCCCTCTCCCTACTGCACCTGGCTCTTCTGGGGTCCCCTGGGCACAGAAATAGTGCCCTGTCCCCATGTCCTCCTGCAGGGTACCAGCGGGAGCTGCTGTACAAACACGACGATGGCTCCTACAGTGCCTTTGGGAAGAGTGATGGCAAGGGCAATACCTGGTGAGGGCTTTGCAGCTGCCCCCAGGGCTTCTCCCGCCACCCAGGGAGTCCCAGTGCTGACCCTCAGCCCTCTGATGTCTCCCTGGCTCCAGGCTCACGGCGTTTGTCCTCAAGTCTTTCGGGCAGGCCCGAGCCTACGTGGCCATCGAGGAGCGGCACATCACGGACGCGCTGCGCTGGCTGCAGCAGCACCAGAGGAAGAGCGGCTGCTTCCGCAGCATGGGCAAGCTCTTCAACAACGCCCTGCAGGTGGGGCAGGGGCTGTGCTGGGGACCCAGAGTGTGGTCTGGGCAGGGGGGTGTCCTTGGTTGGTGTCACAGCCCGGCTGGACCCGTGTCCCGCTGTCCCCTCGCAGGGTGGTGTCTCAGACGAGCTCTCACTCTCGGCTTATGTGACAGCAGCGATGCTGGAGCTGGGGCTGCCCACGCTGGTGAGCATGGACCCTTCCTCCCCACAGGGACTGCTGGTGTGGGGACAGCTGCTGGGACAGGGGATTGGCCATTGCAGGGCACCTCGCAGCCCAAACTGGGCACATTTAGTCGTGTTGGGCAGCAATGGGGTCTCTGAGTGAGTCCTATACCCTGGGCTGGCTCCTGACTCCGCTGCCACGCCAGGAGCCGACGGTGAGCTCAGCCCTGAAGTGCCTGGAGGCTTCTCCCACGGACAACCCCTACACACAAGCCCTGCTCGCCTACGTGTTCGGGCTGGCGGGGCTGCGGGAGCAGCAGCAGGCGCAGCTGCAGCGCCTGGCCCAGCACAGCGTCAGCACAGGTACAGCCCAGGCAGGGGCACTGCGGGCACTGCCATCTCCGGGAGGGACCCCAGCCCAGCCCGCAGCAGGGCCTGAGCTGCTGCCCCTTCTCCCCCAGAGGGGCAGCTCTACTGGCAGAGGAAGGAGAAGGCTGAGAAGCCCTCGGAGTTGTCCTGGGCCGAGGCTGCACCGGCCGAGGTGGAGATGACAGCCTATGTGCTGCTGGCCTACCTGTCCCAGCCCTCCGTGTCCCCTGCTGACTTGGGGACAGCGTCCCAGATCGTCCGCTGGCTCTGCAAGCAGCAGAACCCCTATGGGGGCTTTGCCTCCACTCAGGTACCAGCCCTGAGCTCCCAGGGGCTGCTCCAGACCGGCCCCTCCTGGCAGCCGTGCTCAGGGGTGACCCTGGCACTGTCTTGTCCATAGGACACCGTGGTGGCCCTGCAAGCCCTGGCCAAATACGCCTCCCTGACCTCTGGCAGCAACGGGGACCTCACGGTGACGATGACATCGCCCAAGGGGACAGTACAGGCCTTTGTGCTGGACAGCAGCAACCGGCTGGTGCTGCAGCGGGCAGCCCTGGCCGAGCTGCCGGGCACCTACAGGCTGCAAGCCCGTGGGCAGGGCTGTGCCCTGGCACAGGTGGGCACAGCCTGGGCTCCCTGTCCTTGGCCCTGCCCCTGTCCCCTCTCTGGCCTCACCCCGTGCTGTCCCCCAGGTGACCCTGCGCTATAACGTGCCCCCCCCGCCCAGCGCGGGCGCGTTTGAGCTGCGGGTGGAGACGGAGCCGCTGCCTGGCACACAGAACCCCCAGTTCCTGCTGCGGCTCTGGGCACGGTAGGGACTGGGGCTGTCCCGGGTTTGGGGAGGACAGGAGCAGCCAGGGAGGGAAATCCCCAAGCACACCCTGGGGCTCTGCCCTTGCAGGTACAGTGGGGAGCGTCCTGCCACCAACATGGTTGTCATCGAGGTCAAGCTGCCATCGGGCTACAGCCCGGACAAGAAATCTGTGGTGGAGGTGAGGAGCCCCCTGCCCCCCTCTGGGATTATCCCATCCCACAGGTCCCTCGGGGGCTCTGGGACATGGAAGCACACTTGCTTGGGGTGCTGGGCACCCACGGAGCACCTGTGACTCTTCCTGAGCCGTGTCCCTGCAGCTGAAGAGGCAGAACCTGGTGAAGAAGGTGGAGGTGCAGCCCGATCAGGTGACCATTTACCTGGAGCAGGTGAGACGGGGACAGGAGCAGGAGCCCTGGGATGTGGAGGATTTCCCCATGGTGGATGGCTGCACCTTCCCCCTGGGCTGTCTCCACAGCTGAGCAAGGAGGAGGAGACCTTTTCCTTCCGAGCCCAGCAGGACTTCCTGGTGAGCAACCTCCAGCCGGCCACCGTGTCCCTGTACGACTACTACGAGACAGGTGAGCCCTGCAGGGCCATGTCCTGGTCCTGCTGCCACCCCTGCAGCCCCAGAGGCTCAGTGGGGTCTGGCTGATGAGCTGATCCCACTGATGAGCTTTGGCTCGTTAAGGGAGCAGCTCCTCCCAGGCCCATGGTCACCACCCCTCCCGTTGCAGGTGACCGTGTGGATGTGGCCTACACTGCACCCCCCAGCTCAGGTAGGGGCTGAGCCTGCCAGGCCAGGGGTCACCCCACCCTCAGGACCCTGATGGGGACACACCACCCTGGAGGGCCAACCTGGGAAGGAGGGCAGGGAGTGGGGACAGAGGAGCCCATCCCAAAGTCCTGCCCCAATTGTTAGGGATTTGCTGGCCAGAACTTGGGGGCAGAGGTCAGGAAGGGCCCAGGTGTCCAGCCTGGGGGTGCAGGAGGTGCTGTGTCTCTTTGAGGGGGCTCAGCCCCCATCAGCCCTGGCCTTTCTCCAGTGACCCCTGGGGCTCCCCACGTGGGGGTTTGGGGTCACACAGGGAATGGGACACTGAGCTCCAAGGGATGTAGCTCAGCCAGAGGGTCGGGGCAAGCAAGGGTGGTGGTGGGGGGTTGTGGGGACTCTCCTCTCACAGCACCCCCATATTCTATCTTGAAGAGGAGAAGGAAAACGTCTAACTCAGCCTGGAGCCTGGCAGCCCATCCCTGCTCCAGCTCCCGTGGCCACCAAGGACAGGGATGACTGAGGTCTCTGCTCCCACCCTGGCCATGGTTCCGACTCTCCACGGGGGCAGGAGGTGGCCCAGAGACCCTCCCAGCACCACTGGCCCCCAGCAGGGCCCCTCTGGATGGAGCTACAGCTCTCCCCACCCCAGGATCTGCAGGCGAGGGGCTCCTGCAGACCCAAGGACACGCATTTCTCCAGCCCTGCCACACGGTGGACTTGGCTGAGCAACCACTCTGGGAACTTCACAGAGACACCCCTGGGCCACCTCCTGCCACCCCTGCAGGTGGCTCTGGGGTGCCAGCTCTGGACTCTCCCCTTTCCACAGCACCTGAAGGGGACCTAGAGCTCCTCCCTGCTGCCAAAGCTTCCCTGGCAGGTTCCTACTACCCCTCACCCCAGCCCCCTCCCCAGCACTGACACAGCACCAGTGTCACCACGAGGGACTTGGGGACAGATTGCAGATTGCAGTACGAACCAGTCAGGTGCCTCTTGGAGAGAAGCTAGGGCCTGGTGGACCCCAGCCCCTGCCCTGGGTCTAAATAAAGCCATATAGTCAGGCACTTGTTACTCTTGGTCTTTATTTTCCTTGAGGGTCCCACCCCAGAAGGGGGTGGGGACAGAGGGGACAGGGTGGCTGCTGTGGTCTGGGGCAGGAGGGGAAGGTAAGGAGAATCAATCCCTGTCAGACAGAGCCAGGTGGGCTCCTGAGGCACGAGCAGGTGAACGGAACACACCCAGCAGTGCCCTCTCTGCCTGTCACATGACAAGGGGACAATGGCAGTGCCGGCACGCGTCCCTCACCTCACCCAGGTGCATGGCACAGCCCTGGGCAACCTCAGCCTGGGGTTGAACTCTGCTGTCCCTGAGCAGCTGCTCTGGGCAGAGGCACCACTGTTCTGGCCCAGGGATGTCCCCCAGAGCCACACTCTCCCTGGGGACAGCTGGGGCTGACCTGGATGCTGCTGTGATGTCCCTGAGGGAGTCACCCAACAGAGCCAGTCTGGTGACACCTGGGGCTGTGGCCAGGGGCCAGGGCCACAGCACTGGGGCCAAATGACCCCTCTGTGCCCCAGGAAAGAGCACGAGGCACTGTCACAGCAAGGCACGGACTAAGCAAGGTGTGGCCAAGGTTCAGCCCTGTCCCCAGGGTTCCTGAGGTGGCAGTGGGGCACAGGAGCCAGCCCTGTGCCCCAAGCTGAGTGTCTTGCTGGGGACGGAGCCACTCCCACCTCACTTGTGGCGCTTTTTCTTCTGCTCTTTGCGTTTCTGAGCCCTCACATCTTTCTTGAGGCGGCTGTCAACCACCTTGAACTGGCCCTTGACACCAGGGGGACGCCGCACCCGGGGTCCCACGCCCTTCTTGGCCACCAGGTAGGTGACCTGGCGCTTCTCCTTGGCCAGCCCAGCCTTCTTGTAGATGCTGCAGAAAAAGGACAAAGGTCAGAGAGAGTTTGGGTGGGACAAAAACCAAACCCAGTGTTGGGACGTCATCGGGTCCCACCCCGCCTCTGGCTCTGCCACCCCCGGATCAGCCTGGCTGGGGACACAGAGCTGTCACAGTGGCTGCAGGGACACGGCCCCAGCAGCCAGCCCAGCCACAATCAGAGGAGCTGGATCCTGGCTTGGCCACTCACCGGCGCAGCTGGGCCACCTTCTCCCGCTCCGAGATGTCCACGGTGCTCACCACAGCCTCGGCCTTCTTCTTCATCTGCTCCAGCTTCTTCAGCATCTGGGGGGCAGCCGGGGGGGGACACGGGGTCAGAGGAGGGACAGGGGCATCAGAGGAGGGAGTGGGGGTCAGAGGTGGGATGTGGGATCAGATGTGGGACAGGGGAATCAGAGGAGGGATGGGGTATCAGAGGTGAGACAGGGAGTCAGAGAAGAGATAGGGCGTTGGAAAAGGACGGGGTATCACAGATGGGACAGAGATTGGAGGAGAGACAGGGGTCAGAGAGGACTGAGGCCCTGGAGAGGAGCCAGGGCACCCCTGGGAGCCCACCCTCACTCACCCTCCGCTTCTTGCGGGCCTTGGCCTCTGCCACCTTCTTGATGGGGCGGGCATTGATCTCCTTCCAGCGCTGCCGATAGGCCTCGACCGTCTGCTTGTCCACGGGCAGCTGCCGGCGCCGGTGCTGCCGCTCCTCCTCCGTGAACCACTCGGGCAGCTCCCCCTCCTCCTCGTTGTAGGAGTACCTGCAGGATGCCAGGTGAGCTGTGAGCAGGACATGGGGGTCCCACTTCACCCGTCCCTGCTGGGGAACAAACCCTGCAGCCCCCAGCCCCGTACCTGTTGAAGGAGTCGTCGATGAGGTCCCGCCGGGCCTTTTTGGAGGAGGCAATGACCGAACCGAGGGCCAGGCCCTCTGCATCCAGGACTCTTTTCACTGCGGGACAGGGGAAAGCTTGGCCTGGCTACAGCCCAAGAGCCAGGGAGCAGCCCTGGGGACCATGGTCTGTCCCTGCCTCCATCTCCTGTCCCTCCTGAGGGACCCCTATGGCCCTCCACTCACCTGGGTTCTCAATGGGCACCACCTCAAAGCCACAGGGCTCGACACGGCCCCGCTTCCTCCCCACTGGTGCCACTGGCCTGTGGAGAGGAATGGGCAGGGCTGGGGTCCCTCAGCTCTCCAGGACTGTGGAGCTGGGGAGGACACCCAGACCCCCCCCTCAGCCCTCACCTCTCATCTTCACTGCTGCTGTCATCGTCACTGCTCTGCTCCTCCTGAGCTTCACTGGCATCGGGAGCTGTGGCTGCTGTAGGGGGGGGCTCGGCTGGAGCCTCCTCCTGGGCCACCTTTTTCTTCTTCTGCCCTTTCTTTGTTGTTTTGTCTGGGAATGGGAAACACTGGGTGAGACAGAACCACGGCAGACCCTGCCACAGACACTCCTCTAGAGATCCTGCTCATTAACAATGACAGCTCATTAGTGACACAGGCTGGCAGCAGTCTGGTCTAGTGGGACGTGTTCCTGCCCGTGCCAAGGTTTGGAACTCAGTGCTCTTTGAGGTCCTTTCCAACCCAAACCATTCCATGCTGCTGCTCAGGGCAGCATCTCTGTGGTGCCTGCACCCAGTGCCTCAGACTGGGCTCTGGGACTGTCCCTCTGTGTACCCTCACCTTTCTGAGCCTCACGCTGCCTCTCAGCCAACATCTGGGCCTGGCCCAGCTCCAGTTCCTCATCCGCATCATCCTCGATGCCAGCAAAGGCGTCCTGGGATGAGGAACAGTGGGGTCAACCCAGGGATGGGGGTCAGCCCCAGGGATGGGGGGGTCAATCCAGGGATGGGGGTCAGCCCCAGTGATAAGGGTCGGCCCCAGGGACGAGGGGTCAGCCCAGGAATGGGGGGGTCAGCCCAGAACAGTCCTGGGAAGCTGATGGGGTGGAGGATCCTCCATCATTCCTGCCTCACAAGTGGGACTCACCTTCCCGAACCACAAGCTGGTCTGTCGCTCCTCCAGCACTGACTTCTCCTCCAGGGGCACTAGCAAGGGATTCTCCACTTCTTGTCCTTCCTCCTCCTCTTCTTTATGTTTAAACTTCGGCCTGTGACACAGAGCAGCAGGATCAGTGTCCCCAGCCCTGGCTGGCTCCTGGAGCTGCTCGAGGGACAGCCCCTGCCCCAGGGCACCTCTCCCTTCTCACCTCTTCCCACGCTGCTCCCGCTCCAGCTTCCGCTGCCGGGCCTCGATCTCCAGCAGCTCCTCTGGGTCCAGGTCACTGGCCAGGGACACGTCATCCTCTTCCTCGTGATCCGACACGTAAATGTCATCGTCCCCAGGGCTGATCTCCAGCAGGGCATCGGCCGAGGCCATGTCCCCCCGGGACAGCTCATCCAGCAGCTGCAGCACAGGTTACGGAGTCACACAGGTGACACAAGTGACACGAGTCACAGGCCAGGCCCTGTCCCAGCCCGGGAGCTCCCCCACACACCGGGGTCCTGTGGATGCTGCGCAGGGAGAACATGCTGGTGTCCCCATCGTCAGCGATGGACACCCCGGGCAGGTCCATCTTCAGCTCCACACGCTCCCGCTGCTTCCGCTGCTCCTTCAGGATCTTCTTCTTCTTTCTGGAGGAGGCAAAGGAATGACGTCACACTGTCCCCTGCACACACAAACACCCCAGAGGCTCAGCCCCTGCCACAGCACTGCCAACCCCCTGTGAGGGGTTCCCAGTGCTTCAGCTGCTTGGAGGAGCAGAGGAGCCCAAGGACCCAAAACAAACTCCCCCCGCGAGCAGAGGGACAGGCTGACACTGCCACTCTCTGTCTCCACGGCTGCAGCCCCATCTCTCCTCCTCTTTCTACCTCTTCAGCTCTGCCAGCTCCTCGGCCTTCATCTCTGCCAAGGCCAGCTCCACCTCCTCTTGCTCTTTTGCCTCCTCAGCAGCTGCAGCTTTCGCCTCCATCTTCTCCTTCTTCTCCTCCTCCCTGCCATCCTCCTCCTCACCGGAGCTCAGGCTGCCAAAACGAAGGCACTCAGAGAAGCTGTGCTGGAAACAGCCCCACCTCAGCCCGGGGACAGCCCCACCTCAGCCCGGGGACAGCCCCACCTCAGCCCGGGGACAGCCCCACCCCAGCCCGGGGACAGTCCCATCCCAGCCCGGGGACAGCCCCATCCCAGTCTGGAGACAGCCCCATCCCAGCCCGGGGACAGTCCCATCCCAGCCCGGGGACAGCCCCATCCCAGTCTGGAGACAGTCCTGCTCTCTGGTCCTACTTGATATCCAACTCCTTCGCCTGCTCCTTCAGTTTCTTGGCCAAGAACCGCCGCAGCTTCGTCCTCCAGTTCAGCAGGGCCCTGGGTGGGGTGGCAGCTGTTAGGGACAGCCAGCAGGCCCAGCTGGGGGGCGTGGCTGTCCCAGTGTCCCCGGGCACCTGAGCTCCTTGCGGCCCAGCACTCGGATGTCCCTGCAGCACTGGCGCAGCTCCTCTGTGGTGGAGCTGTGATTCTCCAGCTCCCCATCGCCCAGTGTGATCTGGCACAGGGAGAGAGATTTAAATTTAAATTTAAATCCCAGCCTCCCCTCCGCAGGACAGGAACAGGAAGTCCTTCCAGACACGCACCTCGTTGGCCTTGGAGAGGAAGTCCACGGGGTTGGGAGCCTTGAGGAAGTCCATGAGGGTGAAGCGGTGGTACAGGGTGGTGTCACCCTCAGCGTAGCCTTCAGCCTGGGGGTAAAAAGGGCTGTGGCAGCCAGGGTAGGGGACAGACAGGCAGATACCACCAGCCCTGAATGGTAGACGGAGTCACCTAACCCTTGTTTTGCTGCAGTGACCAACTAAATGTGTCTGTGGGCTGTACTTGAAGACTTTAAAAATCGTTTCCAACTTTAACCTGAGCTAGGACAAATAGCCAGTCCAGTCCAGCCCCAGCTCCCAGCTCCACCTCAGACACAGGAGCTGACAATGACAGATTTGTGTCAGCTCTGTGCTCAGCCGAGACCATCTGAGACCGACTTACTGTCCTAAAGCCACCTCAGAGAAACACGAACCCCGTGCCCAACTGGGTTTAACTGACCCAGCTCCAGCCTCATAGTCTCCATTTCAGCACTGTAATGGCTTTAGGGCTCCAAACCTCCCCAAAACAGGCTCTTCCAAAATTTCCAAAATCTTTCATTCTCCTGAATAAATTTAATTACCGCAAGCTCTTTAGGTCCAGTCATTTGTGTCTGGCCTTACTCATACCTTGGGCTTCTTTTTGCTGACCAGCTCACTGACAGACTTGGTGGGAACCTCCACATCCTTAAAGGCATATTTGGGGTCAAAAAACTTGCTGTCGATTTTGTCTGGAGCCTGATAACCTGCGATGGAGAGATTAGAGCCATGAGAGACATTCCTCTGGCATAGAGGAATCAGAACTACCTCTCTAGGGAGAAAAGGCTCAGAACCATTACACTGCCCCAGAAGGAATCAGAACTATTCTTCCTGTGATGAAGGCATCAGAGCCACCAGCATGTTTTCCCAGCCCCATCCCAGGTGCTCACCCTGGCACACCACAAAGATCTCGGCAGACTCGTTGCGGGAGGCCTGGGGCTTGGTGGCCTGGACCTTCTGGAAGAACTGCTGGAAAATCCAGAGCAGGGGCTGGTAATCCCGGGAACGGAAAACCTTCGTGATGAACCAGCCACCCTTGCACAGGAACTCACAAGCCAACTTCAGGGCCATGAGGGTCAGGTTGGCTGCAGCAGGAGAGAAGAGGGAGTGAGGGAATGACCCTTCCCTGGGAGGGTGGAGAGAGGCTGGAGTGGGTTTCCCACAGAAGCTGTGGCTGCCCCATCGCCAAGGCCAGGTTGGGTGGGGCTTGGAGCACCCTGGAACAGTGGAAGGTGTCTCTGCCCATGGCACTGAATGGGCTTTAAGGTTCCTCCCAACCCAAACCAGCCTGGAACTCTCCAAGAGCAGTGAGATGTCCCTGTCCCCCCGTGTCCCCAGGCAGTCCCACCCTGTGAGTAGGCGTCGTGCACCCAGCTGGCTCCCACGTTGGGCGCTCCATCGTTCAGCACCACATCCACCTTCCACGTCTGCAGCTCCTTGCGCAGGGCCTGTGGGACAGGGACACCCATTTATCCCTTGCCAAGGGACCCCACGCCACCCCCGTGATCCCTCTGCCGCACAGGGCATCAGCAGGTGACACCTGGGACAGTACCTGGCGGCACTTCTCAGTGGTGATGTCCTCCTGCAGTGTCACCACGTTGGGAATGGGCTTGATGGGCACCAAGTCGACCCCTGGTTGAAGAAAGACACCAAATTCCCTCAAAAGGGGCTCCAGCCCATCCCAAGGGGCTTCCCCACCCATCTCTTCCTCCTCCCAGGATAGGATCCTCTTCGTCTGTCACATCCAGGGACTGTCCCCACCTCCTGCCAAACGGCACCACTCACCAATGATCAGACTAGACACCGGCATGAATTTGGAAGCCACCTGAAGCCTAGGAAGAACAGAGAGGAGTAAAGCTGCATCAGGATCCCAGGAGAGCTCTCAGCGTGGGACTGTGCTCCCAGGGTTTGGGACTGCCAACAGAGACACAACAGGGAGCATACAGGACACCCCCAGGGCAGCTGGTGGCACCGTAGGTGGCCTGTCCCCACTCACCACCCGCCGGGGGCTGCACACAGGTCCAGCAATGCCCGAGCCTTCTGCAGGAACTGGAATTTCCGATTGAGCTGGAGCAGCTTGAAGGAGGAGCGAGAGCGGAAGCCTGGGGGGGAGCAGGGGGTGGTTATTGGGGTGAGAGGACCCGCAGCCCCCCTGTCCCCAGCGCCAGGCGCGACCCTCACCCGTCTCCTTGGCCAGGTGGTAGAACTTGTCCCGCCGGCTCTTGCCCAGTTTGCTTTTCTTGCCCATGGTGGTGGCGGGGTGGCCCCTCGGGGGGACTGGGATGTGCAGTCAGCCAAGGGCTAGGACTTGGCGGGGAAAGAGGAGTGAGGGGCGGCCTGAGACTCTGCAGGGGAGCCCCGGCCTCCCTCAGTGTCCTGTCAGTGTCCCCTCCAGTGCCCCCCGTATCTCTTCAGCTCTCTTTCAGTGCTCCCCTCGTTACTCCTCTGAGTGCCCCTCCAGTCCCTTCCCTCACTGCCCTCCCAGTGCCCCCTCATAGCCCCCGTCATTGCTCCCAGCATTGCCCTCTCAGGCCCACCCGCATCCCGCAGTTCTCCCCTGAAGCCTCCAACCACCAGTGCTCAACGTCCCCTCAGCCCTGACACCCCCATGTCCCTTTCCCCAGCCCGACCCCGATCCAGACCCTGCTCCTAATCCCGATCCCGATCCCGGTCCCGGTCCCGCTCCCGCTCCCTCCGCGTGCCGGCACCGTCTTCCCGGCGTGCCCCGCGCGAAGCAGCCAGCTTCCGCTTCCTCCTGCTCTGGCCGCCATTGTAGGAGTGGCGCACTCCCTCCTCTGCAGCCTGAGGGCGGAAGAAGGACTTGTCCCCTCGGAGGTGCGGGAAACAATAACGGGCCCGCTCGGTGGCGCGATCAGAACCCTGTCCTTCTCTTTCTGTGCTTTCCAACACGGAGAAATCACCTCTGACCGCTCCAAGATGGCTGTGCAGACCCGACCGAGTGATCCTATGGCGCATGCGCATTGCAACACCACGGGGTGTGTTTTTCGGAAAAGGAAGTGACGCCATCAAGCCAAGAGCGTAGCGGCCGGGCAGCGGAAGCCGGTGGCTGCCATCTTTGTTGGGGCCCGATGCCGGCGGAGAAGATGGCGCTGGACGGGCCCGAGCAGGTGCAGAAGGGCTGGGACCGGGCTAGGGATGAACTGACGGGGCTCTGGGAGGGACCCGGGGCCTCCCGTACTGCCCCGGGCTCTGCTGCGGCCGGGACTGCTTGGGGCCTGGCAGCGCCGTGACTCGGCGGGGCCTGAGAGGCGGGACGGGATCGGGATCGGGACCGGGAGGCTCGCAGGGAACGGGAGCTGCGGCTGCTCTGGGCACCGCTGGGAGCACGGGACACGAGGAACGCAGGACTCGGCTTGGGGGTGTCGGGAAGGGAGTGAGGGAAGGGAAAGGGACACTCAGGACTTGGACGGGAGCGGGAACTGGGACCAGAGCATGGGAGGAGGGAAAGGAGGAGCCAGGACCCGGCCCGGCGGTGGGGATGGGGGAGCTGGGGCCTTGCAGGGCAGCCCTCAGGTCGGCGGGGGTGCGGCGGTGTCGGAAGCCGCTGAACTCTGTTGTCCCAGATGGAGATGGACGACGGGAAGGGCGGCTCGGGGCTCCGGCAGTATTACCTGTCCAAGATCGAGGAACTGCAGGTGAGTACAGCGGCAGGAGATACTGTGACAGTGTCACTGCTTCCAGCCAGGGTAGTGTGGCCGTGTCCCTACCCGTGTCCCAGGGAGTGGGGACGGGCAGGATGCTCCCTGAGAGCTCTGGGGACACGAGGTGGGGCTGTGCTCTGAGCAGGGGGCATTGCTGCCCCTGGCTGAGGGGCTGTCCCCGTCCAGGTCCCTGTCCCAGCTGCCAGAGGGCAGGGTTAGGTGGGATATTGCGATGGAATTATTCCCTGTGAGGGTGGGGCAGCACTGGCAAAGGGTGCCCAGAACAGCAGTGGCTGCCCCTGGATGATCCCTGGCAGTGTCCAGGGCCAGGCTGGATGGGGCTTGAGGCACCTTGGGATAATAAAAGATATCCCTGCCCATGGCAAGGGGCAGAATGAGATGAGCCTTAACATCTTTTCCAGTGCAAAACATTCCATGATTCCTTGCTAAAAGTCCTGGTGCTGGGTGTGGGTGATCCCAAGGCCACTCAGCAAAACCTTTTCCCTTCAGCTTATCGTGAATGAGAAGAGCCAAAACCTGCGGCGGCTGCAGGCACAGAGGAACGAGCTCAATGCCAAGGGTAGGTCCTGGAGCCTCCTCCTGCTCACCTGGGGCTTGTGCTGGGGGCTCTGGGCTGGCCTTGGGGGGCTGCAGCCGCCGGGGCTGGTGCTGAGCTGTCCTTGTCCCTGTGCCAGTGCGGCTGCTGCGGGAGGAGCTGCAGCTGCTGCAGGAGCAGGGATCCTACGTGGGAGAGGTGGTGAGAGCCATGGACAAGAAGAAGGTGCTGGTCAAGGTACGAGGCTGAGCTGCCCCAAGGTGACAGGACTGGGGGAGGACTGGGGGACTGCCCTGTCCTCACAGGGGATGGGACAGCTCAGGGACGTGGGGTGGGAGTTCCTTGTGCAGAGTACTTTGGGATGGTTCTGCTGGGCCTGGAGCTGCCCAGGGGTGTCTGGTGGCGCTGGAGCTGCTGGCTTCTCCTCTTCCTCCCAGGCCATGTGGCTGTCCCTCAGTAGGGCATTCCCAGGGAAACAACTCCTGGGCTATTTGCTCCTTTCCAGGTGCACCCGGAGGGGAAGTTTGTGGTGGATGTGGACAAGAACATCGACATCAATGATGTGAGTGCCCCAGGGCTGTGGGGGGTCCCCAGGGCTGGCAGGGACACCCATCCCCCGTGCTGTCCCCACAGGTGACCCCCAACTGCCGCGTGGCCCTGCGCAACGACAGCTACACCTTGCACAAGATCTTGCCCAACAAGGTGGATCCACTCGTGTCCCTCATGATGGTGGAGAAGGTCCCAGACTCCACCTACGAGATGATTGGGGGCCTGGACAAGCAGATCAAGGAGATCAAGGAGGTCATCGAGCTGCCCGTGAAGCACCCAGAGCTCTTTGAGGCGCTGGGCATCGCCCAGCCCAAGGCAAGTGCTGCTCTGGGGGAGTCCCTGGGCTGCCCCCTGTCCCCAGGCAGGCTCTGAGGTGCTGTGTGGCCGTTCCAGGGGGTGCTGCTCTACGGCCCCCCCGGCACAGGGAAGACCCTGCTGGCCAGGGCCGTGGCCCATCACACTGACTGCACCTTCATCCGCGTGTCTGGCTCCGAGCTCGTGCAGAAGTTCATCGGGGAAGGTAACGGGGCAGGGCTGGCTCTGGGGGCCCTCGGGGCTGGGTGGGCTCGGGGCCAGGCTGAGCCCTGTGCCCCCCAGGGGCCCGTATGGTGCGGGAGCTGTTCGTGATGGCCCGAGAACATGCACCCTCCATCATCTTCATGGATGAGATCGACTCCATCGGCTCGTCCCGCCTGGAGGGCGGCTCGGGCGGGGACAGCGAGGTGCAGCGCACCATGCTCGAGCTCCTCAACCAGCTCGACGGCTTCGAGGCCACCAAGAACATCAAGGTAGGGGGGCCAGCTCTGCTTGGGGTCCTGCTATCCCCACGGTGCCCAGAGTGGTGACAGTTGTCTCCTGTGCAGGTGATCATGGCCACCAACAGGATTGACATCCTGGACTCAGCCCTGCTGCGCCCCGGCCGCATCGACAGGAAAATCGAGTTTCCTCCTCCCAACGAGGAGGTACCAGAGCCACCCCCAGCTGGCCCTGTCCCCGCTGTCCCTACCCTCTCCTTGGGAGCCATTTCTGGGCTCCAACTCTCCCTGTGCCCCTGCTCCAGGCCCGCCTGGACATCCTCAAGATCCACTCCCGGAAGATGAACCTGACCCGGGGCATCAACCTGCGAAAAATTGCGGAGCTGATGCCGGGGGCCTCGGGGGCTGAGGTGAAGGTGAGCTGGGGACTCTGGGGGCACGGGGCTGGCAAAAGGGGCACTGGCTGATGTTCCTCTCTTGTCCCCTCAGGGTGTGTGCACAGAGGCAGGGATGTATGCACTGAGGGAGAGGAGGGTGCACGTCACACAGGAGGACTTTGAGATGGCCGTGGCCAAGGTGGGTGCCAGGGGAGAGGTGACAGTGCGGGGGGGAAACAGGGGCACAAAGGGTCCTGAGTGGTGTTTGCCAGGACCACAAACATGGGGATTGTCACCACGTGAGTGACATGGGAGAGGCTGCTGGGGCACAGGGCCTGGCTGGACACAGAGGCTGCTGAGCCCTCCCTGTGCAGGGCTGAAACTTGGTCTTGGGGTGGTTTTAGGGTAATTAACAGCCAACTTGGGTACTGAATGTTGGACCCACCCCCATCCCCTCCCCCCAGGTGATGCAGAAGGACAGTGAGAAGAACATGTCCATCAAGAAGCTGTGGAAGTAACGGTGAGGCCAGAGCTGTTCCCTCTGTGCTGTCAATAAAGAGCTGCTGTGGCCTGGGCAACGAGTTGGGACTGATTTGGGGACGGGGTGGGGGCTGCAATACACTGCACACCCCCAGAGCTGCAGGACACAGCACACACCCCACGGAGCTGCTGCTAACTGCTTTTATTAGAAAAGATCCAAATAGACAAAAACTGGTTACACAAGAGGCAGAGCAGGCACCCCTGAGCCCAACCCTGGGAATCTGTAAACGCTGCCCCCACCTCAGGAGCCTGCAGGGGGGTAAAGGCACTTCAGTGGGGGTGGCAGTGGTGGCACTGTCCCCGTGGTCCCCTCCCTCCTCCCCAGTATCTCCAGTTCTTGGTGCCCCTCTGCCACTACAGGCTCCTGGGGCAGAGCCCCCGCCTCTGCTGCCAAACCTCGTCAAGTGGTTAATTATGGAATTATGTAAAACAGCGGGAGGGGGGGAGGAATAAACTGATTGTCACAAACTGAACCCCAGCCCTCGGTTCCGTATCCCCAGAGCAGCCCTGGGAGCCTCCCCGAGCCCCTGCAGAGCCCAGTGCAGGAAGAGGAACTCAATATATTAATTAATTCATCAAATACAAACCCACTGTACAAAACGCTGCCTTTTTTTTTTTCCGTGTTTTTTTTTTATATAAAACCTGTTCACAAAAATAGTGCAAAACGTCGGGGGCCGGGGGGAGCTGGCGTTTGGAATGACGAACTTTGGTTGAAGAGGGGCAGGGCGGGGCCTGCTGGGCTCGGGGTGGGGCTGGCAGCTCCTCCCCCTGGGCACGGGCAGCGCTTCCCGGCTCCCGGAGGATTTTTGGAAGCGGGAAGGGAGCGGGAAACCCGCGGGGGCTGCGCGGGGAGAGGCGCGATGCAAAGCGGAGGAGGCGCTGCGGGGGCTTGGGGGGAGCGGAGACCCCGCTGTGCTGGGCCCGGGGAGCCGGGGGGAGCCCCGGGGGGCCGGGGGCTCCCATCCCTCCAGGCACATCGGGTTTGTGCAAGTGCTGTGGTTTCCAGTCGGTACCGTCCGGCTCGGGCAGCGGGGCGGGAGCGGCCCCCGGGCGCCTTAAGTGAGGCGGATCCCGAGCACTTGTTCCAGTTCCTGCCGGCGCTGCTGGACCTGGGGACACCGCGGCGGTCAGGGAGGGACGGGGGACACTGCCGGTGTCCCAGGGATCTGTCGCTGCCATCCCAACCCCGTCCCCACCCCCAGCTCACCTTGGCGAAGATGTGTCTGCCCACGGCCTCCTGCGCCCAGGGCTGTTGGTAGAACTCTGCCCGCCGCTCCTCCTCGGGGTTCCCGATCACATCCGTGATAATCTGAGCCCAAGGGGATGGGCACCAGCAGTGAGCTCCAGCAGGGATCCACACCCTTCCTGAGCTCCACGATGGACCCAGGCCCCTCCCAGCCCCAGGGCTTCAGAATCGTGGAATTGTTAAAGTTGGAAAAGACCTTCAACCCTTACCCACCACCACCACCATGTTCAGCACTGACCCCTGTCCCCAAGGGCCACATCCATGGCCGTGAACCCCTCCAAGGATGGGGACTCCACCACTGCCCTGGGCAGCCGTGCCAGTGCTGGACAACCCCTTCCATGAAGAAATTTTTCCCAATATCCAACCTAAACATCCATAGCAATTGTTCCCCTTTACCTTGAGGTCCCTCCTCTGGGATTTGATCCATTCCTGGATGAAATCCTGGGGGTTGTTGCTGAAGCTCAGCATGAAATCCCTCTGGGTCTTCAGCTGGTTGATGGACTCGATGGTCTCATGGATCTGGGGAGGTGACAGGGGTCAGAGGAGCTGTGTCCCCCCACAGGACACGGCTGTCCTGCCTGTGGGACAGCCCCTGTCCCCTGGCAGTGTTCCCTCCCACCTTGGCATCCAGAGAGGCGATTTCCTGCTGGTTGGTGGTGGAGGCCAGGAAATTGCTCATCTGGGCTTTGAGGGGATCGTCCACCTCCACATCGATGTCATAGCAGGCCGTCTTCTTCTGATCACTGGGGTCCACACTGGGGGAATGGGGTTGGGGAGACCTGCTGAGGTCTGACCACCCCCACCTGGCTGGGGGGTGGATAGACCCTGACAGCAACACCAGCGCCCCAAGAATCCTCAAATTTGGTGGTTCTTCTCCTCCCAGGTGACTTGTGCTGGTCCTTCAGGCTGGAGACCTCAAAGCCTCCTGCACCCCCAGCCCTGGGGACACTGCCCAGCCCACTGCCTACCCTACTGAGAGCCCCCCAGCCATGGGGACAGTGATGGGGACACTGGACCAGTCCCCACCCCATAGAGCCCCCCAGGGACACAGTCACTGCCCACTCTGCAGAGCCCCTCAGTCCTGGGGACACTGCCTGGCCCACAGAGACTCTGCCTGCTCTCCCCCTATGGGGCACCCCCAGCCCTGGGGACACTGCCCACCCAGTGCCCAGCCCACAGAGCCCCTCAGGGCCCGTGCCCACCCTGTGCCCCCACCTGATGGTGTGGTTGATGATGATGGGGTCTGGGTGCTGCAGGAGCCCCGCCAGTTTCATGGGGATCTCAGAGAAGCGCATGCGGACACAGTTGAAGATCTGGGGGGCAAAGCAGAGCCTTTGGCACTCATGGCAGGGTCTCCCCTCACCTGTGCAGCCAGGTGGGACATCCCCATCTGGTACAAGCCAGAGCCCAGGGAAGGGGCACAACCAGAGCCTGGAGGGGCTGTGGGGGCCGGGGAGAGGCCTTTCTCAGCTGGATGAGGGGGCAGTGTGCAGGTACCTGGCGGAAGTAGCGGTTGCAGTTGATGAACTCCTTCTCGTGGCTGTCCTGCAGTTTGTTGTGTTTGATGTAGAGCCACAGGGCCTGCATGATGCTGGCCCTGGTCTGGGTGTGCACCCCCAGCAGCCGGGCCAGCCGTGGGTCCAGCTTGTACTGGGGGGGCTGTGGGGACAGCGAGGGTCAGCTGGGATGGGAAAACTCTCCCGGAGCAAAGCCCAACCTCTGACCCATCCCTGGCCTGTACACTGTATGCCCAGCTGCTCTGGGACAGCTGAAGGCATGGGGACTCCACCACTCACTGGGCAGCCTGTCCCAGTCTTTAACTCCCTTTCCATGAAGAAATTCCTACTGCCCAAAGAAGAGGCACTCGGGAGTGTTCCCCACAGCCCCATGGTCACTGCAGCTCCATGCCCAGAGCTCCCGTGCACCCTTTGATCCCTGCATCCCCCAGACCCTCATCCAAGGCCCTGTCCCAGTTTTTAACTCCCTTTCCACAGAGAAATTCCTCCTGCTGCCCAGAGAACACTCCCGAGGGTCAGACTGACCCCCCCACCCCCTGGGTCACTGCAGCTCCATGCCCAGAGCTCCCCATGCCCCTTTCAATCCCTGCATCCCCAAGCCCTCATCCAAAGCCCTTATCCCAGCCCATCCCATCCCCACCCCTGGCTGCCCCCCAGGTGGTCCCAGGCCATACCTGGTGGTCCAGCATGAGCAGCAGGGTGCATTTCACATTGACATCCCCGGGACGCTTCACCTGGAAGCCGTCGGTCTCCTGGGTCGTGGGCATCCGGTGCCACTGCGAGGGACAACGGGGACACTGCTCAGGCAAAGGCCATGGAATCCACCTGCCAGCAGGGTCTGTGTCTGCAGAGCTGGGCTGGGGCTCTAGGCAGGGTCTGGCACAGCCACACAGCCTGGGGCACCCTCTGGCAGCTCCTGATCCCAGTGGTGGCAGCTCAGAGCTCTCCCAGTCCATCCCATCCTGGGATGTGCTCCAGCACTGGGATGGACTGGGGCAGTTCCAGCCCTGAGTGCTTGGGGTCCAGGGCTCCCACACCTTCTGGATCAATCCTGCAGGGAATGTGCATCAGAGCTGCTCTCAACCGCCCAAGAAGGGGATTCAGCTTCTCCACAGAATCTCCCAGGGCAAAAGCATGAGCTGGGTGCAGAGAGAGCTCTGGGCAGGAGCACCCAAAGAAGATCTGATCCCTCTCCCATGCATGGCTTAAACCCCCCAAGGACCCTCCCGCTCAGGGACAGGCAGGAGGGCACCCATGTGGGGACCCTTCTGTGCCAGGCTGGGGGGAAACTGCCCCTGGAGTCATGTCCCTGGAGCCATGTCCATCCCCTGGAGCCCTGTCCCTGGAGTCACGCCCCTGGAGCCTTGTCCCTGCTCCTGGAGCCATGTCCCTGAAGCCATATCCCTGTCCCTGGAGCCATGACCCTGGAGCCTTGTCCCTGCCCCTGGAGCCATGACCCTGCCCCTGGAGCCATGTCCCTGGAGCCATGCCCCTGTCCCTGGAGCCATGACCCTGGAGCCATATCCCTGTCCCTGGAGCCATGACCCTGCCCCTGGAGCCATGTCCCTGGAGCCATATCCCTGTCCCTGGAGCCATGACCCTGGAGCCTTGTCCCTGCCCCTGGAGCCATATCCCTGTCCCTGGAGCCATATCCCTGTCCCTGGAGTCACGCCCCTGGAGCCTTGTCCCTGGAGCCATGACCCTGCCCCTGGAGCCATGACCCTGGAGCCATGTCCCTGTCCCTGGAGCCATGTCCCTGTCCCTGGAGCCATATCCCTGTCCCTGGAGCCATGACCCTGCCCCTGGAGCCATGACCCTGCCCCTGGAGCCATGACCCTGTCCCCACACACCACAGCACAGCTCTGGCTCAGGGCCTGGGCTGAGGGGTCAGAGCTCAGCTCTGCAAGGGGAACAAAATGCATCCCTAAACTTGAGCTGGGAAAACAGGAGAGCATGGGCCCCATGGAGGGCATGGCACTGCCCCCAGCCCCAAAACTTGCTCAGGCCCCTCTCCCAGCAGGACAGGCCCTGGGCTGGGAGCTGAGCATCCAGAGGGGGAGCAGCAGGGCCTGCCCCCATTTCCCACTGGGATCCCTTCCCACCTCACCTCCACCAGGTGATTGTCTGGCCCATAGAGCTCCTTGTCCAGCTCGATCACGAGGCTCTTGAAGAAGGAGGAGAACTTTCTCTTCTGCTTGCTGGGCTGCAGACAGGGCAGTAGAGATTCCTGATCCCAAATCCAGCTGAGGTCCCAGCACAGCACCAGTACACCCAGCACCTCCTCATCCCTCCTGGAGGCTCCTCATGGACCAGTGCTCCTCCTCCCACCACCTCCTCACCCATCTTGGATTGTTATGGACCAGTGCTCCTCCCACTATCATTTATCCCTCCTGAGTCCTGGTGGACCAGAGCTCCTCCCACCAGCACCTCATCCCTCTGGATGATCCCATGGACCACTCCTCCCACCACCACCACTCCACCCCTCCTGGATCCTGACAGACCAGCTCCTCCCTCCCTCCCTCCTGGATGCTCCTGATGGACCAGAGTTCCTCCCTCCGTCCCTGCTGGATCCTCACATCCTCCAGCAGTTTTCCCTCCACACGGAGCTCCCAGGAGGCCACACGCTCCCCCCCCTCTCCTTCCTCCTTGGCTGGGGTGAAGGTGTTGGAGATGTAAATCCTGAGCTTCCGCTTTTGCTGTGGGATGGGAACAGAGAGAGGGATGGACAGAGTGAGAGGGGACTGCAGCACCCATCTCCATGGCAGGGTGAGAGGAAATGGCCTCGGGGGAAGTTCAGATTGGATATTAGGGAACATTTATCCATGGAAAGGGCTGTACAACATTGGAATGGGCTGCCCTGGGCAGAGGTGGAATCCTCCATCCCTGGAAGCGTCCCAGAAACGTGTGGATGTTCCACTTGGGGACATGGCTTAGGGTGATGGTTGGACCTGATGACCTCAGAGGATTTTTCCAACCTCATGAATCCCATGATTCCATGAATCCATGATTTCCAGCCCCCCACTCACTGTCAGGGGTTTCTTGATGGCCTCCTGGATCTCCATCCTCTTCCGAGCAATGGTTTGGTCCAGCTTGCGCTCGAAGGCCAGGAGGTCCATGTAGGCCTGGGACTCTGGGACCAGCTCCCGGATCTGGACACAGAATGGTCAATCCCAGTGTGCTGGGATGGGCTGGATCCCCTCACAGCAGCCCAGGAGACACCAGGTGACAAGTCTAGCACCCAGTTCTTATTGTAAACCTAGCCTGGAGCCCTGCAAAGGGCCAGGCTTGGTCTGCCCAGACCAGTCTGGAGCCTGTCACTGTTCCCAGCAGCATTCCTGGTGTCCCAGCATGGAATGGAACCCTGGAATCTCAAGAGGGTCTCTTAGGGACCTCCTGAGATCTCTATCCCACCCCATTCCTGCTCCTCACTCACTCAGAGTCCAACTACACCCCAACCCTCTCCTGCCATTCCAGAGGGAACGACAGAAACATTCCAGGGTGGTTTGGGATTGAACAGAAATTCCCAGTGGGCAGGAGGGAACTCAGTGAGATCCTCCCTTTGTGGGGACCTCCCATCCCCTGCAGCAGCTCAGCTCTGACCCCTGGGCTCAGGTGACACTCACCCTCTGTGGCAGCACCTTATCAGCCATCTTCCTCCTCTTCACCCTGGGAAAAGGGAAAAATGACAGCTCCCACAGGACATCCCACTGCAGGGATGGATATTGGGAAAGGATCTTCCCCCAGAGGGTGCTGGCACTGCCCAGGCTCCCCAGGGAATGGTCCCAGCCCTGAGGCTGCCAGAGCTCCAGGAGTGTTTGGACAGCACTGGGAGTCCATTCCCACTCAGGATATTCCTGGGGGGAAGGTGCTGGATGTTGGAGCCTGACACGAGGGAAGCAAATCCATGAAATCCTGGAGCAAGCAGAGGTTATAACAAGGCAAAGCCAGAGCTGCAGGACAGAATTCTCAAACTTCCCCTCTGAAAGCAGCCATGTCATTCTTGCAGTGCTCCAAACCAAAGCCACTGCCAGGAACTCCCTTAAACCCAGCTCAAGCCAAACCCTGCTGTGGTGGGGCTGTAATCCTGGGAAAATCCAGCTTGTCTGGATTCAATCCTGCCCACTGCAGATTCCCATCGCCCCGAGCCCACACCAGTGCCCAGCGAGCTCCTGCTGAGCCTGGGCACAGCAGGATCTCCTGATTTCCTGCACAGGAGATGGGGCAGAGTCCTGCAGCACAGGGAATTCCTGTTTCTCCAACTGCACATGGAGCAGCAGGATCACACAGGAGGGGTCTGGGGGACACTGCATGGTTCAGGAGAACACTCAAGGAGAGGTCAGAGCCCCACTTTGGAAAAACTCCTGCCCCATCCAACCCCTCCTGCCTGCAACGTATGGACACCCCAGAGCAGCTGGAAGCTCCTAATCCCTTGATCCACTTGCTGGGAGCAGGGAATGGCCAGCCAGCTGAGACTGGCTGCTCCCTGTCCCCAGTCTGGGATGGCTCTGGTGTCCCTGTGGGTGCCAGGCTGCTCCCTGTCCCCAGTCCCCAGCTCACTCCTGCTGTGCAGCGCTGGGATGCCCCAGGAGCCAATGGAGCTGCCAGGGAAGGGAATGGGACCTGAGAATCCCTGAGCACCAAGGGATCCTGCCTGGAGGAACCACAAGGCTCCCACACAGAGGGATCAGCAGGGCTGTGAACCTGCGAGGAGCTGCTGGCAGAGCCCGAACGAAGAGTCTTGCCCTGACTGCAGCTCCAGGGAACATCCCTGAAATCTGCCAGCTCCATCCCACACTTCCAGCCACATCTGTGCCTGCCAGAGCTACCAAGGATCCCTGGGAGGACAAGGAAGACCCCTAGGAGCTGCTGCTGAGGACTCCATGAGGCTCTTTGGTTCCTGGTGTGGAGATCAGAGCGAGGGGAAGCTGCAAACTGAGGGATCTCTGCCCCCATCCCAAAATATTCCCGAGCTCTGGCAGGTGCCAGGCTGGAGGAAAACCCTGCTGGTCCCCCCCTCTGCAGCAGGACAGGAGCTGTGGCACTTGAGACACACTTGACTGGGGACCTGGAGAAGCTCTGGGGTCTTAAGGAGAGTCACACACTGACTGGACACAGCCCTGGGATCCTGTCCTGAGTGGAATTACATCCATCGTTTTACAGCTCTGTATCTGCAGTGACATCTCATTGATATCTACATTTATATCAGATATTTTTTATAGTTATATAGGTATTTCCAAAACATGGCTCTGTTGTGCTCTGGAGAAGTTTCCCAGCAGAAGATCCTGTTTGGACTGAATTGCTGTGCCTGGTCTGAACAAAGCAACTCCTGGCTCAGTTCAGATGGAAAACACGAGGTGAAACACAACCTGGATTCACTGAGCAGCAGGGATGCAGCTTCCTGTCAGCACTGATTAGTGGGGCAGTCCTGGGAATATTCAAGGAGCTTGGAGCACCCTGGGATAATGGAAGGTGCCGTGGGATAGGACTGGATGGGCTTTAAGGTCCTTCCACCCCACCCATCCCGTGATTTTAGGAAGTGCAGCCCAGCAGGACCCCCCACCCTCCCAGGGGAACCCCTCCTGGATGGGAGGTCCCAGCCCTTACCCTCTCCTGGGGGTGGCCATGGGTGGCTGTGCCTGGGGGGTCAGCAGGCGCTTCCTGAAGGGATCCATCATGGCCTGGGGCAGGCCGGGCCTCAGCGGGGTCGCTGCTCCGTACGGGGGAGCTCCCGGGGGTCCCACCTGCAGCCCTGCCATGGGCATCCTGCCCCCGGGGGGCATCCCAGGGCGCTGCTGGAAAACAGGGGCACGGCGGTTATACAGGATCCTCGCCACGGTGCCGCCACCCTCGGTGCCACCACCCTCGGTGTGACCTCTTCCCGGGGGTGCCAGGGCAGGGAGCAGGGAATGGCAGCAGGAGCTGCAGCAGCAGGAAGTGATGGGGAAGCAGGAACAGGAGGAGAAGCCGTGGCAGGCAGGGAAGCCTGGCCTGGCAGCTGTGGAGCCAAAGGCAGGCTGGTGGCCCTGTGCCACCACCCCACAGCTGCAGCAGCACGAGGACACTGCAATGTCCCCACCCAGGGACCTCGTGGGTTCCTCTCTGGAAAGCAGCACAGCAGAGGGGAGAGGGACAATCCCACTTCCTCCCACAGGCAGGAAGGAAGTGAGAGATGGAGGAGGCAGGGGCTCCCCCCGGTTAGCAGCCAGCTCCTTCCTTCCCCATCCAGGGACACACACAGGGAATTTAGGAGCCACAACACAACCCTGAGGGGTCCCAGCCTGGCAGCCCCTCTGCACTCTCAGAGCAGATCTGGCAGCACCCACTGGGGCCTCAGGTGTCACCAGGTTGTCCCCCTGGGGACAATCGGTCCCAGCCCCCAGGACCCACCAGCCACCCCTCCTGCTCCTCCCTGCTCCACCTTGGGGCTGATCCAGCAGCTTCCCGGGATCCTTTGATCCTCAGCTCCCCCTGCCAAGGTGGGAGGCTGGGAGAGCCACCGAGCCAGCAGAACAACATTTCTGCACTGCCCCAGGCTCCTGACGTGCCAGGACATCCCCAGAGCCCGACAGGACAGGGAGCCAAGGAAACTCCTCATTCCCTGCACACAGGGAGACATCTGGGAGCAAAGCCTAGATGCAAGAGGGGGATGCATCTGGCCTGCCCTCCACAGCTCAGAGCTGTAGCAGGGGTAGGTTTGATGGAGCTGCAGCCTAAAAATCCTAAAAAAACACCCCCACCTCCATGGAAAGCTGATAAACACAAACGCAAGAGTTTGAGCTGCTCCTGGTGCCTCTGCCAGAGGCAGATCCCAAGAGGAGAAGTGTGTTCCAGGCAGATCAGGGCAGCAGCAGGGCCCCAGGATTAGCGCTGCACGTGGAAGCTCCAACCCCCCAGGCCCAGGCTGAGCCCATTACACAACAAACACAGCACACACGGCTCCAGAGCCTTTGAAGCAGCAACCCCAGAGCCGGGCTCTGACCCGCCCTTCCCCAGGGCAGGAGGCTCCTCTTTCCTTCTCCCAGCTCCCAGATGTTCCTCTCCTCCTGCGCAGCCCCATTTGCACAACTCCTCGTGACTCTGGCAGCAGGGCCAGCAGCACCTTTTTGTGCCAAAACCACAAGGCCAGGACCCAGTTTCTTTGGGTTTATCAAGAAATCCGTTGTGGCAGGGCCGGGCGGACCCACACGCTGTGTAACACAACAAACCACAGTAAAATGTTCTGCAGCTCGGCTCCAGCAGGGCTGGGGAACCCCTGTGGAACCCAAACCTGTGCTGACACCTGCCAGGGCTTCTGGAGAGCAGAGAAATCCCCAGAAGGAGCTGGGAAACTTTTAATTTGAAATTCCTGGGCCCCCAGAGCAGCTCAGTGCAGACCCCAGGCTGGAAGCACAGCCTGCATTCCCCGGAGCCACCAGGAGCAGGAAATAGCTCCAAGGGAAACCCTGGGTGTTTGTCAGTGCCTGGAAGGCCAGGGAGGTTCCACAGCTACAGAGACATTCCCTGCCCTGGGAATGCTGTCAGGAGCTTCCTTGGAGCTGACCCAGCCATGTCCAACTCCTGCCCTTTGGCCAGGGCAGCCCTGAGGTCTCCCCTCCATCCCTCTGCCACTCCATGAAGCACATTTCAGATCAGTCCCTGAAGTGAGAGATTTGGAGGCTTCAGAGAATCTTTGACAGCTCCATGTCCTTGGGAAAGGTTCAGCACAAGGATACACGGATTTGTCTCTTTAACTTCACCATCACCTCCCAAACCATCTGAGATCCATCAGCCACAGCTCAGCTGCCTGGGGAGCAACTTCCAGCCCACCAAGCACGCTTGTGGATTTTTAATTGGCTGGATAAGCAATTAGGGGAGTGCAGAACCCTCCACATGGATTTTTCCTCTCAGTTTACTCTCAGGATTTTCAAATTTGCAACAGAGAAGCCTCTTGGCTCAACCAGTCACCAGTGCCTGGGGCAGACTTCCCAAAGGCTCCCAAACCCTTCTCACACAAGCCCAGCCTAAACCGCCGGCCAAGCCAGGAAGCAGCACCACAGCCCCGGGGTGAAGCCTGTCTCCAGCTTTTGGAACGCCTGGAAATCCCAGGATGCAAAGGGTTTAAACTCTGGAAATGTGATTAAACCAGCTCCAAGCAGGAGCTCATTCCTGCCCAGCACCCCCTGTCCCTTTGCCACTGCCGGGCCCGCCCTGTCCCCTCCCCTCAGAGGGGCAGACAAAGGGCAAACCCTGCAAGCTCAGCGCGAGGAATAGCCTGGATCCCATCCAGCCCTCCCTGGAGCCTCTGGAACAGGACAGCACACAGCTCGTGTCTGCTCCCTGCCAGGGACGGGGCAGCTCGGGGTTCAGCCCAGGTCACTGCACAGCCCTGGGGCAGCTCCATGGAATCGGCCCCGGCTGAATCCAACAGGAGGCTGGAAGGATTCCTGAGGGATGTTTGCTGGATGGCAGGAGCCTCTGAGCCTGCCAAAGGCCTCTTCTTGAGGAAGGGCAGCCCAGAAATCGGGGGCTGGTAGCAGAAAGAAGCAGCAATAAATCCCAGGATGGATCAGCAGGAAGAAGCTGGGCTGGAGAGAGAACTTGAGGCAAAGGAGGAATTCTGCAAAGAGCTCCAGAGCCTCTTCATGTCCCTCCCAGGATCCTGCTCTTCCCTGCAGCTCCCCAGCCAGGGTGGAAGGCTCCTCCCCACACCTGTCCTGTCCTGCTCCAGGATCCAGCTCTGCACACTGACAGGGAGCCAGAGCCCACATCCATCCTCGCCCAGGGCTCTGGAGCAGAGCCTGGCCCAGCACCAAGAGCTCTTCCTGCAACTTCCTCCCCTCGTGCCCAGGCAGCAGCACTTCCCATCGGGATACAGAAACAGTCCCTGTTCAAACAGGATTCCAGTTCCACATGGCTTGGGCTCCAGGAGAGCTCTGCTGCCCACGGCATGGAGTGGGCTGCGATCAGATGAGCTCCCCGCACATCCCAAAAGGGCGATTTTCCCCTTTGTTCCTCCTTATCTGTGAGCAAATGCCTCTTGGGAGGGTGCCAGGGAGAGCCTGGGTTGGTGCTGGCTCAGCCCTTCAGCTGGGAGGTGCTGCTGGGATGGAGATGCTGCTGCTGCAAATTCCCCCACACTTGGGAAACTTCTGTCTCTGAAACAGGAGCCCCAGGAACCAGATCTCAGCAGTAAAGCCGACATGAGGAAGTGGTAAATCAAAGGGAGAATGGCACAGCACAGGCACAGCCCCCAGCAGATCCAGGACACATCCTGGAATGTCTCCAGCAGCAGCAGAGTTGTCTGGGCTGGACAAACCTGCCTGTCCACAGCCCCACAGCTGGAGCCCTGGATGTTCCAGGCACGGGAAGGTGAGGACACAGCGATTCAGACCCCACAGGGGCAGGAACAGCACCAGGAACAAGGAACAAAGGTGTTGGCGCCTCCTGGGAGCTGCAGGAGGCTCTGGGGAGGAGCAGAGATAGGCCTGGCCCAAACCCTGCTCATGCTGTTCCTGCAGGGTCAAACTTTCCGGGGACAGCCTGGAGGGCTCCCGGGAAGGGCCCGTGGAAACACAGGGAGCAGCAGCGCTGGAGGTGTTGTTGTTCCCCCTTCCCTGACACGTTTCCCAGGAGCAGCAGAGCGTGCCTGGGCTCTGCTCTGCCCTCCTCCCCCTGCTCCAAAGGACAGTGTCCATCTGCTTTGGATCAGTGCTGGAAGCAGCTCCGGGCTCCAGCTCTGATGAAACCTGCCTCGGAAAGCCTCTCCCTTGGGAAGGGTGGGGTTATCCAGCACAAGCAGCTTTCTGGAACAGCTCCAGCCCAGGCTGTTCTCCCCTGGTCCCCTCCAAGGCAGTCCCAACCACTCCATGAGCAAAACACTGCTCTCCCTGCTCCCACAGGGCTGGATTTCTCCCGCACTATCCCCTCTCCGGCGTGTCCAGGCCTCCCCAGTTTCACCTGGCACAACATTCCACACTTCAGCTCCTCCATGCCTCCATGGATTTCTCCATGCAGCACGACTTTCCTTCCCACTGCCATCTGCCCAGAGACAGGACCACAGAGCTGCTCCCAGGCTTTGGAGTCCTGGGGCTGCAGCAGCTCAGAGAATCCAGGCTCTGTCTTCCCAACACGTGCCAATAAAATCCATTTAATGGGGACCTAATTCTGCACCAGGGAAGCATCAGCTGGGGGTAACTGCAAGGCTGGAGAGCTGAACTCCAAGGTCTCATCCCACATGCATCCGTGCTGCTCCAGGCCATGGTGTTAACCCCACAACTCGGGAAAAACTCTCCTAAACCTGAAACCAGCACCTGAAAAAACAGGAAGGCTCCTTCCTGCTGAACTTCCATGGAAGCTGGTGGCTGGGGCTCAGCCTGGGCATCCTGGCTGCTCCAGGGGCAGGGAGAGGGATCAGGCTGGGGAATCTGCCCACAGCCCCCACCACACCTGATCTTCCTGCTCCTGGAAAAGGGCATTTCCTTCCTGCTCCAGGCATGGCACCGGCGCATGGCTGCTCCCACCAAAGGAGACCCCTGGATTCCCTGCCTAGGCTGCCAGGAAATCCCCAGCAGGCACACAAGGATGTCCAAAGGACGAGCATATGTTTAATAATCCTGAGATTAGAGCCCCTAAGCCCTCGCTGGCCTGGTCAGGGCCTCTTCTGTCTCCTGGTGCCCAAACAACGCAGCTCTTCCTAAAACTGGGACAGAACCAAGCCCTGGGGGCATGGCAGGGATGGGAGGGGCTGTTTTCCTCAGCCTGGGAATTGCAAAACAAAGGGCAGACCCTCTGGATTCTCTTCTTTCCCAGGCTCAGGGAGAGGCCACTCAACACCAGCTCGGGGCCTGGATTTCGCTGTGCCAGGGGTGCCGGGGACATCACCCAGGGACATCACATCACCGCGGGGACACTGCCCCCTGCTCCCGACACCTGCTGCCGTCCCAGCCGTGGGGAGAGCAGCATCTGCCAGCCTGTTTACCCGGCTGGCTCCAGCTTCCCAGCTGGATTTTGTACCCTGCACATGGAAGGTCAGGCAGTGCCCCCGCCTCGAGTTACCAGCGGCTCACACTCAGCCAGCTCAGCTTCCAACACCATTTTCTGGTGTTTTGAAGGCTGCAGGAAGAAGTTGTTTCCTTCTCCTGTGTGAAGGAGTCGGAGTTTCCCTAAGCTTGGTTTATTTCCTGAGTTTTAAATCATGCAAATCAGGCACAGCTCTGGAGGAGGCAGCGACGGCCCAGGAAAATGTGTTGCACAACTGGGCTCCTCCATTTCCAGCCGGCCTGGAAAACTGAGCTTTACACTTGAAAACTCATTCCCAAAATAATCAGCACGAGCTGAGGAGTGAACTGAGAAGCCGGGTGTACAAGGGGGAGCAGGAATGTGTGTCAGGACATACTTCTTACTGCCGGAATAGCATAGAAACACGGAATGGTTTGGGTGTGGAGGGACCTTAAACCCACTCAGTCCCACTCCTGCCATGGCAGGGGCACCTTCCACTGTCCCAGGCTGCTCCAAGCCCTGTCCAGCCTGGCCTGGGACACTTCCAGGGATGCAGGGGCAGCCACTGCTGCTCTGGGCACCCTGTGCCAGCCCTGCCCACCCTGCCAGGGAACAATTCCTTCCCAAGATCCCATCCAGCCCTGCCCTGGGCAGTGGGAGCCATTCCCTGTGTTCTGTTCCTCCATCCCTTGCAAACACACTTCTTACTTCCTGAATTTACTTGTAAAAGATGCCAGGCTGAAAAATAAGTAATTCCATGTGTTTTTTGAGAGCTGCTCGTTGTTTTGATTTACTTTCTCCAACATTACCGAGCGCCTGCTCTCCTCTTCCACCACTAACCAACCCCTCGTCCTTCCGGAGGAAACACCGAGAATCCTCCGAGGTTACACCGAGGCTACACCTGCACGGCACGCGTTACCTCCGCCTTTGCCAACGACACCAATGTGCTCCCGGCGGGTCCGTGCCGGGGGAAGGGCAGGGCGGGATAGGAAGGGACGGGGGCGCTGCGAGGATGGATCGGGCTCACGGCCCCCCGGGAGCGACCCCGGGCCGGGGCCGGCTCAGCCGCTGCGGGAGCGGACGGGCCCCGCCGAACTTTTACCGGGCTTTGAAGGTGCGAAGTGGGAGCAGGGAGAGAGCGAGGTGTCCCGACTAAAAAGCGCAGCAGAACGGCCCCACCAGGGGTCCCGGGCCCGCTCCGGGCCATGCCGGCCGGGCCCGGCCGCGCTGCCCCGGGAAGGCCCCGCCGGCCCGCCCGGCGCTAGCCCGGGCCCCTGCGTGCCCCCCGCGCCCCTCCCGCCGTCCCGGGGCGCCTCACCTGATACTGCGCGGCCGCCGGGCCCATGGCGCGGTAGCCCGGGGCGGCGGCGGGCGCGGGGCTGGGGCCGCGCAGCAGGGCGGTGCCGGGCCCCGGGGCCGGCGGGGCAGCCGCGGGGGGCAGCGGGCTCAGCGGGAAAGCGCCGCGCCCGGCCATGGCGGGGCCGCAGCGGACGGGACGGGACGGGACGGGCTGAGGAGGCCCCGGCGGCGGCTCCCAGCGGCAGCGCCGGAACGGGAACGGGAACAGCTCCGCGCCCGCCGCCCCCGGACAGAGCCCCGCCCCCGGACCGAGACCACGCCCCTCTGAGTAGCCCCGCCCCTCTGAGTAGCCCCGCCCCGGACAGGAGCCCCGCCCATCCTCAGGCCTCACCCCTCTACGCCCCAGACCACGCCCACGGCGCCGCGCGCACACCAGGTAGCTCCGCCCCCAGCGCGGGCGTAGCGTGCGTGACGTCAACGCGTGAGGTACACGGACGTGTGTGTGCGATGTTCACGTGTGTGCAAATAAACGTGTGTGTGTATGAACACCTGTGTGTGTGTGTGCACATGTGTGTTCATGGGCCTGTGCGTGCAGCATGTGCATTTATACAGATGTGTGACCTGTGTGACACAGGTGTGCGGTGGCGTTTGCACACCTCATGAGGTGAGGGCTCGTGTGTTCGCACACACGTGTGTGCAGGTACGGGGGACACGGAGGGTCACGGGGGACGGGCACAACTCGGGTGTGGGTGTGAGGAGCCGGGGGGTCACAGACACGCGTGCGGGCGGCTGCGGGGGCGCGGCAGTTGCGGAGTCTCGGTGGTTCCGGGGTCCCTGGGGTCCCGGCTGTCCCGTTGCTCCCGGTGGTCCCGGCCGTTCCGCAGTGCGGCCGCCAGGGGGCGCTGCAGGGCGCGCTCCGCGGCCGGGACGGAGCAAAAGCCCCGAAATCCACAGAATTCCCGTTCAATTCCCGTTCAACTCCTCAGTCCTGGCGGGGACCCCGAAATCCCCAAAATTCCCGTTCAATTCCTCAGTCCTGGCGGGACCGCCCCGGGCCTGCACGGAATGAAGGTTTAGGGCTGTGTTTCCAAACCCTCCTGCTCTGCAGCCGCACCTGGACGCTCCCACAGCGGGCTGGAACCATCCCTCAAACCCTTCCCTCAATAAACGCAGTGAAACCCTGTCCCGGGGGATCTGAGCCGCTGGAATCCCTCAGTGAAATCCCGGGAAAGGCTGGAATTTCTGGGTGCTGCCCCAGGGCACTCAGAGTTGCTCTGGGCTCACTCCTGCCTGGGAATTCCTCACCTGCTGAATCCATCCTCCGGCTGGCATCGCACCCTCACTGCAGGTATAGTTGCCGTCTCTCATCCCAACAAGTTTTCCCATGGTTTTGGGGAGGTTTCCAGGATTTTGGGGCAGTCTGTGTCCTGCCTAGTCCCTGTCTGGCCAGTGAAGGCCTCAGCATGGAGGAAAAGTGACAGTGACGTTCCCCTGCAGTGGCTTCACCACAACGTCCCAGGCAAAGGGCACAGGCAAAGCCCAGCTGCAGGTGCCAGCTGAGCCTCCTCACACCGTGGGAGTCACTGAAAATCTTCCCCTGATCAAACTCCTGCATATTAAAAGGTGGAAAAGGCTCCTGTCTCCCTTACAGGGCTCAAGCCCTCAGTGGGATTTGTCCCAGTCTCATTCCTGGTGGCTCTGTGGGACAGCAGTGGGGACAAGGGTTCATTCCCTGGATGCACACAGGGCTCTGCTCTTCAGTCACTTGAGATGATTTTCCTGCTTCCTTCAGAGGGCTGTGCTGGGCACTGCTTCCCTTTCCCATAGGAAAACCATTTTCCAGGATCCAGAGCTCCTTTTCCCACTTGTAGGTAAGAAAAAGAATCTAAACTGGAGAAGGCTGTCCTCGTGGTTTTTATGCTTTTATGGAAATGGAAGCAATACTTCCAGAGCAAAATAAACTGGAAACCACGTGGGCAAGGACAAGGCTTGAGCTGAGCCTGATTTTTCTCTCTCCAGGCAGGTCCCAGCCATCCTTCTGGGATGCAGAAGGGATGGGATTCCAGGAAAATCAGGCAGGGATTGTGAGGATTAGAGCTCTATTGCTTTTCCAGCTTTGTTATCATTCCTATTGTCTCACCTGAGCCCATGGAAAGTCCCGGGGCTTGGGGACACCCCAGAACATCGGGTCCTCCTCCCATCCCTGCTTGGCTGAATGACCTCCAGGAAGTTTCTTTCTTCCTTCTCCTCAGTTTTCCTGCTCCTGCTGGAGTGGGAACTGCTCCATCCCAAAGCCCTGCTGCCAGCAGGAGATTCCCAAAGAACCACAGCTCCATTTTCCCAGCAGGAAAACTCCTCTAGGAGCATTCCCAGTCCTCAGCAGGGGTGTCTTTGCAGTTGCTGTGTTGCCTGTAGCCCCTCCCTGCTCGACCCCACTTCCAGGGCTCATCGGGAACTTTGGAAAAAGCCTCATTCCCATTTTACCTCCCTGCAGCCTCTGGAGCTCCCAGGAGCACCAGGCTCCAGCCTCTCCCCTTACTCTGGTGCTGGTTTCAGTCTCCTCCTCCTGGGACATTTTCCAAGACATGCAGACCCCAGCAATGAGAGGCTTTGCTGGAGTTCCTCTGGAAATGAGGAACTTCCCCAGCATCCAGCAGGTGCCAGCTCAGGATAAACCCAAAGGATCATTTCTGTGGTGGTTAAAGGTGATTACTCTGCCTACTTCTCTATCATTAGGCTGAAACCCAATTAACCAGACGCTGTTAATCAGCACAGGTGAGGTCCAGTGCTTCCCTGGGAAGGTGCTTTTCGTGGCTGTGTACAGGGACCAGGAAATCCTCCCCTCCAGGTGGAAAACCAGGAGCATCTTATGCATATTTTTCATTTAAATCTCCCTTTTTAAGGTTATTTCAAATCTGTGCCTGTGGCCACTCCATACCTTGGAGATGGAAGTGGGATATTCCACAAAAACTCTCCTAGGGTTGGAAAACCTGGAGGAGGAGGAAAGCAGCAGGATCATGATTGTTTGATGATGCCCTGACCTGCCAAGGAAGGGCCTGGAGCCCCGGGCCAGGGCAGCTGCAGAGATTCCAAACAAAGCTCAAAGCTCCAGAGAGACGATTGAGGGACACTACAGAGCCACCAGCACAGCCTGGGCTCTGCAGTTCTGTGTCAGCCTTTATTTCTTGGAGCATCTGGATGGGCACAAGCCTTGGATGTCCCTCCATGAGCTGAGCCCCTTGTCAGGATCCAGTGACTCCCAGGATGTTGGATCCCAGAAACCTGGAGGTTTTTTAGCTTTCTGTGCTGTCTGGCACTGACTCCCAGGAGAACACTGCTTTTGACCTGACTCCTTGGAGAAGGTTCCAAATTTAAGTGAGGGAGTTAAAGTCATGGCTGTGTAGTTAAATAGAAGTGTGTGCTTTCACATGGTGAAGAGTTTTAAATTTGAGGTTTTAGAATATAGTAATAGGTATGGGACAAGATGGAGGATTTTGGGTGGTGTCTCCTTTTTGTTCCTTCTTCTTCATCATTTCAGGTAGTTTCTGGTTGGACACTCAGTGCTGCACTGAGGGTCACAGGAGTTTGGTTATTGGGTCAAAAGTATCAATAATAGAGGTGTTAGTTCTTTATTGGACTGTTTAGCTTTAAGAGAGCTTGTAACCAGATGGATTCAGCTCCATTTTGCTCGCTTCTAGCTGGTAGCTAGGAGTGTTGCTGAACTCTGTACTTTAGATAAGATTTAATAAACAACCAAGCCTGAACACGAGAAAATTAGTTTCCTTCGTGTTTTTTAACCCTAGCTCGGAGTGAAAACAGAAAAAACTTCAGACAAGCCACTGATTAAGTGGTGCAAACACCACCCCATTACACCAGGAAAGCATTTGAAGCATTAGGTTTTGGGGGATAAAGGGCTGGAGAAGGCTCTGGGTCCTGACCAATGGAGAAGTTTGTGTCGGAGGGACATTCCACACTCAGATCCATCTATCACCCCGTTGCTTCCAGGACAGCTCCATGAATCCATGGACAAGCCCCTGGTTTTCCCTTCTAGAAGGGTGACATCTCCAGGGACAGTGGGACAAGTGGCTTTGTGGTGCCCATTGACATTTCAGGGCTCCACAACTTGAGCTGAAACCTGGAGAGGAGCTTTGGACGAGGGATGGAGGGACAGGATACAGGGAATGGCTCCCACTGCCAGAGGGCAGGGCTGGATGGGATATTGGGAAGGAATTCCTGGCTGGGAGGGGCTGGGATGGAATTCCCAGAGCAGCTGTGGCTGCACCTGCATCCCTGGCAGTCCCCAAGGCCAGGCTGGATACTGAGGCTTGGAGCAGCCTGGGACAGTGGAAGGTGTCCCTGCCAGGGCAGGGGAGGCACTGGGTGGGTTTCAAGCTCTCCCAGTCCAAACCATTCCATTTTCCTGGTGGTGTGGAGCAGATTCCAAGTTCAGAGCATGTCACTCCCCTCACCTGGGCAGGTGTGCTCCTCATTTGGGAAGGAAATTCCTGCTTTTCATCCATCCCCAGCCTGGCTGCTGCACAATGTCCATCCAGCCACGAGCCCTTGCCTATCCCAGTTTATCCCAGCTGCAGCTGGTCCAAGCTGGGACACACGATAAAACTTTGAGTTACTACCCTGGTTACTCAGGTTTTAAATTATTCCCCTGGGTAGGGAAGGTTTTCCTGTCAGGAACAGTCAAAAGGATGTTGGGAATTAATCTCCTGAATCCCTTGGAGTTTGTTTGTCCCCACAGGGCTGTCCCTGGGCACGGGAAGCCTCCAGGGTGGCTCTGGAGCTTCCCAGACTCCATCCATGTGTGCTGGGCTCGGGATGGTTGTGTCGTCTGGAGAGTGGGGACAGCCCCTCCTCGTCCCTCCATCCCCTGGGTCAGGGGACAAAGCAGGGCTTGGAGGGTGGGTGACGTTTGGTACCGGGGGACAGAACTGGGATGGATTTTCCAGCAGAACCAAGAGGTTTTGAAGGGAAATGAAGCAGCAGTAGAACCTTCAATCAGCTGCTAATGCCCCAAATCCAAATCCTGGGTACCTGTGCCAGGGAGCTGCACCCACTCTGCCAGGGGAGCTGGGTCTCCTGGCACATCCCTGGCACCAATTCCAGCCCTGTTGCTTCTTCCCACACCCCGATTGTCACTGGGAGTCACCCCAAGTCCCCCCTTCCCTCCCAGCCATGGGGGACCCTTCGTGGCCCAGAGCCCCCAGTGTTTAAAGCATTAAACCAAACTTTTGTGGGGTTTTATATCTGCAGGAGTTTCAGGATCATGCTAAGGGGGTTGGTCCCAATGGAAAAGCTTCTTCCCTTTTCTCAAAACTACCGAGGAGATGCATTCCGGGCTGAGCCCCTCCGTAAATTTGGGCACAAGAGGGCACTGAAACACCACGAGGATCAGGAGCTACAAAATCCCTTTGCCCCTTCCCCCAGGCTCGGAGCGGAGCAGACACATCCCGAGACTGCCCCTGCCCCACCCCATGGAATCCGTGTCCATCCCGGGCCCTTCCCTGGAATTACATCCCCTTAAATGAGGGGAGCACCAGCAGAGCTGGGGTTTCTGGGGTCGGGACCAGGAAAAAAACAATCAAACCCCTCGGGATTTGTGGGGTTTTAGGTGATATATCTGCAGAGCAAAACCCCTTCACCTGCCAGGGTTGGAGCCATTGGGAATCAGGGGTTGGAACTGGGTTGGAGCTGGTGGGAACCAGGCCTCAGCTGCGCTCCATAAACCTGGCAGCTTTTAATTGATATTAATCTCATCAATGCAAATCATATTAAGCTCCCTGGACCCTTCCCAATGGCTGTGCTGATAATTCCCTATAAATCAAATTTAGTAACCCATAAACACTGGAACATCCCACGGCCATTTTCACCCTCTTAAAAAACCCATCAATTGCTGCCTGCCTGGATTAGACGGAATAAATTTCGGAATTTATCTCCCTGCCATGATCATGGACAAAACCACATAAAAGAGACACTTGGAAGCTGCTTTTGTCTTGATTGTTATGGAGCTGCTGCTCCTCAGCTCCTTCAATCCACTCAGAATTGGGGATAATTGAGGGATTTGAAATCCTTCAATGCTTAAATGATAAAGTTGCTTTTCCGAGCCCTCAAACACCTGTGGGAACAATTTTCATGCAGGTGAGGAATAAAAAACAACTTTATAACGATCAGGGTTTGGGAAGAAGGAGAATAAATCCCTTTATTTTCTACTTTTAGAGATGGGAGAAAGAAGAAATGATCTGATGAGGGGAAAAAAAGAGTTTGAGCTGTTCAGCTCCTCAAAAAGAAGACTGGGAAGTGTTCTTATTCCAGTGGATGCATCCCTAGAAGAGCTGAACATGCACTGGGATAAGGAGCAAGGGGGGAGCAGTGTCTGGGAGGGAATGGGGGGGAGAAATGAGGTGATTCCAGCAGGGAGAGGTTCAATGCATCTGAAGGAAGAGATGGGATTTCCTGTGGAGCCTGGAGGGTTTGGGAGCTACTTCATTCCCACAGGATTTATGGGAGTGGTGCTGGGAAGGTCTCGAGGTTGAACATCCATGGGATGAGGAGAAAGGAGGGGACCAGGACACTGCAAATCCCTGGGATGTGTCTGCTTGGAGTGACTGTCCTCCCATCAGGGACAGGCCTGATCTTCCTCCAGGATGCCCCTGGATCCCAACCTATCCTTCCCTGGATGTGCTGATGTGATTTGCTCTGCAGGAAATGAGCGTGGGGACATCACCTCCTTAAGGGACAGCCACTTCTCGGTCCTCGTGTCCCTCTGTCCCTCCCAGCAGAGCTCTCCTCCCTCTCCCATCTCCTCTGCTTCCTCTCTTCCCGCTTTTCCTCCCTGCTCCTCCTGCCTGACCGAGGTTGGGGCATCTCCCCTGTTCTCCTGCCCCTCTCTGCTTCCTCCACCTTCCCCTCCAGGGCTGCTCAGGTGCTGGAGCTCCTGTTTCCATGGCAATGTCTCACCAGCTCCAGACTCCCGTACTTTTATTCCTGGAATGTCCCTGCACAGGAGCACTGCTGTCCCCTCCTCAGGACTGGAACCCCAAGTGAAGTGGCCACCAAAACCCCCTGAAAGCCTCAACTCTTGGTGTGGTCACCCAGGCTGGGACAAAGGCACAGGGCAGGGCTGTCCATGGCTGGTGGCTCGTCCCTTGCTCAGCCCCAGTTGGGTTTCAGAGGGATGTCACCGTGGGTGGTGACACCTCATCCCTGTGCTTGAGGACAGGGAGGGATTGAGAGGGTTCACAATTTGGATTTATCCTTCGTTTCTGTTCCAAAAGCACTGCAGTAGTTTCAGGAGGATAATGGCTCAGGAGAAATATCCAGGGATGCTTCCCCTGGCACATCCGTGGGTGGGACAACATCCGAGGGCAGAACACAGCCCCAGGGGACTCAGGATGGGCTCATCTTGGCCATGGGGAAACCCTCCCAGGGGGTTGCAGGGAATTTGAGATTTCCCTGGGATGTCTCAATGCTGTGGAAAGGAAAGGGAGGAAAGGGAGGAAAGGGAGGGATCCTGCACTGCCACAGAGCACACGGAGGGGCTGGAGGACAGTGCCTCCAGGGGCGTGAGGAGCTCAGCATCCAGCAGGAATCATCAGCCAGGATTTGTCACCAGGGAAGAACCCTCCATGGGAATTGGAGCTGCAGGAATCCACAGCACGGCTGAGCCACAGCCCCAGGAAGGGTCTCCAAAGGGTCTGGCCCCTCCATCAGCCTGGGTCTCCCTGGCTCCCTGGAAGGTGTCCCCGCCCATGGAACTGGGTGGTCTTTAAGTCTCTTCCAACCAAACCATTCCATGACTCTGCCATTCTATGCCCTGCCAGCCTGGGGAAAAAAAATGGCTTTTTCCGCAGCCAAATCCAGCTTTTCCCGGGGTGAGATAAACCCTCCCGGACAGCGCAGATGGAGCTGGGATGCTGCTGGATCCCGATCCCTGCGCCGACACTCCCGCAGCACTCGGGACTCTGGCACGGACTGATCACAGGCTCCTTAATCCTTGTGTTTAATCCCAATTTTAAATTGAGTGTCCCGGCTGTCACCTCCCGCCGCGGGAGGCCTGGCTTTGATGTCCCCTCAGCTCTGATTGATTGATCGCTCTTAATGAGCGCTCCGAGCCGAGCGAGCGCTAATTGCCCTGCTAATGACTCCTCCGGATGTCCCGGCTGCCTTGGCTTATCCCGACAGCCAGGCGGGGAATCTTGGAGTCGGAAGGTCGGGAATGGGAGCATCACTGTGACAGCATCGCCTCCTCGGCCGGATGTTTTCCAGGGGCTATTTCTGCATCCCACCAACTCCTGCTCCATCCTGCAGCACCTCCTGTCTGGATACGGGATGGGCTCTTCCCAAGGGCTTGGAATTCCAGCGAGTCCTGGCACGTGGAAGCTCCTTGGAGCAGCACATGGAGGGAACGACCCCATTTTCTGCTGTGTGATCATTGCAGAGATGGAAGAGAAAATAAGAGAGAATTGGATCTCTGTGGATTTAATATTTTTCAGGAAGGGGCAATGCTCAACAGGTTTTTGAGCCATGGAATTATTTGGGTTGGAAGGGAACTTAAAGCCCATCCAGTACCACCCACTGGGACACTTCCCACTATCCCAGGCTGCTCCAAGCCCCATCTAGTCTGGCCTTGGACACTTCCAGCCATGGGACAGGTAAATATTCCCCAGAAAATGCCAATGAGCCTTTAATTGGACATGTCCATGTTTGTTTTCTGTGTGTTGGCGGCTGCTTTGGCTCCTCACCAGGAGCCCACCTGGACCCATTGGAGCTGCTCTTCCCAGGCCAGCTTGGAGCCAAAGCCCTTTCCTGGCTGATCCTGGGGCTTTGGTGACTTGGATTTGTCACCTCCCAGAGTGAATCCCCCCTCAGAGCTGAGCAGGGGGATGTCATAGGCAAGGAAGAACTTTGCCATGGCACCTTAAAAAAATCACCTGGGATTTTGGGATCTCGTGGGATGCAAGGACTGCAGGACCTGGACCCCATCCACAGCTGATGGAGATCCTGCAAATCCCAACGGGCTGGTGGAGATCCTGATGGGCTGGTGGAGATCCTGCAAGTCCTGATGGGCTGGTGGGAATCCTCCAGCTTTGTGGAGATTATTGGCTGGATAAAGACAGCCCCAAATTTATGCCTTGTCCAAGACTTTGGAGCAAGCTGGAGGTTTCCTCTCCCTCTGGAGGACACTAGGAGGACCTGGAATTCCTGTGGGATATTTTAAGGGCACAGCAGTGCACGAGAAACCAGACTGTGATTTCCACTCCCCACAGAATATCTCGGTTTTCTTTTTCCCTCTTTCCTATAAATATGGATTTTCCCATTATCTCCATAAAAGGGAGATCCCTCCTCAGACCCTGCCTGGTGACAGATGATGGCAGTGCCTTCCAGAGGTCTGTCCTCCTGTTAGGAATTTCTCCAGTGGATTTTATTTATTCCCATCCTTCCTGCTTCCTTCAGTACAGCATTCCTCCCACAGATTGGGAAGAAAGGCAGGGAGGGGGGTGGATCAGGGACTCGCACTCCAGGTGGTCCTGAGCCTTCCTTCATCCCCTGACACATCCCCAGCTCCCTCCAGCCTTAAAACCTCCATAATTAAAACCTCTCCTAAAGACAAACAGTGCTCGGACAGATTTATCATTTCTGCTGCTGTAATTACCTGTCAGGATTAAAAGAATGGCCCTTTCCAGGGAACGCTGGGCTTGTTCTTTAATTAATTAATATGCAGCTTGTCATGCAAAATCAAGGTCATCAAGATGGAGATGAAGACAATGTCCCAGCACTGCTGCTCTTCACAGCCTGGCAGAGCCCTGAGGGGAAAGACTGGAGGAGAGTGGGGAGGATGTTTTTGGGAATCTTGCTCCTCATGGGCCCTATTGAGTCAAAAATGTATTTTTAATACAAATGATATCCTTCAAATGGAGACACTGAAGGTTTAGATGGGATATTGGGAAGGAATTCCTGGCTGGGGAGGCCGTGGCCCAGATTGTCCAGAGCAGCTGTGGCTGTCCCTGGATCCCCGGAATTGTTCAGGGTTCAGAGTTTGGAGCAGCCTGGGACAGTGGAAGGTGTCCCTGCCCATGGCAGGGGTGGCACTGGGTCGGCTTTCAGGTCCCTTCCAAGCCATTCTGGAATTCTGGGATGATTCACTGGCCCTTCCACCTGGGAATGCTCAGAGGAATTGCCATGGATTCGTTTGTGCAGGGGCACATCAGGACAAGGTTTCTACTCCCAAAATGTCCCTGATATCTGCTGCCTTTGGAATTCCTCTGCTGGAACTCTGCAGGGGGAGTTGGGAGACCTGAGCTCATCCAGCCCAAAAAGATCTGAATTTGGGGTGTCCTAAAAGCCACCAGGCCCCATGTCTGAGTCCCTGCTAGGCTGGTTCCTCTTGGAGAAACAGTCTGGAGAAAACTGGGATGTCACAGGGGCATGAACCAGTCCCGAAATTCAGATATTCCATGGGCACATGGGAAGAGGAGGGTTCTGTCAGCATGGAAAGGACAAAGATTTCCCTCATTCTCCTGATGGGACGTGGGTGTCCCTGCTCATCCTCCTGCTCCAATCCTGGTGTATCCCAGAAGTTTTTGCAGCCTGTTGCCTTCTGCTCCAGTCCTCCAGATCCCTTGGGATGCTGCTGTCCCTGGGCAGGATTATTTCCCTTGGATCACAGACTCTATTAGCATGAGGAATTGCTGCTGGAGCTCTGGAGAAAAATGTTCCTGTTCTTCCTGAGAGGGATCCGTTGGGTTGGGATTGCACTGCCCATAAATTATGGAGACAGGCTCAATTCCAGCTGCTTTCCCAGCCCATAATTGGAACTCAATTAGAAATTGTAAACATGGACTTTGGGATATAAATGCTCCTTTAAATTCATTGGAGTGGGGAGGGATGGGAGGGGGAGAACAGGGAAAACAGACAGGGACCAGGGAACAGAGAACAGGGATCAGATCCTCCAGCACCAGGGGATGAGGAGGAGCAGTTGTGGGGGAGTTTTGGGGCAGATCCTCAAAATATGTGAATATTACTCCATTTATGGAGCAGGTCACAGACTCCCAGAATCACTGAGGTTGGAAAAGCCCTCCAAGGTCACCGAGTCCACCCTGTGCCTGATCCCCACCTTGTCCCCAGCCCAGAGCACTCAGTGCCACCTCCAGGTGTTCCTTGGACACCTCCAGGGATGGGCACTCCAAACGTCCCTGGGCAGTTCCAATCCCTGCCCACCCTTTCCATGGGGAAATTCCTGCTGCTGTCCCCCCTGAGCTCCCCAGGCCCAGCCTGAGGCCGTTCCCTCTCCTCCTGTCCCTGTTCCCTGGAGCAGAGCCCGACCCCCCTTCCCTGCCCCTCCTGTCAGGGAGTTGTGCAGAGCCACAAGTTCCCCCTGAGCCTCCTTTTCTCCAGGCTGAGCCCCTTTCCAGCTCCCTGAGTGTCCAGGATGGATGCTCCTGGTCGCTCAGCTGGACAATCCTGTCGCAGGTTCAGACGCACACACTGAAGCTCACGGATGATGAGCGCCCCCTTTTATAGGGGCTTCGCATTCCCCGAGCTTACACGTGATTGGTTGATGTCTTAGCCCCGCCCAGCTCACTGGCCAATGCCGTGTCTGCGTTCACGGTTCAAAGGGATTGGCCGCGGTGGCTGTTTGGGTGTGACCGCGGCCTGTCAGTGTCACAGGCGGGCCTTGGGCGCTGGTATTGGCCCAGGAGCGCGGCCTGGGCGGGCCGCTCCTTGTTGGGGCTGCCGCGCTGTGATTGTTTTCTTTAAAAAACCGAGCAGGTATTAGTTGCTTTAAAGTTGTTTATTGTAAAGGCACATCAGTCTCGAAAGGTAAAGAGTAACAAGCGTTAAAGTCCATGCTGAAAGTTAAATAAATAGCATGTAAATAGCAGTAAAGTGCCAATTAGAAGTGAAGCTGCTCCTGTTGAGGCCCCGGCAGGGCCGATGTTGCTGTGGCAGCCCCTGTCTTCTTTGGGTGATGATGATGGCAGTGAGGAGAGAAGAAAAGTGAGAGAGCAAGAACCAATCTCTCCTCAGTGCACAGATTTTTATACACAAATTACCCAACAAGATAAAGACACAAACTCGAACCATTTCCTCTTAACCGATTAGAATTCTAGTTTCTTAGCACACCAGGTTACGTATAAACTACACATATGGTATATCTTGTTCTATCTAAAAAATGTAAGCAATATTTATACTATAGTTTTATTATGTCTAAAACTATGTTCCCAGAGCCTACATGGAAACTTGTTTTCAACACTAGTATCTAGGACTGGGTTTTTCAACCTTCACTAGAACTTGCACTTCTACACTGATATATAAGACCTTTACTCTTCAAAGCACTTAAAACATATTCTTACTTTCTTAAACTTACTTACTTTCTTACTTGCTTATTCTAAAACTTAAACTTGCACCTCTACTTTATGTGTGAGTGGCTTAATATACTTCAAGCCAACCAAAGGTTTTAATTCAATCCCTCCACTCTGATTTCTCTCTGAAGAATTCCGAGAAGTCTCTGATTTACAGACTCCAACAAGAGCCAATCTATGTGTGCAGGCTGTAGCTGCCACAATTTCTCCTTTCTGTTTTAAAAAAACGTAGTGTTCTTTGTTATCCCTCTGCAAGGGCCCACTGCAGACAGGATAACAGGACAGTGTGGTGACATCCATGATTCTACCTAACTGCACAAGCCCAGCCCTTCCCAGCCACTGATGTATCCTGTACATCACAGAAGAGGCAATATTCACACATTCATGAACCTCCAAGATCCAACCCAGCCCAACACCTCAGCTAGACCATGGCACCGAGTGTCACATCCAATCCTTTATTAAACACATCCAGGGATGGTGACTCCACCATGGGCAGACCATTCCAGTACTTTATTATTATTTCTGTGAAAAACTTTTTCCTAATATCCAGCCTATACTTCCCTTACCCAGGAGCTGTCAAACGGGATTACCAACAATCCAAGTTTTTAAATTGGCATGCTGCAGGTTTATTACTTGGAAATTACAATCTTACAATTGAACTCTACAAACAGGAAACATTTCAACTTAATCCCACTCCTGGAGCTGCTCCTCCAGGCTGGCTCTGGGACTGTCCCTTGTTCCCTCCATCTGGAGCCACCCCTGATCCCAGGCTGGGCTCAGCATCTCCTTCCTATCCCAGGCTGGAATGTCTGGAGCCTCTGGCCAGCACTAGGCTGGAGCTGGAGGGTTTCTCCAGGAAATGTGGGCTTTGATCTGGAAAAAGAAATAAAATAACTTCCAGAAAACCATGACCTTCTCCTGGATTTGCTATTGGATTCTTATTCTTATTCTTATTCTTATTCTTATTCTTATTCTTATTCTTATTCTTATTCTTATTCTTATTCTTATTCTTATTCTTATTCTTATTCTTATTCTTATTCTATTCTTATTCTTATTCTTATTCTTATTCTTATTCTTGTTCTTATTCTTATTCTTAGCTGTTTCTGTGCATGTTTTCCTCCTGCTGAAATGCCAAATTCCCATCAAAAACTTAAGTTTTAGCCCTCCCTTGACTTGATTTCTATTTCCAGCCTTCCCTGCCTGTGTTTCCCTGGAGATATTCCAAGGTGTGATCAGAGCTGTGCAGAGGTGACAGGGGCAGCTGGCTCGTGTCACCTCCTCTCCCAGCACGTGGTGACCTGGGTGACATTTATTTAATCTATTATTGAGTCATGGTTTGCATGGACAAAAGCCTTTGAGCCATCCATGGGGCTGAATTCCTGGAAAATCGATCTCCAAAGGAGTTGGGAACCTTCTGCTGCTGTAGGAGGGGCCCAAGGAGAATCCTTTGTGGGGAGGAGATGGAGGGACCTGGATGTTCTGGGTGGGACCTCAAAGTTCTGGATGTGCAGGAGAAAACCTGGAAATGCAGGATGTGGGATCAAGGTCCAGCGTGGGATATGGGATAGAAAACACACAGATCCAGAGGAAATTTGGTTTCCTGGTGCTCTCCCAAGAAGCACTCAGGGCTGTTTGGTGTCCCCAGGTCTTTAATAATTCCATGGAGGTGTTAATTACCTTCCAGAGAAAACACAAGCATTAAAAGGGGCTGGAATCCAGCAGGGACAAGAGCAGGAATGCTCCTGGTCCAAGCAGGAGAGGGGATCTCGGAGCAGCTCATGGGCAGGACAAGGTGTGAGGGTGGCTTGGGATGTCCCCAAAACACCAACAGCCCCAGGGGACAGCAGGAGCCAGAGGGGGACAGCTGGGGACATTCCAGGAAACCATGGGGACATGGGGACACGGGGACAAGGGGACATAGGGACATGGGGACATGGGGACACAGGGACGAGGGACATGGGACACAGGACACAGGACATGGGGACAGGGGACACAGAGACATGGGGACATGGGAACAGGGGGACATGGGGACACAGGGGGACATGGGGACACAGGGACATGGAGACATGGGGACATGAGGATAGGGGGACACAGGGACACAGGGACATGGGGACATGGGGGCATAGGGACAGGGGAACAAGGGGACATGGGGACATGAGGATAGGGGGACACAGGGACACAGGGACATGGGGACATGGGGGCATAGGGACAGGGGAACAAGGGGACATGGGGACATGAGGATAGGGGGACATAGGGACACAGGGACATGGGGACATGGGGACACAGGGACATTGGTCTGAGCTGCCTCTGGCATGAGGATCCCAGGGAATGGTCACAACCCAACCCGAGGAACATTTGGAATTGTCCTGCTGGGATTGTTGGGGTGTCCATGCAGGGCCAGGAGTGGCACTGGATGATCCTCGTGGGTCACTTCCACCTCAGGATTTCCCATTTTTCCATGTTTCCCCTTCCCTTCTTGGCCCAGGGACCAAGCCAGAGCCAGAGCCTCCCTGCCAGCATTCCCATGGAACTGGAGGGAGAGGCAGGGATTGGAGGCAGAATTAATTCCCTGCAAACACTGGGCACTGAGAATTAATTCCCTGCAAACACTGGGCACTGCTCACTGTTTCCTCTCCTGGATTAGCATTGTTTATTAATTAGGTAATAGATAAGATTTCCTAGGAATCTTTGTTCAAATCCCAGCAAATTTGCTGGGCAAATATTGATGGCTCTGAGCACCAGAAGCAGAACAGAACTCGGGTTTATTAGGAATAAATCAGGCTGGACAAACTTAATTACATTTCTGATGGAATTGTAAATTAGGGGCTGGAGATGTTCATAGATCCTGATTTGAGTCAAGTGCTCATCTGGGCTAAGTGCAAATCCCTGGAAATGTCACTGCAGAGATTCAGGGATGGCAATGGGAAGAGTGGGATCATGGCAGGGATGAAAGGGGTGGGAACTTCCTTGATGCTCATGTTGGTGCTGGGGTGTCCCAAAGGCCAGGCTGGAGCACCCTGGGACAGGGGAAGGTGTCACAGCTTTTCCATCCCATTCTGGGATTCTGGGATTTGTGCCCCCCGTGAGGATGTGAAGATAAACCCTGGGGTGAGGAAACAATCAGGAAATGAACACGTTCAGAACAGCGGGCTGGTGGGGCATAAACACCACGATAGACAGTTGTCCCCAAAAAGGACAATTTGTATGGAAACCAGCAGGAAACAGATCCAGAATGGATCCAGTATGAAAGCTGGGCACACTGGAGAGGGTGGGGATGTTTAAGCATTTATTTCCCTACATTTATTTTCATCAGTTGGGAAAACCTTTCCCGGGATCTCTCCAATCCTTTGCCCTTCCCCAGGCAAATCCCTTTGCTCCTCCCTGCGGCGTGCAGGTGAAAGCAGCCGGGAGAAGGATCCAGCGGTGTTATCCCTCCGGGATGGCAGCCAGGGTTTATGGGGACACGGGAAGCGGCTGCTCCGCTCCTCCTGCTGGGATCAGATCCCAGTGTCAGCCTGCTGGAGCGGGGCCGGATCGCAGCCTCTCCTGCCCCTGGGGATAAAGAGTCAGCGGGAACGGCCAGGAGCATCCCCAGAGGGAATTCCCGGGAGCATCCCCAGAGAGAATTCCCGAGAGCATCCCCAGAGGGAATTCCCGAGAGCATCCCCAGAGGGAATTCCCGAGAGCATCCCCAGAGGGAATTCCCGGGAGCATCCCCAGAGGGAATTCCCGGGAGCATCCCCAGAGGGAATTCCCGAGAGCATCCCCAGAGAGAATTCCCGGGAGCATCCCCAGAGAATCCCGGGAGCATCCCCAGAGGGAATTCCCGGGAGCATCCCCAGAGGGAATTCCCGAGAGCATCCCCAGAGACAATTCCCGGGAGCATCCCCAGAGGGAATTCCCGGGAGCATCCCCAGAGAGAATTCCCGAGAGCATCCCCAGAGACAATTCCCGGGAGCATCCCCAGAGGGAATTCCCGGGAGCATCCCCAGAGAGAATTCCCGAGAGCATCCCCAGAGGGAATTCCCGAGAGCATCCCCAGAGGGAATTCCCGGGAGCATCCCCAGAGGGAATTCCCGAGAGCATCCCCAGAGGGAATTCCCGGGAGCATCCCCAGAGAGAATTCCCGGGAGATCCCCAGTGGGGGAGGGAAGCAGGCGCCGATGCTGCTGAGGCTGTGATTTAACAGGGTTTGCTGGGAGTGCGGTGATCCAGAGGGAATTCCTGCCTCCTCCCATGTGGACATGCTCGTTCTTCCTTCCCCTCCCTCGGCCATCCCAGCCCACGCTGGGGGAGGCTCATTCCAGCTCCTTTTGCTCCCCACGGTGCTGATTTACAGCTGGGAGAGCTGGGGGTGCTCACCTGCAGAGGAGAAGCTCCAGGGAGAGCTCAGAGCCCCTTCAGGGCCTAAAGGGGCTCCAGGAGAGCTGGAGAGGGACTGGGGACAAGGGATGGAGGGACAGGACACAGGGAATGGCTCCCACTGCCCAGGGCAGGGCTGGATGGGATATTGGGAATTAGGAATTGTTCCCTGTGTGGGTGGACAGCCTCTGGCACAGCATGCCCAGAGCAGCAGTGGCTGTCCCTGCATCCCTGGCAGTGTCCCAGGCCAGGCTGGATGGGGCTTGGAGCAGCCTGGGACAGTGGAAGGTGTCACTGCCCATGGCAGGGGTGGCACTGGGTGGGTTTAAGGTCCCTTCCAACCCAAACCATCCTGGAATTCTTTCTCCTTGGTGAGGAAGCTCCCGGGGTGGGGGGCAGGGCAGGATTTCTCTCAGATCCGGGGATGCTCAGGTGCTTTTTGCCAGGTGGAGCAGCAGCAGAGGTAAGATCCCATCTCCTGCCACCTCTCCAGAGTAGAACTCACCCTGCCAGGTGGGCTCAGAGTCCCACCCTGATGCTGGAGAATCCCAGGATGCTGAGCTGGGGTTGGGGTGTCGAGGGATATCCCAAACTCTGCCCTGGGTTTCCTGTCCAGGTTCCCAGTGCTGAATTAACTTCTGAACCACAGCTCTGCCTCTTTTCAGCTCCTCAGCTCTCCCTGCTTTGTCATTCCGAGATTTTTAGCCCTTGGCAGTCACTTTCTCTGGAACCAGAATCATCTCCCACAGAAACTCCTGGAAGGTTCTGTGAGGTTTTTTCCAGGCTTTCTGCTCTTTATCAAAGAGTCCTGGAAAATCTGGGTTGCCCCTCCTGGCTGGCTTTTAAATCTTTTACAGACTTCTCTTCCTTCCTTCTGGTCTCCTCCATTCCAAGTGAAAAACTAAAATCAGGCTCAGAAAATTGAAAATTTTATTGTTTCTACAGACCTTTCTTTTCCAATTCCCAGAACTTTGGCTGGCACCTGCAGAGCAGAGTCATTCTGGCCCTGTCCTGTTCCTGGGATTCATCCATCACCCACGGCTGAGAAAATCCTTTCTCCAGGGTGGGAGGAGCCGTTTTCCCCATCAGTATTTAATGTTGGATAAATTCCCCCAAGCTCTGGGCCTGGAATTTCAGCAGCTCTGGATAGAGGATAAAAAGGAACCCTGAACTGGTGGATAAGGAAGAACATTCCCACAGCTTCAGCTGCATCCTGAAAAGGCAGATTTTCCTCAGTTCCTTCCTTTTACTCCTCTTTTCCTGACTTTTATCCCTCTGCTCCTTCTGTTTATTCCTCTGCCTCAAACCCACTCCGTGTTTGTGCTGAGCATCCACTGGGAGCAAATCCATAAAACTCTGGGAGGTGAATCCAGGGTGGATCAGACTCCTTCCCCCCAGAATAAGTGACAGGACAAGAGGAAACCTCCCCAGGGCAGGTTTAGGGTGGATTCCAGGGAGAATTTCTCCATGGAATGGGGAAAGGTTGCCCGGGGTAGGGCTGGAGTCCCCATTCCAGGTGGGATTTAATATCCATGTGGATGTGGCACCTGGGACAGGGATCAGTGGTGGCCTTGGCAGTGCTGGGGAGTGGGGGGGGTTGGACTCGGCTTTAGAAGAATTTTCCAACCTAAACAATTCCAGGAAATGGGGGTAGTGGAATTCCCTGGAATAAATTGTTTTTTAGCAAGTTCTGGAGGCAGAACTTTGGGTCTTGGGGCAGTCTGTACATGGGATTCATGGAATTAAATGGAATTGAAGTGGGAAAGTGGCTCTCTCTGTTCTGCAGCACCTTTGAAGGAAGCAGAGGCTTTTTTCTGCTTTATAAAGTAAAAGAGAAAATGAAGCAGCTCTTTAAAATCAGCCCTGTTCTGTTTGAACTCCTCTGTTTGGGGCCTCTGAGCATCACCCCAGGTTCTGCTCTTCCTGCTCCAACTCTGATTTAAAGGAAATCCCTCCTTCCATCATCTTAATATTCCTTTGGTCTTGGAAAAATGTATCCCAGGCAGCTGCTGGCAGGATTTTACTCTTGGTGTGAACCTGCCTGAAGGAAAAAGTGATCCAAGAGCAAAAACTCTGTGTTTGGTTTGATAATAAACAAATTAAACAACCCAGTGTGGATTTTATTCCTGCCACGTCAATAAAAAGAAGGAGAAGAAAGGGGTGGGAATGTTGTGGAATGAGCTTTCTTGGAGTTCTTAGAGGGAAATAAAAATGTTTTATGTTTTTATTTTATTATAAGGTGTTTGCAGGGATGGTTGGAACAACCCCCTATGGGGAGTTGAAGGTGGTGGTTGTGGGATTGCAGGTTTGGAACACACAGGGAATGTTCTCAAAAGCAGAATTTGCCTGGGAATGAGGATTCAGAGAATTCCAGAATTATTCGGGTTGGGAGGGACCTTAAATCCACCCAGTGCCACCCCTGCCATGGGCAGGGACACCTTCCACTGTCCCAGGCTGCTCCAAGCCCCAATGTCCAACCTGGCCTTGGGCACTGCCAGGGATCCAAGGGCAGCCACAGCTGCTCTGGGAATCCCATCCCATCCCATCCCATCCCATCCCATCCCATCCCATCCCATCCCATCCCATCCCATCCCATCCCATCCCATCCCATCCCGTCTCCCAATATCCCACCTCATCCAAGCCCCTTCCTTTGGACTCTCCTACTTCTCTTTTATGGCCACTTCCACCACTCCAGGCTGTCCCATCCTTCTGTGGGATCATTTCCCTCCCATCCCATCCTGGAGGCTGGGCAGGCCCTGGCACAGATCCCAGAGCAGCTGGGGCTGCCCCTGGATTCCTGGGAGTGTCCAGGGAATGACTGGACACCAGCCAGGACCATCCATTCCTATGGATCCCAGGATCTCTGCAGGGCCCCTCCCAAACTTTTTGGACAGCCCCAGAGGGAAAGATTTTGTTCCTTTGTTGCATCCTTCAGGGTTTCCTGAGAATTGTGAGAACCACAAGGGAATGATCCCAACATTCAGGATGATCCTAAAGGCCCTTCCAGCCCAAGCCTATGAAAACCTGTTCTGATCTGGAAGTTTCCATGAAGGAAAAACTGGAATTATGGTTCCTGGGCCAGTTTGTTTCCCATGCTCTGCTTGCTGCAGCCCAGCCCGTCCATGGCCCAAGGGCTGCAGACCTCGTCCAATACATTTGAAGAGAATTCGGGATTAAACCATTCCCTGGTGGGATTCCAGCAGAGCTGAGGGGCAGGGGAGCTCCTGCTTCATTCATCCCAACCTTTTCCAGCAGAGATTTTCCCCAAGGGTGTTTCTCCAGCATTTTTAGTGGCATCACGTAAAGCCAGGGAAAGCGAGGGAAATGTTCAAGGCAGTAAAAAATAAGTGGGAAAGGGTTTTTAGGGAGCTGTGAGCTGAGGATGAGGCCTCGTTTCAGCAGGAGCACAGCAGAAGTGGAATTTAAGCTGTGTTTTATGGGAAAAGCAGCAGAGGATAAACTGTGGATCACCTCATTCCAGTTACTGCTTCTCTGGAAATTGTGCTGGGGGTCAGGAAGAAATGGGAACTGCAGAGGTTTGTATTTCCAGAAGGTTTTCTGTGGGTTTCCACTGCGGGAAGAGCATCCCCTCCTTTCTTTGGGAATTCTCCTGATCCCCATTAGCTCTTGGAAGTGAGTTCCCAGCAAAGACTCCCCCATTAACATCCTGAGCTAATTATACTCATTAACTAGAGCTGCTGAGCTGCAGCCCTGCAGGTCCTGAGCTGCTGTGACCTGAGAGGACTCTGCAGAGGGAGGGGACACAGGCAGGGGACAAACCCCACCAGTGCTTCCCACAGAATTCCTGGATAGCCCTGGATAACAACCCCCTCACATTTAAACTTCCCAACCCACCAGACCTCCCTCAGTGATGTCCTGGCAGGAATTCTTCAGGCCTGGCTGGCCTTGGTCAGAGGGAATTCTGATCTGGAAGAGGCTCCCACTGGGATTGGGGTGGGACCACCAGTAGAACAGAGGGGATTTGGGATGCCCTGGAAGGGGAAGGGGGGGATTTATACCCTGCTGGGTTTTGTAGGGTCTTCCCAAGCCAAGGAACTGCTCTGGGATGAGGGAGAGGAGGAGGAGCTGAGGCTGCCAGTGCTGGGCTTGGCAGAGCTGTCACCAGTGGCACTGGTGGCCCTGTGTGGCTGATGGTGGGGACAGGAATGTGACACACCCCGAGCTCATGCAGTAACAGCCCGAGTTTATTGATGAGTTCATTGATGAGTTCATTGATGAGTTTATTGATGAGTTCATTGATGAGTTCATTGATGAGTTTATTGATGAGTGCTCTCTTCCACAGGGGCTTTGAGTTCCCTGGTCATCCCCAGAGGACTGGACAAAGCCCCAGCACCCCCAGCTCACCAGCCCTGACCCGGGGGCACTCCTGGCACAAAGGGACTGCCCAGGGTCCCTGTTGGAGTTCCAGTCTGACCCATCCCATCCTAGCTGGGCACTGGGCACTCCTTGCTCTCTAACAGGCTGGGCTGCTCCACTTGGTTCTGTCTTTGCCAAATTCTCTGTGCAGATACAGACCAGCAGCAGCTGGCACAGCACTGGTGACATCTGGATCAGCTGGCCTGAGATGCCTTTGGCTATGGGATGTTTGGAGCCTCCCTGGCCATGGGAGCAGGGCTGGGATCCCAAACCTGGTCCAGAATTTTGCTCTGTGCCCCAACTGTGCCTCTGCTCTGGGAATCCTGGGAAAGCTCAGGGGGGTTTCTTGTTCCCAGATGGTTCCAGAAGTCACCTCCACCAAGAGATGGAATCTGGGTGTCCACAGGGAGCCTCTGTCTCCTTCCCAGTGCTCCCAGCCTTCATTTGCATTTGCAGCCCTTTCCTGCTCTTGTGGGTAATGCATAGAATCCTTTCCCTCCTCCTCTGCCCTGGGTGATCCATGGAGAGCCCTTCTCCCCTCCCAAAGCACGTGGGAATCTTTGTGGAGTGCTCAGGATGTCTGGCTGGTGTCAGACTGACCAGGGAAAACTCAGACGTGGATCTGTGCTCTCCACAAAAGCTCAGGGATGAGCTCCACTGAGTGGGGCTCAGAACAGGATCAAGGAAGAGCTGGGAGGGATCCACAGGGATCGACCATTCCCAACCCTGGCCCTGCCACAACACCCCAACAATCCCACCCTGGCTGAGAGTGTTGTCCAAGCCCTGGGGCCCTGCCCCTTCCCTGGGAATGATCATCCCTAAGTTTTGAGTTAGGGTTTGGATTCCGTGGTGAGACTTTCCTTGGGTTTTCCATGTGGGAGATGATTTTTGGGAGTCAGGGGTGAACAAGGCAGCCCTTGCTCAGGTGTTTGTGCTCTTTAGAATTTTCTCCTCTGTGCCCCAGTTGGGTTTGCCCTAATTTGTAAACTTCTTGTCTCTTTAGAGGCTTCAGTAATTCACATTCCATATGGAGAGAGCTCTGGGATGGTTTTGCTGATGGAAAAATACAGCAGATAAAATTGGGATTCAGCCATGTGAGAAACAGCTGGATGGATTGAGGTGGGATTTTGGGAAGGAACTGTTCCCTGTAGGGGTGGGAGGGTGCTGCTACCCTCTGAGAGCGTCTCCAGCAGGCAGCAATGGCACAGGCAGATCAGGCAGTCACACAGAGAAGCTCCAGTGTGGACACACACATTCACAGAGCTGGGGAATTCCAGCTTGGAAATTCTTCCCAGGCCTGGATTTCTCCTGACTCTCAGCTCCATTCCCAGGCTGCCAAGCTGACTGCAGCTTCAGTTAGGGAGGAGTCTCCCAGGGTGACAACATGGTGACAAACAGAGTGGAATTCATCACCAACATTAACCCCTGGTGTCTTTGCCGTGGGACACATCCTGAGGTGCTGTCCCAAGGATGTTTTTCCCAATTGTCCAATGAGCTCCTGTCCTGTCCTGGCTGCACTAACACACTTTAAATCCGGGCTGTCTGTACAATAAATTGGCTTTTTTCCCCACAGAGTGTGTGTTGCTGTCCTTTCTCTCTCTTTGCAGAGCAGTGACCACACTCCAGGTGTAAGAAGGGCTGATGGCACAGGCAGATCAGGCAGTCACACACACACAGCAGCTCCAGGTTAAGAAAAGCCAACGAGAGAAAAGAGGGAAGGGTCGGTTGTCTGGAGCTCTGATGGGGTTTAATGGAGCCACACAGAACAGGTCCAAGGACAAAAAGCACAGAACATGGAAGGGTTTGGGTATAAATGTGGGGAGGGAGGGCAGAGCAGGGCACCAGGGACCAGTGGGAGCCAGGAAAGATGGTGTGTATGTGGGATAAGGGACGAGGGAAACCAATGGGGTAACAGGGGTGGAACAATGCAGCAAACTGGGACCAATGGGGGCCAGGAGAAGGGAGAACGTTCTAGAGGATGACCATGATGGGGTATTGTGGTCACTGCTCTGCAAAGAGAGAGAAAGGACACCAACACACACGGAGCTCTTTGGGGGAAAAAGGCCAATTTATTGTACAGACAGCCCGGATTTAAAGTGTGTTAGTGCAGCCAGGACAGGACAGGAGCTCATGGGACAATTGGGAAAAACATCCTTGGGGCAGCACCTCAGGATGTGTCCCACGGCAAAGACACCAGGGGTTAATGTTGGTGATGAATTCCACTCTGTTTGTCACCGTGTTCTCACCCTGGGAGACTCCTCCCTAACTGAAGCTGCAGTCAGCTTGGCAGCCTGGGAATGGAGCTGAGAGTCAGGAGAAATCCAGGCCTGGGAAGAATTTCCAAGCTGTAATTCCCCAGCTCTCTGAATGTGTGTGCCCACAGGGTATCAGGGGTGGTCTGGGTCAACGGGCCAACGAGGGGCACAGAACTGGGGTAAATTAACACACAACAGCAGAGGATTGTGGGGAGAAGCCTTTTGTCACCCTGACCTCCATGGCCCTTCAACAGCTTCAGCATCTCTCCTTCCAGGACATGGACTTGGTTCTTTTCCTGTCAGGCTCCTTTGGGGGTTGGGATGGGATTCCCAGACAAGCTGTGGTTGCCCCTGTGTAGGAAAGGGGTTTTAACCCTTTAAGGGCAGTGGAAATAAGATGCACGGCTACATGGTCGTCTTTCATGACAGGAAGAAAGAGCCAAGTTTATTCAGAAACACACTTGGTTTTATAGCATGACTGCAACTCCCAGAGTAGAGAAAAGGTGATTGGTTCAGAGAGAAGACACCCCATTGCCAGGGCCTGGTCACACACCACAACAGGTGTTCTATCTTGTTATTAATTCCTTTTTATTTTGACCAAATTATCACCCTGGGAGAAATTCTCCCCAGCCTTGAGCTAGACCAGCTCATGGGCTGGGAACAGAACTGAGAAGCTCCAGCCTGGAATATTTTTCAGGCTGTAATTTTCTTACTTTCTCAATATGTGTCCCACACCCCTGTAGCCCTGGGAGTGTCCAAAGCTGGGCTGGAGGGGGTGTGGAGCAGCCTGGGAGGTGTCCCTGGGTGTCAGGGGATGGCACTGGGTGGGCTGTGAGGTCCTTCCCACCCGAACCCTGCCAGGATTTGAACCTCTGCAGTCACCAAATAAAATCCCCAGGCTGGTCCTTGGCTCTCCCTGTCCTGCTGATCCCTTGGGAGCATCCACAGCCCCTCCTCCCTCCCCGGGGAGGAACTGCAGCAATTCCTGGAGCCCAGTCCTGCTCCAGCAGTTGCAGTATCCCAGGGAATCTCCAGGAATTGCCCCCTGGAGCAGCCACAGGAGTGAGGGGTGCCCAGTGACCCCCAGCTCCTGCAGCCCCAGGTGAGCTCCAGCTGCTGTTTGGTCACTCCAGGAGGCAGCACAGCAATATTCCCTGTTTCCATCCCTGTTTCCACATGGATTCCTTGGGAGCTGCCAATTTCACTCCTGATTTTGGTTTGCTCTGTGAGCAGTAATGGGAAAAATGGATTTTTCTTTAATGAGGTTTTTTGTAATTTGTTAAATTCCTAATAAAACAAACATCTGGGAGCTCTGCTAGGCTGGAATTGGTTTTCCACTGGATCTCCAGCTTGGCTTGGGCTCCTGGAGGTAATGGAAAATTGGGAGCACCAGGAGCTGCAATTCCGTGTCCTGGAGGTCTTTATTGTATGAATAAAGGGAGGATTTATGGTGAAGGAACATTTTGGCCTCCAGGTGAGGATGGGGGAACAGCTCCCAGATTCCCAAACTCTGACCCAGAGCACACAAACCAAATCCACCTTGGATTTTCCACTCCAGCAGATCCTCCTGGAGTGAAGGTGGATCCTCCAAGGCTCCAATAAACCTTTAAAAGCCTTTAATTAAAACCCCATCAAGCCTGGGAGGGTCAATCCTGTTAATGACCCCCAGTGGTGCATGTGGGGCTTGTTCCCACTGACCTGTGAGGGGACAAGGGACAATTCCAGGTGTCCCCAGATCAGCCTCTCCAGGGCTGTCCCAACCTGAGGGAGAAATGGGAGCTTCCTGCTCTTATTTGCATTCAGAAATCTGAATAAAATTAATATTTTACTTGAATAATGCTGGGTTTGGAGGCCACAATAGCTGTGGGACTGGCAGCAAATTCCCACTGGCTTCTATCCCCCAGGAAAGGGATTTTTGGGTGGAAAACTTGGAAAACTGGAGGTTGTATGTGAAAAAATGCTCCTTTTACTTCAGAGAAATCAGCTTTGTGCACAAAGGCACAACCCCGGAGTTTGAAGACAGGAAGGATTTTTGATTCCTCAGAAAAGTTGGGTGCAAGGAAAACAAAAGGAAGCAGTTCAAAAACTGGGATGGGGAAGGGCTGGAGAGGGAGATGGGAGCTGTCACCAAAAGTCCCCAAATCGGCCCTGATGTCGCTCTCTGAGGAATGGCTTTGGAAAGACAAGGAAGGGAGGAAGAAACAGCTCCTTTCATTCCACACCAAACCCATCCTTTGGTCCTGACTGGAGGGAAAACATTTTATGTGTCCAGAGAGACGTGAGGAATGTTTGTGTCAGAAAAATCCTTCATCCTCCCGAAGGAAGGAACAGGGAACTGGTGCTGAACTGGGCCTGGAAGGGACAGAGATGAGGGCAAAGCTCCCACTTTAGACCAAATCCTTTGGCAAAATGGAAAGGAAGAACATTTCCAAGCTGGAGCACAGAGAAATGGGAATGTTTTGCTCGGAGTGAGTGATCCAGGGAAAAGCAGCTGTTTTGGGAGACATTTGATGTAATCAAACCCTCAGGTTTGTGATGGGAACAATCGGCAGGGGCACAATTACAGCCCAACCCTTGGAACCCGAGAGGAAACCAGAGGGAAGGGGATAAAGGAAGGGGTGGGAGAGCCCTGGAAATGCCTCCCCACCATGACCTGCTCGGGGACCTGGACTTTCCCGAGGTTTTGGGGGAATTTACACACTGGAAATGTCCTCTCCTCAGAGCTCCTGGGTGGTTGTGGTCCCTCAAGGATTCAGTGGCTCTGCCAGGCTACACTATCCCAGCAAGGCTCAGAAATGAGTCCCTGGGCTGTGTCCCTGGGCTGTGTCCCTGGGCTGTGTCCCTGGGCTGTGTCCCTGGGATGAGTCCCTGGGATGTGGGGAGCCAATATGGGACCCCAAAAATAGATTTTTAAGGGTGCCCTTTGTGTTGTCCCTCGTTTGTGTCGCTGCTCATTGAGGTGGGCTTGGACCAGGTGCCCTTTAAATGTCCCCTGGACTCCAAACCACCCTGGGATTCTGTGGTTCTGTGGTTCTGGGATCTTTGAGGATGGGGTTCTCCGTGTTCCTGACCTTCCTGTCCCGCCCTGAGCGCCCTTGGGAAGCGTCCCAGGGCTGGGGCTGTGGCCAGGCTGGGCTGGGGGCTTTTTTTGCACATGTTGGGGTGACCTTGGCTGAATGTCACCAAAGCCTTTGTCCAGGACAGGGAGAGGAAATAAAAAGAAGGATTCAGGAGCTGAGAGGGAGAGGTCCCTCCCCGACCCCATTCCCAGCAAAGTCAGAGAGGGAAAAAGAGAAGCAGAATGGATCTCAGCACCACCTCCCCGCCAGCCCTCCCTCCTTCCCAGGCTCTCCCTCATCCCTCCAGCAGTGCAGGGAGAGGGGAATGGAGCTCAGGGCCAGCTCTGCCCACGTTGTTCCTGCTGCTGCTGCTCAGGGACACTGTGGAGTCCTCTCCCCCTGCCCGCCTCTGTCCCCTTGTCTGTTCCCATTCCGTGTGTCCCTCTCCCTCCATCCCCCCTCCCCATGTCCCTCTCTCCTTCCTCTTCCCATGCCCTGTTTCCACAAGCTCCTAACTGGGACTGGGACTGGGACTGGGACTGGGATTGGGATTGGGACTGGGACTGGGACCGGGATTGGGACTGGGACTGGGACCGGAACCGGAACCGGGACTGGGACTGGGACTGGGACTGGGATTGGGATTGGGATTGGGATTGGGATTGGGACCGGGATTGGGACTGGGACCGGAACTGGGACCGGAACCGGGACTGGGACTGGGATTGGGACTGGGATTGGGATTGGGACTGGGACCGGAACTGGGACCGGAACCGGGACTGGGACTGGGACCAGAACTGGGACCGGAACCGGGACTGGGACTGGGACTGGGATCCTGCAGCATCCAGCACTGGGATTCCCAACCCTCCTCCCAGTTTTTTCCACAACCCATCCTGAATTTCTCACCCTGGAGTTTGAGGGGATTTTGCACATTCACAGTTCTCATTCCCTCCGAAATTATGGATGGGGATCTACAACCTCTGTTCCAGCCTAACAATTCCTGGTTTATTACCAGGATCAATCAAATCAAACCCTGATGGCTTCCAAATGTTCTCCCTCCTCGCTCCTTTTGTTATTTCCCTGTTTTTTATTAGGAGAGACAAGTTCTGGCTCCGGGAGATTTCCCTGCCAGTAAACAATGCCATTAAAAACAAATCAGGAGCCTCGTTGTCCACGGATCCGGCAAATTCCTGCTCTCAGCTCCGTGCCTGCCGCCCTGGGTGGGGACAGGGCTGTGGGTGGCACATCCAGGTGGGGTCCAGCGGCCTCTCCCGCTGCCTTTGGGGCTTTTCCCCGCACGTGTGTGCTGGATCCCAGCCCTGCTGCTCCACGCGCCTGCTCCGCCCTGGATGTGCGGGATCAGCAGGTGGCTCAGGATTTTGGAATGTCACTGTCACCCGGGGGGGTTGGACCCATCCTTGTCCTGATTGAAGAGGGGCTGAGCTCCCCTCGTTTTGGGGATCCAGGCTCTTCCCTTGGGATTCATTCCCCCTTTCCATGTGGATGATCTCCTCACAGTTTGGAGATCCAGGATTTTCTGTTGGGATACATTCCCTCCTTTTCATGGGGATGATTTCCTCATGTTTTGGGGATCCGGGCTCTTCCCTTGGGGTTAATTCCCTCCTTTCATAGGTCTGATCTCACATTTTGGGGATCCAGGTCAGATTCCTCTGCTCCAAAGTGCTGCTGATCCCTGTTTAGGGATCTTAAAATTCCTTCCAGCTGGGAGGGATGAGGAGGTCGGGATGCTTTTCCCACATTCCCACTCCGTGTTTGGGGTGTCAGGCACTGGTGGGGACCAGAACACTGGGAAAGGATCCCTGTCCTCTTCCCAGTCCCTGCTTTTGTGCCTCTCCAGCCTTTGGGATCTCTCTGATCCTTGTCCCCTTCCCAGTGTTTGATCCCTGTCCTTTTTCCCAGTGTCTGATCCCTGTGCCTTTCCCAGTGTCTGATCCTTGTCCCTTTTCCTGTGTTTGATCCCTGTCCCCTTCCCCTCTGGATCCCTGCACACAATTCCCTCTTCCCAGACCTCATTCCCATCCCCATGTGGGAATTTTCTCCCACAAGGAACTGGGCACAAATTTGGAGTATTTAACGTACAGTTTAGCTACAAACTGGGAGCCTCTTTAGAATGTTTTTCCCAGGTCCTGGCAGAGCATTTTCCAGCCTGACTGTGAGGGGAGGGCTGGGAATTCTGTGCAGGGACAAAGGCACTTCCCGAGCTCCTGAATTTTTCATGGGTGCCCCACATGACAAAATGCTGCTTGTAAATCCATCCATTATCCCTTATTTTCTCATCCATAATTAAAAAGCCAAATCTTGTTCTCAGCCAGCAAACAAGGAATTTACAGGGATGCTTCCCCCTGGATCCTGCCAGCCCCTGGAGCAGCTCCTTCCTCCTCAGGCTGCTGCAGGGTGGTGCCAGGGCCCCTTTGGGGATGGTTTTCCATGGCTCCAGCTGGAGAAATCCCTGCTGAAGGTGGCTCTGCCCTTCTCCCACATCCCGTTCCCACCCATCCCTGGTTTCTGCCTCCAATCCTGGCCTGGGGCTGCTCTAGGATTTCGGGTTTTGTGCATTTTTCCTGCTCCAGGCACTGCCCTGGCTCAGCTCTGTCCAGCCAAGGCACCCCAGGTGCTGCCACATTCCTGTCACTGCTGTGCCATGGGAATGGAATCGGGCACTCCTCGTGTCCCTGAGGTCGGGGTTTGGGTGGGAATTCACGAATGAGCTGGAAGGTGACAAATTCTAGAGCTCCCATTCCTTATTTACAGAATCCTGATGGGAAAAGGCTCCAGGTCGCTTGGGAAGCCCCTTGCCAAGGAGGAGGATGGAACATGGAATTCAAGCTGGTTCAATGAAAATTTCTGTTGGAATGGCACTTGTGGGTTATCCAAATTAAAGCAGCTTCCCAGAATCTCGGCCATGGGTTTAACTGGGAAAATCCAACTGTGCCTGAAATCCCATTGCCCTGGAGTGGCTTGGAGCTGTTGCTGAGGATTCAGGGATATGGGAGATGTGGGATCCAGTCAGGGTCAGTCCAGAGGGGAGTAAAGAGCAGAGCAATGCCATGAGGTGTTCCCTGGGGGGCTCCTCTCCAGACTCCTCCATTCTCTTTATTTTGGGATCAGGTTGCTGGGATTTTCTCTTCTTCTGGACATTCCCATGTCAGCCCCAAACCCTGCCAGGGTTTTTCCTGCAGATCCTGCTCATGGAAACAGCCCACAGTGCTCCTGCTCCCAGAGCAATGATCTGTGGTTGGATGGTGAAACTCCCAGCTGGGAATTCAGGAATTACAGCTATTAATTACCCTCAGGGAGCCTCTGGATGACCAATGCCCTCCATGGAGTGTGGGAAACCAGGACAAACCTGCACCTGAGCAGTCCCAACCCTGGACTTGGGAAAAATCATTGGGATGTTTCCAGGAAGAGCTGAAGGTGGAACCTCCCCACCTGGTCCTGCTCCACTTTGCTCTTCCTCATGTTTTCCTGCAGGAGATTGGTGGGATTTGTGCTCTGCAAACTTCCCTGCTTTGCCCGAGGTTTTGCTGCTCTTTGCCAAGTCCCTCCTACCGGCACTGGGAGTCTCCAAGGAAGGACTCAAATCCTGGACAGGACCCAGCAGGAATTCCAACATGGATACGGGAGGAGGAAGCACATGGAGGAGAAGCTGGGAGCTGCTGCACTTCCACCCCGGCTGTGGAGCCAACAGCTCAGCCCTGCAGGAGCCAGCCCTGCCCTGCCCTTGGGAACAGCTCCACAATCCCACAGAACTGTCCTGGGGGTGCCTGGAGTGGGGAAATGGGGGAGCAGCCCCGATGGAACAGAAATGCAGGAGCAGCCTGGAATGCACAGAAATCTGGGAGCATCCTGCACGGCTCAGGAATGAAGGAATAGCCTGGATGGGAGGGGAATGGGACAGGAGCAGCCTGGATGGCTCAAAGATGAAGGAATAGCCTGGAATGCACAGAAATGTGGGAACATCCTGTCTGGAGCAGCTTAGATGGTAGAAGAATGGGACAGGAGCAGCCTGGACAGCACAGAAATGGGAAATAAGCCTGGATGGCTCAGGAATGTGGGATCAGCCTGTCTCCATGCAGGGGGGGTTGTTTGGGTGGTGCTGAGCAGGACCCACCCTTAGAGCCTGGAGCTGCCTTGGAGGGATCCCAGATTCCAGCAGCTCCAGCTGGGCAGGCACAGCCGTGTCAGGAGCAGCTGAGGAGCCTGGGGAATCCCAGTGGGGAAAATGAAGGAATTATTGCAAGTGAAGGGAACAGCAGTGTGGTTTTGCTGCAGGTACAGAGGGAGCTTGGGGAGCCCCAAACCTGGGCAAGGTTGAAGGAGGGACAAAAATTTAAGAAAAAAGGAATTCTTGGACGGGGTGGAGAGGCTAAGGGAGGGAAAAAAATGCAGAGTTGGGAGCAGGAATTCCCCAGACTGGTGACCTGGGAGTGATCCCATCCCACCTTCACCCCAGAGCTCCAAGGAAATCCCAGGGATGTCACTGAGGATTCCAACATCGAACCCTCCAGGAATGCAGCTGGGATCAGCCTGATCTCCCTATTCCAGCCTGCTCCACAGTTCTCCTGGATGAAACCCTGTATTGTCCTGATCCATGGCTCTGGGTGTGCTTTGGGGCTCAGGAACAGCAGGAACCCTGCAGAGTGTGAAGAGGATTCCTTTAACGAGGCTGGTGGATATTCCTGCCTGGAATAACAATGGAGATGCTGGGAAACACAGGGAAGAGGGGAGGGAAAAGCTTAAAGCTGGAGTCAGACTCAAAGCCCGTTAATATGGATGTGTTCAGACACAGGCAAGGAAACAGCGATTGCTGCTCCCAGAAATTCCATCAGCTAAAGGATCATCACTGAGCTCTGGGAGTGGAGAAGGCAACAAAACCTTCAGAAACCACCAAGGGGTGGGAGAGGAACCATCACAAGAATTCCCATTGGGATAGGATTGGGATTGGGCTCTTCCCACCCAAACTAACACAAAACAAGGACAATTTTCCTGCTAAAAATTCCCATTAATTGCCTCTAATTGCTGTGCTTGCTGCAGGCTCAGGGGAGGAGCAGGGAGAATGGACCATGGAATGTCCTTCACAGTTGGTGATTCCCGGGAATGATAAAGTGCTGGTCCTTTGAGCATCCCGTGGGATGGAGGAGCCTCCTGAATGCTGGGAATGCAGGAGGAATAGGGAGAGGGGCTTGTGTGACCTTGAGCAAGTGGAAGTGACTCCACGAACGTTTCCCGGGTGTTTTCCTGGTGCTTGTGGGAACACAGCTGTGGGAGCAGGTCAGGGATGTGCTGGCTGGGCCATAAATCCCAGGAATGTGCTCTGGCCTGGGCTCAGCCCTCCCCATGCCAAGCTGAGCTCTCCCATTCCCCAAAAACGCGGCTGCACTTCAGAAAGGCCTTCTCAGAGCTGCTTCTGCTCCTGCTTTTTCTCCTGAAGCATTCCCATGGGATTTTCCTCATTGTCCCAGCCCTGGAGATGCTGCCCAGCACGGATGATCCAGTACTCCAAGGCCTGTGGAGCTCCAAGGGGGATTATCCCTTGGGATGGCAAATCCACCTTTGTTTGATGCATTTGTGGTTGATGTTGAATTTCCTGAGCTCCAGCTCAGGCAAACCCCAGGTCAGTCCCACTCTGGATATCCCCACCTTGTCAATGGGATTTTCATCTCCCACAGGGATTCTTTTTGCATTTTTTTCCATCAGGATTTGGGAGCTGATGGTTGGCTTCCATCCTTGCTTCCAGCTCCATCCCAGCTCCATCCCTGGGCAGATCCATCCTACACCAAGCAGGGGTGGATGGATCTGCCAGTGAGTTTTCCACTCCTTTCTCTTTTCCTTGGAATGCGCTCCAAGCCAGTTTGGGATAAATTACTGCAAATAATGAAACTTTCCTTTTCCCTTGAAAATCCTGCAGCACTCAGCAGAGCTGAGGCTGTGCTGGGGGTTTGAACTTTGGTTGTTTTTTCTCCTGAATCCCCAAATAATCCTCACAGCTTTTCCTGATTTTTTTTTTTGTAAATGGAACACTTAATCCTGATATGGTTTGGAATTGGAAATGAAATCTCCTCCCATCCCTCTCCGTCAGGGCTCAGGACCCTTTTTCCAGGCCCCTCAAACCCTCATCTCTCCCTGAGGGTGTTTCTTAAAATTCCCAGGTCTCTCCCTGTGCTGGAGAAGTGGCAGAGCAGATCCATCCAGTGCCTGGATCCAGGGATGAAGCCACTGCTGACACATTCTGGGATGTACTTGGATGGAAATGGATTTTCTTGTTATGCCAGTTAAAGTGGATCAGTAAAGAAGTTGTAATCCCAGAATCCTGGACCAGTTTGGGTTGGAAGTGGCCTAAAGATCACTGAATTCCCATCCCTGCCACGGCCTGGGACACCTCCCACTGTCCCAGGCTGCTCCAGCCCAGCCTGGGACATTGCCAGCGGTCCAGGGGCAGCCACAGCTGCTCTGGAAATTCCATCCCAGCCCCTCCCCACCTTGTCAGGGAGGAATTCCTTCCCAATATCCCATCCATCCCTGCCCTCTGGCAGTTGGAAGCCATTCCCTGTGTCCTGTCCCTCCACCCCTTGTCCCAAGTCTCTCTCCATGTTTTTTCCAGGCTCCCTTCAGGCACTGGAAGGCCTCAATGAGGTCACCCCAAAGCTTTTCCTCTCAAAGCTGAACAATCCCAAAACCTCATGGGGACTTTTCCAACTCCTCTGTCAGCAAAGAGATTCCACAACATCCCAGAGATCCCAGCACATCCTGGAGATCCCCACCCAGAGAAGACAGGGATGCAGCTGAGCATGGCCACGGCACCACTCCCACCCCATCCCGAGCTGTGAGGACATGGGAGAGGAAAAGGAGGGAGAAGGGATGAGGAAGAGCCCTGGGAAGGCTTTTCCTGGGATCTGCCCTCCCAGCTGGGGATGAGGGCAAGGCAGGAATGACACAGCCCGGCCATTTCCACAAGACCAACTTTAATATCAGTCAGGAGAATGAGGAGAAAGCACAGAATCCATGAATGAGAGAAGAAGGAAATTCCAAAAATTCCCCCCAAAAATTAAAAAAGAAACGAATGAACCCAACCCCCCCTTGCTGCTCCTGGGCTCTCCAGGCACTGCAGGTGGAGGAGCAGGACTGGGATGATCCATAGGGAGCCCCTTGGCTCCTCTCCAGGGATGCTCACCTTGGGCTGAGCTCGGGATTCAGCCCAACCTCACCCGGAGGGCGCGACCGCGAGAAGAATCCGAGAGTGGCGACTTTTGGGTCTCTTTTATTCTAAAACTCTCAGCCTACGGCGCTGGGAATGGAGAATTCTGGGATGCTCCTTCTGGCACTGAAACCCAGGGACTGCAAAGAGGAACAGAGCTGAGGGAGGCAGCTGAGGAATCCCGGGGCCAGGGAAAGCCCTGGCATGCAGCGCTTGGGATATTCGGGATGCTTCCTTTGGGATTTGCTGCTGCTGCTGCTCAGGCTTGGACAATCCCAAAAAGTGTCCCGTCCCTCCTTCCTGTGTGCCAAGTCCCTCTCCAGCTGTCCTGGAGCCCCTCTAGGCATTGGAAGGGGCTCTGAGGTTTTTCTTCTCTGAGCTTCCCTTTTCCAGGTGAACATTCTCTCCCAGCCTGGGAGCTGCTTCCCAGCTTGGAGCCAAACCCCCCCAGGAGGAAAGGACAACAGGAGTCAGGTCCAAGGCGCCTCTCACTTTGGGCAGAGTATATTTAGAATTTATATTTTTATATTATTTTATATTCTTTTAATGCATAGCGAGTTTTTCTTCTTTTTTTTTTTTTTTTATTTTTTTAAATAGATTTTTTAATAATTTTTTTCAGTATTTTTCCAGTTCTTTTTTCCCCAGTATTTTTTTCTTCCATCTTTTTTTTTTTTTCCCCCCAGTGCAAACCTGAGCTGGGTCCCTGTTTTCCCTGTGCAGTTTTCCTTCCTCGGGGTGGGCACTGTGGTGGGAGGGGTCAGCAGGCGATTTCCTCCAGCGTCCCCAGCGGGGCCTGCAGGGGCACGGTCACAGTGTGGCTCAGGCTCTCCGAGTGGTTTGGCACTGGATCACAGGTGCTCTGCCGATGGAAAACCAGGCAAGGCTTTATCCCACAGCTGCTGGACGCTCCTGCCCCTCCCCTGCCAGGGACTGAAATAGTTCACGCCTCAAACACTGACAGAAAGTTTTGCTCATTGTAACAAGGAGCCACAATGACAGAAAGCTCCTTGGAGAGCTTTGGGCTGGAATCAAACTGTTGGGATTGCATAAAGGGAAACCCATTGTTATAAATACAAATTATGGTATTGGCTTTTCCCAAATATTAGGGTGGGTACTGTATGTGTAGTGTTGTCTTAGCTGCAGTACAAGGTGTGAGCAAAAGCATGGATTCTGTCACCATCTGATAAACCAGGTGGGGCAGGGATCCTGATCTCTGTGGGAGATATCTCCTGTTAATGGGCCATCTGATAAACCAGCTGGGGCAGTGTTCTTTATCTTCCCCACAGCCCATCCTCCCTCCAGGAGATCTCTCCGGTCCATGGCCATGCAGTCCCAGGGCAGGGCTGATAAAATTCCATCATCCCATGGGGAGATGCCCCGGCCAGGGGCAGGAGCCAAGCATTTCCTACCCAGATCAAAGGGGAGATTTGGAACAGCAGAGCAGCCTTTTCCCACTGGATCCCAGAGGAAAACCAGAGCCTTGCACATCATCCCTGGAGCTTTGGAGGAAAAGTGCACCTTGTGCAGGAGCCCTGCTCCAGCAGAACCACATCTGTCCCTGCAGGAGGATCAGCCACCATGGAATGGGACTGCACCAACCCTGACTGACTGACGGGGTGTCAGCTTGGATTCCCATTCTGTCAGGGTTTTTGGGTTTGTTCTCTGCAATACTGGATTTCTATTTTAATTTTCCTAATAAAGAACTGTTATTCCTCTTCCCATATCTTTGCCTGAGAGTTCCTTAATTTCAAAATTATAATAATTTGGAGGGAGGGTGCTTACATTCTCCATTTCAAAGAGGGGCTCCTGCCTTTCTCAGCAGACACCTGTCCCTCAAAGCAGGACAAGTGTTGAAATGGTTTTTAAGACCTAATTTTATTTAGGAGTAACATAGGCTGATAAAGTGTCTTTGTAGTAAGTGAATTGTCTGCTTGGTTGGGTAACACCCAATAAAGACACTTGCTATTGATACACCAGTTACCAGCACTGACTGTCTATAAAAATTAAAAATCACAGCCCAAATTAAGACTGATAAGAAAAATAAATTAAAACCACAGCCAAGAAACACACATGCTCTAAAAAGGCAAGCTCAAAGAGTAGCCATGTAAAACAGTTCCTGGAATATGGAAAATAGTTTATACAAAAGTTTAAAAATGTATGATAGGTCTATGAATGTGCAGTGGGCTGATGAATTTAAGGGGTGTCTCCAAACCAGCAGGGGTGCTTTTGGCTGAATGCCAAGCACCTGCTGTTATAACCTTTTACTTCATTGTTTGTCTCTTATTGTCTTTTATTAAACCTTTTAAAATCTACCAGGAAAGTGAACCTTGTTTTTCACACCATTCTTCAATCACCTCAGACAAGGCTGAGGGACAGGAATTCATCCACAAGAAACACAGCAGAGACTCTTCCATGGCTGGGTTTGAGGTTGACAGAGACTGAAACAGTTCATGCCTCAAACGTTGATATAAAGTTTTATATCATAAAAAAAAAAACAACTTATATAATTGATATAAAGTTTTGCTCATTGTAACAAAAACTGGATAAAGAAGCTACAGCCAAAGAAGGCTCCCTGAAAATACCTGGCTGGGACTTTTGACTGTAAGTTAAATTAGATAAAGGGAAAAGCCATTCTTTAATCATCTCAGGCCTAGGAAAAAACAAACAAGGCTGAGGGAGAGGAATGCATGCACAAGAAAGCCAAAGACAGCAGAGACTCTTCCCTGGCTGGGTTTGGGCTGGGGGAGACCAGAGCCAGGTTCACTCCCCTGGAAATGAGGTGGGAGGAGATTTTGGGGGTGACCTCTGGTCAGAGGCACTGAACACCTCACCCATCCTCCCTCACACAAACTGGCCCAGCTATGGAACCCCCAGTCCTGGGAAGGATCATCCATGGGAAATTAATGTGAGAATCCATCAGAGACCCCCCCCCAGAGCCACTCCTGAAGCCTTGCACTGCAGGACTGCACGGGATGCAGCAAACCTGGAGTGTGTTTAAGAGACGATGGCAAACTCCACCCCTGGGATGTGCCTGGGTTTTCCTGCCCAGCCCGAGCTCTATTAACCATTCTGTGCTCCTGGAGGGACCTCCACCACCACGAGCAGCTGGAGGGAGCAATGGAGCATTGCTGGGATGCACAGATGGCGCATTTCCCTCACTCTGTCTCTGTCACTCTCTTTCTGTTCTCCCCACCTATTTTCCATTTCTTTCCCTTGCTTTTTCTCTCTTTTTTCTCTCTTTTTTCTCTCTCTCAAATCTCCTATCCAATAAACCCCAGACTATTGTCACTGGCATCTGGTCCTGTTTGCACCTTAACTGGGGCAGAGACATCTCTCACTATAACTTTAATAACCAAATCCTGACACACGTGGGAAGAGCTCCAGCATCCCCAGGGAATTTCCCCTTCTCTCCTTACCACGTTCTCGTCATGGCTCCCGTCCTCTTCCTCTTTTCCAAGAAGGTCCAGTAATTTTTCCTTGATCAGCTGCAAGAAAAGGGAGCTGGTGTTAAGGTGGGAAGAGGTTGCAGCGGTGCAGGGAGCACTGGGATGTGCTGGGTTTGGGGGTGCATTCCGAAGGGTTGGGAGGAGGGGGATGCTCCCAGGGCTTTGCCAGGGAAAGGCTGGGAGAGCTGGGGATGCTCACGTGGAGAAGAGAAGCTCCAGGGAGAGCTCAGAGCCCCTTCAGGGCCTAAAGGGGCTCCAGGAGAACTGGAGAGGGACTGGGGACAAGGGATGGAGGGACAGGACACAGGGAATGGCTCCCACTGCCCAGGGCAGGGCTGGATGGGATATTGGGCAGGAATTGTTCCCTGGCAGGGTGGGCAGGGCTGGCACAGGGTGCCCAGAGCAGCTGTGGCTGCCCCTGGATCCCTGGCAGTGTCCCAGGCCAGGCTGGACACTGGGGCTTGGGGCACCCTGGGACAGTGGAAGGTGTCCCTGCCATGGCAGGGGTGGCACTGGGTGGGTTTAAGGTCCCTTCCACCCAAACCATTCCATGAGTCTTTGATCATTTTCCAGGTAGGTTTAGGACACACCAGAGGGAAGATGCTCTCTGGCTGTGAATTTCCATTTGTGGTGGAATGAACTGGAGAAAAGCAGGAACCTCTTTGTGGACATTTCCCTTTCAAAATAACTTTCCTGGGGAAAGAAAAATTCTTCATCCAAAAGAAACAAACCCTTGAACAGACTCTTTAAACCCATCCTGGATGTGAGATTAAAACATGAGAAAGGGAAGAGCAGGGACAGTGGAAGGTGTCCCTGCCCATGGCAGGGGTGGCACTGGCTCATCCTTAAGGTCCCTTCCATCCAAACCATTCTAGGATTCTCTTATAAAATACACATAAAAACTCATTAAAATTCAATTTCGGGGACTTTTAGGGTTCAGGGAAAGCTCCCAGCTCTGTGAGCTCCATTTCCCTTCCCAGCCCCCTCATTTTCCTGCTGCTGCAGGATTTGGATTCCAGGGAAATCCCATAAAACTTGGGAAGTGTTTTACTGGAAAACTTGCACTGGAAGAAAAGAGAAATAAAACCAAGAAGAAAGCTGAATCCTGAAATCCCAGAAAACTGGGCCAGTTCCTAAGGAATGTGGATCCTGTTTGGTGCAAGAAGTATGGTGGGAATTTGGGACCATGAGGACAGAGCTCAGCAGAAGATCCCAAAAATCCTCTTTATGGTCACTACTTCCCCAAAATTTGGCCAATCCATTAAGAAAAATGTATCTGGTTGCTGTCATTCCCAGAATCTCTAAATATTTTGGCTGAAATCTCAAATTTTTGAGGTGCCCCACTTTGTGAAGCTCCAAGCAGAGGTGAAAATTTGTGTGTATTTTTTTTTTTTTTTAATTTTAAGGTATTCTATTCCTTTTCTTTCCTGGTTGGTGGGGGTTAAATATCTGGGAATGTGAAGATTCCCCTGCTGGGGCATCCTCAGGGATCTGAGGGGACTAAATGAATTTTAAACCCAAGTAAGAAGAAAAAAATAATAAGAGCAGCAGAAACCCCTACATCTGACAAATTGTACCAGCAGATGTCAAAGAAAGGAGGAAAACAGTGAGGAAAATCCTAAATTTGTGTTTTCTTAGGGCCTACTTAGGAAAAATCCCCAAGAAATCCAGGAAAAGGCAAATTTAATTAAATATTTGGGTATCCAGGCCAAGATATAAATTGAGGCTCAGCTTTTGTTGCTCTCTGAGCTTTAGGCCTGGAATTTATCTGTATTTTTTATTCCTGGTTAATGGTAACAATGCTGGAGCTGCCCAGGAGGGAATGGGATTGGGGGAATTGTCTGAAAATATAAAAATATAAAGTCAGTATCCCAAACAAAAAAAAAAAAAAAGAAAATTAGAGGATTTGAAGTGAGTTCAGAGCTGGGATTGTGGGATTCCCTTCCCTGGGATGGGACATGCCCCCAGCCTGGACTGAGACACCCTAAATCAACAGCCAGGGACAACTGTGGGTTATAGTGCAAGGATGTGTATTCTATCAGCATCTGTTGGAATGTGGGAGGGGTGGTGATCCTTATCTCTGTGGGAGATATCCTCTGCTGATGTGCCATCTGATAAGATCAGGGGAATGATCATCGTTATCTTTTCACAACCCATCCTTCCTCGGGGAGATATATTCCATTAATGGGCCATTCAGTCCTATTGTGTGACTGATAAGATTACATCATCCCATTGGGAGATGCCCCAGCCAGGGGCAGGAGCCAAGCCTTTCCTACCCAGATCCAAGGTGAGATTTGGAACAGCAGAGCAGCCTTTTCCCACTGGATCCCAGAGGAAAACCAGAGCCTTGCACATCATCCCTGAAGCTTTGGAGGAAAAGTGCACCTTGTGCAGGAGCCCTGCTCCAGCAGAACCACATCTGTCCCTGCAGGAGGATGCAGCCACCATGGAATGGGACTGCACCAAGCCCTGACTGATGGGGGGCAGCTTGGATTCTCACTCTGTCAGTGGTTTTTCTTTTGCATTATTGTGTGTATTTTATTTTTTCTTTTTTTCCTATTAAATTGTATTACTGACTTGGAGTCTCTCACTGGTTTTGCTTTCAAACCAGTACACTCTGACATCCCATGAGAATAAAACTCCCTGTTCCCACAGGAATGGGGCTGTGGGAGAGCTGGATGAGGCAGGTTGTAAATTCAGGATTTGGGAGGGGGGGCTCTGGGATCCCCAGGGAATGGAAAATCCAGATGAGGGGCAGCAGGATGGGAAATCCAAGGATAAGGGGTAAATCCAGGGATGAGGGACTCAAGGATGGGAAATTTGGGCTGAGGGGCTCCAGGATGGGAAATCCCAACCTGAGGGGCTCCAGGATGGAAAATTTTGGATGAGGGGTTCCAGGATGGGAAATCCCAACCTGAGGGGCTCCAGGATGGGAAATGCCAGCCTTACCTCGTACAGGTAATCGAAGAGCTCAAGGATGGTGAGGATGCTGGCCCCGATGAACAGCCCCATCTGGCCACCAATGTCACCTGCAGGGGACAGCACTGTGAGGGCTCCCAGCACTGCTGGGCCCTCCTATCCTCAAAAACTGGGAGAAATTCCTCCCGGAATTTTCCCCCTGGAGCAGCAGCATCTCCAGTGGCATTGGTGCCATCCCAGGAATGGGCCTGGCCCCCAGAATGGTTTCCTGTTAATGGAGCCTGGAGTGCTCCAGCTGCATCCCAGGAATCCAAGTTCTCAGTCTGGGGAAGGTGCTGGGAAGAATGAATGGCCCTGGAGCCAAGGAAAAATCCCAACCTGGCAAAAAAGTGGGAAGGGAGGTGCCCTGGGTTTTCTGGGAGACATCTCCTGGCTTCTGCTTGAGTGTCCCAGGGTGGAGGAGGAACCTGAAGAGATTCCCAGGAACCTGCTGGGAAGGTGACTGGGATGTGGTGCTCAGGGAAGGCAAATCCTATGAATTGTGCTGGAGAACAGCCTTGGATTGACCCCCAGAGCAAAGGCACCCATGGGTGAGGGGGGAAGGGGCCTTTTCCAGGGGTGTCCATGAGACATGGAGAGAGTTAAGAGGGAAAAGGTTTGGGAGCAAAGTGAGAACCTGGAATGATCACACAGAATCACCTGGAGGCTTTGAGCCTGGGGAAAAGATTCTGGGATGAGGCTCTTCCTGAAGCTCCAGAGCCTTGGGAATGAGGGTCCTATGAGGAGCAAGTGGGGTTTGGGTCAGAGAGGCCCCAGCAGCCTCCTCTTCCTCCCTGGAATTCCTGGACAACCCCAGGAGGTGCAGAAGGGCTCCTGAGGGGGCATTTGGCAGAGCCACCCATGTGGGGTGACATGGGGACACCTCTGTGTGCCAGGGGTGACCCAGCTCCAGCTTCCCAAGGTGATGGGCACTCCCAGCATTCCAGAAGGATCCAGGGATTTGGGGTGGCTCAGGGAGGCTGCAGGGCTGGGGGAGGGCTCACCCCCACCCCAAACCCAATGAGGCCAACCCCAAATCTACAGCTGGGACCCCAAAGCTGGAGCTGATTTGGGGCTGAGCAGCTCAGGGTCTCCTGAAGCATCCAAAGGCCAAGGGCCCAGGCCTGGCTGGAAAAGGTGGATTTGAAGCAGGGAAGAGGTGATGGGGACATGGTTTTAGGATGTCCCCCACACCCTGCACCACAGAGAGCACCCAGCACCCCCCCAACCCCAGATCTCCAAAAATGAGGGGCTGGAAGCAGGCAGGGATGGAGCAGCTCCAGAACCTTCCATGGGTCTCCTCCACCTCCTGCTGGAAAGGATGGATTTGGAGCAGGGAAGAGGTGATGGAGACGTGATTTTGGGATCTCCTCCACACACTGCCCAGGGGACACCACAGAGAGCACCCAGGGCCCACCCAGCCCCAAAATCTCCCAAAAATGGGGGCAGGCAGGGATGGAGCAGGACCTTCCATGGGTCTCCTGCAGCTTCTTCATGAGGCATCCAAAGGCTAAGAGCTTGGGCCCAGTTGGAAAGGATGGATTTGGAAGAGGGAAGAGGTGATGGGAGATGGTTTTGGGATGTCCTCCCACACACACTGTCCAGGGGGCACCATGGGGAGCAGAATCCCCAAAAATTGGGGTGCTGGAGCAGGCAGGGATAGAGCAGAACCTTCCATGGGTCTCCTCCTCCATGAAGCAGGTGAAGGCCCAGAGCTCAAGCCTGTCTGGAAAATGTGGATTTGGAGCAGGGAAGAGGTGATGGGGAGATAGTTTAGGGATGGCCTCCACACCCTGCACCACAGAGGGCACCCAGCACCCACCCAACCCCAAATCTCCAAAAAAAGGGAGCAGGCAGGGATGGAGCAGCTCCAGAACCTTCCATGAACACACGGAGTATTCATGGGGACATTGCTGGGATTCCCTGGTGGGGTGAGGAAAGTAGAGATGGGGCCTTGCTGGGGTTTTTGAGGCTGTGGACCCCTCCCAGCCTCCCTCTGCCCCTCCCAGACCAGTAGAGACCCCAAACTGGTTCCAGTCCCCCTTTACCAAGTAAGGCTGCAACTTCATAGGCTTTCTTCTGCTCAATGGTCTCGTAGTTGAGTGCTTCAAAAAAAATGTCCAGCACGAGAATATTCTCTCTGTGGAAAGGTAAAAAACATCAGCCAGGAGCCACTGGTGGCTCAATCCTTTGGGATAAAGGAAAAACAGGATTTTCGGGGCTTTATTCCCCTTTATCTTGATTGTTCCTCTCTCCGGGGTCCTCAGAACCCACAGAACTTTGAGCTGGAGCAGAGCAGGAGCTCAGGGCACCCTCAGGGCTCTGGGGGCCTTTGGAACAGGTGGGAAAGGTTTGCACAGAATTCCTCAGGACTATGGATCTCACTTTGCTGGGAACGCTTTTATTGGATGGTGATTCCTGATTGTGAAGGTGGGCAGGGCTGGCACAGGGTGCCCAGAGCAGCAGTGGCTGTCCCTGCATCCCTGGCAGTGTCCCAGGCCAGGCTGGGACAGGCCTTGGAGCAACCTGGGATAGTGGAAGGTGTCACTGCCTATGGCAGGGGTGGCACTGGGTGGGTTTAAGGTCCCTTCCAAGCCAATCCATTCCATGATTCTGTGATTCTGTGAAGCAGAATCCAAAGGATCTGGAACAATTCTCACTTCCCACACACAACAATCACATGCCCAGGGCTGGGAGAGCTCCAGGCCTGAGGACCTCAGTCCAGAGATACCAATCTCCAACAAGACAAGCAAAACTGGGAAATTTTGCACTTTTTTGGTGGGACTGGAGGATTCCCACGAGGGCAATCCTTGGGAAGGAACTCAGGCTGTTCTAGTGAGAAGAAATCAACCTCATCTCTTCCAGGTTTTCACTCTGCTCTTCCCTGGAGGACATCCCTGTGCTGGGGATGGATTGGCCAGGACTGGGCATTTTCCAGACATTTCCCTCCCAAAACCCAAAGGAATTCAGGTGCTCCCCCACTCACGAGATGTATTTTTCTGACTTGTTGAACTTCTTCTCCAGGTACTTGGCCGAGGTCTTGCTGGGGATCTTGACCATGGAGAGCTCCTTGTTGTACCTGGTGAGGTTACAGGGGGTCCTGCAGATGCAGTAATTGCTGTCCTTCTCTGCCAGGAGACCTGCGGGGGGGCAGGCATGGAGCTCAGGGAGCAGGGACATGGAGCAGAGACTGTCCCCCGAAAAAGGGGCCAAGGGGCCCAAAATGTCCAGTGTCCTGGACAGTTCTCTCCCTGTTCATCCCAGTTCTCACCATCCTGGAGAAGCCTCTTGCTGGAGGCAACAACGACAGCGTGGAGAACTCATGGCTGAGTCTCCTAAATCCACACTTGGGATGGATCCCTCCATCCCAAACCCAGCCCCAGAGTGGCTCCTGGGGCTCCCCAGATCCCGAGGGTTTCTGTGCTCATGGAGAACCAGGAGGAACTTCATCCCAGAGTGCATCCAGCACTTCCCAGCACCCTGGGACTGCTCCCAACCCCTCTCCAGGCTGCAGATCCCCCTGTTCCTGCCAGCCAGGGGGGATCCATGCCCAGCCAGGGGGGATCCATGCCCAGCCAGGGGGATCCATGCCCAGCCAGGGGGATCCATGCCCAGCCAGGGGGGATCCATGCCCAGCCAGGGGGATCCATGCCCAGCCAGGGGGGATCCATGCCCAGCCAGGGGGGATCCAGGCCGCTGGAATTGCAGGGATGCAGGGATTGCCCCGGTACTCACTGAGCGCGGGCTCTGCGCATTCCTTGTACTGCTCCGGGGTGCAGAAGGGAGCATCCCCTGCAGGGACAGGACAAAGCCATCACAGGGGGACCCACGGACCTCCCCCAGACAGGTGACCCCCGGCTGTCCCCACCTCTCCTGCCACAGGGGCTTGTCCTGCAGGAGCTGCTGGGAACAGCACCCAAGGTGGCACTGGAGCTAAAAAAGGGGATTTGATGATCCCAGAGGTTTTTTCCAACCTTAATCAGACCCAGATCTCTCTTCCATGGCTTGCCCCTGTTTCACAGGGAATCAGGGAAAATCCTGAGCTGGAAGGGCCCCACAGGGATCATCCAGTCCCACCCCTGGCCCTGCACAGACCCCCCAGCAATCCCAGCCTGTCCATCCCTGGCAGTGCTGTCCAAACACTCCTGGAGCTCTGGCAGCCTCGGGGCTGGGACCATTCCCTGGGGAGCCTGGGCAGTGCCAGCACCACCCTCGGGGGGAAGAAACGTGCCCTGATCCCCATCCTGGGGATCTCCTGGCTCAGATCCAGCCATTCCCTGGGTCCTGTCCCTCTCTCAGGGAGCAGAGATCAGAGCTGTCCCTGTCGTGCCCCTCCTGAGGACACTGAGCTCAGCTCTGCCCTCAGCTCCCTCTGCTCCAGCTGAACATCCCAGTGCCCTCTGCTGCTCCTCCTGTGGCCTCTCCAGACCCTTCCCCATCCTCACATCCCTCCTTTGAGCCCTCTCAAGTTCTTCGATGTCTTTTTTTTTTTATTTTGTGGTGCCCAAAACTGCCCCAGAACTCTGGGTGAGGCTGCCCCAGCCCAGAGCAGGGCTGGACAATCCCTCCCTCCCCCTCTGCTGTCCCTGATTCCCCAGGACAGGGATGGCCCTGCTGGCTCCAGGGCACTGCTGCCTCACACCCAGCCTCTCCCAAAGGCCATGGGCACCTTCTTCCCTCACATACCCCCAGGTATCCCCCGTGTCCCCAGGTGTCCCTGTCACTGACCTGGCATGTGCACCATCCTGCAGTTGCAGTTCTCCACGATGTAGCGAGTCTCGCAGTCGATCCTGCAGGCTGTGATGCTGTACACCGGGAAAAACGCCAGGCCCAGCTCCGGGGAGCGGCACTCGCCCCACGGCGGGGGCAGGTACGTCAGCTGGGGACAGGGACAGGGACAGCGACATCAGCTGGGGACAGGGACATCAGCTGGGGACAGGGACAGGGACAGCGACATCAGCTGGGGACAGGGACATCAGCTGGGGACAGGGACAGGGACAGCGACATCAGCTGGGGACAGGGACATCAGCTGGGGACAGGGACAGGGACAGCGACATCAGCTGGGGACAGGGACATCAGCTGGGGACAGGGACAGCAACATCAGCTGGGGACAGGGACATCAGCTGGGGACAGGGACATCAGCTGGGGACAGGGACAGCAACATCAGCTGGGGACAGGGACATCAGCTGGGGACAGGGACATCAGCTGGGGACAGGGACAGCAACATCAGCTGGGGACAGGGACATCAGCTGGGGACAGCGACATCAGCTGGGGACAGGGACAGCAACATCAGCTGGGGACAGGGACATCAGCTGGGGACAGGGACATCAGCTGGGGACAGGACAGGGACAAGAACAAGGACAGGGATATCAGTTTGGGACAGGACAGGAACAGGGGAGAGGGACAAGGACATCAGCTGGGGACAGGGATATCAGCTGGGAACAGGGATAGGGACAGGGACATCAGCTGGGGACAGGGGTATCAGCTGGGGACAGAGGCAGGTATGTCAGCTGGGGACAGGGGTGGGGACAGGGATTTGAGCTGCAGAACAGGGCCAGGGCCAGAGAGAGGGACAGGGACAGGGCAGGACATCTCCCCTGTCACAGGAGCTCCTCTGTTGCAGTCCCTCGGGGCAGCCCCCGCTCTCAGGAGCTCCCTGATTCCCGGGATAACTCACTGGGGACAAGCTGGCCCTAAGCAGTTCTCCTGGTGACACTCCCAGGTGACAATGAACGTCTCGGGAGTGGGAGCAGCTGTAGAAGGATCGGCTGGAATTTCTGCCTGGCAGACTCCACTTCACGAACTGGAAAAGCTCCACCAAATTTTCCCCAAGCAGGAAAATGTGCACATTCCCTGAAGTGTGTGGAGTTTTCTCCCAGCTGCTGCTCCCAGCCTGGCACGGGAATCCCGGGTTAAATCCGGGGGGATTCCACCCCTAAGGGCTCCTATGAATCCCTTCCTGGCCAGGTCAGGGCTGAAACCTCAGCACAAGCCTTTCCATTCAAAGCCTTGATCCCATGGAAGTGCTGAGCTCGTTTCAGAGCTGGGCTCTGCTCTCTGTGCCACTGGAGCTGCTGGAATGCTGAGAAAGGCATCCAAGGAGCCAGAACAGCAACAGGAGGGATGGAGCAATCTCAGTCCTCAGCCATGGAAAGAATTAACAGGAGAGACTTAATTGGGTTTGATCCCTCTCCCTGCAGCCCCTCCAGATCCACATCCTCCTCCTGAGGGATTCCTGAAGGAATCCTTTTCCTTTCTCCCAGATTATCCCATCTGGAGGCTGCTGGGAGGGGTCTGGAGCTGGATCAGCCCCAGGATGTGGAGCTGCTCCCTCCACCCTCCCCTGCTGCCTCCAAAGTGGGAACAAACCACAGCAAAGCAGCAGGAAAAGGCAGCAGGAGCATCCCTGCCCTCGGATCCTGCAGGAATTGTGCTCCCTGGCAGCTTCCCAAGGGCTCCTCCTCCAGCTCCTGCCTAGAGAAATCCAGCTCCAGCCTCTAATTGAGGGTGACAAACTCTCAGCCTGGCCCTTTTGCAGTCATTAATAATTAATTAATGAATTAAACACTTTTCCAACCCTCCTGATCCCAGGATTACTGGGATCAGTTCCCAGCTGGCACGTGCTAAAAGGGGAAGGAAAAAATTGATTTGGCTCCTTGGAAGCTGGATGGATCCTGCTTGTCCCAAATGCCAGGAAAAGAGGGGATGAGTTTGGAAAACCTGGAGGGAAGAGATCCCAGGGGCAAGGGAGGATCAGCTCCTGCCACAGCCTTTCCCTGGCCACACTCCTGCCTTTCCACACTGCTCCTGGCACGGAGCCTCCCGGGAGCTGCCAGAATCTGCCAGCAGCCACAGAGGTCATTCCTTCAATTAATTGGAAGTGCTCTCTCTGTTTTCCCTGCCTGTTTCATTTTCTCAAACAGGGAAATGTGGTGGAGATGATTCCAGCAGAGGTCAGGGCAGCTTCATAAGATCCTGGAATATCCTGAGTTGAGAGGGATCCTGCACAGACACCCCCAAATCCCACCCTGTCCATCCCTGGCAGTGCTGTCCAAACACTCCTGGAGCTCTGGCAGCCTCGGGGCTGGGACCATTCCCTGGGGAGCCTGGGCAGTGCCAGCACCCTCTGGGGGGTGCCCTGCCCCATTTTCCTTCTGGCTTTGGGATGGATCCAGCACCAATTCCTGCCCTCTCCTGTGGCTGATGGCACCAAACTCCAGCGATCCCAATGAAGGATCCAACCCCTCCCTGAACGTCCCCACCCGGGCTGGGCTCCCAACAAAACCAGAACCAGAACTCTCTGTTCCTTAACGAGACCTCCAACAGCAGCAACCTCATGTAATTTCCATCCCAGGCAGCTCCAGCTGTGAAATGTTGAAAAACCCAAATCAACCACAGCTGGCTGATCCCAGCTCCCAGTTAATGATGCTGGAATTTCTCCCAGTTCATGGTACTGGAATTGTCTGTTTGCATCTCCAGGTCCTTTCCCATCCTGGCTGTTCCTTCCCATTTGCTCCCTTCCTGAGGAATTGGTTTTAAGGGATGATTTTGTCTCTCCATCCCTTGGAAATATTCCCTCCCCATTTTTCCTGCAACCCCTTCAGGTCCTGGAAGGTCACAGTTTGGTCACCCCTGGTGTCTCATCCAGGATGATCAATCCCACTTATTTTAACCAGGGAATGTCTCCCTTGGCCATGCATCCAGAAGCAGCTTGGCCTCTTTAACCCATCCACCACATTTTATGGACAAACCTCCTGCTGGAATTGCTTTCTCAGGAGTTTTTGTTGCTGACTCAGCATTTCCAACCCTGACATTGCCAGGTCCCTCCCAGGAAGCTCCCAAGGTCACTCCTGCATTAAGTCTCAAGGTGGGAAATGCATCCCAAACGTGTCTCCTTGCAGGAACCACGGGGCTCAGCCACTGCAGAAGGAGGAGCAAAGATGATTTAATTCCATTTTCACAGCCTGGGATTTCACTGTGAAGGGAGATATAACGAGATCCCAACCATGGAGCCAGAGCTGGCTCTGGACAGGGGGATTTTGGGAAGCTCTGGCTGGAAAGCCAGGATTTATCCCCTGGTCCCAAGATGTGAATCCTCACTGGGGCTGAGCAGCTGCAGAAGGCAGAAAATCAGGGAGCAAAGGCCAGGGAATACTCTGATTTGCAGAGTGGGATGGAGAAAGGAGGGAGGGATTTGATCAGGGCCACAGGGCTGGAATTCCAGAGCTAGAACAAACCCCCACAGCCCAAATTCTGTCCCACAGAGGATCCACAGCTCCCACCATCCCAAATGTTCCCCACTCCACACTTTTTATCCCTGGAAAAAGAGCTCTAAACTCCCTGAGGCTGCTCTGAGCTGGGAGATGGGAAACCAGCTCCACTTTATCTGCATTCCTGTTATTTTCCAGCTGCAGGATCATTTCTTTTATGGCCCAGGGTGTAAAACTCTGGGTTCAGGACCCCAGTAACTGTGTGGGCTTTGTCCACGGGGGATTTTCATGGAGCTGTTCCACCTTTGGCTCTGCTTTATTAAAGGAGCAGCACAGGCAGAGAGATTAGTTGGAAAAACCCAGACTAAATCAGGGATTGTGAAAAAAGCTGCACATTGGAAGGTGGGGGAAGCCCAGAAGGTCCCTGAGGGATAATTAATTAGCGGGAGTTGTTAATGGCTGTAATTAGGTTAAAAATTACTTTCAGGGAAGAGGGATTGGGGTGGGAGTTGAATGCTGGAGATCCTTCCAGCTCTCCTGGGAAACGGCTTTGGAGCTCTCAGATGATTTTATACCAGTCAGAAAATCCCAGGAATGAGCCCTTCCCCCTCCCAGTAGCAAAAATGCTGGGGAAAAGGGACATCCTGGAGCTGAGAGCCCCTAAATCTGTTCTGCTCGACATGTCCCGTGTGGAAGGGAGGATTTGGGGAGAGACGTTTTCCCCTTTCATCTGGATGATGTTCTCCTGGTTGGAATTCTCATTTTTCAGTGGAAACAGGCAGTGCTGGCAATGGAGGGGGGAAGGATTCCAGTAGCTGCAGCAAAGCCCTGGAATTGGACCAATTTAACCCTGAAGTCCTTGAGATCCTCTCTGCAGGCTCCAGCTCGCAACCCTGCTCCCAAATCTTGTCCAGAATGGGATTTTTATGGAAGAAAAGTTCTCCTGGGTTACAATGTAAAGATGTGCCCAAAGTCTGCATTCCATCACCATCTGATAAAGCAGGTGGGGCAGGGATCCTTATCTCTGTGGGAGATATCCTCTGTTAATGGGCCATCTGATAAACCAGCTGGGGCAGTGTTCTTTATCTTTCCCACAGCCCATCCTTCCTGCACGAGATAGCTCCTGTTAATGGGCCATTGAGTCCCACTGAATGACTGATAAGATTCCATCAACCCATTGGGTCCCAGTAATTAACTGATAAAATTCCATCATCTCATTGGGTCCCAGTAATTAACTGATAAAATTCCATCATCCCATTGGGAAATGCTCCAGCCAGGGGGAGGAGCCAAGCCTTTCCTACCTAGATAAAATCTGAGATTTAGAACACCAAAGCAGCCCTTACCCACTGGATTCCAGAGGAGAAGAGCTACCAGACCTTTCTACAGGATCATCACTTCAACAAGAGCACTTCACCTGAACTGCTCCCACCACCCTCACTAGCAGGTTGTATTCTCACTCTTGTCAGTGCTTTTCTTTTGCACTACTGCATATATTTAATTTTCTCTCTTTTTGGAGTCTCTCACAGGTTTTGCTTTCAAACCAGCACAAGTCTTTTCAATCACTGCTGGAGCTGCCAGGTGGGTCTGACTCGAGGAGCTGTTCCATAAACCTTTGAGCATCATGCAGCCCATGATGTCCCATCCAGCCCTTTCTAGCCTTTCCCATCCCTGTCCATCCACTCCCTCCCCCCACTATCCATCCTTTTCAATTTTTTTTCATCCCTGCCCATCCAGCCCTATCCATCCTATTCTTGTCCATCCCTGTCCATCCCTGTCCAGCTGTGGGGAAAAAATTACTCCATTGGATTTTTCCATGTGCCTGAAGAGGATCTGGGGTCAATCCCCAATTCATCCATCATCCATCCATCCATCCATCCATCCATCCATCATCCATCCATCATCCATCCATCCATCATCCATCATCTATCATCCATCATCCATCCATCCATCCATCCATCATCCATCCATCCATCCATCCATCATCCATCCATCATCCATCCATCCATCATCCATCATCTATCATCCATCCATCCATCCATCATCCATCCATCCATCCATCCATCCATCATCCATCATCCATCATCCATCATCCATCCATCCATCCATCCATCCATCCATCCATCCATCATCCATCCATCCATCCATCCATCATCCATCCATCCATCCATCATCTATCATCCATCATCCATCCATCATCCATCCATCCATCCATCCATCATCCATCATCCATCATCCATCATCCATCCATCATCCATCCATCCATCATCCATCCATCCATCCATCATCCATCCATCATCCATCATCCATCCATCATCCATCATCCATCCATCCATCCATCCATCATCCATCCATCATCCATCATCCATCCATCCATCCATCCATCCATCCATCCATCCATCCATCATCCATCCATCATCCATCATCCATCCATCATCCATCATCCATCATCCATCCATCCATCCATCCATCCATCATCCATCCATCCATCATCCATCCATCCATCCATCCATCCATCATCCATCCATCATCCATCCATCCATCATCCATCATCCATCCATCATCCATCCATCATCCATCCATCCATCCATCCATCATCCATCCATCATCCATCCATCCATCATCCATCATCCATCCATCATCCATCCATCCATCATCCATCATCCATCCATCATCCATCATCCATCATCCATCATCCATCATCCATCCATCATCCATCCATCCGTCCGTCCGTCATCCATCCATCCATCATCCATCCATCCATCATCCATCATCCATCCATCATCCATCCATCATCCATCCATCCATCCATCATCCATCCATCCATCCATCATCCATCCATCATCCGTCATCCACCCATCCATCCATCCATCCATCCATCCATCCATCCATCATCCATCCATCCATCCATCATCCATCCATCCATCCATCCATCCGTCATCCATCCATTCATCCATCCATCATCCATCCATCATCCATCCATCATCCATCATCCACCCATCTATCATCCATCCATCATCCATCCATCCATCCATCCATCCATCCATCCATTCATCCATCCATCCATCCATCCATCCATCCATCCGTCATCCATCCATTCATCCATCCATCATCCATCCATCATCCATCCATCATCCATCATCCACCCATCTATCATCCATCCATCATCCATCCATCCATCCATCCATCCATCCATCCATCATCCATCCATCATCCATCCATCCATCATCCATCCATCATCCATCCATCCATCCATCCATCCATCCATCCATCCATCCATCCATCCATCATCCACCCATCCATCCATCATCCATCCATGGGGATGTGTCACTGCTGGGGTTCATGAAAGGTGATGATTTCCAGGTATCCCAGCAGAGTTTGTCATAAATCACGTGATTATTTTAGTGTCACCTGAAAGATTCCCACTGTTCTCCATAAGGAAACTCTGTCCTCTTTCCTCTTTCTGTATCTTTGGAATGTGTTTTTTCCTGGGAAAACCCCAGAGGGTTTGACAGGACCTAAGACTTGGATCTGCCACGGCTCAACTCCAACCATGGAAGAGTAAAGCAGGGAAGTCACCAGGGGTAAAATCTGTCCTGGAGATGGAATTTCTGTGGGACTTTAAGGAACTGTGGGAGATAACCTGGAAAAGCTGCCCTCATCCCAAGAAATTTGAAGCAAGCATTAAAAACCTGTTAATGATGGAGCTGCATCTAAGGGGTGTGAATTATGGAGAAGGAACATCTCCCAGGAAGCCCTGGAGGGATGCTGGGGTAGAACAGGAATTTGGAACTTACCCTTTGCTCCTGGGTGGCCACAAAGGTCTGGAATCCGGGGGCCACCCCAAATCCCAGCTCCTGGACAAAGGGAGGCTCGGACTGGCTGTGGATCTGCACTTTGACTCCTGCCTCGAACGTCGTCTCCTCTGGAAGAGAAGTTGGAGGGTAAGGAGCTCCAGAACAGCTGGAATCACCACCTGGAGGATCAGATCCGCAGCACGATTTGCTGGGAGCAGACCACTCCTGGGCCTCACCCCAAATCACCTCCCATCGGCTCTAGGAGCATCCCTGGCTCGATCCCAGCTCCCTCTCCCTGGAGCAGCAGCTATAGCCTGTGCTCAACTTCCAAGGAAGAAAAACCAGGATGGGATCTCCCCTTTCCAGCTGGAATTTGGTCCCAGGACACTTTGGTGACATTCCCACATCACCAAACCAACTCCTCCTTCCCCTACCCAAGACTTTCCCACTCTGCTGAGGATTCATGGATTCATTGATGCCCCTCTGCTGTCCCATCCCTGACACAGCCTGAGGCCACTTGGGAATGTTGACCATGAAATGTCCTAAATTTCAAGGAATTTTGAGTTTGGCAGCTGCTCCAGGCTGGAAAAGCCTTTTGGTCTTGGACACATATTGGGGGTTAGGTTTCTTTTCTTTTGTTCCTTCTCACCTATTGAATTTTCCCCATGATTTGCCGGTACTTAGAGGTACCTGAGAAAACAAAGGGTTGGCCGGGCCCAGGCAAAAAGGAGCTGGGGCAGCTGCTGGCTCTGGCTCTGCAGCTTCAGAGGGGGACGGGACGCTCGGAGCCGTTTTGTGCTTGGGAATTCGCCATAACCCAGCCTGGGATGAGCCTCTGATCGTGAGAGCTGCTACTGATCGGGACCTCATCAACACCTACCTCACTAAAAGAGGGCCCTGTCCCCATGTGCTCGGTTCAGGGAACCCTGATCCCCCATCCCTGCCCTGATCCCCCCATCCCTGCCCTGATCCCCCCATCCCTGCCCTGATCCCCCATCCCTGCCCTGATCCCATCCCTGCCCTGATCCTATCCCTGCCCTGATCCCCCATCCCTGCCCTGATCCCCCATCCCTGTCCTTGTCAGGAAAATTAATCTACAAACACCAGAGGTTTATGTCCAAAAAGGAGACAGAGGAGTCCTTTTTGCTTTATTCGAATAAAGGGAGAGGCTATGGGACATTCCCCTGGGATCTCTCACATTTTTGGAGGACGCAGCCTCCTTTTATCCTATTTTCCCGGCCGCATTTCCCTCTCTCTTTCCCCATTGGCTGAGGTACTTGAGAGGCACAGACTTCCCCAAACGCCTGATACCTGAAATTCCCCTCTAATGTATAACCCTCCCTTTTAATTTTTAATTCTTATAGAATTCATAGTTTTCACCCGTTGCTTCTTTCATCTTTCGATATCCAATTTCATTTATCAGCAGCCCTACAGTTTGTTTGTAAAGGCAAATATCTTTTTCCATTCATCAATCAGTGGAATCCATCCTATTGTTTCTTTTATCTCTCAGTGCTAGCCTTATCTACAAGCAGATCCACAACTCATTTGTAAAGACAAATTCAACATTCCTCCCATCCTGATCCCATCCCTGCCCTGACACCCCATCCCTGCCCTGATCCCATCCCTGCCCTGATCCCCCATCCCTGCCCTGATCCCCCATCCCTGCCCTGATCCCCCATCCCTGTCCTGATCCCCCATCCCTGCCCTGATCCCATCCCTGCCCTGATCCCCCATCCCTGCCCTGATCCCCCATCCCTGTCCTGATCCCCCATCCCTGCCCTGATCCCCCATCCCTGCCCTGATCCCCCATCCCTGCCCTGATCCCCATCCCTGTCCTGATCCTATCCCTGCCCTGATCCTATCCCTGCCCTGATCCCCCATCCCTGCCCTGATCCCCCCATCCCTGCCCTGATCCCCCATCCCTGCCCTGATCCCCCATCCCTGCCCTGATCCTATCCCTGCCCTGATCCCCCATCCCTGCCCTGATCCCCCATCCCTGCCCTGATCCCATCCCTGCCCTGATCCCCCATCCCTGCCCTGATCCCCCATCCCTGCACTGCTTGGGCCAGGCTGCTCTGGGTTTGTCTCTCTGCTCTGAGTTTCTCTGCTCTGGGTTTCTCTGCTCTGGGTCTCTCTGCTCTGAGTTTCTCTGCTCTGGGTTTCTCTGCTCTGTTTCTCTGCTCTGGGTCTCTCTCTGCTCTGGGTTTCTCTGCTCTGTTTCTCTGCTCTGGGTCTCTCTCTGCTCTGGGTTTCTCTGCTCTGCAGCCCCACAGTCCCTGTCCTGCCAGGATCCGCAGTTCAAACACTGCCCAGAGTTTTGATCCATCTCCTCTCCCAGCCCGGGATTTCTGTTCATTCCTGCCCTTCCAGCTCGGTGCTGCTCAGAGTCCTTGTGGGGCACTGGGACTGACCCCAGGGCTTTGTGACACAAAGCCTCTCCTCCATCCTTCCCATCTCGGCTGTCATGGGGTCCCTGCTTCCCTTTGTTATTAATTCCATAGCTGTTGTTGTTGTGTTTGCCTTGTTGTACATACTAGTAAAGAACTGTTATTCCTATCCTCATACCTTCACCTGAGAGTGCCTTAATTTCAAAATTATAATAATTTGGAGACAGGGGGTTTACATTCTCCAATCCAAGGGACGATCCTGCCTTCCCTAGCACACACCTGTCTTTCAAACCAAGACAACCCAGCACAGCTCAGGGTGATGGGTGATGGGAAGTTTCTATATCTCAAATCCATGTGGAGTAACTTGAGGTCAGTCCCTCTTTTCCACTAAAACGAGTGGACAAAAGTCACCAATTGGCTCTGGAAGCAGAATTGATGAGATCAGATCAGCCCCATGGGCTCTTGTCCCCACACACCAGGGCTGTCACCTCCTCCCCTCGGGCTTGCTGCTGCTCTCACATCCCAACAAACCTGAGATTCCATCTGGGACTAAGGACTCACAGAGGAAGTCGTTAACGAGGCCCAATTTGTCCTAACCCTGGAATATTCCTGGATGTGGATCCACGCTGGTGGCCAGCAGTGCCGCCTCCACATCTGAGGATGAATCATTCCTCAGCTTCACTATTCTGTAGGATTTTCCCACTATTTCATTGTGCATTTCAACTCTAACAGCTCTGGGAGAATCTCGGGAGCAGGGAATCCCAACCATTCCCAAGTCTGGAGCTGCTTCTCCAGGGTCTGCACAAAGGGGGCTGGGAGGACACGGGCAGGGGACAAGGGAACAATGAGGGGACACTGGACGAGGTTTGGTGGATCTCAGGAATTCAGGTTTTCATGGAATCCTGGACTGGTTTGGGTTGGAAGGGACCTTAAACCCACCCAGTGCCACCCCTGCCATGGGCAGTGACACCTTCCACTATCCCAGGTTGCTCCAAGGCCTGTCCCAGCCTGGCCTGGGACACTGCCAGGGATCCAGGGGCAGCCACTGCTGCTCTGGGCACCCTGTGCCAGGGCCCCCCGACCCTCCCAGACAGAAATTCCTTCCCCAAATCCCACCTAAACAGACCCTGCTCACCCAGGAGCTGCCAAGGCAAAGAAAGAGACCCCACAGGTGGAGATGGGTTTAGGTTGGGATTTTTCCAGGACAAATGGGAGCATCCCAGAGCTTGGATCCCCTCCCCCCAGTTGCTCCAAAGTGTCACCTCCCAGCTCAGCACAGCCATGGCCACGAGCTGATCCAGGAGTCTGGAATTCTGGAGACCTCAGGCCAGACACTGCTGTGTGCCCTGGGACAACCCCAGTCCCAAAACACACATTCCCACAGCTTTTGGAACAAATCCCTGCCAGCCCTTCCCAAACGCCTTTGGTGATGAGGAACGTCCCAATTCCATTGCATCCCATCTCCACAGCCCCACAGCACCCCAGGATGTGCCCAAATCCCAGAGCAGGGCAGGCTCCAAGCCTTCCCCAGCTCCCCCCACCCCTCCAGCCCCAATTCCCATCCCGTTATTCCCTCCTGCCGATCCCGCCCACCCCCACGGCTCTGCTGCTGTTGATCCCCTTCCAGCACTCTGGAGGAGATCCCATCTGCTTCCCTCACTAATTCCCTGACACCTCCAATGGAAAAACTCCTATTTAGTTTAATTTGTTGGGCAACAGGAATTTTCCCAAAATATTTTACATCTAAAATTCCTCTGCCCATTTCTGCACCTGCCCCAGCTCCAATTCCATGGATTTGCCATCCCAGGGGCTGCACCCAGGTCTATCCATGGGTAAATCCCTGTCCATCCACACCAATATCCAGCCTGCAGCTATCCAAATTAGTCTTAAAAATAGCAGGATTTGGAATTTTAGACGGGAAATCCTGGAATGAAGCCAGTGGTGCCCATGGAAAAGGAGGGAAAGGCCACACCATGGAGAAAATTTTGGGATTAAACCCTACAATTGCAGAATTCCATCAGTGATGATAACCAGGAAAACAAAATAAACAGGATTTTTTAGGCAGCTTTCCTTGTTTTTCATGCACAAAGATGAAACTGAAAACATGGAATTGGCTTGGAAAAATTGTCCCTTCTCCTAAAAATCCATTCCTTCCAAAATTCCTGTTTGCTGCCAGGAGAGGGACATTCAAAGCCCAGCATGGATAGAAATGCCTGGATCAGAACTCATTAACTGCACCTGAAATATTCCACAGCCCTGCTGGGATTCAAGAGCTTTAGTGGGGATTAAATATGTCCTGGAATTGTGGGAAAAGGGAGGGATCAAAAATCTGGGTTTGGGGTCATTCATTTCTGAGGGAATTTTCTCTGGACACAGCAAATGCCAAAGAGCTTCATGGAATCCCCTGGCACTGGAGAAGGCTCTGAATGCCCATGGGAAAAATCGCAGTCATGATTTTATTAATTTTACCATTTTAGGAATTTTTGAAAATCTGACATTTTTTTTTCCAGTTTGAGAATTTTTTTTTCCAATTTTAGCATCATTTGGAATGGCTTTTTCTGAGAATTTCTCCTGGAGCTCTGGGGCTGAGCCAGTACTCTTCCCTTTCCATTTTTAATAAACACCCCTCACCACGGGGAAAAATAATCCTGGAATCCTTGGATTTGCTCACAGAAACTAAAATCAGTCCCAGCCCCTTGGGATTCAGCAGTTTTCCCTTATCCCAGTTTTAAACCTTATTTTGGGATGTGGGGAAGCCAAACCACTTCCTTCTTCTCCAGCCCCACTCTCAGAGCCTGCCCATTCAGGTTTTAGTGCATTCCAGGTTGGGAATAATCAAAAATTCCTTGAGAACTGCATTTTCCCACACATTAAATCCATTCCTGCTCCCAGGGTGGTGTCTCCCAACAAATCCTGAGCTGCTCTTTTCCTGCAGGATTAAAGGAGCTTCAATTAAATCTGAGATTAATTCAGCACCTGCCCCCATCTCAGCTTCCTACTCCTGCCTTTGCCTTTCCATGACTTTTTCGCGAAGAGCATCCCTGGAAAACTACAGGGAGCTCCAGCACACCTTGGCTGGGACGAAGCTCATCCCTGAAAATTCAGGAATTAAAATCCCAAGTGCTGCCAAAAGTTGGGAGCTTCCCTCTCCCCCTGCCTGGTCCTGTCCAAACACATCCAATTCCCCCAGGAATGAAGAACTGGAGCTGAGCTTGGCTCTGATTTATTGGGAAACGAGGACACAGCCAGAGCTGGGAGGTGTTTCTGCTGGAATTGTTATCTCCAGCTCTGAAACTGTTATTCCTCACTTCTGGAACTGTTAGCTCACAGCTCTGGAACTGTTATCTTCTGAAATTGTTATCCCCAGCTCTGGAATTGTTATCTCTGGAATTGTTATCTTCTGAAATTGTTATCCCCAGCTCTGGAGTTGTTATCCTCTGGAACTGTTATCTTCTGGAACTGTTATCTCTGGAATTATTATCCTCTGGAATTGTTATCTCTGGAATTATTATCCTCTGGAATTGTTATCCCACATCTCTGGAATTGTTATCTTCTGGAACTGTTATCTTCTGGAACTGTTATCTTCTGAAATTGTTATCCTGAGCTCTGGAATTGTTATCTCTGGAATTGTTATCTTCTGGAACTGTTATCCCCAGCTCTGGAGTTGTTATCCTCTGGAACTGTTATCTTCTGGAACTGTTATCTCTGGAATTATTATCCTCTGGAATTGTTATCCCACAGCTCTGGAACTGTTACCTTCTGGAATTGTTATCCCCAGCTCTGGAATTGTTATCCTCTGGAATTATCCCCAGCTCTGGAAATGTTATCCTGAGCTCTGGAATTGTTATCCCCCACTTTTTTCTTCTGAATTTTTCCCCCCCCTGAATTTTTTCCTCCACTTTTTTCTTCTGAATTGTTATCCCCAGCTCTGGAATTGTTATCCCCAGCTCTGGAGTTGTTATCCTCTGGAACTGTTATTCTCTGGAATTGTTATCCACAGCCAGCAGCTCCAGGGGGGAAATTCCTGCTTGGAGAAAACCAAAGCAGGTCCCACATGGCTCCATCTGGGAATTCCTCAGTTAATTCCCATAAATGTTCCCCTGCTCTGGGCAGAGGGAACAGAGCTGGGAAAGGTTTGGATTCCCCAGATTTTCACTGTCCCTGGCCTTCTGTAAAACAGGAACAACATCCCAAGGAATTCCTTGGGCTGGAAGTGTCTCTAAGGGCTCTTCCCACCCCCAGGTGCCCCCAAACTCCAGGAGGGGCCCCGGGGCAGCCCCAGGAGCCACATCTGGCAGGGAGCCCAGATGTGCATCCCTGGAGGGCACTTTGAGACCTTCCCGGGAAGGAAGAACCTGGAGCAGGGGCCAGACATGCCCTGGGAATGCTGTGGGATGCTGAGCTCATCCCGAGGTTTTCCAGCATCCTTTGTTTGTATCACCTTGGAAATGATAAGCCAGGGCCCCCCAACCTTCCCAGGGCCCCCCAACCTTCCTGGGGCTCCCAAACCTTCCCAGGAACTGCCCCACCTCCTGTGTGAGCCCTGGGAAGGGCAGGAATTCCCAGCTCTGGGACTGAGCAGACCGAGCTGCTCTGGGTGTGATTCCCGTTCCCACCAACCCCGAGATTCCCCAAATCCTCCCACATTCCTCATTATTCCAGGAAGAGCACAGGACTTGGATTTGTGTCCTCGGGTCACCCCCAGCCCCTGCTGAGCAGGGATCCCTGGATGTTCCCTGAGCTCCCAGGGAGTCTCCTGCCCCTCCAACCCCTCCAGATCCAGGCAGGAATCTTGACCAAGCTCCCAACGCTCACATTTTTCCCAGACAAAGATTTATAGATTAAAACAAAAAAATCCAATTGCCATGGAAACGTGGCTGCAAGAAAGCAGGAGCTGCAATCCCATCCTGGGAAAACGTGGAGTTGTGAAGGCACCACTTTCACCACTTTGGCTGCCCCGAGCATGCTCTGATTTCCATGGAACTGGGGTTTAGTGCCCTGGAAGCTGCCTGGGAATGGGGAGGCGAACCTGGAATCTGAAGGCTGATCCCAGCTGAAGCCACGTGGCTTTTCCAGGGAAAACCACACACTCCAGATTTGTCCTGGAGGTGTTTTCTGCTGTGGGCTGAGCTCCGGGAGCAATCAGGGACAAGGAATTTCCTCCTGGATAAAAGGGAGATGTCTGCACATCCCCCTGGGAAAAGGGGCTGTTCCCACTGGGATACAGCAGGAATGAAGTCCTGGGGTCTGTGTGGGGTCTGGGGGAGCCCAGGCCGGCTGGATTCAAGGGAATCAATTTATCCTGGAGAAGAGGAAGCTCAGGGGGGACCTTCAGACTCCACAACTCCCAGACAGGATTGGGAGGGGGTTGGGATTTCTCTTGGGAAAAAGGGACAGGATGAGAGGAAATGGCCTCAGGCTGCATCAGGGGAGGCTCAGGTTGGATTTAGGGAAAATTCTCTCATGGAAAGGGTGGTCAGACCCTAGAAGGTTTGGAGTCATCCCAGCACAGAATGACACCCCTGCTGTCATTGCCATTTGCTTCAGGGAGAAGGGAATGGCAGGAATGGCAGAGAGGAGGAAAAACGGCTTTGCCAGCAAAAGGAGGAGACTCAGGGGGAATTTGGAATGGAGGAAAGGCTGGGAAAGAAGCAGAAGGGTGTCTGCAGCCTGATCCCACGGGATGGGGGCACAGAGCCAATGCTTCCCTCTAGCACCTCTGGAATTCCAGCCTGGAAGTGTCCAAAGCCAGGCTGGACAGGGTTTGGAGATCCTGGGACAGGGGGAGGTGTCCCCTGCCCAATGGATGGACTTTAAAGTCCTTCCCAGCCCAAAGCATTCCATGGCTCTGGAATTCCTACAGCATCAACTGGGATCAATATCCAGGACAAAGCCCAGCTCCCACCCAGCCTGGGCTGGGACCCAAACCTTCCCTACAGAAATTCTTGATTTATCTCCCACCTGCCACCCCATCCCTGGTTCATGGAGAGGGAAGGGGCAGGAGCTGGGACTCCAGAGCTCCTCCAGCTCCTCCCCAGCCTGGAGAGGAGGATTTTCCCTCCCTCCTTTCCCAGCTCCCTCCCTTCCCGAGGAGCGGGAGGTGTTGTACAACCCCACGGAGCCACTGTGCTATTTTTAGGCAACATATTGCATTTGCATCCCAAATCTGGGGCCAGATGGCTCCATGGATATTATTAAAAAGCTCCTTACATAATCCAGGAGCAGGAGAAAGCGCCAGGATTCCAGCCCAGGGCTGGGAAAGGTTTTGCTGGATGAGCAGGATTCAGGAATTCAATATTCCAGCTCCGTGCTCCTGTTTAATTATTGAAAAGAGGGAACAAATGTCTGGGAAGCTCTCCTGGGGGTCACCCCAGGACAGGCAGGGATGCTCCTGCCAGGTGATGCTGCTTCCACGATCAAGGAATACAAATCCCCTTCCCACCTCAGCATCCCCTGGGAATCACGTGTGGCAGCGAAAGGAGGAGGCAGGAGAGCCAGGAGATCCAGAGCTGCATGGATATGATTAAAAAGCTCCTTACATAATCCAGGGACAGGAAAAAGCACCAGGATTCCAGCCCAGGGCTGGGAAAGGTTTTGTTGGGTGAGCAGGATCCAGGAATTCCTTATTCCAGCTCCTTGCTCGTGTCCTATTAAGTTTATTTTTTAATCATTGAAAAGAGGGAACAAATGCCTGGGAAGCTCTCCTGGGGGTCACCCCAGGGCAGGCAGGTGATGCTCCTGGGATGCTGCTTCCACAATTTCTCCGTGCTGGGGAAGGAATAAAAATACCCTTCCCACCTCAACATCCCTTGGCAATCCTATGTGGCAGTGAAGGGTGACCATGGGAGGGACAAGAGCCAGAAGATCCAGAGCTCCACAGATATTATTAAAAAGATCCTTACATAATCCAGGAGCAGGAAAAAGCACCAGGTTTCCAGCCCAGGGCTGGGAAAGGTTTTCCTGGACGAGCAGGAGCCAGGAGCTCCTTGCTCCTCCCTATTAAACTAAATTTTTAATCATTAAAATGAGGGAACAAGTGTCCCATGACCTAATGATCTCCTGGCAGGATCATCCCAGGGCAGGCAGGAACGATCCTGGGATGCTGCTTCCATGATTTCTTTGTGCTGGGGAAGGAATAAAAATCCCCTTCCCACCTCAGCATGCCTTGGGAATCACACGGGGCAGTGAAGGGGCAGGAGGGAGCAGAACCAAAATCTCCGTGGCCATCCTGGTACCTCTGACATCCCAGGGAGCTGCTGGCAGGAACAGCAACAGGAACAGGAACAGGGACTGGGAGTGGGACAGGGACTGGGACTGGGAGTGGGGAAGGAGCAGAGAATCCCTGGAGGGAGGGAGGGAGGGAGGGATGTTCCCAGGGCTGCCCCATCTACCAGCCTTGTTCAGCTGCTGGACCCAGGACTGGGATGATCCCAAATCAATCAAAACAAGGGAAAACAGCTCTGAGAGGCACAGAACCAGATCCTGCTCATCCCCCCTCCCCCTCCAGGAGCTTCGCCACTTCCCCGGAACATCCTGAAAAATTAAACAGGGAAAAGCTGCTGCTGATTCTGGCCAGTGCAGGAGCCAGGAGGAAGGGAGGGATGAGGAGGGGTCCTGGGAGTGCTGCTGCTCCTTTGGGATAGATGGATGGATGATGGATGGATGGCACTGGGATGTCCAAGGGTCCAGCCAGTTTTTGGTACAGATGAAAGGGAGATCATGGAATCCTGGAATGGTTTGGGTTAGAGGGACTTTAAACCCACCCAGTGTCACCCCTGCCATGGCAGGGACACCTTCCACTGTCCCAGGCTGCTCCAGGCCCCAATGTCCACCCTGGCCTGGGACACTTCCAGGGATGCAGGGGCAGCCACAGCTGCTCTGGGCATGCTGTGCCAGGGCCTGCCCACCCTGCCAGGGAACAATTCCTGCCCAATATCCCATCCAGCCCTACCCTCTGGCAGTGGGAGCCATTTCCTGTGTCCTGTCCCTCCATCCCCTGTCCCCAGTCCCTCTCCAGCTCTGCTGGAGCCCCTTTAGGCTCTGGAAGGGGCTCTGAGCTCTCCCTGGAGCTTCTCCTCTTCAGGAAAGGATTTTCCCTCTCTGTATCCTGAAGTATTGCAGCACCTCCCTCCCTTTGTCCCCCCATGTCCCCAGGTGTCCCCCCAGCCCTGTCCCCTCCTGCCACCCTCCCTATGGAGGATTTTATGGATAAATAAATGGAACTATAAAAACATTTGCAGTGAGTTTTGGTGCCACTCCCAGGGCATTCCCAGCTCCAGGGGGCAGCAGGAGGGACAGGATTTCCTAGCCAACCTGGGAGAACTCCAGGCAGCTCAGCCTGCTGGAACTGGGCTGGAGAGAGGGAAAATAGAGCAAAATATCCATCAGTGCCAGCCTGGTGGGAATTCAGGTAGAGAATGGTGGGGCTGGCACTGGAAGGTTTTCAAGGAATGGGGAGAAAACAGCAGGAGGTGAAATCCAGCAACAGGATAAGAATGAGGCAGAGCTGAATCCAGATGGATTTTCCAAGAGAGACAAACAAGGGAATTCCTCATCTTCTGGCCACTTCAGAGCTGACCATCAATCCCAGCAGCCACCATGGTGATGATCCATCCACCCCATCCCTTGGCTGATTTCAATGGAAAATCCCTTTTTAAGGAAATATGGAGGGTGGGGCAGCCCCAGTCCTGATTTCATGCCATTCCTCTCCCAAATCCACCTTCCCAGCTGCCAACATCCCATGGGAGGGGGCTCCAGGAGCCCTGGCAGTGGAAATGCCACCCCCAGCTCTGGTCACAGGGGGGATGGATGGGGACAGGGAAAGGAGCACCCCCAGAGTGGCTGGGATGGGGAGGGGAGCAGCAAAGGCAGGATTTGGGAGGAGTCCAGCACAGCTTGGGTTGTGTCTGGCGAGGGGAAAGCTCTGGATCTTCTCTATAAATATTCCCAGGCAAACACCAGACGGGAGCAGAACATTTCCATTGGCAGGAAAAACAGTGGGGAAAACAAAGGATCCAGACTGGAACAGCTTATCCTGGGATAGCAACCCGAACTCCTCCATCTGGAGACACAGCAGCCACGTCCCAGCTCCAGCTGAGGGGACAAACCAAGGGGGACTTTGGCATTTTCCCCTCAGAACCAGCTCTGACATCCTTTGGGATGTGCACTGTGAGCTGCTCCAGCCTGGAATTCCAGGGAGTCTCCATGACCTGCAGGACTTCAAGGAAAAGGTTGGAAAAATGATGGAGAGAACCCCTCAGGGGGACACTCTGGGGCTGGAGGAGCGAACTGGGGGATCCTCTGCTCCCCACTGGGACCAGACTGGGACTGGATGGAGACTTTGGGTTTGGGGAGATGTTGGATGTGGGCAGAACTGAATCACAGTTTTAGAAAGTTAGAATTTTTACTAAGAGTAGAAGTAGTTTCCATGACCAAGATGTAAGTTAGGTAGGTAAATGGTAGGTTAATAATTACTAGATGCTTAGGCTAGAGCTAATTGGTATAATTATCTGCTATTATAAATTTACATACAGAAGAACGTAAAATAAGTAAACTGCTAACCATGAAGCACGGGGCCTTGGATCGTGCCAGAGGGTCACAGAGACCTGATGAAGACTCTCCTGACTTCATCCTTCCAGACCACTGACCCATTTCGAGACCACCGACCCAATTCAAGAGAAGAGCTGTGCACGCGTGAAGGACTGATGGGCTCATTTTAATATGGGGTGGGGATGGGAGGTGCTGGGGTTATGCACATGTATTGTATGTCAGATTTGGGGAATCAATAGATGGCAAAGAACCTTGTTCGGGGCGGTCACGCCTTTCAGAGGTGACTCCCGTGCCGCCCGCCGGTGAATAAACATTCCACTTTGTAACCTTAATTAATTAGAGGGTCTTTGTCTGTGATTATACCGGGTTTGGCGAGCCAGGCCAGGAGGAAGCTCTGTTAGGCTGTGAGACCAGCCCAGGTAGAGGACCCCTCTGGGCACCCCCGGGATATTCCTGGAAGAGAGGGCTCCACTGCCCGAACTGTTCATCCAGCAGCAGACACGGACTCCTGACTTCCAAAACTCCGGACAAAAGGGTGTGTTTAGAAATGGAAACAATTTCAGTTGTGACCTGTAAGGCGCACGTGTGTTCAGGTAAGGCCGTTGGTGAGTCGTGGGAGACGTCCCTCGCACACCTTGTGCCTCTGTGTGCTTGCAAATCTTGTTTGGTATTTGGTTGTACTTGGTTGCCAGCAGAGAATCTTGTTATACCGAGCCGAAAGGGCTCGGTCTGTAGTTGCTGGCAGTAGATTTTGCCATTTGTTGTGCCGTAGAGGGCTTTGTTTGCTAGCATTGTGGGGCTAGCACTTGTAAAGGCAAAATCCTGGTGTATGGTTGTTGAACTGTGTGAGTGTGTCCTGATTGTGAGAGTGGTTGAGAGAGAGCTCGGTGAGACGTGCTATCAGCACGAAGTGAGTGGGAGTTTGGACCCGCGGTTCCGTTCTCGGGCGGCTGAAACGGCCGGGGAAAAACGAAGCGAGTGGGGTGCATGAAACCCTAAAAAACTCCCTCCCCGCTGTGACTGTGGTGTGTGTGCTCTGGTTACCGAAGACAGTATTCACTATAACTGTATTTCTGAGGCAATAGTGCCTTTTGACTTGTGCAAAAAGTTATAAGGGAAGCACAGCCTGAGTGAAAGAGTTTATTAGGAAATGAGACATGAATACTCGTGAAGTAAATGGGAGACAAAAGACAGGACCAGTTTGGGAAGGAAAAAGTCCTTGACAAGAGCTTAGTTATGATTTTAAGTACAGAGGCTGTGTTTGTAGATTGTTGAAATCAGAATAAGAGCAGTGTCAGTTTAACGATTCAATCTAACCAGATGAATAGAAAGAATTCCTTTACCTCAGTGGTTTGGGCTTGACCCATAGGAGTTTGTGAATTCAGTAAACTACTGGACAGACAGGAGAAATAAAAGAACGTATTTTAAAAGTTTACATCGGACATCTGCTGGAGGACTTGTGGCTTTGGATTGGGAGCAACAAGCTGTGGAAAATTTAGAAAGTTAAGAAAGAGTGAACGAAATAGCTTGTATTTGTAGGAATTTTCCTGCAGTTTTTGGTGCATCTAGAGGTTGGCCTTGTGCCTGGGTGCTATTACTATTGTTCTTCTGCTAACCAGCACAGTAAATGTAAACAACAGCTCCTTGATCGAGCGGATAACTGGAAAGTTACATTTAGTACCTGAGCTGTGGGCTGTAAGAAAAAGTCTAGGAAAGGACTGTAAGGATCTTGTCTTGCTGAGTGAAAAGCAGGACAAGAAGCAAAGGACAAGATAATAAGAATTAAAGCAGAGGTACCAGTTCTGTTAAGGAGGAGTGATGGGAACTAACCAGAGTAAAGAGATCCCTAAAACCAGCCCTTTGGGGTGCGTTTTGGCACATTGGAAGGAGCTAGTGGGGTATGGAGGCTCAGAGAACCAAAAGACCCTTGTAAAGTTTTGTACACAATAGTGGCCACTTTATAAACTTGAGGAGGGAGCCAGGTGGCCCTCAGTTGGATATTTACATTATGAAACTTTGTTACAGCTTATGTTATTTTTGAGACACAGAAATGGAGGAGGTGACTTAAGCTGACTGTTTTGGGTTTTTTTGGGTTTTTTTCTCTCCTGAATCGCCCTGAGTGGCAGAAAGATTGTGGACTCAGAGCCCCCTCTGACCCCTTGGTATTGGTCTTAGAAAAAGACAACGAGGCTAAGTTAAAATAATGTTGTAGTACATGCTCCAGAAACCGACTCTGCACACACCCTGATAAGGTGTATCCAGCTGACCCTCTGGAATAAGAATTGGGGAATTTGTTTGAACCACCTGCTAAAAGGCAAAGGGGGGTGAGAGGGGAAGCAAATTTAAGAGGGTTATTAACCTCAACTCCCGCTTTACCTTCTACTTCTGAAAAAAGCCAGCTCGAGTTACTTCAGCTCCTATTCCCCCATTCCACCTCCTGAGATTTCTTCTTCTATCCAGACTCTGGCCTGTGTTCCATCCCCCACTCTAGTTAAAGCAATTTCTATTTCAACTCCAGTATCCAGAAGGAAGAAAAGGTGATGATCAAAGAAGAGGTGATTGAAAAGAGGAATGGAGCAGAGGATCTTACCCTAGGAGATCCTCTGGTTATAATAAAAGTAGGGAACAAAGAAAAAAAAAAATTGATAAACACAGGAGCAACATATTTGATGTTAAATAAAGCCTTAATACCAACAACAGATGATTATGTCATGGTAAAGGGGGCAACTGGCCAATCTGAAAGGGCTTATTTTTGTAGCCCATTGAAATATAAGTTTGGGAAACAATGGGGAATTCACAGGTTTTTATATATGCCCAATGCTCCATTAGCACTTTTGGGTAAGAATCTATTGGAACTATTAAAAGCAAAAATAATATTAAAAAATGGGGAAATTAGTTTGGAGGTAAAAGATCAGCAATATGTAGAACTGCTGAGCTTAATGCTAATAACCAAAGATATTGAAGCTGAAAACGAAGAAAAAATTATTAAGAAAATAAGGGCTCAGGTGTTCCCTGGGGTGTGGGCCTCCAATATACCAGGGAGAGCAAAGAATGCTCTACCAGTACAAATCCGACTTAAAGAAGGAAAACAACTGGTTAAAATTAGACAATACCCCTTAAAAAAGGAAAGTAGGGAAGGGATTAGTCCAGTAATTAAGAACTTTTTGCAAATAGGACTACTAATACTCCTATTTTGCCCGTAAAAAAAAAGCCCGATGGATCATACAGGTTAGTACAAGATTTAAGAACTGTTAATAAGATAACTGAGGATTTATACCCAGGGGTAGCCAACCTCTACACCTTGTTAACTCGTTTAACATCCAAACTAACCTGCTTTACTGTTTTAGATTTGAAGGATGCTTTCTTTTGCCTTCCTCTCCCTGAAACCAGCCAGAAAATGTTTGCATTTGAGTGGAAAAATCCCAAAACTAGACGTAAGACTCAGCTCACATGGTGTGTACTACCCCAGGGGTTCAAGAACTCCCCTACCATATTTGGAGAACAGCTGGCAAAAGATCTAGAATCCTGGGAAGCTCCATCAGGAGAAGGACAGCTGTTACAGTATGGGGACGACCTCCTGATAGCTACTAAGACTCAAGAAGCATGTATGGAGTGGACGGTAAGCCTCCTAAATTTCTTGGGTCTACAGGGGTATGGAGTATCCCAGAAGAAAGCCCAGATGGTGAGATGAACAGTTGTCTGTTTGGGCTGTGAGATTAGTGCTGGACAAAGAACCTTGGGATGGGATCACAAGGAAACAATATGCCAGACCCCAAAACCCCAAACAGTGAAAGAACTGAGAACCTTCTTGGGCATGACAGGGTGGTGCAGACTGTGGATTTACAATTATGGGCTGTTAGTCAAACCCCTATATGCCTTGGTTACAGAGGGAAACAGAGATCTCCAATGGATGAAAGAAGCAACATGAGCCTTTGACCAACTAAAGAAGGTTCTCATGTCAGCTCCAGCCCTGGGACTTCAGATGTGAGTAAACCATTCTTCCTGTTTTCTCACCAAAAGCAGGGATTGCTCTGGGAATACCAGCACAGGACCTGGGCCCGTACCAGAAAGCAGTCGCCTACCTCTCCAAACAGCTGGACACGGCAGCCAAAGGGTGGCCAGGGTGCCTCAGAGCTGTTGCAGCAGTAAGAGGCACACAAATTCACCCCAGGCCAGAAGCTGCAGTCCTGGAGGTGAAAGGAAGACATTGGCTTTCCCCACAAAGATTTCTAAAGTACCAGGCCATACTAGTCGAACAAGATGATGTTGAAATTGTGGTAACTAACACTGTCAATCCAGCTTCTTTCCTCAGCAAAAGTATGGGAGAACCAGTGATCCATGACTGCCTGGAGACCACTGAAGCCACTTACTCCAGTGACCCGGATCTGAAGGGCACCCCTCTCGAGGATGCTGAGACCTGGTTCACTGATGGGAGCAGCTACATCATCAGTGGAAAAATATATGCTGGGTATGCAGTTACCACAATACAGAGGTGATAGAGTCTGGACCATTGCCAACAAACACCTCTGCACAGAAGGCTGAAATAATCACTTTAACCCAGGCCTTAGAGCTAGCTAAAAGAAAAGAAATCAACATGTATACACCAAAAAGTGAGCTCTGAATTGGAAAAAGGAAATGAGCTGGTGGACAGAAAGGCAAAAGAAACAGCTAAAGGTAAGGTAATTATTAAAACAATTGAGGCAGCTTTAATTCTAGATGGGCAAATTTCTATGGAAGGTGAGCCAAGATACAATAAAAGGGACAAAAAGCTCATTAGAGAAGAAAACGGGAGTTATAACCAAGAGGGGTGGGCTATTCCAAAGGAAAAGGAAGGCTTGTGATCCCCTCTTACATGTTACGGTTATTAGTGAAAAAGGAACATGAGAAAACACATTGTGGAATTGATGCTCTGTACAATTATTTGAAAGATCAAATCATGGCCAGAAACTTGCAAGGTGCAGTAATTCAGGTGACTCGCCAATGTAGCCTTGCCTCCAAACTAATCCCAAAAATATTCTTAAACTAAAGACTGGACAAATTGAAAAAGGCTATGGGCCTGGGTAACAATGCCAAATTGATTTTTCAGAACTACCCAGGAGAAGGGGGTCCCAATACCTATTGGTATTAATAGGTACCTTTTCAGGGTGGCCGGAAACTTTCCCTACCAAAACTGTCAAAGCATGAAAAGTAACCAAAGCATTGTTATTAGTAAAAGAATTTACTAACTTTGAAGAAGGAGTGGGGAATGAATCATGGTTTTAAAAAGTTAGAATTTTTGCTAAGAGTAGAAGTAGTTTCCATGACCAAGATGTAAGCTAGGTAGGTAAATGGTAGGTTAATAATTACTAGATGCTTAGGCTAGAGCTAATTGGTATAATTATCTGCTATTATAAATTTACGTACAGAAGAACGTAAAATAAGTAAACTGTTAACCATGAAGCACGGGGCCTTGGATCGTGCCAGAGGGTCACTGAGACCTGATGAAGACTCTCCTGACTTCATCCTTCGAGACCACTGACCCATTTCGAGACCACCGACCCAATTCAAGAGAAGAACTGTGCACGTGTGAAGGACTAATGGGGTCATTCTAATATGGGGTGGGGATGGGAGGTGCTGGGGTTATGCACATGTATTGTATGTCAGATCTTGGGCAATAAATAGATGGCAAAGAACCTTGTTCGGGGCGGTCACGCCTTTCAGAGGTGACTCCTGTGCCGCCCGCCGGTGAATAAACATTCCACTTTGTAACTTTAATTAGTTAGAGGGTCTTTGTCCGTGATTATACCGGGTTTTTTTAATGATTCAGAACAGGGAAAATGGGACCCTTCCCTGGAAGTGACAATTCCAAGAGAGCTGAAGGTCCCCTGGGTGGATCCAAGGTGAGCAGATGCCAAGGAAGAGCAGAGCTGGCACAAAGCCCTTCTTCTCCAGGCATGAATTCCATGCAAGAGGAAATGGCTTCCAGCCGTGCCAGGGCAGGCTGAGGTTGGATATTGAGAAAATTCCTTCATGGAAAGGCTTGTCCAGTGGTGGAGCCCCTGTTCCTGCAGGATTTAAATCCATGTGCATGTGACACTTGGGGACACGAGCCAGTGGTGGCCTTGGCAGTGCTGGGGGATGTTGGACTCATCTCACAGGGCTTTTCCAACCTGAATTCCATAACTCTGCCAAGCCACCTTTCCTCACAAAGACCAGGAATTCTGCCTCCCCTGCCTGGCACATTTTGGGATAGCTAACAACACATCCCTCTCTCCCCTCCCCTCCCTGGACACCCCCATTTTCCTTCCCTCACCCTGAACTTCCATGGACAGAAAAGAGATTTTTCCATCCACAGACTCCTTCCCTTCCCAATGCTCCCACTCCAAAATCTCCGAGCAGCTCCTCGGGTGGGATCGCCCCCCTCGGCCACCCCCGCCCCCGGCTCTTCCCTCTCTTCCCCCTCTCCTGGAGCAGCAGCCGTGGAAAAGCAAGACCACCACACAAATATTCAAACGGCTCCACCCCACACAGGCACAGCACAGCCCCTTCCCCAAGGGCTTCCCTGGCAGTGCTGGACGTGGCAGAATTCCAAACCCATCCCAGCCAGCCCCAGATTGGGGACGCTGCTCCAGCCCAGCTGAGGGGCTGGGGACAGTCCCCAGCCTGTCCCAGCCCAGCACTGTCCCCAGCCCAGCCCAGCACTGTCCCTAGCCCAGCACTGTCCCCATCCCAGCTCAGTACTGTCCCCAGCCCATCCCAGCCCTGTCCCCAGCCCAGCCCAGCACTGTCCCTAGCCTGTCCCATCCCAGCACTGTCCCCATCCCAGCTCAGTACTGTCCCCAGCCCATCCCAGCCCTGTCCCCATCCCAGCTCAGCACTGTCCCCAGCCCAGCACTGTCCCCATCCCAGCCCAGCACTGTCCCCAGCCCAGCCCAGCACTGTCCCCATCCCAGCTCAGCACTGTTCCCATCCCATCCCAGCACTGTCCCCATCCCATCCCAGCACTGTCCCCAGCCCAGCACTGTCCCCATCCCAGCCCAGCACTGTCCCCATCCCAGCCCAGCACTGTCCCCAGCCCAGCCCAGCACTGTCCCCATCCCATCCCATCCCAGCACTGTCCCCATCCCAGCCCATCCCAGCACTGTCCCCAGCCCAGCCCAGCACTGTCCCCATCCCAGCCCAGCCCAGCACTGTCCCCAGCCCATCCCAGCACTGTCCCCATCCCAGCCCAGCCCAGCACTGTCCCCAGCCCATCCCAGCACTGTCCCCATCCCAGCCCAGCCCAGCACTGTCCCCAGCCCATCCCAGCACTGTCCCCATCCCAGCCCAGCACTGTCCCCAGCCCAGCCCAGCACTGTCCCCATCCCAGCCCAGCACTGTCCCCAGCCTGTCCCAGCCCAGCACTGTCCCCATCCCATCCCAGCACTGTCCCCAGCCCAGCCCAGCCCTGTCCCCAGCCCGTCACAGGCAGGACACTGCACATCCTGCAGGGCCAGAGCAGGAGGCAGGGTGGGCAATGTGGCCTGGGGGGCACAGGGAAGATGCCCAGGGGCAGCACAGGTCACTCGTGGCTCCTGTCACTGTCAGCTGTGCCCACAGCCCTGGGGAGGCCACCAAGGCCACCCCCCAGCCCCTCTGAGGGACTGTCCCCAGCTGTCCCCAAAGCACAGGGAGGATCAGCTTCCCTCGCTCCACAGCAGGGAAAAGGCTGAATCCATGGATTTGGTGCCTTCCCCACACCCAGACCCATCCTCCTCCTCCCTTCATTGTCCCTTCTGTCCCCAGCTGGGTCCCCCCACACCCACGGATTCCCTTCCTCCCCTCCAAGCCAAAGACTCCTCCAGGAGCCCTTGGGAGCAGCTCAGGTCTTTAATATTTCAGAGCAGATTCTTTAATATTCCAGAGTAGATTCTTTAATATTCCAGAGCAGATGATTGATTCCTCCAGAGCAAATGATTTATTCCTTCAGAGAAAATTATTGATTCCTCTAGGGCAGATTATTTATTCCTTCAGAGCAGATTATTTAATATTCCAGAGCAGATTTTTTGTTCCTTCAGAGCAGATTCTTTATTCTTTCAGAGCTGTTTATTTGCTCCTCCCAAGCAGATTTTTTATTCCTTCAAAGCCAATTATTTACTCCTCCAGATCAGATTATTTAATATTCCGGACCAGATTAATTTTTCATCCACACCAGATTTTTTTTTGTCCCTCCAGAGCAAATTCTTTGCTCCCCCAACACAGATTACTTAATATTCCAGAGCAGATTATTGATTCCTCCAGAGCAGATTATTTATTCTTTCAGAAAAAATTATTTACTCCTTCAGAGCAGATTCTTTATTCCTCCAGAGCAGTTTGTTTGTCCTTCAGAGCAGATTCTTTGCTCTTTCCAAGCTGTTTGTTTATTCCTCCAGAGCAGATTGTTTAATATTCCAGAACAGATTCCTTGGTCCTCCAGGGCAAATGATTTGTTCCTCCAGAACAGACTCTTTGTCCCTTCAGAGCAGATTGTTTCATATTCCAGAACAGATTATTTATTCCTCCAGAGCAGATTTTTGTTCCTCCAGAGCAGATTCTTGGCTCATCCTGAGATGATTATTTAATATTCCAGAGCAGAGTCCTCGTCCTTTCAGAGCAGACCTTTTTCTCTTTCAGAGCAGATACTTTGCTCCTCCAGATCAGATGATTTCATATTCCAGATCAGATGATTTTGCTCCTCCAGAGCTGCCCCAAGCAATGCTGCTTTAAGAGAACACTGCCAGGTCCTGCTGCTGCTGAGCACAATTAAAACTCTTCCAGAGCCTTTCCAGCAGGGAAAACCCATTCCCAGGAGTGGAGAAATCTTCCAGGAGGGAAAACCCATCCCACACCCTCCTCAGCACCAGGAATGCAGGAACTGCCCTGGGAGGTCTCAGGCACCAAGTGGACAAAATGGGAGCAAAAGATGATCCCTGAGCCAAAGGGATTAATCCAATTACATTTAATTAGCCTTTGGAAGAGTCTTTATCTCCAAAGCTTTTCCCAGCTCTGAAACTCCTGGGATTGATTAAAATGCTCTGAGCTCCTGCAGGAAGGCAAAGGAGCCACCCAGGGAAGGGTTGGGATGAGGGAATGACCTGGAGGATTCCCAAGGGAAACCAGAACATCCCCAAAGCTCACCTGAGGCTCTGAGACCTCGCTCCCAGTGCTTGGGAAAGGCAGGAATAAAAATCCAATGTTTGCAAACACCTTTAGAGCTCCTGGGACAAGGAACAGCCCCAAAGTTTGTCACCTTGGTGGCACTGCCCCAAATTCCAAGGTTTTTCTCGTGTTTTCCCACACATTTCCAAGTATTCCTGCTATTCTGAGGGCTCCTATTTCAGCTGTGGGCATTTGACAGCAGCAAAGCTCCAAGGAAAGCTGGGAACGCAGATTTCATTTGAATGCCTCATCATTGGTTTTCAGGGCCTTATCTTGGCTTTTCCAGATCCCAAAGCAAGAGGGTTTGGATTCCTTTGGGTTTGCCTTCAATGAACATTTTCTTGAATTTTTTTTTGTTTGTTTGGGGGTTTTTTTGTTTGTTTTTGTTTTGTTTGTTTGTTTGTTTTGTTTTTTGGAGCCTGGTTTGGGCACTTGAACAGCCAGAATTTTAAAAAGTTAATAAAGAAAATGGGAATCCCAGTGGTTGTTTGCTGCAGGAATTTCATTTCCTGCCTTCCCAGCAGCCAGATTTCATGACAAAAAAGCCTTGACACAGCTCGGAGACTGCTCCTATTCCTGCCTCCTGCTGGAGAACCCCTGATTTTTAGGGATTGGAAAGGACGTTGAGGATCCTCCAGTGCCATGGCAGGGACACCTCCCACTGTCCCAGGCTGCTCCAAGGCCTGGGACACTGCCAGGGATCCAGGGATCCACATTTCCCTGGGCCACCCTCCCAGTGACAATGGACACAGGAACTCAGTGGGAAGGAAAATCCCAACTCCTCCCATGCCACGGGTGTCCCCCTGCCCACGTTCCTGTCCCTGAACAGCAGGACCCCAGCCCTGTCCCCTGCATTCCCCTGGGGACCCAGCCCAGCCACCCCGCTGCCAGCAGCTGAGCCCCTTCGATTCCCAACACGCTGCAATGATTATGCAAATATTTGCAAATAATCAACTCCTCCCTCACCTCGGCAGAGCCGAGTGAGGCGTTGCTGTGGCAACAGCCACTCTCAGCCCCAGAGCTCCATTTGGGATGCTGGAGGTGCCCAGGGAGCCCCAGAGCTCCATTTGGGATGCTGGAGGTGCCCAGGGTACCCCAGAGCTCCACTTGGGATGCTGGAGGTGCCCAGGGTACCCCAGAGCTCCATTTGGGATCTGGAGGTGCCCAGGGTACCCCAGAGCTCCATTTGGGATCTGGAGGTGCCCAGGGAGCCCCAGAGCTCCATTTGGGATGCTGGAGGTGCCCAGGGTGACCCAGGGGATCCAGGCCAGGCTGCCCAAGCTGCTGAGGGGCTGTGGGACAGGAGCAGGCTCCTGTTAGAAGGCCAAGATCGATGTTCCACCAGCTCTGAGGGCAAGCAGGTCCCCCTGGGCCTGTGAGAACATGGCCAAGGCTCCTTGGCATGAGCCCAGGAGCTTCTCCTTCATCACTTCTCCTGTTTATGGAGCTTTTCCTTGAGTCCTGTAAAATTCTTTAAACCTAGAGACCTCAGTAACTCCCAGTGCAATCCAAGCCCAGAATGTCAGCCCAGGTCCAGAGACATGAGAATCCAAAATCAACCAGATGCAGGAGAATCCAACAGAACCCAGAGCCAGGAACAGGAGACTCCAAGATCCGCTCAGACCCTGGGACATGAGAATCCAGCTCTAAACAGGTCCATGGGCAGGAGATTTCCCCCTCAGCTCAGTCTGGGTGGGATGGGCACTGATGGGGTCGGGGGGGCACCAGGGGAAGTTGAACTTCACAGGATCCTCCCACGAAGGCATCTCTGACCTCCCAAGACACCACAAGCACCATTTTTTACAAGAATGAACACTTGAGGTTGTTTTTTCTCCCCCAGGCCCACAGCCAGGACAGGTTTCCAGTGCCTTGGGCACACTCAGGGCTTGGGAGGTGTCTGGAGGAGGGAGCAGAGGAGGGAGCTGCCATCCCACCCCTCTGCATGGAGCTGCTGCCGATGGGGGTGGAAGGACCAGAGGGGACAACTCCTCCCTCAGCTTTTTCCCTCCCAGTTTTTATCCTCACTTATTTATTATTCCTATTTGTTTAGTGGGAATGCTGGGACACCAGGGCTGGGTCTCCTTGAAGAAACTCACAGAGGTCCTGTCCTGTGAGAAAAGGCTGGGAAAGCTGGGAATTTTCACCTGGAGAAGCTCCAGGGAGAGCTCAGAGCCCCTTCAGGGCCTAAAGGGGCTCCAGGAGAGCTGGAGAGGGACTGGGGACAAGGGATGGAGGGACAGGACACAGGGAATGGCTCCCACTGGCAGAGGGCAGGGATGGATGGGATATTGGGCAGGAATTGTTCCCTGGGAGGGTGGGCAGGGCTGGCACAGGGTGCCCAGAGCAGCAGTAGCTGCCCCTGGGTCCCTGGCAGTGTCCCAGGCCAGGCTGGACAGGGCTTGGAGCAACCTGGGACAGTGGAAGGTGTCACTGCCCATGGCAGGGGTGGCACTGGATAATTTTTAAGATCCCTTTCAGCCCAAACCATCCTGGGATTCCACGATGTGAGATCCCAGTGGGGATGAACACAAAGCTCCAGGTGCTCACCAGCTCTGGGATGTCCCCAAGCCATCCCTGGGGTGTTTCCTGTCCCCACAGGTCCCCCAGGGCAGCTCTGTCTCCCTGTGGGAAATGAAACCCTGAAGTGGAGGCTGCTCCTCCTGCTCCCACCCCCATCCTGAGCCCGTTTTACCTCTAAAAGGACAAGACCTCAAACCAGTTCCCTGAGTGATTATCCCAAATCTCTGTGTCCTCCCCCTCACCTGGGCCAGACCAGGCTGATTTGGAGCTGAAATCTGGGAGCAAAGCTCCTCAAAAAGCCTCTAAAAGCAGCCTGGAATGATTGATGGGCCCACAGGGATGTGCTTGGAAGAGTCAAACACCACAGAAAGAAAAGGGAATTGGGAACAGAGCCCAATCCCCTCCCTGCCCGAGCAGGAGTTTGAGAGGTGCTGGAGGGGGTGACAGAGCCACAGTGACACTGACCTGGAGTGGGATTTCCTCCTCTCCCCTCCCTGATCCCCAAAACAACCACAGCTCACCCTGGATGAATCTCCCCACAGGGCTCTGCCACACACACAGCTCCTGCAAGCTTTCCAGTGCGTTTTTTTTTTTTGGATGCTTTGTTTCCAATGTCACCGTGGGCTCAGGAAAGCTGCACCACCACTGCTGGGCACTGCTAAGGGCAGCTGTGACCGGGTGGCCCTGGTGGCACTGTCCCCATCCTGTCCCCATCCTGTCCCCCACCCTTCTGCCCATCCCTTTTCCAGCAGGTTCATTAAAGGATGTGGCACCAGGAACTGCATCCGAATCCATGGGGCTGGGGACATCCCACAGCCCCTCCTGCTCCAGGACCACTCAGTCCCAGCTCCTCCAGAGATGCTCAGCCCAGCTGGCTCATTCCCAGACAGATTCCATCCATCCCAAATGCTCCAAGGAACCCAGTCCTTGGTCCACCCCAACAGCACCAGCCCAAAAACCACAACTCTCAGGGCAGCAAATATTCCCAAATTCCAAGGGAGAGGAAAACTCAGAGAGCAGCTGGAATCCACCTTGAACACAGCCTCACAAAAATGCCTTTCCAGGGGAGAGGGATGTGCTGGAGCCTCTGAAGAATTCCCCACACTCCTGTCACCCACAAATGGCACCAGTACAGGCAGTGCCATTCCTGCCTGGCATCCCAAACTTTGGGGCTGGGACATCCAAGCCCAGCACTCCCCAAAATTCTTGTCCCAAGGGGCCACCACAAACCCTGGGAAGAAAAGTGACACATCCTGGACTGGCCAGGCTCCTGCTCCCAGAGCTGATTTAGGGATGGGATAATGGGATGGGATAATGGGATGGGATAATGGAATGGGATGGGATGGGATGGGATAATGGGATGGGATAATGGGATGGGATAATGGAATGGGATGGGATGGGATGGGATAATGGGATGGGATGGGTTGGGATGGGATAATGGGATGGGATAATGAGATGGGATGGGATAATGGGATGGGATAATGGGATGGGATAATGGGATGGGAAAATGGGATGGGATGGGATAATGGGATGGGATGGGATAATGGGATGGGATGGGATGGGTTGGGATGGGATGGGATGGGATAATGGGATGGGAAAATGGGATGGGATGGGATGGGATGGGATAATGGGATGGTTTTTCCAAGGAAATCACCCGAGGAAGAGGCAGCTCTTACCTGTTTCTCCCCAGATGGGCAGATACTCGTCCTGCTGAATGTCCAGCATGATTTCCAGGCCATTCCCTGTTCCCCCCTTCACCGTGGTGAGGAGAGGCCGCCCCTCCTCTCCTGAGTTAAACATGTAGCATTTCCCATATTTTGTAAACACCTGTGGGGAAAAAAGAGAGGAATTAGGGAATATTTCCCACATATTCAACACCCATTCCCAACCAGCAAAGGGATGGAAACAGCCACAAGCTGCAGGTCGGGGGGAAACATCCACACAAATATCCTCAGAAATATCCACAGAAATATCCTCAGAAATCCATCCAGGTTTAATCACTTGTTTAATCATTGTGCTCTCCTTATGGAAAATAAAAGAGGGACAAGAGAAAGGAAAAGCTGCTTGGAGGGAAAGCTCAAAAGCTCCTGGAGCCCTTCCAGTCAGTCCAAGCTCTGACAGACACACACACTGGCCTCAAGCTCCTGCTAAAAACTCACACAATTCCCTGGTTTTGGGTGGAGTCTGAGTCCATCCATGCCATGGGAATGCTTTCCTGGCATTAAAAATCCAATATCCCCTTAATTCCTCCCTCTGCCACTGCATGGAAAATAGGAAGAGCTCAAAACACTCAGGGAAATGAGGAAAGATTTCTTCCATCATTTTGCTCTTCTTCAGTTTATTTTGGGAGGATTCCTGATAGAAATTCCTGGCAAAGCCCAGGTGGAACTTCAGACATCATCAGCACTGCAATGCAGGGAGGACATGGGGCTCCAAGAGGGAGGGATGTGCAGAACACAGGATTTCCAGTGGGAGAACATGGGATTTCCAGTGGGAGAATATGGGATTTTCAGTAGGAGAATATGGGTTTCCTAGTGGGATGGACACAGGGTTCCAAGTGCAGGACACGTGGGTTTCCAAGGGAGGGAACATGGGTTTCCATGTGGGATGGACACATTCCCAAGTGGAGTGGACATGAATTTCCAAGTGGGATGGACATGTGAGGAACACAGGTTTCCAAAAAGGGTAGACTTGTTTCCAAGCAGAGTAAACACAGAATTCCCAGTGGGATAACAGAGAATTCCCAGTGCATAACCCAGAATTCCCAGTGGGATAACAGAGAATTCCCAGTGCATAACCCAGATTTCCCAGTGGATAACCCAGATTTCCCAGTGGGTAACCCAGATTTCCCAGTGGATAGCCCAGATTTCCCAGTGGATAGCCCAGATTTCCCAGTGGATAACCCAGATTTCCCAGTGGGAACCCAAGGTTCCTGGTGGCAGCAGAGATGTCACTCACACCTTTCCTGGTGGGGACACTCAGGGCCAGGGCTCAGCTCAGGCTCAGCCTTCCCCCTCGATGGGAAAACTCCCAGAAATCCCCAATTTAACCCCAATCAATCCCCCCTCTGACAGCCTGGGGACATCCTGGGATAAAGACCCCAGAAAACCCAGTCTAGAAACGAGTACCAACCAGTAAATCCCAGCAATGAGGAGCCAGAGCAGCTCCAGTCCCTCCAGAATCTCTCCCACATTTGCTGAGCTCATTTGACCCCGAGATGAGTCAGAAACCCAAACAGAAGCTGGAGCCAGCAGCGATTTATTCCCTCAAATATTGACATATCCTGACTAATCTCAGTGCCAGGGAAGCAGGTGGGATGGGAGAGAAAGGAAATAATATTTGAATTCAAATACGAAGTGTTTGTGAGGGGAAAAACAATACATCCTTTAAAAGGGATTTGCTATCCAAATAAAAAAAATCCCATTTTAATACTTCCCTGACCAATTAAAGAGCTCAGGCTGGAAAGAGAAGCTGAGCCTCTGGAAGGCAGAAGTCAAAAATTCCTGATGAGGGAAGTTTAAAATCCAGCAAGGAGAAAAAACTGCAGTGCAGAAAATCAGGGGAAAACAACAAAGCTGGAATGGGTCCAACAGCCCAGGGACTGAGGGTTTTGGAGCTGCTGTGCTCGGCACAGTCTGCAGGCAAATAAATCCAAGCAATTTGATGGGGTTTTATATGGCTGTAAAAGTTCCCTGTAAAAGCTCCCATTAGGATGTGTTTATCCAAGGCAAAGATGGAACCTGACAGGGACAGCAGGGCTGGAATCACAATCCCAGGAAAAGAGACCTCATGGGACTGGGAAAGGACAACCATGAGACCTCTCAGCCACAAGGATTCCCACTGTTCCCAAAGGAGATACAAAACATTCTTCCTAACAGCATTGAAAATATTTCCAAGTTCAAAAATCCACGTGCATTCATTGCAGCTGCCATGAAACGGGACCGTGGTGTTACCCATCAGTGGGGTCACGGAATGATTTGGATTTGGGCCTTAAGGACCACCCTGTGCCAAGGCAGGGACACCTCCACTGGCCCAGGCTGCTCCAGCCTGGCCTGGGACAATGCCAGGGATCCAGGGCAGCCCCTGCTGCTCTGGGAATTCCATCCCAGCCCCTGCCCACCCTCCCAGGGAGGAATTCCTCCCCAGTGTCCCATCCATCCCTGCCCTCTGGGAGCCATTCCCTGTGTCCTGCCCCTCTCCTGTTCCCTCAGCCCTCCCTGAGGATGTTCCTCCCCCTCTGCCTTTTGCTGGGAGAAATCATTTAGGAAAATACAACATTGTTCTGCCAGAGTCTCCTGTTGTTTTCAGGCTCCCTGACAAGAGGAAAGGACTTGGAGCATTATCAGATCATCAGGATAAATCCTGGAGCTGTTGGGAAGGGCTGGGATTCACTGGAGGCAGTGAACACGAGCAGCCAGAATGATTTAAGCTCAGTTTGTGTGGCTGAGGGGGAGAAAATCCCCCTGGCTCCTGGGAATGCTTTAACTTCCAATAAAAAGGGCCAGAAACAAAACTCCAGACACGTTCCCTGAGAATAGTCCATAAAAATTCCAATTTGTTCCCTCTGATGGAGCACGGGACCTTTGACAGCTCCTTGGAAAATCCCTGCTTGGGCATAAAGGGAAATAATTCTAAATCTGTGGAATGGGATTTGATGGAATCGTTCAGGCTGGGAAAAGCCTTTAAGATGATGGAGTCCAATCCATGAACTGCCTTGGAGTGACTTCCTGAGCCCTTCCTTAGCCTATGGGAAACCCAAGGAAAATGTTTATTTTGGGAAGGTAAAACTCAGACCAGATGTATCCCAAAAACATTTCCAGGCACAAACCAGACACCACCACCACCAGAAGCTCCAAGAAACCCCATGACGAACAAATCCTGCTGCCTGTGAATCCATCAGGCCTGGCACTGATATTCCAGAGGCCTGTCCAGAGTCATGGAAAATGAGGCATTCCAGTTTCTACCAGGATGCACAGAAAAAACATTTCTGCTAAGAAATCATCCATTCAATCCACAGAAAAATGATGGGAAAAGGAACTCATTGGAAGCCTGGGAATGACTTTTCCAAATACAGACGGAGATGCAGGCAGGAAGGAGGTGTCAGGAGGAGTTAAAACAATGGAAAAAAGAGGGAATTGGAACCCTGTGCAGTCATTTCCCCACAAATGTGGGGCACAAAGGCTCAGGGAGACATTTCCCAGCGAGCCACATCCAAAGGATTCACGACGAGCGGGATCAATGAAAACAAAGAGATTTTCACCACGGGTCCAGGAGAAGGGGAACTGAAAAACTGGGATGGGTTTGGGCAAGAACATCCAGAGAGGATGGGGAAAGATCCTGTTTAGGAGGAGAAGAGACTTTATTGCCAGGGGTTTGTCAGAGGGATCCATTCCCAGCCTCCCAGCTCTCCCACTGAGCCGAGGGTGGCACCGAGACCCGTCCTGATGGCACTTGGATGGAGGAATGACTCCATCCCTGCTCCATCCCAGCTCCATCCCAATTCCATCCCTGCTCCATCCCTGCTCCATCCCAATTCCATCCCTGTTCCATCCCATCCCCATCCCAGCTCCATCCCAATTCCATCCCTGTTCCATCCCATCCCCATCCCTGCTCCATCCCTGTTCCATCCCTGCTCCATCCCAATTCCATCCCTGTTCCATCCCTGCTCCATCCCAATTCCATCCCATCCCCATCCCTGTTCCATCCCATCCCCATCCCTGCTCCATCCCTGTTCCATCCCATCCCCATCCCATCCCCATCCCTGTTCCATCCCTGCTCCATCCCAGCTCCATCCCTGTTCCATCCCAGCTCCATCCCAGCTCCATCCCTGTTCCACCCCAGCTCCATCCCTGCTCCATCCCTGTTCCATCCCAGCTCCATCCCTGTTCCATCCCTGCTCCATCCCTGTTCCACCCCAGCTCCATCCCTGCTCCATCCCAGCTCCATCCCAGCTCCATCCCAATGGTCCCTTTGTCCTCCCAGGCAGAAGGCAGCGGGACATTTTAAAAATGGAAGGATGGGAAGAAAATCCATGAGGGATCCCCAGAGGAATCCCTTTCCAGGGGACAGGATGGACCCTTGGGAAGGAGGGAATGCTTACAGTGGGCAGGAAGGATTTAACGTCCTTTCCCAGCAAAGGGCAGAGGGAAGGAATCAAATGCCAATCACAGCAGAGGGGGATGCAAGCCCAGCCTTTAGGGCATCCTCTTCATGTGCTAGCCACATCCCAATCCTACAGAAACACCGGGAGAATGCAAAAATCCCAGAGCCATCAACTCCAAAGGGGATTTGGGTCACCCTCACTGGACCATAAGGCAAAGCTCTTCCAAAAATGAACAAAATCCAGGAGAGGAAACCCCTGGAGAGAAGGAGCTCTGGCATCTGCTCCCTGTGCAGGGGCAGCCGTGGGTCCTGGTTAAATCCCGGTGTGTTTGTGCTGTCAGGAACACGGCAGAGCCGATGTCAGACACGGAAAATCTCAGAGCTCATCCCTGCTGCCAGCAGCTGTGATTCCCTGGGGAGCAGAGCGATGGGAGGCAGCCGCAGGAAGCACAGCCAGGGAAGTTGTCAGGCCGTGTTTACAAGGACAGGGTTTTCCACGGCTGAATTCCCGCTGGGATTTGTCAGGCAGCGCTGCCAGAGCTTTCCCTGCAGCAGCTCCGGGTCTGCCTGAGCCTTCCTGGCTCCCTGCCGGGCCCCATCCCGCCCGACCCGGGTCCCAGGCACGCCCCGAAGGCAGATGAATCCCGTTCCCAGCCTCAATGGGAACGCTCTTCCCAAACGAGGAGCCCAAATCCAATAACCTGGCACTGCCACAGCTGCTCCAAACACACAACATTCCCAACATTCCCAACACATCCCACACAGCCATCCCTCCCTTCCAACCCAGCTTTCACCACTGGACATACCCAACTCTCTCCAGTCCCTTTTATGGGATGGCATCAAACACTCCCAGTGGCTCACAATTCCCAGCCAGTTAAACACTGGCAGCACTGGCAGAGGAGCACTTGGCTCCGTGGTTAATTCCCTAAGGGATATTCCCATTCTCTCCTCATTTGTGCCATCAGCCCCTCCCCAACGGCCCCTTGGGATTTGTGGGAATGGGGAGGATTCCTCAGAGCTGCCATAACCCCACAAAAATCCCCTCCAGCTCCAATTAATCTCCGTTGAGTGCGTGTTTAACAGGAAATACAGCCCCAAAATTCCAGCACCAAATGGATCAACTCCAATGGAGAAGCACCAAATATTTGGGAATTCTGTTGGTCATAAACCAAGGGAAGTGCTGTCCTCTCCTTGATTCCATCAATGCCACGTTCCCTCCACAGGACAGGAGCTGGGGCTCGCTGGAATTTATGGGTTGTCAGGAGCAACACCTGGATATTCCCATATCCCATGGGACCACAAATGAACCCAGGAATCCCAGTTCCCAAGGCTCCTTTTGGCAGAACATGGAATTATTGAGGTTGGAAAAGCTTTCCGAGGTCATTGAGTCCAACCTGTGACCAGGTGACACCATCAGAGACCACTGCAGAGGACACATCCTCCAACAGAAAATTTATCATCTTATAAAAATCCATAAAAATGAATTTTAAATCAATTGAAAATCCATAAAAATCAATTTAAAATAAATTAGAAATCCGTAAAAATCCATTAATTTAAAAGTCCATAAAAATCCAGGCCCCAGCACAAAGCTTTGTGCCTGGAATGTGCACAGAGGTGACCTGAGGTCACTGGCCTGGGACACCTTGGGCTGATGTCCTCACCTGGGGCTGCCCGGGGTCACACGAGGCCACAAGCCCCTGGAGGAGGCCCTGGGGAGCAACAGATGGAGCAGGAATTGGAGCAGGGAGGGTGAGGGGGGCTCCAGCCCTGCTCTGAGGCTCATCCCAGCCCCAGGTGCCAGGCACAGCTCCTGGGCTGGGATTCATTTGGATCCTAATTACAATCCTGATCCATCCCCACTGATTCCCTTAATTAACTCCTGTCCATTCCCTCAGCCCAGCTCTGGGACTGAACATTCCAACATTCCATCATTAACATTCCAACATCCCAGTGTCCCCAAACTCCTCTGGAGTGTCCCAGAGCAGCCCCCAGGTCCCCTCAGTGCCATGGAACCTGAGGAAAAGGGGGATAAAACACCTAGAGCTGGAATATCAATCCCAAACCCTTCAGCTGTGCAGGGATATCCTGAAAATAGAGACTGAGCATCTCCCATGTGTCTGAGAGCCATCCAGCAGTATCCCAAATGCTCTGGGGCTGGGCTGTCCTGCCCACCCAGGCTCCTCAGCCACGGATTCCAGCCCCTCCACAGCCTCTGGCCACTGGGATCCATGGGAGGCTCCAGCAGTTTGTTCCTGCTATGAAATCATTTCTGTGGGTGGAGTTTTGAGGCCATTCCCTGGAATTCCCAGCCCTTGCACACGTGCAGGAGGAGGCAGCAGCCCCCTGGGAAGGACAAAGAGCTCCAAATATTCCCAGTGGGACAACTCCAGCTGCTGTCTTCCATGGAGGAAAAGCAGCTCCCTTGTCCTCAGGCAGGAGGAGAAGCACTGAAAATCCACTGGGAAGAGGCACTGAAACATGGACTAAAGCCAGGCACGTCCACTGCAATCAAACATCCACCAGAAACAGCCACATCCACTGGGACATCCCCTGGGAAATCCCTTCCCTGCAGCCTGTAAGGTCCAAGGCCCAGGAAGTTTTCCCTGCTCAGTCACATCCCTGAGTGCCACAGCTCCTGCCTGGAGGGAAATATTTGGGAATGAGGGAAGCTCAGCCTGTCCAGGGCCAGCCAGGGTCACTGTGAGCTCACCTGCAGAGGAGAAGGATCCAGGGAGAGCTCAGAGCCCCTTCAGGGCCTAAAGGGGCTCCAGGAGAGCTGGAGAGGGACTGGGGACAAGGGATGGAGGGACAGGACACAGGGAATGGCTCCCACTGCCCAGGGCAGGGCTGGATGGGATATTGGGATATTGGGATATTGGGATATTGGGATCTTGGGAGGGAATTCTTGGCTGGGAGCCTCCAGCCTCAGAGATTTAAGGAAAGCTCCTTCCTTTGAAACCCTTCTGTCCTCAAAGTTTTACCTGAGATTCCCGTTTAATTTCTGGAGTTCTCAGGGCCAGGCAGAGCCTGTGGTGGTGCCACTGTCACCTCCCTGTCACTGCCCCTTCCCTCCACCCCTCCTCTCTGTTCCTTTCCCATTCCCATCACTCCAGGACATTTCTGAAGATGCCAGGAGCTCCTCAGCATTACCAGCTCCCTGATCCTGCTCATCCCAGGGAAAAGCCAGTTTGGGGTTGAGGATCTGCAGGTTTAATAAGTTCTTTTTCCTAATCCTCAGACAAATCCAGGGAATCTGCACTCATGGGATTAAAAAGGTTTTTTTTTTATGGTCGAGGACCAGCTCTGTTCCCTCCCCTTCCCCCCAGCTGGGAGTTCTCTGTGGCTTTTCCTGGGTTTGGTGGCCATAAAAACCAAGTCTTTTATTCAAAACAAGGACTAGAAGGAAGGCAAACATGGAAGATCCCCCCAGAGAAGGTTTCCAGGTGTTTTATAAATGTCCTGGAACAATGGGGGTTAATCAGCCAGAATTAATCTCAATTAATGCTGCCAGGTACCACAGATGCTGCAAGGACACAAAATTCCCTTTCTTCTGCGCCTCAGGATAAACTGGATTAACCCCAACTCAGAGCTGCATTGGCTGCAAGTAAAAATCCCAAATTAACTCCAGGGGTCTAAAGCTCCTCCCTAATTCCAAGGAAAACCTGTGGCTCTGGGATTCCCACCCTGGGATGCCCCAGGAGCAGCACTTGGCTTTGAGCAGATTTTGCAAATTTTATTTTAAGAAACCAACAAAACCCCCCAGAACTCCCTGGGGGATATTCAGCTCTTCCCTGAGGAAGCACCGGAATTTGGGGCTCCCTTTGGTGCCCAGGATGCTCCAACCCCTGTGCCTGAATCCCTTCCCAGGGAATGATGGAGCCACAGCTCCTTCAGCTTGTCCTGCTGCCTGGTTTTTGGGGAGCCCTGGGAATGAGTCCCTGCAGTGTCACCATGCCCAGCCCAGGATCTGGGAACAAGGGGTTAAATCCCAACACCATCCTGGGCTATTTCCTGTGGCAGGGATTTCTGCCAATCCTGCCCAGGGAATCATCTCAGCAGCACCACTGAGCACGGAAAAACTGCCCAGGTTGTTTTGGGAATTCTGGGCAAGGAATTGCCATTTCTGCCATGCAGACGTGCCCTGGGAGGCAGAAAAGCCCTGCCTGGAGCCAGCAAAGCCCAGCTCAGAGCTCTGTGAAATATCAAACTGCTCTTGGAGCTCAGGACAAAACCGAGGCAAGACCTGAGACAGCTCTGCTGTGCTTCATCACCACAAGTCCTGGGGAGAAAATCTTGTCCTGTGAGGCTGGGGAGGGGCTGGAATGAAATTCCCAGAGCAGCAGTGGCTGCCCCTGGATCCCTGGCAGTGTCCCAGGCCAGGCTGGGACAGGGCTTGGAGCAACCTGGGACAGTGGAAGGTGTCCCTGCCATGGCAGGGGTGGCACTGGGTGGATTTCAAGGCTCTCCAAACCCAAATAATTCCACAGTTCTGATTCCCAAAGGGCTCTGGAGCTGATTTCCCTGCAGGCCTTGTGAGTAACTCCAAGTTCAAACTCCCAAATTCCCACTCCAAGCTGCTGCCCCAGTGCTGAGCACACAAAGCTCTCACCCTGCTCAGCCAAGGCAGAAATGGATCCTTCTGGTGCTGCTGGGATCAGTGCCTGGGATGAGCAGTTTTCCCAGTTTTTTCCCCCTGCTTCCATAAAACACTTCCAAGATAGTCCTGAGCCCGGGGACACAGCAGCCTCCACTGTCCCCACTGTCCCCACACACACTCAGGCTTCTCCAGGGATTTCCAGTCCAACCCCTCATGACAGGGATGCTTCCCTGGCCAAATTCCAGGCACTCACTCCAGTACTTCACAGCCAGACCCCAATCCTGTGTGTCCTGCCCAGCCAAAAAATCCTCCCCAGTTTTTCTTTTCTTTATTTTATCCCTGTGGGCAGCTCCCCCCGGGGCAGTGGCCAAGAGGAGAATTTCAGCCCCTGGAATGATCAGAATCCTGGAATATCCTGAGCTGGGAAGGACCCACAGGATCACCCAGTCCCACCCCTGGCCCTGCACAGACACCCCCAAATCCCAGCCTGAGCGTCCCTGGCAGCCTTGGGAATGTGACCATTCCCTGGGAAATTGTTCCAGTGCTTATTCCACTCTCTGGGGAAGAACCTTTCCCTGATCTCCATCCCAAATTCCCCTGGCACAGCTCCAGTTCCCTGGCTCCTGACCAGAGCTGGATGAGTCTCCCTGAATCTCCTCTGAAGAACTGGATCCCAGTGACAAAAACCCTTTCTGTATTCCCTCAAAATATCCAACGGAGCCTAAAATTCCCCAGAATTCATCTCCATCCCCTGCCCCAGACTGTCCCAGGACCTTGGGGATGTCCCTTTGTCCCCACCAGAGCAGCGAATCCTGGGATCACCCAGCTATTTCCCATCCCCATCTGCCAGGGGACAAAGGCTCTAATCCCAAATCCCTTCTCAATGGATGCCAAAACTAGCACAGCCCTGAGCACCACACCCAGGGGTCGCTGGGATGCTGCTCATTCCCTGCATCCCACCCTGGGCTGGAACCCAGGAGTGACCACCCCCCACAGCCAGGGAAGGTTTGTAGGGAATAAATCCATCCCTGCCCTCCCTGAGGGAAAAGGTCGGGTGGAATGGAAGGAACCAGGAGTGTGGCTGCTCCAAGGTCCTGCAGGCTGGAAAGGGAACGGGATCATGGCTCAGGACTGCGCTGGATGATGCCAAAGGAACAACAAGGAAAAGCTCCAGCATCCTAAAAGCCAAAACTGAGCTGGGAATAACAGGAAAATGAAAAGTGACAGAGCTCATGACATTCCCTGAAATGGGGGAGTGAAGGACATTGAGAAGGGCTCAGCACAGGCACTGAACTCCCCCAAGGAACTTCATCCCATTCCAGGATGAACAGCCAGGATTTTTAGGAAAAATCCCACTTTTTCTGCCCGATATTTTGCCAAAAAAACTCCCAATATGTGCATTCCCCCGTGGTTCAGGGGAGCTTTCAGGAGCTGCTCCCTTGTTTGCCCCCTGAGCTCCTGCCTGGATGAACTCAGTGCCTCAGCTGGAAAAAACACCAGGAATTCCAAGTGATGGATAAAGTGCATTAACCTCAGAGTGAACCTTCCCTCACATGGACACACACAGCTTGGAATTTTCACAGAATAAGGAGAAAGCTCAGATTCCAGAGAGCCTTTAATGGGCTCTAAGGAGCTCTTGTGAATCTCACAGCATTTCCCACTCCTGGCAGGAACTAAAACATTGAGATCATAATAAAGCATGGAGCTGGGTGTGGGTGGGGAGAGAATCTGAGGTGAAAATGGAATAACAATAATAATAATAATAATAATAATAATAATAATAATAATAATAATAATAATAATAATAATAGTAGTAGTAGTGTTGTCACCAGGCCCTGCAAAATTCCCACAAGGAATGAGGCTGCTCCAGGCTGTCCCTGGGCTCCTCCTTTATCCAGGTCAGTGTGGAGCCATGCCTGTGTTTAATCCCAGTTTAAAACCAGGGAAACCATTGGGAAGTGCAGTTCCTGAGGCAGGAGCTGGGAATCCACGAGGGCAGGAGGAAAATTTTCCATGTGAGCATTCCCAGCCTCTCCAAGAGCTCTCTGCCTGGGAGAGGGGCAGGGAAAGCACTCCTGGAGGCTTTGCTGGCTGAAAATCCAGGGATAATGTTCAATAATGTTCAATAACGTTTAATAACGTTTAATCCAGCCCAGGCACTGCAGAGTTTTCAGAGTGAAGTTTCCATGGATTTTTCTCTGTGCTCTGTGCAGAATCAGGGCACAGATCCAGGTGATTCCAGCCAAAGCTGATCCCAGTGAAAGCCAGCACCAGAAGAGTTAATTCCAGACACAGGGCTGGGTCCTGGGAGCTGTCCCGGTGTGTGGCAGCCAAGTCTGTCCCTCAGCCAGCAGGACCAAGGGGGGATTAAATCCACAAAGTCCCCTCCCCTCACCCCAAGGGGCACCACCATCAATGGGGAACAAATCGGATTTTGGGGTGGAGGGGGAGCTCACCCCGAGCTGATGAAGCCCCAGCTCAGTCTGGCAGTGGGAATATTCCCAGTGCTGGGATGATGGAAAAGCACAAGTGGGGGAGGAAAAAAAGGTGACAGATTTTTCCATGAGGAAGTCAAGAAAGATGGATTAGGGAGGGGAGGGGGGAATCAAAGCTCCACCAAAACACAGCAGGAGAGGAGGAGCCTCCCCTGGGAGCAGGGAAGGAGAGCAGGAGAGGCTGGGAATGCCTGGGGGGAGGGAATTTTCCCCTGGGAATTGTTACTGCCCCGGGCAGCTGGAGAGAAAACCGTGGGATACATCGGAGAAGCTCTGGCTGGAGGAAAGGAGTTTTCCTCCTTATTCCACAAAACCCTGGATCCTACAGGACAGGGAGATCCCCAAGGTCCTCATTCCAGAGCTGTCTCCAGCACTGAAGCTGAGAACAGCACTGAAAATCTGGGATTTTCCAAGGATTTTCCATGGATTTTCCATTCAAGGAGAGGCACAGGGAGGGACCTTCAGGGTGATCCCTGCTCCCACCACAACACATCCCTGATCTCCCAGCAGGAAAATCCCAGTGAAGGAAACTCCTCCCTGTCCCACCCTGGAGCTGAGCTTACTGGATCCATGATCCATCTCCTGGCAGATCCAACCCCTGGCAGAGCCATCCTGCCTGGAAATGCACATCAGCAACGGGGAAACAGGAAAACAGAGGGGAAACACAGGGGAAATCATTCCTCAACCTCCTAATTCCAGGGCTTTCCTGACAGAGCTTCATCTCCAGCTCCACAGCCAAGGCTGCAGCCTGGGGAGCATCCCAATAATCCCTGATTTAGAATCCACAGCTCCAAAGAGGATTTTTCTCCAATTCCACACTTTATTCCTGATGGTTTGGCCAAAACACAAGGAGATGGTGACCCAAGAAGAAAGGAATGGGTGTTTTTTGGGGGGAACTCAGGAATTTGGATTAAAAATTCCTGAGGATGGGGAGGAGCTGGCACAGCTTTCTTAGAAAAACCACGGCTGCCCCATCCCTGGAAGAGTTCAGAGATGCAGGGGAGATTTTCCCCACTCTCACAGGGAAAGGAGCAAAGATGAGGTGAGGGAGGGCTCACAGAATTCCCTGCAGCTGGGACAGACCCAGGGGAGCCCTGGGGGATGTGACAGGCAGGGACAAAGCCCCAAGGTCGGGCAGCTGAGCCAGGAGCTCCTGCCTGATGCTCCCTCTGTGCCTGGCAGGGCTGGGGCAGGGCTGGCACCGGAGCTGGGATGGAGCAGCTGCTCCAGGCAGGAATTTGTGACTCACACCAGCCCTGGCTGAGAGACTTTCATCAACTGCAGCGAGCCCTGACAGCACCTGGCAGCAGGAAATGACACTCTGGACAGCACAGGTGATGCTCCTTCTGTCCCTTCCTGTCCCCTTCCACAGGCTGGGGCTGTGGCTTCCTCTTCCCTCCCTGGAAATGCAGGGGAGCAGCCTGGCACTGCCAGGAATGCAGGGCTGGGAATGCAGGGCAGGGAATGCAGGGAGTGCAGGGCAGGGAATGCAGGGAATGCAGGGCTGGGAATGCAGGGAATGCAGGGCTGGGAATGCAGGGCTGGGAATGCAGGGCTGGGAATGCAGGGCTGGGAATGCAGGGAATGCAGGGCAGGGAATGCAGGGAGTGCAGGGGCAGGGAATGCAGGGCAGGGAATGCAGGGAATGCAGGGCAGGGAATGCAGGGAGTGCAGGGGCAGGGAATGCAGGGCAGGGAATGCAGGGCAGGGAATGCAGGGAATGCAGGGCAGGGAATGCAGGGAATGCAGGGCAGGGAATGCAGGGAGTGCAGGGGCAGGGAATGCAGGGAATGCAGGGCAGGGAATGCAGGGAGTGCAGGGCTGGGAATGCAGGGCTGGGAATGCAGGGAATGCAGGGAATGCAGGGCAGGGAATGCAGGGCAGGGAATGCAGGGAATGCAGGGCAGGGAATGCAGGGCAGGGAATGCAGGGAATGCAGGGCAGGGAATGCAGGGAATGCAGGGAATGCAGGGATAGGGAATGCAGGGCAGGGAATGTAAGGGCAGCCCCAGCACCAGCAGGGACACCAGGGGGGCACCAGCCCTGGGGGGCTGAGCCAAGCTTGGAGGTGGCACTTGGGGACAAGGGGGTGCCAGGCCATGGGCTGGACTCCATGGCCTCAAAGGGCTTTTCCCAGCTGGTTCATTCTGAGATTTTGGGAAGCTTTTGGGAAGGGATTTGAGGCAGTGCCTGGCTCGTGTCACACTGAGCAGCAGCGATTCCCAGCCAGCACCAACACCTGCCCAGGTGAGCCCTCAGCAAAGCTCCAAAACCTGACAGCCACACCCACAAAAAAAGAAATCCCATCACATCTGGGGCTCAGCAAAAACACATCCCAAAAAACAGGTCAGGAGAAAGCCACAGAGCCCAGAGGGGGTTGGACAGCAGGGCTGGGGCTGGACGGGGTCAGGGCAGAAATACTGGCCCTGCTCAGGAACCAGGTGGTAAAACAGGGATTGCCTGGCCTTGCCAGGATTGCCTGGCTTCCCTTCTCCTCTCACCAGGCACGGAGGGTCACACATCAAACACGGCAGGGCTGGGTTCGGTCAGAGCGTGCAGCACTGCGGGGTGGGGGCAGCAGCAATGGGGAGCAGCTCCTGCAATCCCAGAGACTGGGGTGCTCCTGCAATCCCACAGACATTCTCCTGCAATCCCACAGAAATTCTCCTGCAATCCCACAGACATTCTCCTGCAATCCCACAGAAATTCTCCTGCAATCCCACAGCTCAGGCACTCCTGCAATCCCAGATCTTGGATTCTCCTGCAATCCCACAGTTTGGGATCCCTCCTGTATACCCAACCCTCAGGGTCTAGATGGGTTTTATGGTCCTTTCCAAGCCTTTTCAGATTTCCTGGTCCATTCCCAGCAGGAAGCATCCCAGTATCCCCCAGCAGCAGGCAGGACCACACCAGACCCCAAACTGGGAGCAGTGGAGTTGGGTGGGGCTTGGAGCAAGCTCCCAACCCACAGCACCCCGGCATCCTGTGACAGCAGGGACTGCAGGAAGGGAATGGGATGAAAGAGCAAATAATGATCCCAAACTGGAGCAGCTTCCCGGGGATGGCATTTCCTGGGATGTCCCTGGGGGCAAAAGGGGCAGCAGCCAGTGCAGGATTCCTGCTGAGAGGCTTCACTTCCAGAGAAATCCTCCCTTGGCTGGGGAAGGGATACACATTCCAGAATAAAAACCCCTCTGGGACTGGGAATGAACCCACCAGGCCTCAGCCTGTCCTTGACAAACAGATTTTGGGCTCAAATCCCAAAGTTTCCATCCAGCACAGCCCAGAGAGAAAATGTTCCCCCTCACCCACCCCCGCCTGCAGCTCCAGAGGAGCCCCTGGAAAACGCTTCCCTGTCCAAATCCCTGATTTTGGGGATGTGACATGAGCAAAGCTCAGGGGTTCCAGGGACTGGAGCTCATTATCAACACGAGGCCAGCCTCATTTAATGCTCATTAACTTCCAGGGAGGCAGGCAAGGAGCAGCAATTCCTTGCCAAAAGCAGGGATAATGGAACAGAGCTTGGACACCACAGAGTGGCATCTGCAGAGCCTTGGTGGCCCCAGGGTCCCCTCGGTGGCCACATCCAAGGGCCACGGTCACTGAGGAGAAATTCCAGCAGCTGGCAAAACTCAGCCTCATTTGTTCCTGGATTTATTCTTCCCTCAGGACATTCCCACAGGACAAATTTTTCAACTGATTTTTAATTTTTTTACCTTCCCAAGGATTAATTGGCTGAGTGTTCCGGGCATTGCAGTTGGATGGGTTTGGAAAGGAAGATGGATGAGACTCAACAGGAGCAGGGAGCGACAGAAACTCTGGGCAAGAGCCACGAGCTCACCTCCAGCTCCATTTTCCCGTGTTTTTTTAAGGAAGGGGCTCATTTTAGAAAGGCTCCTGGTGAGGGAAACAGCTCAGCCTGGAACCACATCCCAAATTTCCTCAGGATTTGGCTGACACAGGGGTTCAAAGCTTGAGGAATCTGCAGCAGGATTTGTGCTCAGGGTGCTGAGGGAAGTGAGGGAAAGCTGGAGGAGCTCAGCCCGACCCCAGGTGAGAGCCAGGGGCAGCGAGGTCCCCTCTGTCCCTGTCCCCAGCACCCCAGCTGGCAGGGCACACATAGGATGGAATGGGAGAGTCTGGGGCCTTCCAGGGGGGAATGAAACCCTGGGATAATCTTGTGATGGCCCCCCTCAAATCCTGGTTCAGTTCTGGGCTCCTCTAAACAAGAAGGACTTGGAGGGGCTGGAGAGTGCCCAGGGCAGGGAATGGAGCTGGGAGCTGGGAAGGGGCTGGAGCCCCAGGAGGGGCTGAGGGAGCTGGGAAGGGGCTCAGCCTGGAGAAAAGGAGGCTCAGGGGGGCCCTTGTGGCTCTGCACAACTCCCTGACAGGAGGGGCAGGGAGGGGGGGTCGGGCTCTGCTCCAGGGAACAGGGACAGGAGGAGAGGGAACGGCCTCAGGCTGGGCCAGGGCAAGCAGCCACAGACAGGGCTTAGGTTGGGAAAATCTCTTCCCTGAAAGAGCTCTCCAAGGGTGGACTCCATGGACTCAGAGAGTTTTTCCAAGATGAACAATTCCACAATTCCAGAATATTGGAATATATTCCAGAATATTGTTCCAACCCTGCCCAGTCCCAGCCAGGAGAGCAAATCCCATGGGAAGGGCTGGGAGGAGCATGAGCAGCTCCCAGCTGTGCTTGAACACTTCCCCAGACAAACCCTGGAGAGACAAATCCCCCAAAGCCTCCTCCCAACCCAAGCCCTGACCTTCAGCTCAGCTTTAATTGTCCGGCTACAAAAAGCAGGACAGAGCCACAGCTCGGGAATGGCTCCTGGGGAAAAGAGCAGGGAAAAGCTCAGGAACCTGCTCTGCCTGATGCCTTCAAAAACAACAACAAAAATGCACTGCAAGTCTTCTCTGGGGCTGAAGATCAGCACAAACTCCAAGGTTCCAGGTCAGCCTTCTCCCACATCTCTTCAGGGGTTTCAAACCTATCCTGGATTTATTTCCACCTGGATAGAACTGGGAGAAATCCAGGCTCTGAAGCAACAACCTGGACAAGCAAAACCCCTCCTTTCTGCCCATAAAATATCCCCAGCTCTGCCAGCCCTGCAGAAATTCCCTGCACATCCCATTCTCCCAGCACTGGCTGTGCCATCCACATTTCCTTAGGTGTGGGTTGGAAAGAGATTTCACAGACCAAAGATCTTCAGTGAACTCCCCTCCTGCCTATGAGAAGGGAAAATTCCAGGCGAGAAATGTTCAGAATTTTTTAAAATCCCCAAAGGATATCCCTGTTAATCCCCGAAGGATATTGCTGCATTATAAACCCAAACTCAGCCACGGAGCACCGAGGAAATGCCACCAAGCAGAGCACTGGTGCTTCCTGCCCATCAATCCTGGACCCACCCACGGTCCAGCCCTTTTTCCACCCAATGCCATTAAAAATGCAGGAATTGGTTTTGCTGTTGTCACTCCATGGCCGTTCCAAGAGCTGCTAATTGCTGACAAGCTCATTACAAGATGAAAGCAGCAGGAGTGGAATGCTGGAATGTTTTCCTGCCTGTCTGCAGAGGGAACAGCTGGCCCCAGACCTCCAGCACTAATCCCATTAAACTGGAGCAAAAAAATACCTCCAGCAATAAAAAACAAGCCCTTTTACTCACAGATTGGATATTCCCTCCTCCAAATCCATCAGGACTTGGTGGATTTTCAGCTGTTTCTCAGTTGTGCTCACGGGGAGATGCAGATCAGGAGCTGAGCCCAGCAGCGAGGGAAAAGGAAAAACAGGAGGAAAAAATGAATGTGGGCAAGGTCACCCCTTGTGGGACTGGGGTTCACTGGTGCCAGCTGCTGCTCTGGAGCCCTGTTATCCCAGCAAAGCCATTCCAGAAATCTGGGAACTGGATGAAGGCAGCACTTCACCTTGGAAATCTTTTCCAGCCTTACTGGTTCTGAAGATTGATTTCTTTTTGTAAATTCTCTCACTCAGTCCCTGCTCTTCGTTTTCCTGTCAAAGGCAGGGGGGTCCAGCCTGTCTCAAAGTCCCCCTGCCATGGCCAGGGACAGGAGACAGAGACCATCCAAGGAACCCATCCAGACTCCACCCAAACACCATCCAAACCCCATCCAACCCCATCCAAATCCCAACTAACCCCATCCAAATCTCACCCAAACCCCATCCAACGCCATCCAAATCTCACCCAAACCCCATCCAACCCCATCCAAACCCCACTCAAACCCTATCCAACCTCACCCAAACCCCAACTAACCCCATCCAAACCCATCCAAATCCTATCCAATCCCATCCAAACCCTACCCAACACCATCCAAACCCCACTCATACCCTACCTCACTCACCCAAACTCCAACTAACTCCATCCAACCCCATCAAAACCCTGCCCAAACCCCATCCAACCTCATCCAAACCCCAACTAACCCCATCCAAACCCACCCAAACCCCAGCCAAGCCCAGCCTGGTCCATCCACCCTTGGGAAAGCCCTTGGAGCAGTTTCCCACCCTCCCTGTCCCTGCTGCCACCCAGTCCCTGGGCAGTGGGACTTGGAGCCAGACTCACACACAGGAGGAGCCCAAGTCCAAGAGCAAATCCAGGCATTGATAACACAAATCCCATCAGCAAAGCCCCACCTGGTCACCCCAAGCCAGGGGACCTTGTGGGGTCCCTTCCCCTGCTCCAACCCAAGAGACTCCCAAGCTCTGCTGACCCAGCACTGGAGTCCACAAAAACCCTTCTGCCCCATCAGCCCCTGAGCAATCTGCTGTTCCAAGCTCCTGGATCCTCCCTCCAGGATTTGTTCCTGTGAGGTTTGACCTGGGTTTGCTCCACTTTGAGCCAGGTTCTGCAGCCTCCAGCACCCCAAACCCTGCAGAGCAAGGACAGCCCAACACCCTCCCTCATGGCCTTCCACGCTGCTGCTGCAGCAACGCTGAAAAAAACCACCTGAAAGCACTAAACCTGCACCGATTCCTGCAGCAAGGACACCCAGAGGAAATTCCAAACCATTTACTCCAGAGGCAGAGCACAAACCAGCCCAGGCTCATCCCAGCTTCTCCAAAGCAGCAGCTCGGCCTCACCCAGGAGCATCAGCAGCTTTGCTGCTCTCATCATCCCTCTGCTGCTTTGTAGATTTAACATGGAAGGAAACAGGAATTAGCAAAGCCTGGCTATAAGCCCAGCGGTTTGATCCAGGTCTGATCCCGTCCCTGCCCCATTGGGATTCAGGAGGCTGCATTTGGGCTGTCTCCCATCACGAGGGAACTGCCTTTCCCAGCCCAGAGAAAGGAGGATAAAAATGAAGTGTCACCCTCACTGGTGAGTGCTGATGGCTCCCAAGGGCTCCTGAAGCACACAGGCTGCCAGACATCAAGGACCTCCTCTGGATTGTCCCTGCTCCTCTTTAGTTGCTGGGAAACCACAGCACTCAGCCCCTCTGGCTCAGCCCCTGGTGATGAACCAAAGCTCTGGGGAGAGTCCATCGAGCAGGGAGCGACAGCACAGCCTGGGCCCTCAGATGGAAAAACGAGAGGTGAGGACCCACCCACGGCACTGCCACCCCAATCAGCACCAGGCTCTGAAATCCCCAAAATCCCTGTCCATGAATCACCTGAGTGCACACAGGGGACAGCACTGACAGGCTGCTGGCCCCTCCATCCCCAGGGAGCTGCCCTTTCCCAAGGCAGGGAGGGAATGGAGCCCAAAGGAGTAAAATCACTTCAAAGAGGGGAGAGGAAGCAAAACAAACTGTGAGGTTTTCCATGGGAAGTGGCTCCTGTGCCTGGGATAACAAAGCATCAGAGAGGCTGGAGCCAGGCTGGGAGAGCTGGGGGTGCTCACCTGCAGAGGAGAAGCTCCAGGGAGAGCTCAGAGCCCCTTCAGGGCCTAAAGGGGCTCCAGGAGAGCTGGAGAGGGACTGGGGACAAGGGATGGAGGGACAGGACACAGGGAATGGCTCCCACTGCCAGAGGGCAGGGCTGGATGGGATATTGGGCAGGAATTGTTCCCTGGCAGGGTGGGCAGGGCTGGCACAGGGTGCCCAGAGCAGCTGTGGCTGTCCCTGGATCCCTGGCAGTGCCCAAGCTCTTCAAGCCCACACAGCTTCCCTTCCCCTCTAACTGCATTTCCAATGCACAATTCCAGAATCCCTGAGGTTGGAAAAGCCCTCCAAGGTCACCGAGTCCACCCTGTGCCTGATCCCCACCTTGTCCCCAGCCCAGAGCACTCAGTGCCACCTCCAGGTGTTCCTTGGACACCTCCAGGGATGGGCACTCCAAACCTCCCTGGGCAGTTCCAATCCCTGCCCACCCTTTCCATGGGGAAATTCCTGCTGCTGTCCCCCCTGAGCCTCTCCTGGCCCAGCCTGAGGCCGTTCCCTCTCCTCCTGTCCCTGTTCCCTGGAGCACAGCCCGACCCCCCTCCCTGCCCCTCCTGTCAGGGAGTTGTGCAGAGCCACAAGGGCCCCCCTGAGCCTCCTTTTCTCCAGGCTGAGCCCCTTCCCAGCTTCCTCAGCCCCTCCTGGGGCTCCAGACCCTTCCCAGCTCCCTTCCCTTCCCATGGCACCTCCAGCCCCTCCAGGTCCTTGTTTAGAAGAGCCCAAAACTGAATCAGGATTTGAGGTGGGGCCATCACAAGATTATCCCAGGATTTCATTCCCCGCTGGGCTCTGGGATTCCCCAGTGCTGGACCTTTAAAGCCAGCACTAAGGACATGTGAAAATCTCTGATCTCCCTTCAATCTAAATCCCTAATCCTTAAAACCATCAAGGAAAGCTTGGAAATGTCATCTGCCCGGGCTGGAGGTAAAACACAAACAGCAAAAAAAATCTTCAACCATCTTAAAATTATATTTTTTATCAGACTTCAGCCAACCCTCATGATCTGGGGCTGCTGAACCCCTCGGTGTCTCATGGCCACCTCCTGAGGTGTGCAGGTAATTCCCCAGGGAGCTGATTCCACACCAAGTCCCAGGCTGTGGAAAGCCCCAAAAGCTGCCTCTCATGTCGAGGCATCTCCTTCCCACACTGGATTATCCTTTGCAGGATGTGGCAGATCCCAAATCCAGGAGTCATTCCAAATAAAACCAAAACTTCCCCAGTCTTGGAATGGGAGATGGGGCAGGGAAAAGGCACCTGGACTGTCCCCCTATCACCAGTTAACTGCTAATGATGGCTTCATTTGCGGATCACATTCTGCTGAGCAGAAATTCCCTCCTGTGCCCCCAATCTTCCCCTATCCAAGGGCCTTGGAGCCACTGGAATTATTTTAACACAATGAATTTGGTACAAAAAAGGCAAAGATTAATGGGCACGAGCAGAAAAGGATGGGAAGCGTCCAGTGCTTGGCAAATTCCAAGGCAGAGGAGATGTGACGCCTTCAGTCAGGATTTTCAGGATTGTCTCCCAGGGAATGACTCGGGCAGGGCAGTGCCTCCTGCTCCAACACTCCCTGAAGGAAGAAATTCCAGCATTCAGCTGAGTTTGGGATTAGGAGATGCTGATGGAGAGGGAAGGAGCTGGAATGCTGAGAGCAGCTGGGCCCAACCTTCCCATCCCTTATCCCAGGCACGGGAGGAGGGAAGATCATCCCCCCCTCACAGAATCCACTGCTATTCCCAAATATTTGTCATAAAGTTATATCCACCTGTGGGAATGTTGTGTGGGTGTATTCAGAACGTGCCAGGCTCTTTTCCTGCTGTACAGTCCATTCTCCACGATTTTGGAGGCATTTGGGAATTGCTACAAAATTTAGCAAAGCCAGAAGGTCTGAGAGAGGTGGAATTGTTCCCTGTGAGGGTCGGGGGGCCCTGGCACAGCATGCCCAGAGCAGCAGTGGCTGCCCCTGCATCCCTGGCAGTGTCCCAGGCCAGGCTGGAACAGGCCTTGGAGCAACCTGGGACAGTGGAAGGTGTCACTGCCCATGGCAGGGGTGGCACTGGGTGGCATTTAGGGTCCTTTAAGGTCCTTTCCAACCCAAACCATTCCATGATCCCATTTCTCCACCTGCCTGTAAACCCCCCCAGATCCCTCCAGGCTGTGCCAGGTTTGTTTGGAGCTGCAGGAACAGAATTCCACTGACAAGGTGCTGATCCTTCTGTCCCTCCCTTCCACCCGACTGCTGGGAGCACTGAGCTGTGAATTCCAAGAGAAAGATGGGATTATTCCTGGCAGGAACATGTGCTGGGAGCCCAGCAGTATCTCCATGCCCACAAGGAGCCACTTTGGATCATTCCATAAATTTATTACAAAACCAGGACCCAATTCCCCACCATGGCTTTCCTCTGGTTCCAGCTGCTGAACGGTTTTTAAAGGGAAAAAAGAAAAAAATCCCAAACCACTCAATCCCAAGTCTTTTACAACCATTTTATCCAACTTTTCCCCCATTCTAGAGCCAGGAATTCCTGCCTGGGTATCACAGTTAATTGGATTATAATGGGCCATTCCTTCTGATTTAATAAAGCAGAGGAAAATCGGGATGGCAGCAGTGTGCTCCTAGGATTGGGAACAGCTCCAGTTCCTAATTTACATTCCAACTTTATTATTGAAAAAATTTCAAGCTTCAGGGGTTTGGGGAGGAATTTCACCTAGAATTTGTTTTATTCCTGGAAGAAATTATAGAATTGGGAAGGGAGGAGTGGTGCAATCCATGAAAAAGTTAAAAATTCCTGCTCCCACTGCTTGAAATTACATGGGGGGGGAAAGGAAAAAAAGGAAAAATGAACTCCCAGAAGTGCTGGAGAGAGAAGTGAATGATCTGTGCTGTCCAAGGGGTTTGGGGTGGTGAGATCCCTGGTTTCAGCAGGGGAGAAGTGCAGAGCCCTCATTCCAAAGCACATCAGGATGGATGGGTGACTTCCAGAGACAGGGACAGGGAATCAGGGAAGGCTGGAAGTGCTGCAAAGGGCCAGGAAGGGGACACGGAGCAAGAATGCAGGAAAAATGGGAATTCCAGCATCAATCAGTCCTGCTGGAAACCCTGAGCACACCTGGGCTGGGCAGGTTTTGGGGAACAAGTCCCACCTTGGGAGCTCAGGTTTCATTTTTAAAGCCTGGGATTTAGGCAGAATTTCCCCAACCGGTTCCTGGAACCTACAACTGGACAGAAGGGGTCTCCCGTCCCAAAGAACATCCCTGCATCCCAGAAAACATCCCTGCATCCCAGAGGACACCCCTGCATCCCAGAAAACATCCCTGCATCCCAGAGGACACCCCTGCATCCCAGAAAACATCCCTGCATCCCAGAGGACACCCCTGCATCCCAAAGGACATCCCTGCATCCCAAAGGACATCCCTGCATCCCAGAGGACACCCCTGCATCCCAAAGGACACCCCTGCATCCCAAAGGACACCCCCCCATCCCAAAGGACACCCCTGCATCCCAAAGGACACCCCCCCCATCCCAAAGGACACCCCTGCATCCCAAAGGACACCCCCCATCCCAAAGGACATCCCTGCATCCCAAAGGACATCCCTGCATCCCAGAGGACACCCCTGCATCCCAAAGGACATCCCTGCATCCCAAAGGACACCCCCCCATCCCAAAGGACATCCCTGCATCCCAAAGGACACCCCTGCATCCCAAAGGACATCCCTGCATCCCAAAGAACATTCCCCCCTCCCAAAGGACATCCCTGCATCCCAGAGGACACCCCCCATCCCAAAGAACATTCCCCCATCCCAAAGGACATTCCCCCATCCCTGCATCCAGGCCAGTTCCAGCCTGGCCTCCTACATGGACAAGGAATGGGAAATCAGCCCTTGGATTCCATCCAGCTACAAAATGTCTGGACAAGCAGCAGCTCCCCAGGCAGGCCGAGACCTCTCCAGGAATAAATAATCCACAGGAATCCCTGTCCATCCCCCAGCTGCTGCTCCAGACAAGATTCCAGCAGTTTCCCTCCATCCCAGCTCATGGAAAATCTGCAGCTGGGATGGGAAAAGCAAACACAGGAGAAAAAGCTCATCCCAGTTCCCATTTTATCCATCCTGTGGGACAAATGATGGATTCCAGAGCCAGCCTGGGATGCTGCAGGGCCCTCCTGGCACCACCTGGCTCCCAGTGGGAACACACTCCAGCAGCCCAGAGAATTCAGGGTAAATGCCAGGATGGGAAAAACATGGCCAAAAGGAAAACAATTCAGCTGCACTTGCAGTCATCCCAGTAGGAAAAGTGACCAATTCTGGAGCCAGTCTGGATGGCTTATGGCACATCAATGTTCCCAGTGGGAACAAGCTCCAGGGACTTCAGGATAAATGGAATTTCCCTGAACTGCAGCAGAGGGAAGAGCAAACCTGTGAGCCCCAGGCTCCAAGGGAACAAACCCAGGGCACTGGGAGCCCAAATCCCAACGATTCCCATCCTGCATCCCTGGATTTCCTTCCCCTCCCCACACCAGTGTCCCATGGCACCTCCATTCCAGGAATTCCCACTCTTTCTGCACTCTTGGGAGGTGGTCCCAGGCAGATCATGGAGCAATTTGCAAACATTAATTAAGCCCTGGCATCATGCCAGAGTAGGCAGGGACTGTAATTGTGTCTTTAATTACATTAATTCTGCTCAGGGTGGGCAGTAATTACTGGGAATCTATTCCAAAACTCAAACAAACCCATGGTGACAATTGCACTGTTAGCACCTGGAATCCCCTTGATGGATGGAGGGATGGACAGGGATGGATGATGGATGATGGATGGATGGAGGGATGGACAGGGATGGATGATGGATGGATGATGGATGGAGGGATGGATGGGTGATGGATGATGGATGGATGATGGATGGATGGATGGATGGATGGATGATGGATGATGGATGGATGGATGGATGATGGATGGATGGATGGATGGATGGATGGATGGATGGATGGATGGATGAGATGATGGATGGATGGATGGATGGATGGATGATGGATGGATGGATGGATGGATGGATGGATGGATGGATGGATGGATGGATGATGGATGATGATGATGGATGGATGGATGGATGGATGGATGGATGGATGGATGATGGATGATGGATGGATGATGGATGGATGGATGGATGGATGATGGATGGATGGATGGATGGATGATGGATGATGGATGGATGGATGGATGATGGATGATGGATGGATGATGGATGGATGATGGATGGATGGATGGATGGATGGATGGATGGATGGATGGATGGATGATGGATGATGGATGGATGGATGATGGATGATGGATGATGGATGATGGATGGATGATGGATGATGGATGGATGCAGTAAATGGAAAAGGGAAAAAACAGCAGGCATGATAAAAAACACAGGAAGTCCTGCTAAAAATCCCTCCTCTTCCTGCAGCTGATGTTCCAATCCCAAAAAATCCTGTCCCTTCTCTCCCAAGCACTCCCCTCCCTCTTCTTCCAAAAAAACACCCATCCCTCAATTCCCAAACACTCCCATTCCCTCCTGTCCACAAGAATCCCTGCTCAAGGAATGGGGTTTGCTCCGTGCTCCAGCCCAGGCCAAAACTGGGAGCAGCTCCCGGAGGAAGTGGCCAAAGCTGAATCCTTTCCCCATGACAGTGCTGCTTTTCCTGTCTTGTCAGAAATCAACGTTCCCACATTCAAGGTGCAGTGAGGAGTTGGATTCGTGGATCCTTTTGGATCCTTTCCAACCTGGAACAGTCTCTAAGTCCAGGGGAGTTCTCACCCCAGAATCTTGCCCAGATGTTGGCACCACCAGGGCTGCAGAATTCCAACAGCTGCCTGCACCTGGAACTGTCCATGGATCTGCATGTGGATCCAGGGGCACTGGGATACAAAGTGAGGGATGCAAAGGAGCCCAGCCCAACCCTGTTCTTCCCAAATTCTGTGGGATTTGCAATCCTGACTCCCTGCACAGCCACACATCCCCAGCACATCTGTCCTGCTCCAGGCCAGCAAGGCCAGGCTCTCCTCCTGCTGCTGGGACATTCCTGGCCAGACTGGAGGGAGCCCCCCAGGAAGTCACTCAGTTTTCCAAGGAAATGGAGCAGCTGGAGCAGCTTCCAGAGGAAGCCATGGAGCCCCTCTGGAGCCAGGCTGGGAGAGCTGGGGGTGCTCACCTGGAGAGAAGAAGCTCCAGGGAGAGCTCAGAGCCCCTTCAGGGCCTAAAGGGGCTCCAGGAGAGCTGGAGAGGGACTGGGGACAGGGGATGGAGGGACAGGACACAGGGAATGGCTCCCACTGCCAGAGGGCAGGGATGGATGGGATATTGGGCAGGAATTGTTCCCTGGGAAGGTGGGGAGATCCTGGCACAGGGTGCCCAGAGCAGCTGTGGCTGTCCCTGCATCCCTGGCAGTGTCCCAGGCCAGGTTGGACAGGGCTTGGAGCAGCCTGGGACAGTGGAAGGTGTCCCTGCCATGGCAGGGGTGGCACTGGGTGGAGAGGAGCACCCAGAAGCCCCAGGCCCTGCTGCTGCCCAGCTTTCCTTGCTCCATGGATTCCTTTGGGATCCCTGCAGGTCTCTGGAGCTGAGCAAAGCCTGGGCTTTGTCTTCCCACAGCTCCTGGCCCCTCTGGTGCCCTGTCAGGATACACCAGTTCAGTGCCAAACTCATCCCTGTTTTCATTCCCCAGTCCAAGCAAAGTCTAAATCCCCTCACCACCCAACCCTGCAGGACATCAGGAATCTCCACCCTCAGTGCAGAGGCCCAGCTGACCCCAAACCCACAGGAAATCACCCCAAACCCTTCAGCCCATCCCTCACAGTGAGCATTGCTTGGGGCAGTGCTTGGCACAGCCCTGCCCTGATTCCTCCTTGGATTGTGCCAGCAGGAACCCAAAATCAGCAGGATACCCTCAGGATGGGGGAACATAGCCTTGGCCCCACAGGGATCCCAAGCAGCTCCAGGCAGTTCCCTAAAGCTGCACTGGGACAATCTGGGAGCACATTCAAGGCTCCAGGCCCAAATCAGCACCATTAAACTCTACCCACGCCCCTTCCAAAGGCAATACCACCCCCAAGCCCGAGCTTTGCTTGGAAGTGAAGCTAAAAAGAAATAAAAATACGAGAGAAAAAGGTGGAAAAGGGAATTGGGTGAAACAGTTTGTGGGCGAGTGAGGAAAATCCCCAAATAAACAACCCCACATCCTGAAATTCCTCTGCAATTAATTGTGATGGTGATAATTATGGTGCTTGCAGCTGTTCCAAGCTTTTGGCTTTCCAAGCTGGTGGCACAGAATTCCTGTCTGCCTTCACACCAAACCCAAGGCTGAAAGATCCCATTCATTGAATGGGATAAGGCTGAGCTTCACTCTGGCCACAGGAGATTCTCTGCTGAGGAAACAGCACAATTAAAGCCCCCATCTGAGGGACATTTCAGGAATATTCATCAGACTTTCAGGCAAATACTCAGGAATATTTTTAAAAAGCAGCATTGAGGTCTCTGTGCAGCTGCCACCTCATAAAGTCTCTGCTCTGAGGAGATATTAAATTGTTTAACAAAAAATAACTGAGCAAATCAAACCATGAGCAAGTATTGACTGCAGAGCCTTTGGAACACCCCAGAAATCCAAGGATTTCACGAAGGATGGGGACCAAACCCCTCCCAGCACAACCCCTGTGCTCCCACAGCTCCCCAGACAGAGCCACAGGTGACAATTTGATCTGGGGAGTTATTAAATCAGGAGATCACTAACCCTAAACCCCAGCCATGAACAGACCCCAGGATGTTGGATCCACTCATGAATTTCTCAGGATGAAAAATCATAGGAAGGAAGAAATCAATGAGCACAGGACAGGGCAAGCAAGATAAATATTCCAGAGACAAAGAGCTCAGAGGAATAAATCGACCCTGAATCCAGGGAATGCAGAGCAGAGCAACATCCACTTAATCCTGATCCTCAGCTCCTCCCAGACAGGGCCATTCCAGGGAAAGCAGATCCTTGTTCACTCAGCTGCCCAGGATTTGGCACTTGGATTTGGAATTTGGGAGAAGTTGTGAAAAACAGGAGCTGCTGGATGGTTCCTTCCCTTGGAATCAGCACGTGGCCGTTTGGGAAGGTTGGATTTATCCAGCTCCAATGGAAACCAAATCATCCAGGGATGGTTTTGCCCCTGGATCCCTGGCAGTGTCCCAGGCCAGGCTGGACGGGTCCTGGAGCACTCTGGGATGGTGAAAGGTGTCCCTGCCCATGGAATTGGGCTTTAACGTCTCTCCCAACCCAAACCATTGTAGGATTCTTGGTTAACCATTCCAACAGCCCAGCTCCAGGTCCAGCTTAAAGAAAGTAAAGCCACACATTGACTGAAGGCAGGAGACTCCATCTGATCCATTAACAAATCCTCATCCTTCTGGAAAACATTGACAGGGACAACACCCCTCCTGGAGCAGGCTGGGAAATAATCCAGACCTGAGCCCTCCTAAATGGAACAAATCCTATGGGATCATCCCAGCCCTGCAGCCTCGAGCTCCACAGACCAGTGCAATCTCATATTTCCATTTATTAAGAAATAAAAATAACACTTTCCACACTGTTGAGATGCTGGGCTCGTTCTCCAATGTCCTTTTCCTTTTCCATGTCAGCCATGAAAGCCAACTCCTACTGTGCCCCATGGTTTGGAGGGGCTGGAAGGAGAGGGGAGGGAATCTCCTGTGGGAGGGGGGATGGAAGGAGAGGGAATCTCTTGGAGGAGCTCCAGGACAGAGCTGGGAGGACTCACAGGAGAGCAGCTCCCTCTCCCAGCCCCTTTGCTCTGTTCCACACCTCAGCCAGGACTCCTTTGCTCCAAATCCCCTCTGCTTTGGGCTGTCGGGGGTCTTACCCAGGAAAGCCTCACCTGCCCCTGCTGTTTGGGCACAGAAGATGCTCTTGGAGCACCCGAACAGGTCTAAAACCTGCACAATTCTCTCTACGCCCCCGTTTATTCCATTTGCATTCATCTTTTCACACATCCTGCCTCGTATCTGTGCCCAGCTCAAACTACACGATTTCCCTGCCTCTCCTTGGGGTTCTCCCTCCCAGTTTAGGAGGAGAAGCTCCAAGTATCCCAGACCCCAGGGGCTGCCCCAGGCTCAGCCCCCACGGGAAACCCCAGCCCTGGGTGTGGCTCCATGCCAAGGACACGTCCAGGGAGGGCAGTGCCCCTGTCCTGAGCTCTGGGGACACTCCAGAGCCCGGGAAGTTGTTCCCAGCATCTCCCCAGGGATTCCCAGGTGGAGAAGCTCCTCAGCCTGCCCTCAAGGACAGCGCAGAGGTCATCCCCTGCTCCTTCACACAGACAGGAGGGACGTGCTGGGACACAGGGAGGTGGCACGGACTCCCCTCACCTGCTGCAGGGCGGGCAGAGCAGATCCAGCTGGCTCCTGGCACAGGGGCTCCCCTCTCCCTCCACCCTGGGAGCACAGACCCTTTGGGATGGGAAGGACATTCTGATATTCTCCTATTTCCTCACTGAGCAGTTCCCTCAGTGCTGTGAGCTCCCAGGGAGAATGCCGGGGATCACAACCCCCAATTCCCTCTCTCCCAGCCTTGGGACTCAGATTCTGGGACCTTTCCAGGATGGCTGGAGGAGACTCCGCTCCTCAGCCCACCGTGGTGGCTCCAGCAGCAGCTGGGAATGCCCAATTCCATCCCAGAATAACTCCTGCAGCACTCCCAGAGCAGCCCTCAGCCACAGCAGCGCTCCAGGATTTATTCTGGCCAGGACAACGGGAACCTCTGCCGGGTTTGCTGCACTTGGAGGAAGCAGGGCTTGGGTAAAAGCTGCACTCAGCCCCTGCTGGCACCAGCCAAACACCATCAGATCCTGCCCTGGCATCTGGGAAGGGAAAGCAGCTTTTCCCCACCGTTCACTGCCTGTTCCTGCTGTAATCCCCGAATTTCCCTTGCCACAGCACCGGACTGTCCTGCTGGAAAGGGCCTGCCTCAATATCCCATTTTATTTATGATTTTCCCTCCAGCTGTGCCACTCCTGCTCCTGTTTGCAGCAGCAGCTGCTGCCTGCACAGCCTGGGCAGCTCCTCCATCCCGCAGGGAGTCCCTCCCTCCTCCCCTCCACAGTTTAGCGGCTGACGTGACAAGTCCAAAGGGACAATCCCGCCTGGTTTCCAGGCTGATCCCAGGCAGAGCCGGGAATTCAGCTGCTCTCGGTGCACGCAGCTCGTACACAGAGTCAGCTCTGTCCCCACAGACCCCGGCCCGCTCCTCGCAGGATGCTCAGGCACAGCCACCCCTGGCGCTGCCTGCAGACATCAGAGAGCAGAATATTCCAGCACCGCCAGCATCCCGCGGCTCTCAGGGAAGCGCCCGGGTCCTTCACGTGGCTCTGGTTCCAGCTCTCACTCAGTCTCCTCTCAACACAGCACAGCTCCCAGCAGTCCCGCCGGGATTTTTCCAAGCAGGGATCCCACCCTCAGTGGTTTGTGAAGCCCTGCCCTGAGTTTTGGGGTTGATCTCAAACCCTGCAGGTTCATGAGGGCTCAAACACCTTTCGGATTAGCTCCGATCAGCAAAGCTCCGCATCCCCAAAAGCGCCCCAGGGTGCACAACCCGCACGGCCCCAAAGGAGCAGCTCCAGGACTCCCGGGATGGCACAGGGAGCCGAAGGAGCCCGGACACAGCAAAGCCCGGAGGGACGGGCAGGGCTGGGCCGGAGCCGCGCTGCAGCCACGGCACCTGGGGGACCTCGGCTTGGACACGGGAAAAATCCGGGTGCGACTACGCTGGGAGCAACACGGAACGTGGGACGGCAGCGGCCGGGATGGTGCGACATTAATTTAATTATTTCCGATTAAAACCCAAGGTAGCAGCCAGCCCCTCACACGCCAGAGAGTCACTCCTAGACCAGAGAGCATCGCTTCGGGCCGGCGGAGAAACCAGCGAGAGGGAAGCGCTCGGTGGGCAGCGACCCACGGGGAGCTCCCGGGCCGGGGGGGCCCTGCCCGGCCATGAGAGACCCTCCGGGCACACCGGGACCCGCCGGGCACACCGGGACCCGCTGGGACCCTCCGGGCACACCGGGACCCTCCGGACACACCGGGACACACCGGGACCTGCCGGACACACCGGGACCCTCCGGGCACACCGGGACCTGCCGGACACACCGGGACACACCGGGACCCGCCGGGCACACCGGGACCCGCCGGACACACCGGGACACACCGGGACCCGCCGGGCACACCGGGACCCTCCGGACACACCGGGACACACCGGGACCCGCCGGACACACCGGGACCCGCCGGGCACACCGGGACCCTCCGGACACACCGGGACCCGCCGGGCACACCGGGACCCGCCGGGCACACCGGGACACACCGGGACCTGCCGGACACACCGGGACCTGCCGGGCACACCGGGACTGCCGCCACCCGGAGCGCACCGGGCACCGTGGGAAAACGCGCAGCGAGCGGCGGCGGGGCCGGGAGCGGAGCAGGGAGAGGAACACAGACCGGGACCGACACCAGCCACGAGTCCCTTAAACCGACATCAGCCAGGGGCGCCCTTGGACCGACACGAACGGGGGACCGAGAGGAGCCGGGGGCCCGGACGGGAGCCCAGAGCAGCCGGGGCTCCCGGGGCGCACTCACCGCGGAGAAGTTGTGCGGGCCGCAGAGCTCGCCGCGGTACTTGCAGGACAGCAGCATGTCCTCCAGCTGGTGGCCCAGGCGGTCCATGAAGTCGGCGCTGATGCCCTCGTAGTGGCGGGGCGGCAGAAAGAGGCGGAAATCGGCCAGTTTGGCGAACCAGCGCAGCCGCGCCTCGTCGGCGCGCAGCAGCTCGGTGAGCAGCGGCCGCGCGGTGCGGTTGGGCAGCAGCAGCCCCAGCCAGTGCCCCGCGTAGTACAGGTCGCCCTTGGACAGGCGAGGGAAGCGCAGCGGGTTGTTGTTGCACAGCGTGACGGCGGGGAAGGGCAGCTGGCGGCTCCACTCGGTGCGCACGCGGGTGTGCGAGGGGAAGGCGAGCCAGTGCAGCAGGCGGTCTGAGGACCAGGCCAGCAGCAGCCCCAGCGCCGTGCAGAAGGCGAGCACCCAGAGCGCCCGGCGCGCCGGCGCCGCCCGCGCCGAGCACATGAGGCGCAGCCCGTGCAGCCGAGTGCGCAGCGCCGGCGCCCGGCGCCCCCGCGCCATGGGCGCTCCCCTCCTCCTCCTCCTCCACCTCCTCCTCCTCCTCCTGCCGCTGCCGCCGCTCGTCCTCCTCCTCCTCCTCCTCCGGGCCGGGCTCAGGGCGAGCAGCGCCGCGCCATCCCCGGGCCCCCCGCCGGCTGCGGCCCCGAGCGGCGGGGGCAGCGCCCGCGGGCGGCCCGCGGCCCCGAGCTGCGCGGCGGGCGGCAGTTCCGGCAGCGCGGCATGCCGGGCCCGGGGCCACCGGGGCCACCGGCGCCGCCCGCACCGCCCGCCCCTGGACCTGGCGCTGCCCCTGGCCCTGGCCCTGTCCCTGCCCGGGCGCGCCGCTCACATCCCGCGGTGCCGCGCCCCGCCCGACACCGACACCGAACGAGCCCCGCCGCGACCCTGCCGGGCTCCGAGCCCGCCGACCCCGGGACCCCGGCGGGGAGAGCGCTGCGGGACCCCCGCGCTACCCCCGGCCCGAGCCCGCCCGCCCCGCGCCGCGCCCGCCCCGCGCTGCCATCGCCGAGCGCTCCGCCGGGCGCGCCCCGGCCACGGGCAGAGAGCGGCGACGGCAGCTGGAGAAGGAGGAGGAGGAGGAGGCTGAGGAGGAGGAAGAGCGGGGCGAAGCTTCCCGAGGTGCCAGTCCCGGCCGCTCGGCGCTCGGGAGGCGGAGGGAGCGATGGAGGGAGCGATGGAGGGAGCGATGCTCGGCGCCGATCGCGCCGCTGCTTCCCCGGAGTAGCCCCCCGCTCCTCCTCCTCCTCCTCCTTCTCCTCCTCCTCCTCCTCCGCCCCCCCCGTTTTCCCCCGGCTGCCGCCGGCCCCGGCCCCCCCGCTGCCTCCTCCCTCCTCCGGCAGGAGTTTGTTTTTCTGCTTTTCAGCAGCCCCGGGGGAGAGCATAATATCAAGCAAAGGCTGGAGGAACGCAGGCGAGCCTTGCAGGGGCTCCGTGCGGCCGCGTCTCTCTGGGGAGGGGGGATTGCTTTGGAGGGGGCTCGGGGCTCTCTGCTCCCCGCGCCTCCGCTCCCGTGGAACGAGTGGGAAAGGGAGAAACGCGGTCAGGGAAGCGTCAGCCCCGGCCCCCGCTGCCCCTCTGCGCCTCACCCCGAGCCTGCGGAGCCCTTTGGGGTCAGGGGCTCCTCCTGCCTTGCTTCGGACACCGAAAAAGCCCCTTTCCCTTAACACTCTGTGCACCGGGAATAACTCGGGATGTGGATTGGCGTCTCCTCGGGACTGCTGAGCTCCATCTCTGGAAGCTGCTGCCGTTACCTTCATTTTGCTTTCAAACAGTACCGAGAAACATTCCTCTAATTGTGTCCAATTAAGCTGTAAGTGCCGGTAACTGCTCCGAATCCCCTCTGATATTTTTTTTTTCCCTCGGAATTAATTTTCCCTGTGCATTTGGAGCCGTATATTTTTACCCAATAGATGGAGTCGTTACAGCCTGGTTCTCTCCAGCCTTTCCCGAAGAGTTGCTTTTTTATTGTGGCAAAGATGCGAACGTGAAGCACCCCCGCCTTGGGGGGCAGCCGGCCCCAAATGCCGGTCCTTGTCCTAAAACACGGGGGGAAATGGGATCGAGAGGCTGAGCTTGTGCCCTGCAGGGCTGGGGGCGGCGGCAGCAGCACGAACATTGCGTGGGCTCAGCTCGGTGCCCTCAGATAACTCAGGTGGTTTTCCCAGAGCTCGTGTCCGTGCTCTGGAGCATTTTCCCATTTTTTTTTTTTTTAGCACTGCTAGTAAGCAGCAAATCCTTCCCAACCCCCCAGCACCGGCCGTGACCTTTCCTAACCGAGCGGGGAGCGGCCAAGCAGTTCCCGGCTCCATTCCAGGGGATCCCGGCAGCTCCAGGGAGCCTCTCCTGCCCTTTCCCAGCGGATCCCGGCTCGATTTTCCCTGCCGCCTGTTGAAAGCAGTGGGAGTTTTTCCCCTTATCTCCCGCTTAGGATAATCAACATCGCAAGTGCTTCCCCGCCAGGCGGGCTGGGGCTGGTTTATCCATGATTTATTGCCACAAACCCAAGGAAATAAAAGGTGCCCGAGCATAACCATCCTCCCGAATTCCTTCCCTCTCCAAGCGCATCCCCGCCCTGTGGCACAGCCGGGCCGGGTTCCTGGAGGTGCCGGGGGTGGGGGGAGAGCCCAGCCCTGCCCTGCCCAGCCCTGCCCTGTGGCCTCGTTTTCTCTTCTCTTCTCCAAAAGGTTTTTCACTCTTTTTTTTTGGGGGGGGGGGGCAGGGACAGCCTGGCAAAAGGGGCTTGTGAAGAAAAAAGCAGCAGCTTTGCATGGGAAGTGGCTTTTTCCTTAAATCCACTCCAAATGATCCACTCAAATCTCCTTGGTTTATTAGAGGAAGCAATTTTTCTTAATTAGCTGGCAAGGACTCATGGCAAAGGGCAGTGGGATGGCCAAGGCCAGCTGGAGCTGGAATCCCAAAGGTTCCCCACCAAAACATTCCAAAGCCAAAGCAAAGCTGCTGATGAAATTCCCAGGTATCCCCTGGTGGGACATCTCCTCATCCTTTGGAAATCCCCTCCAGGTTTCCAGTTATTTGGGAAAGCAGCTCATTCCCTGCATCTTGGGTAATTCCTCAGGCAGCTAGAACAGCCTAAAAGCTGATTGGGCCTAATTAAGTCCAATAAGAAATAATAGAGCTGATCAATAAATATTGCTAATTAACTGACAAGTCACTTGAAAATTATCCCTTGGGCTGAGTGAGTTTCCTCCTTCTGGAGGAGAATGGATTTGGGATTCTGTAGTTTGGGATACTTGACAAATTCAGTGAATTATTGTGGGGGAATTCCACCATTCCCTCCCCAAAACATCCCCTGTGCCCCTGAAAGGGGACAAGAAGAAAACTATTCAGAAGTTGTTCCAGCCAAGAGCTTTGGCATCTTTTGAAACTTCATTTTCCCCTCCGACATTGACTCAGGTGAAGACAAAAAGGATTAAAGGAAAGCTTGAAAGCCCTTGGAAAGGAATTTGTAAAACTTTGTTCTTCTGGATAGTGTTAGTATTAGTATTAGTATTAGTATTAGTATTAGTATTAGTATTAGTATTGTTAGAATTAGTAATTAGTAATACTAATGTGTTAGTATTAGTATTTATTTGGGAAGGGAGCAAAGGAGGGAGGATCCAACCCCAAACTCCTCTCTCCAGACTCACAGGGTGACTGGAACCCCCCTTCCCTGGGCACAGTTCCCACCTGTGTCCATTGGAGCATCCCAGGGGATTGATGGGATTCATGGGATTTATTGGATTCATGGGATTTATTGGATTTATGGGATTTATTGGATTTATGGGATTTATTCCATTACTCTCCCAGGTAATTCCTGCCAGGTGAGTGTGCAGCAGATTCATCCCTGTTCTTATCCACTGGGATTGGCCCCAGCCATGGAGCAGCTCTGGGACATCGACTGCTCTGCTGAGCTTTCAGGGACCAAAACAGGGGGAGAAATTACAAGGATGGGCTCAAATGGGGCAGAATGAGGCTTGGATTTTGGGAAACAATTCCTCCCTGGGAGGGTGGGGAAGCCCTGGAATAGAATTCCCGTGGAGGCTGTGGCTGTCCCTGGATCCCTGGCAGTGTCCCAGGCCAGGCTGGATGGGCTTGGGGCACCCTGGCACAGTGGGTGTCCCTGGGGTTGGCACCGGATGGGCTTTAAGGTCCCTCCCAACCCCAACCATTCCAGGATTCCCACATCAGCCTTCCTGTGGTGGATTTTGTGCTCTCAGAGCCCCTGGAATACAAAGGTGGGGATTTTTAGCTCTCAGGAGCTCAAGGAGAACCAGGGGCAGACACTGAAAGCTGCAGACAGAGGCTCAGGTCCCTTGGGCAGGGAATGGGATCCCTTTTCCAGCACAGAAACATTTCCAGGGGCAGGAGCAGAGCCTGGCAGGTGTGACCCCACAGGTGTGACCCTACAGCCCCTGGGGACAGGTGTGACCCCACAGCCCAGGATGTCGGGGCAAAATGAGCTTTAAATGTGTTCTGCACCCCCCAAACATTCCAGAAAAATTCCCTGCTCTGCCCAAGCGCTGCAGAAACAATTCCTGCTGGAACCACCGTGGAACCAGAAAACCACAGAGCACCTGGAAATTGGGGTTTCCATGGAAGCCACCACTCGGCCCTAATTCCAGCCCTGCTGCCTCAGGTGCCAGAGAATGTGACAGTCCCCCCCAGAGCGAGCCCAGGGCAGCAGAGCTTTGGGGAGCCCCCAGAATCATCCAAAGAGGAGTTGTCATTGTTTTCCTGGTTTTATTTTCCATGCAAATAAATTGAAAAAATGCTTGGGCTTCAGCTGGCAAATTCTCCCAAGGAATGGAGGGAATTTTGGAGGCTGCAGTGGTTTGGGGCTGTTTGTTTTGACTGCAGGGAGGTGAAATATTCCATCCCTTCCAAAATATTGGGAGCACATAAATAATGGCAGGATTTCTGAATCTGCTGCTTCACCCTGGCAGCCCAAAGGAGTAAAAACGTTTGGATTTCACAACCCTGCTCCGGGGAAAAAAAAAAAAAAAAAAAAAAAGGTAAACTTTGGGTATCTCCAGGACCTTGTGTGTGTTTAAAGGGATCAAACAAATGCCCAAGGGAGCTGAGATGTTGCTGCTCCTTTGGGAATTGCACTGGGAATCACAGCGTGGGGAAGGCAAATAAAATGGGATTTTCCAGGGTTACACAGAAGGATTCATTGGGGAGATTTCAGGAGCCAGATCTTGGCTGGGCTGCCCGTGGGGGGTCCCCATCCCTGCACATCCCAAAGGATTTAATCCTCCTTCATCCTGCTTTTTGGAGGGGGCTGATCCAGGGGCTTAATTTGGGAATCAGTGGATTTAAGGTCGTGCTCTGTGCCACACATGACAGGGCTGTCACATGGCCTTTAATTAGCAGGGTCTGCTTTAATTGGCATTTCCTGGCTGAGCCATTATTCCTGGCCTTCCTTAAAGGAATAAAAGGCTAATCCATAAATAAATGTGTTTATAGAGATAGATATTTAAATATCTCCTTCTATTCCTTCTGCAGGTAGGGAAGAGGAAGGATTTGGATCTATTTTAAACTTGCTGCTGGCATCCTCCCAATTATCTTCCTTTTTTTCCCCGTTTTCCATTTCACTGCCGAAGAAATGAGAGGAGGAAATGAAACAAATGAAAACCTCTGGATTTAGGAAGGATGGATTTGAACAGGAGTTCTTTGGAGCAAATTAAACAGCAAAGTTCTCGTGGCTTCTTCTCTTTGCTACCATCAGGACTGGGGCATCCTGGACCTGCCAATTCCCTGCAATTGGGCCCAGCCCAGCTCCTGCTCCAATGCTCTCTGTGGATTTTGGTGGTCCCTGGGAGCCTCCTCCCATTCCTGGAATGCCCCAAAACTCTCACCAGGGGTTAAAAAAATCGTGGAATGGTTTGGGTTGGAAGAGATCTTGAATCTCCTCCAGTGCCACCCCTGCCATGGGCAGTGACACTTTCCACTGTCCCAGGTTGCTCCAAGGCCTGTCCCAGCCTGGCCTGGGACACTGCCAGGGATGCAGGGGCAGCCACTGCTGCTCTGGGAATTCCAGCCCAGCCAGGATTTCCCTCCCAATATCCCATCCATCCCTGTCCTCTGGCTCTGAAGGCACTCCCTGGCTCCTGTCCCTCCATCCCAGTGACAATGAAGGGACACAGCCAGGGGAGGCGCTTGGTGCCCAATCCCTGAGCTCTTGGAGCACTTCTCCCCTTCCCTGGCCCTGCAGGAATTATCCTGGATCCAGGCAGCCCAAGGGGAAAAGCGAAAGAACAGCTTTAAAAGGAGCCCTGAATGTGTGGGGAGATCCATGGGACCCATCCAGAGCCTGGGAAATGAATCCATCTTCAACAGGGCAAAGAAGATTTGACTATTGGCTACTGACTATTGACTATTGAATATCAAATATTTAATGTCGAATATTGAATATTCAATATTATCTGTTTTCTGGCTCTCAGACACACACATTGCTCCAATTTTTCCCTGAACCTCTGAACTTCAGAGCTTTAGGGCATCTCTGTTCCTGTTTATTTTCCTTTTCCTTTTTCCCCAGTTCCTGAAGGGTTGGAATTCTCTGGGAGCTCCTGGCTGGGGCCCCTGGTTTGGCTGCAGGGGCTGCAGGGAGGGGTGATGCTCTCCTGCTCCCCTTGGGAATTCTGCCACACTCCAAGGCTTTTCCTGCTCCGTGTGTGGCAGCACTGGAGATGTTCTGGTTCAATTAAAAAGGAATCTCGGGAAGGAAAAACCTCCTGAGCTCATTTTGCTGTTCAAACCTGGCTCATTCAGGGCTTTAGTCCTGAGATGTGGATGGGAGCTGGTCCCTATGGGATTGGGCATCACCTCCCAAGTTTCCTTTGGGATTTAGGCACCTCTTGCACCTTCATTTAGGATTAGACAGGACCTACACCTTTATTTAGGATTGGGCATCACCTCTGGATCTGGCAGTGAGTGTGACAGTGGAAATGTGGGAAGGAATTCCCTGCCTCCCTGTCTTGGGGGGATGATTCTGGGCCCCATGGGAATAAGCCTGGAATGGGCTGGAGGCTCCTCTGCACTCCCCTGACCCCAAACCTCATATTCCCAAGAGGAACCTGGGAAAGAGGAGGCTGGAGCTTCCCAGGGGACAGGGCCCAGCACAGGAGCCCATGGGTCACCCTGGGATATTTAGGAGGGTCCTGCTGAATATTCCATGTCCTGCCCTGTGCCTGGAGAGACAATTCCCTGCAAATTCCCCCTTCCTGAATCCTTTTCCCTCCTGGTAAATTCACTGGACCTGGCAAATGCAGAGGGAAAGTGCTCCATGTTTGGATGCTGGAGAGGATGGAAAATTCTCTCTCTCTCCTGGGGAGTTTGGCTTCCAAACCAAGTTCAGGGAGCAATTCCTTAATTTAAGGTTTATTCCTTGCCATTCCAAGGAATTTGAAGGCTCTCCTGGCAGCCAGGTGACAAAAAGGGAAAAAGCCCTTTCTCCTCAAAGCTGGAGGTGTTTCAAATCCAAGAGGCTGCCACATGCCTGGATTTTATGGCAGCAGGAGGGAAGTGGGAAAATGAGGTTTCAAATCCTGCAAGATAAAAGGCAAGAGTCACTTCCACAGCACCAGGACCATGTTTGGAAGTTCCTTTATTCCCTGAATCTGCTGGAAAACAAATATGGAACTCTTGGGCCAGTCTGGAGCCTCCCCTTGGAGGTTTGGGCTGGAATTTTTGAGATTGAACAGCCCTGGAGCAGTCCCTGGGTCAGCCCCCAGAGCTGCCACTGAAACCCCCCCATTCCCAAATCCATTTGTTCCTGGGATTTGTGGCACAGGAATTGCAGGGAAATTTGCTGCTGCAAAAATTCCCATTTAGGTGTTGGAGTAATTAGCCCCATGGGGGGAATCCTGGAATCCTGGAATGGCTGGGATTGGGAGGGACCTTAAACCTCATCCTGTTCCAACTCCCACTGCCCCAGGGTGCTCCCAGCCCATCCAGCCTGGCCTGGGACACTGCCAGGAATGCAGGTGATTGCAGAGGTGACAGCAGGAATGTCACCTGGAGCTGGGGGCTGTGGGGACAGGAGGGGCCCCCAGGGGTTGGGAAGGTCCCTGTGTCACGTTCCCATCCCTGCTCATCCCTGCTCCTGCTCCCGAGGCTCTGGCTGAGCACAGGGGTCACCTTGGAGGAAATCAATTATTGTAAATATGCAATTATTGTAAAAATCCCCGGAGTACCTGAGGGATGGGGCTGGAAGCACGAACAGCTCTGCCCTGACCCTGCTCCTGGGAAGGCTTGGGAGACTCCCAGACTCTGCAGAAATGTGGAGAATTCTGTGTTCCTTCCCGAGGGAAGCAGCCCCTTTCTGCACACGGCAAAACCTCCCCCTCTCCATCAAAAAAAGCTTCAATTCCTGTCAAAAATCCCTTCAAAGGATCAAATCTGACAGCCCCAAAGCTGCTCCAGTTCCTTGCAGATTCCGTGGAAATGCTGCCAGCGATTCCAGCGATTCCGGCACGGGCTCATTCAGGCAATTCCCAGTGTGGAAATCCCAAGTGGCTGCAAACTCTCCACACACCAGCAGCTGCTGTGGGAGAATTTGGGAATTTTTACCTCTTTCCTGTGGATTTCCAGGATTGGAAATACGCACGGGGTGGGTGCTGAAGGTCTGTCCCTCTGATATCCCTGTTCCCTCAGGCGCAGGGAGTGTCCATAGGGATCCAGGCAAGCGGGACAGGCTGGAAGCAGAGGCAGGTAAGTGCCACCTGCGGAGCTGCCAAGCTGAAAGGATCCAACGAATTTTCCTTTGGCAGCCTAATGGTGACAGCAGTTGTGTGGGAAGATTAATGGAGAAAAGGTTGGATAAAATAGAAGCTCCATCCTGAAGTTTTTCAGCTGCTTTTTCGCAGTTATATAATTGTAAATGACATTGATTTTTATAAAAACCCACAAACACCACCAGGAAACTTGGAATGTTTTGGGCTGGATTCTGCTCCTGCTGCCAGCGGATGAAATTTGGGGTTTTCTTGGATTTCAGGGCAGTTTCAGGATGTTTTTTTCAGGGATGAGAAGCAGGATTTGGCTCTCAATAGCCTTGAATGCCACTGTGCAGGGAGGAGAGCAGGGGCTGAGCTGGCACAGCCAGGGAATTGTCCAGGTTTGTATCTGGCCAAAATTCCCTGTCCTTGATAATTAGCATTAGCAGGGATGGGATTGACCCTGCTGGGCTCTGAGGGCTTTTCCAGCCTATGTCATTCCAGGATCTGTGGCCCCTCCAGGGGCCCCCCTGCAGATCCCGAGGAGCTCTGGGGATTCCTGGCTCCCATCCCATGGATCCAGAGCTGGGGGCCAAGGTTAAAACCAGGGGTGAGTTTTTAGTGGGAATGGTGGGATTTGGTGACCTTTTCCAGCCTCAGGGATCCTGGGATCACCTGGAGGAGCAGCAGGAGATTCCCATTCCCAGTCTGGGGGGACTCGGGATCACCCCCAAAGCCCCTGGGCTCTGCTCAATCCCTGCTGGATCTGACCCTGGCACACAGGGAAGGGACACTGGGAAAAGATGGGAAATGACTTCTGAGTGCCTCAGTTTCCCTGGATACAGCAACAGGATTCCAGGCCCAGGCTGGGACAGAGTCCAGGACCTGGCTCGGTTCAGTCCTGGCCTCTCTCCTGCCAGGATCCGGCCCCTGGGAGCTGCTCCCTCCCCCATTCCAGCCTTCAGGACTTTTTCATGGAATCATGGAATGGTTTGGGTGGGAGGGACCTCAAAGCCCACCCAGCGCCACCCCTGCCATGGCAGGGACACCTTCCACTGTCCCAGGGTGCTCCCAGCCCTGTCCAGCCTGGCCTGGGACACTGCCAGGGACCCAGGGCCATCGATGGAATAACCCTTCCCACCCTCCCAGGGAGGAACTCCTTCCCATTATCCCATCAAAATCCGCCCTTTTTTACACTTTCCTTTAATGCTTCCCTGTATTCTCCAGCCTTTGGGTCCTCTGATGGCTGACAAGGAATTTTTTAGTATTATTCAAAATTCCTGCTTTTCTCTTTAAAGGAATCCCATGGGAAGGCAAAGGAAGGGAGCTCCAGGATAGAAAAAGCCCCGGAGGGAGGAAACTGCAGCAGGAAAAGGAGGGACGTTTGGACTGGCTCTGCCTTGGCACAAAGATCCTGTCAGTATTTGTTTTCTTGAAGAGAAGTGCCCTGAAGGAATACCCTGAGTGTTCCTGGGAATGTTTGAATCCATCCTCTTCCCCTTCTGAGGAGAAGGGTTTGCTCCAGGTATAGAAGGCACAAGGATGACATTGCCTGGTCTTTTTGTTTCCTCTCTGTATTTCCCCCCAAAATATTTGATACAGTTATATTCAGAATTCCTCTCTCCCCCCCTCTCCTCCTTTCCCAGCCCTTGGATGTGGCTGGATGAGCACATGGAGCTCCCTGAGCTCTGGGTAATGGGCTGGATGATTCTCCACGACTTTCTCCAAGACTTTTCCCTTCCCAAGGCTATTTCCTCTCTGGAGTTGATATTTTAAAACAATTTCCCCAGAGGTGCAGAAGCTCCCTGAAGAACTGGGAAAGCTTGACTGGAAATGCTCCCATCAAACCCTTCCTGATCCCTGATCCCTGCTCCCTGCTCCCTGCTTTTGGGCAGTTTCCTCCTGCAGGAATTTGAGGTTTTTAGCAACTCCTCCATGATTTGTTGTTTTTTTTTTTTTTTAATTTAGCCCCTAATTTTGGGAACAAGAGGTTCCAAGGAAGGATTTGTTCCCATGCCCAGCTGTAAAATCTGGGAATGAAGGGAGGATTTGCTCCTGTACCAGGTACCAGCTATAAAATCTGGGAATGAACACCTTCCCATCTTCCTCCTTCCTTTTGCCACCATCAATTCCCTGGTGCCAGGAGTTGAGGGGAGTCAGGAGGCTCCAGATAAGCGGGAATCAGGGCTGGGAATCTGCCAGGTCATGGATCACCCTCAGAACTCCCCCTCAATCCTCCCACAAGGAGCAGGACCATTCATTTTCCCTCTGGCTGCTTCCAAATATCCGTGCAGCATCTCCTGCCTTCCCATTTATGCCTTGAAGTGGGGACACGGTGGGTCTGCCACAGCTCTGCGATGGGACTGGGATGAGACATTTCCACACAGACACTAAAATTCCCTCAATGCCTTCCTCCCTGGGGGTGTTTTCCATGACAGTGGAGTTCCTTTTCTCTCTGATGTCCCATTGTGCACTGACTCCCCAGGGAGCTGTTCCCAGAATAATTGCACAGAACAAAGAATCAGGAATTGTGGTTTATTTCCCTCTGCTTTTCCAGCTGCAGAAGTGGTGCTTCTGGGAACACCTGATGCTGACCTTGGAAATGGAAGGAAGAATTCCAAATATTGATCTTGGAGCCAAGCTGAGGGGAAAGTGGCATGGAAAGCTTTTCCTGGGACAACTGGAATTGTTCTCCATGAGGGCTTTGGGGCTGGAAATCAGTGCTGGGTTGTCACCAGTTCCTTGGGACCTTGCAGCTCCTCAGGGTTACAAATCATGGAATCCCAGCCTGGTTTGGTTGGGAAGGGGCTTTAAGGATCCAGTGCCACCCCTGCCATGGGCAGGGACACCTCCCACTGTCCCAGGCTGCTCCAAGCCCCAATGTCCAACCTGGCCTGGGACATTCCAGGGATCCAGGAGCATCCCAGCCCTCCCCCAGCCTCACAGGGAGGAATTCCTTCCCAATATCCGAGCTAAATCGCCCTTCTTGCAGTCTAAACCTATCCCCCTCCTTGTTCTTTCCCTCTCTGCCCATTGAAAAGTCACTTCTCCATTTTTTTTAAGTCCTTGAAGTCCTGGAAGGCCTCAGTGAGATGCAGCCAGTCCTGCTCTGTTCATCCTCCCTTTGCCTCTCCAGGGAATTTTCTGGGGATTTCTTGTTATTGCTCCTTGCTCAGCAAAAGGTGGGTTTGGACACGAGCATTCCCAGTGCTGGGATCATCCTCTCTGCCCAGTACAAACCAGTATAGGCAGAGCATGGGGCACACCCAGAAATGGGAAAGAAATGAGCAGGGAGGGCTTGAAAGCAAAGCCATAAATCAGCTGAGGGTGGTGAAGCACAGAGGCACCTTTGGCTTGGGCAGGGCCCAGAGGCTGCTCAGCATTACAGAGTTTTTGGGAACAGCATTTATTCCCTGACCTTATTCCTGCCCTCTTCCCCAAGGACAGGTTTGACCAGAGGGAGACTGGAGAGGGCAGGGGCTCAGTCTGGTGCCATCCAGCTCCTCCAACAGGCTCACACTCAGCACATGCAGCAGGTGGGGTCCAGCTGGGAGTTTTGGAATCCTGGAATATCCTGGGCTGGCAGGGACCCCCAGGATCATCCAGTCCCACCCCAGCCCTGCACAGACACCCCAGCAATCCCACCCTGTCCATCCCTGGCAGTGCTGTCCAAACACTCCTGGAGCTCTGGCAGCCTCGGGGCTGGGACCATTCCCTGGGGAGCCTGGGCAGTGCCAGCACCCTCTGGGGGAAGAACCTTGCCCTGATCCCCACCCCAAATCCCCCTGGCACAGCTCCAGCCATTCCCTGGGATCTGGAGCTGATTCCCTCCTTGCTGGAGCTCTGTGGTGGAGCTCAGCTGAGCACACGGCCCAGAGCTCAGTGAGGAGCAGCTCCTGCATCCCCAGCAGGGCTGAATCAGCCCCAGAATAACTCTGGGATGTAAATCCAGGCAGATCCACCCCGGATCCCCCAGGCTCAGTCTGTGCTCACAGGCTGGGTTATTGTGGATCAGCATTCCTGGCTTACTGTGGATCAGCATTCCTGGGTTACTGTGGATCAGCATTCCTGGGTTACTGTGGATCAGCATTCCTGGGTTACTGTGGATCACAATTCCTGGTTGATTGTGGATCACAATTCCTGGGTGCTCACAAACACCAGTGGCCTCCAGGGTGAGAGTCTGAGCAGATTCCCATTTGTGAGGAAAGCAGTGAGGGCTGGGTTGGGGATTTCTCCATTGCTGGGCTGGATACAGGTGCTGGATTCAGGCTGGGAAGGATGGGCAGCGAATGTTCAGCTTTAGGCATTTTCCAGGATGAACCTCTCAAAACACAAATGTCCTTGCTGGAAAACTCCCTGTGTGCAGGGCTGGAAGGTGGGAGAATCCCTGGAACATTGGAGGCTCCTTGGCTGCTCTGGCAGTCCCAGGGAACCCATCTGGGCTGAGCCAAGCAGGGACAAATGGGGATTTTTCCATCTGGAACTACTCTCCATGGGAGCCAGAGCTCTCAGACAGGAGGGGATGATCCCAGTGAACCACAGGGCAGGTGCTGAAATAATTCCAAATAATCCCTGATTTTGGCTGCACAGGGCTGGAGCTTTGCCAGGACTTGTAGGGAAACTCAAAGGGGATTCAGAAATGAGGAATTCCCTGTTAGGTCTGGAATCACCAAGGGTGGGGAGAGCAGCCAGGGTGGGATGGGAATCACTTCCCATGCTGGGAATGCACTCCTGCCTTAGAGCCACTGGAATGGGTTTGTGTCACCTGGGGAAGGGCCCCAGTGCTGCTCTGGGTTTTGGGGACACCTGAGAGGGATCCCACTGTGTGTTTGTGTGCCACAGGCTGTAATTGTTGGGATTTGGGGCAGAATTCCTCCCTGGGAGAGTGGGCAGGGGCTGGGATGGAATTCCCGGAGCAGCAGTGGCTGTCCCTGGATCCCTGGCAATGACCCAGGCCAGGGTGGACAGGGCCTGGAGCAGCCTGGGATGGCTGAAGGTGTCCCTGCCATGGCAGGGGTGGAATGGGATGAGCTTTAAGGTCCCTTCCCACCCGAACCATTCCAGGATTCCCTGATTCTCAGAATGCCTGGCCCTGCTCTGCAGGGATTGCTGAGGGTCCTGCATGGGCTGGGGTCCCCATCACTGATTTCTTCATTCCCCAGAGGTGAATTCCTAATTCCACCTTGCTTTGCCTACACAGAGCCCTGGGGGGGGTCCCGTGGCTTTTCCCAGCCCATCCACAGAGGAGACCCCACAGCTCTGGGGAAGCAGGGGCTGGAATTTCGGGTGAGCCCTTGGGAGGCTCCCAGGAGCTGGGATCTCCCTGAGCACTCACACAGCACCATCAACCCTCTCGGATGCTTTCTGGAGTAGCTTTGCTGCTTCGAAGGATCAAAATCCAGGGTTCCCTTGGCTCCCAGGCGCTGGTGTTTCCGTGTTTGGACAGAGCCCCTCAGCACTCGGGCAGGTGTGACACCCAGCCAGAAATAAGCATCAACTCCCCCGTACTTTGCAGTTTAAACACCTTCAACAAAGAGCTCCGAGTGTCCCCAAGCACTCTGAGCCTGCTCCATTTGCATCCAGGCTCCTTTCAGGGGAATCCCTGCTGAGGAGGGGCTGGATTAGGATTTCCCAACGCACAGAGGGAAGAGGGGCTGCTCTGGCACAGGGAAATAAAGGGGCAAGATCAAATACCTGAATATTCCATCACTGGAGAGTGATGTTTGTGCCCACAGAGTTAGTGAAGCCCCTCCCAGAGGGGCAGCACACGGGACAGGGTGGCACTGTGACACTGGCACAGGGGACAGGGTGGCACTGTGACTCTGGCACAGAACTGGGGTCGGTGGGGAGGGGGGGAAGGGACTGGACCCCTTGGAAAGGCTCCCTGGGATTCCCTCCCTGCCTGGAGCCACCCGAGCTCCCTGGAAAACGGGGTGAGCCATGGAAATGGGTGAAATTAGGAGTTAATTCAGAGCCCAGCTGGGAGCTGGGTGGGGTTTAAGAGCCAGGGGCCCAGGGGGCACCCGAGGGTTTGGGTTCCTGGGTCACCTCCAGCATTTCCCTGCTCCTGGCATGAGCATCTTTAACCTTCCTCCTCATCCTAAAATCCCAAAATGGTCTGGATGTTTAAAATCTGTATCGTCCCACCCCTGCCATGGGCAGTGACACCTTCCACTGTCCCAGGTTGCTCCAAGGCCTGTTCCAGCCTGGCCTGGGACACTGCCAGGGATGCAGGGGCAGCCACTGCTGCTCTGTGAATTCCATCCCAGTCCCATCCCACCCTCCCAGGGAGGAATTCCTTCCCAATATCCCAACCAGCCCTGCCCTCTGGTAGTGGGAATAGATTCCCTGTGACCTGTCCCTCCATCCCTTGGAAATTGTCTCTCTCCATCTTCCCTGTAGTTGCCTTCAGGTCCTGGAAGGCCACAATTAGGGCCCCCTGGTCTCTTCTCCAAGCTGAAGAGTCTCAACTCTCAGCCTTTCCCCTTGGGAAGAGAAGGGAAGGTAGGAGCTGAGCAGCCTCTCCCTGGCTGGAGGAACCAGAACCCCAGAGTGGTTTGGGCTCCCAGGAGAAGTGACCATGAACCAGGAACTGGGCAGGGGTGACAGAAGGGGCTGTGTCCCCCAGGGCTGTGGGACAGGCAGAGCCCAGACTGGGCTCACTGGGCCCTCAGGTGCCACCCATGTCCCCAGATTTTGATTTGATTTGAGATTTGAGATCAACTTCTCCACGTCCCAGCAGAGAGCAGGAGCTGGGGGAGGCAGGCAGAGCATCCCTGTGCAGCTCAGCACATGGAGCAGGTGGGGTCAAGCTGGGAGTTTTGGAATCCTGGAATATCCTGGGCTGGCAGGGACCCCCAGGATCATCCAGTCCTGCACAGACCCCCCAACAATCCCACCCTGTCCATCCCTGGCAGTGCTGTCCAAACACTCCTGGAGCTCTGGCAGCCTCGGGGCTGGGACCATTCCCTGGGGAGCCTGGGCAGTGCCAGCACCCTCGGGGGGAAGAACCTTGCCCTGATCCCCAACCCAAATCCCCCTGGCACAGCTCCAGCTGTTCCCTGTCCCTGGGTTAGCACTTGGCAGTACCTGGCAGGGATAAAGTTTCCTTGGCTCTGGGAAAGCTCCTGTGGCAGGAAAAGCAGCTGTGGCCATAAACACCAAGTGTGTTTATGTGTGTTTATATCTTGGTGTGCCCAGAGCCAGCCTGGCCCACCCAGCAAAACCAGTTTGGCTCAAAACCGAGCAACAGGGAGGCTCCCAAAGAGGAATTCTCCTCCAAAGCCATCTTTTGTCAGCATGAGCTGGGCTTTGAGGGTAGCTCAGGTTCTCTCTGCCCCTGTCAGGATGTGCTGGACTCCAGGGCAGAGAGCAGAGAGGCTGCAGCCAGGCCAGGTGGGCACAGTGAGGACATCCCTGAGAGAAGGCAGTGACCAAAGAGCCTCTGCAGCTCCAGCCTGGCCACTCCATGTGAGCCGGTGCTCAGTGCTTGAATTCAGCATTTCTGGGCCTTATTAAACCAGAATTTCCTCCCCATTCTTTATCCCCAAGGCTGCACAAGGAGGCCAAGCTGGGCTGAGCAGAATTAGGTGGCAATTATTTACAGAGAGCTGGAACTGCTCCCAAACCTGAGCAGAGAGGGGGTCTGGGCTCTCCTGGAGTGGCTGGCACTGCAGAGGCAGCACCTTGGGGTGCAGGAATGGGGATGGGAACTGCCTGGAACAGCCACCACAAACTCAGGGGTTCCCTGAGGAATTCACTGCAAACCATGAGGAGACAGGAACAATAACTCAGGACTGGTTTGAAACACTAAACTCCTTTAAAACTTCAGCTGTCTCTGGCTTTTCTCTGGAGCAGGGACGGGAGGGATCCAGCACAGGCACCTGGGAGGGTCTGAGAGCAGCAAAGTCCTGAGGGTCAGTCCTTGGAACAGAATTAAATCCTGTAATAACTGATAAATCAATGTTATTAATAAACATCAGTCACCCGGGCTGGAGCCTGTGCCAAAGCAGGGATGTGCAGATCTGGGTGTGGGAGGGTGGCCCCGGGACACCCCTGGCAGGCCAGGGAGCTCAGACACAGCTCTGGGCCCCTGGGCAGTTCTCTCACCTGATTTTTGACCTGTGCCATCCCCAGGCTGCTGATGTTGGTAAAGTTCATCCAGGCTGAGCTATTTTAGAAAAAACTGAGCCCAGAACCCACTCAGGAAGCAGCTGAGCCCAGCCACCACCAACCCCAACTCCACATTTTGATAATATTGCTATCTTTGGTTTCCATTTTGAAATTTCACCTTTTTTCCTTCCTGAGCAGCCACTGAGTTCATTTAAATGAAATAAAACTGATAAAACTCCATCCTTCAGATGGAACTTTCTGCTCTGGAAATGGGAGTGGGGCACTGAAGCACCTGGGAGCTCCAGAGCTGCCTCTGCTCTCCCTGCAGCAGCTGCTGGGGAGGGGGAGCTGCCAGCTCCAGCCCTTCCCTATGAGCCACTTCAGCTGGATAAATGGCATTTTTAGTGGAAAAGCTGAATCCAAACATCCTCAGTTGGCAGGGGCTGCGATTTCATTGCCAAATCTCACTTTGACTGTGGAAATGCTGTGTTCCAGAAGGGTTTTTCCAATGGCCTGCAAGGCCTGGGGCTTTGGGGTGGGGGAGGTTTGGGGAAGGTTTGGGGGGGTTCCTCCATCAGGATTTGGGCTGAGGAGCAGAAATGGGGTGCAGATGTGAAGGTGAGGGCAAGCACACTGGGTGTGGGAGCAGACACTCCTGGGCTTCCCAGGAACCAGCATCTCATCCCACCCTGCCCCAGGAGAAGGGATGGCATAGGGTGGAATGGAATGGGATGGGATGGGATGGGATGGGATGGGATGGGATGGGATGGGATGGGATGGGATGGGATGGGATGGGATGGGATAGGGGTGGAATGGAATGGGATGGGATGGGATGGGATGGGATGGGATGGGATGGGATGGGATGGGATGGGATGGGATGGGATGGGGCTCTGAGGTGGGGTGGAGTGAGTTTCATTCTATCTGGGTCGACCAAAATCTGACATTATTGGGTAAATCCAGCCACACAAAGCCCCTGGGCTTGGTCTGCTAAGCTAAAATGCAGCAGGGAGTTCAAGGAGCCATCCCAAATCCTGCTCCAGCAGTTCAGGGCTGGGGACTGGGATTTGCTGATGGTCCCAGGTTGGGCTTGGGAAGTGACAGTGACATTTCAGGGGACAGCTCAGTGGGAGGCTCATCCCAGCTCTCCATCTGCCACTCCTGGTGCCACCCCTCGGAACTGATCCCGAGGGGGCACAGCAGGAACAGGCACCCCTCAGATGGAGCTCAGGGATCACCCCCAGGGAGGAGGAATCAGCTCCTGGCAGCCCAGATCACACAGGACCCGCTGGAACCATCCCAGTCAGGAACTTCCTGGACAGTTCTGCCCTTGCCAGGCACTCAGCACCATCCTGATCCATGGGGATTGATCCCAAATCCTTTTCCAAGCTCAAGGGCGTCTTTGGCAATCTTGGAACAGCTTCCCAGAAAAGCTGTGGCTGCTCTGGATCCCTGGAATGTCCCAGGCCAGGTTGGACATTGGGGCTTAGAGCAGCCTGGGACAGTGGAAGGTGTCCCTGCCCATGGCAGGGGTGGCACTGGGTGGGTTTAAGGTCCCTCTAACCCAAACCATTTCACAATTTCGTGGTTTTCTCATCTCCCATTATCCACTACACAGAATCATGGAATATCCTGAGCTGGAAAGGACCCTCAGGATCGCCCAGTCCCACCCCAGCCCTGCCCAGACACCCCAACAATCCCACCCTGTCCATCCCTGGCAGTGCTGTCCAAACACTCCTGGAGCTCTGGCAGCCTCGGGGCTGGGACCATTCCCTGGGGAGCCTGGGCAGTGCCAGCACCCTCGGGGGGAAGAACCTTGCCCTGATCCCCATCCCAAATCCCCCTGGCACAGCTCCAGCTGCTCCTTTTCCTCTCCCTGCTCACAGGGATGAAGATGTCACCTCGTTAGAGGGAATTTCCTCATGGTTGTGAAATGTTGGACACAACCCCAGTGAGAGCTGTAGGAAAAACTCAGGGGAAAAGGGATACTGAAATCAGCCCGAGAGAAACTCCCTGACACAGCTGTGGGGTTTTATAAAGCAGAAACTCCTTAGGACAGCGACAGGAATTCCTGATCTCAGCAAGAACTGTCTGGGTCTTCTCCCTCTAACAAACACCCAAGGCCAGAGAACCAACCCTGAGAAAAAGCAGAGTCAAGGCAGCAAATCCTCTTTCCCTGAGCTGTGTCAGGACAGGCAGGACTCCTGAAATCAGGGTGAGATCCCAACAAAACTCCACCAGAACTCCCGAGGGGTGAGGAGTGGAAGGGATGGATGGAGACCCAAAGCCAACCTCCCATTCCCTGTATCCAGAGCATTCACATGGCAGCTTCCAGGAAATTCTCTTGGTTTTCTTCAGCTCTGCCCAGGTTTGTGTTCAGCAGCAGGAGCAGGATCCCAGCAGGGCTCCCAGGATTCCAGCAGGATTCCAGGGGCACTCCAGGCTGTGCCTGTGCTGCTCCCCCAGCTCCAGGCACTGATGTTCTCCCACTGCCCACAGGGAATTTTCCTGGGGATTTTCCAGGCAGTGCAGGATTCAATGTGTGTGCGCTGTAATTACTTTTAGTTGTTGCTTTCTCCTTTGTTGTAATTCTCTTGCTAATTATCGTCACCGAATTTTAACTCAGCTGTTCCCATTAATCTTAAATTAATTACCAGGGAGTCCAAACTCCTTTAACACCAGGGTTGTTTTGCTTTTAATCACGGGTTTTGTGGCTCGGTGCTGCTGTGCCAGAAACTGCCCTGGAAAGTCTCTGGAGAGGGGCTTTGGAGAGGGGCTGGAGGGCCAGGACACAGGGAATGGATCCCAGTGCCAGAGGGCAGGGAGGGATGGGATACTGGGAGGGAATCCTTGCCCGGGAGGGTGGGCTGGCACGGAATTCCCAGAGCAGCTGTGGCTGCCTCTGCATCCCTGGCAGTGTCCCAGGCCAGGCTGGAGCAGCCTGGGGCAGTGGGAGGTGTCCCTGCCGTGGGTGGCACTGGGGGACCCTTCCAGCCTGGCACATTCCATGGTTCTGGGATGATGTTGGAAGAGCACCTGGCCCTGAGGTGTCAGTGGGAGGAAACCTCACCTTTAATGGATCTGCAGCCCAGGCTGGGAATGTTCCCCAAGGCTCCATGAGAAGCTTTTCCATTCCTGGTGAGCTGTTCTTGCCAATATTCCTGGGTAAGGGATTTCTGGAGTCCCTGCTTGCCAGAGCTCTGAAGGTGTCAGGCTGGGTCTCACTTCTGGCTGAGCCTTCCCTCAGGAAGGATTTCACCAAACCAGTGTCAATCCCAGGCTTTTCCCCAAAAATCCAGATCTCAGCCCCTTCCCTGAGTCAGGGCCCTTTCCTGGAGGTGGCTGCTGTGCCCCTGTCCCAGCTGGACACTGGTGGCTTGGTGGCCTTTGGGCAGCACAGGGATTGTCCCCCGGAGTCCCCACCCCACCCTGCAGGCCAAGCCCCAGGGAATTCAGGAAGACCAGTGACCTCCACACCCAATTCCACACCCCAAGGGAAATGGCCACACTTTTTTGAGGAAGTTTTGGCCTTTTCCAAATGTCAGACAAAAGCCTGGAGGGCTCTGGTTGCTCTGAGTCCAACCAGAACCTTACAGCCACCACAAAATCCTTTCAAAACAACTGGATTTTTTCCAAAGCTGCCTGTGAATTGGATGAAATATTGGATTTTTCCAGAGCTCCAGCCCTGCTTTGGTCCCCTCCAGGTGTTTCAGTGTGTTTGGAATGAGGGGGGGTGAGGAGTTCATGGAAAATGCTGCTGGAATCTGTCACATCCTGCAAAACTTCTGCTCCAGGGAATCCACACCTCCCTTTGGGACCTCTGTGCCATAGAAATGGTGCAAATTCTGTTCTCTGCTCTCAGGGCTGGGCTTTTCTACCTGAAGTCTTCCAAAAGCCAATAAAAGCCAGTGCTGGAGCTGGGTTCCCACATCTCTCACGAGCTGGAGGCTCCAGGCTGGGAATGGGAGAGTCCTGAGCCCTGGATGTGCAGGGACAGACATAAAACAGCTCCCACAGCCAGCTAGGGACAGAGGTACCAAAGAAACCATGAGGCAGCTCTGGGCTAATAAATATAAAATTAAAAATTTTTAAAAAATGTAAAATATGAAATATAAAACCATGGAGTGTCCAAGGCTTAAATAACATTGATTTATTTATAGACTAAGCAGGAATACGAAAGGATTGAGGGAAAGATGAGCCTTTGACAAAGGGATAAATGAGATTTTCCCAAAGCCATCCTGAATTTTGGTTGTGTTTTCCTCCTGATTTTGGAATTTTAGCACTCTCCCACAGCTGTTCCTCAGGATGAGCTCAGGATCGGGAGTGCCCCAGAATTCCTCTTATCCCAAAGCTGGATAGGAAAATCTGGAAATGCTGGAAGGAAACCCCTTTGTTTGGAAGGGGATGTCCTTGGAGGCCACAGGAGCAGGACAGTGCCTGGAGGACCTCAGGGTCTGAGCCTTGGGGCACACTGGGAATCTGAGCTCTTCCCTCTTAATCCTGCTCCAGGGAAAGCTGGGATTGTGGAGACAGCTCAGGAACAAATCCTGAGGGAACTGTGCTCCCTCCAGTGTTTTCCTGAGAGTTATAAATCCATCAGCCCTGGATGATCTGCAGGAGTTTCCTCCTTTTCCCTGAAACCCTCACTGTGCCCTTGGAGCACTGACTGTGCCAGGGATTCCTCAGCATTCCCTGGAAGCTGTGATGGGATGAGGGTGAGGGGACACAGAGCTCAGCTTTAATCCCCTCATCTGCAGGGCTGAGGAGTGGCCGTGTCCCAGGAGATGCTGCAGGAGCTGGGATATTCAGTGTTCCCCAGCACATCCAGCTGGGATCCACCCTGCTCTGCTCTGGAGCAACCAGCAAGGCTGGAGAACAGCCCAGCACAGTGAGGGGCTGGGCTGAGGGGATGGGGCTGCTCCCAGCGTGTGTCCAGTCACCAGGGGTGTCCCTGGGGTGTCCCTGGGGTGTCCCTGGGGTCACTGCTGGGCCTGTCCTGTTTAATCTCTGCATTGATGATCTGGGTCAGGGGATCTAGTCCACCATGGGTAGATTTGGAGATGGCACCAAGCTGGGTGTGAGTGTGGATGTGCTGGAGGGCTGTGAACAGGGACCTGGGCAGGCTGGATCCAGGGCCCAAATCCAACAAGGTGAGGTTTAACAAGACCAAGTGCTGGGTCCTGCACTTTGGCCACAACAACCCCTGCAGTGCTCCAGGCTGGGGACAGAGTGGCTGGACAGAGGCCAGGCAGAAAGGGACCTGGGGACACTGATGGACAGCAGGCTGGACATGAGCCAGCAGTGTGCCCAGGTGGCCAAGAAGGCCAATGGCTCCTGGGCTGGATCAGGAATGGTGTGGCCAGCAGGAGCAGGGCAGTGATTCTTCCCCTGTGCTCAGCACTGGTTGGGCAGCACCTCGAGTGCTGTGTCCAGTTCTGGGCCCCCAATTTAGGAAGGACATGGAGGGACTGGAGCGTGTCCAGAGAAGGGCAACAAGGCTGGGGAGGGGTGTGGAACACAAACCCTGTGAGGAGTGGCTGAGGGAGCTGGGGATGTTCAGCCTGGAGGAGACTCAGGGGAGACCTCACCCCTCTCTACAGCTCCTGACAGGAGAGAGCAGCCAGGTGGCCTGGTCACCCACAGCACCCTGCACACCCACAGCACCCTGAACCCTTCTCATCCACAGCACCCTGAACCCTTCTCATCCACAGCACCCTGAACCCTTCTCATCCACAGCACCCTGCCCATCCACAGCACCCTGCACACCCACAGCACCCTGCACCCTGCACACCCACAGCACCCTGCCCATCCACAGCACCCTGAACCCTTCTCATCCACAGCACCCTGCACACCCACAGCACCCTGCCCATCCACAGCACCCTGCCCATCCACAGCACCCTGCACCCTGCACACCCACAGCACCCTGCACACCCACAGCACCCTGCCCATCCACAGCACCCTGCCCATCCACAGCACCCTGCACACCCACAGCACCCTGCACACCCACAGCACCCTGCACACCCACAGCACCCTGCACCCTGCACACCCACAGCACCCTGCCCATCCACAGCACCCTGCACACCCACAGCACCCTGAACCCTGCACACCCACAGCACCCTGCCCATCCACAGCACCCTGCTCATCCACAGCACCCTGCCCACCCACAGCACCCTGCCCATCCACAGCACCCTGCTCATCCACAGCACCCTGCACCCTGCACACCCACAGCACCCTGCACACCCACAGCACCCTGCCCATCCACAGCACCCTGCACACCCACAGCACCCTGCACACCCATAGTTTGCTCTGGGCTCTCCCAGAGCTTGTCCCCAGGGCTGTGTCACAGGGATGTGTCACTAGGATGTCACTGGGGATGTGACACTGGGGATGTGTCACTGGGATGTCACTGGGATGTGTCATTGGGATGTCACTAGGATGTCACTGGGGATGTGACACTGGGGATGTGTCACTGGGATGTCACTGGGGCTCTGTCACTGGGATGTCACTGGGGATGTCACTGGGATGTGTCACTGGGATGTCACTGGGGATGTCACTGGGTATGTCACTGGGATGTCACTGGGATGTCACTGGGGCTGTGTCAGTGGGGCTGTGTCACTGGGATGTCACTGGGATGTGTCACTGGGATGTCACTGGGGCTGTGTCACTGGGGATGTCCCCCACCCTCCTCACTTGGGATCACATCAGGTCCCACAACCTTTGGAATGAAGCCCAGGCTGGGTTTGATGTCATTAAACCCCAGGCTGAAGTTGTGTGACATTGAAACCCAGGGACACTTTGGGTGACTCTGAAACCAAAGCTGAGGTTGGGCCATGGATATTCCAGGCCATGGATATTCCAGGCCATGGATATTTCAGGACCATGGAGATTTCAGGACCATGGAGGTTTCAGGACCATGGAGATTTCAGGACCATGGAGGTTTCAGGACCACGGATTTTCCAGGACCATGGATATTCCAGGACCATGGATATTCCAGGACCATGGAGATTTCAGGACCATGGAGGTTTCAGGGCCATGGATATTCCAGGACCATGGATATTCCAGGACCATGGATATTTCTGGACCATGGATATTTCAGGACCATGGATATTTCAGGCCATGGAGGTTTCAGGACCATGGAGGTTTCAGGACCATGGATATTACACATCAGGGATATTTAAGGTCACAGGTTTGGAGCTTTCAGGTCCCTCCCAAGCTCATCCATCCCAGGATGCTGAGCCTTCCCCTGCAGCTCCAGTGGACTTGATTTTCCCATCTCAAGGAAGGTTTGGAGCTCCCCTTCCTGAGGACCAGCTCAGGTTTTTACCATCCCAGTGCCCCCACTCCAAGCCCTGTTCCAGCCCTCTCTCCTCATCCCTTCTGTTCCCTGGGTGGCTTTGACAGCCCCTGGAGCTCTGTGCCCATCCCTGGGTCATGCCCTGGCTGTGGGGGTGACTTTGACTCAGGCAGAGGCTCTGGCTACAATTCCCAAGCCAGAAATAATAAATCTCACTGAGCCAATTAGGGAGCAGGGCTGACAGAGCCTGGCTGTCCTCATTCCCTGGAATGGGGCCTTCCACAGCTCCTGGCTGTGATGGGAATCTTCAAGCCTAAAAATAACCCTCAGAAATAAATCCAGGATGCAGAGGTGGCCCACAGATGTGGCTCCTTGCAAATCCAAGATTTAACCCCCTCAACATTCAGATCTCCAAGAAGGAACAAGCAGGGGGAAGGTTCCTCTTCTCGGTCATTCAGGGAACAGGCTCTGTGTCTGTCAGGTCCTTCAAGGGGATTCCAGCTCAGACGTTGATCCCAGACTGATTGGCAAGAGAAAGGCTGGAGGCTCTGTAGGAGAATGTAGGGAAATGCCTTTGTGGGCTCTTGATTCCCAGTTTGTCTCTGAGATATTCCTTGCAGGAGCTCTCCAGGAGGAAGGGATGAGGTCTGAGACTAGGAGAAGGGACAAAGGACTCCCCACAAATGGGTGGTGACACCTGGATGGTCACAGCAGTCCCTGTTTGTAGCTCCTGGGAGCAGGAGCTCAGCCTGGTCTGAGCTAAAGAAGGATTCATTTCCACCCAACCTTTCCCAAGGCTGAAATTCCAGCTGCAGCACAAAGGGCACAGCAATCACCTTTTCCTCCTGCTGCCCTCCTGCCCTTGAGGAATCTGAGCTGCCTGGGTCCCTGCCAGGGCTGTTCTCATCCTCGGGGACACACAGACATCCCACAATGTGCCCTGTGGGCAGCTGGCAATTCCTCAGGGAGCCAAATCCTCTGGCATGGTCAGGACAGTGCCAAGGACCATCTCCAGCCCTGCTGGGACAATTTTGTCTCCTGGAGTTTGCTTTGCCTGACCTTCAGGGCAGTGCATGCTCCTGCCAGGCCCCTGGCCTCTGCTTGGTGGCTTCTCCGTGTCCCAGCAGTGGCAGTGCCCCTTCAGCCACGGCTCCAAGAGCAAGGGAAGTATTTGGAGGTTCTCCCATGGGATTGACCTATTTGTCAGTCCCATGGCATTGTCTCAGTCTGGGCATTCAGAGCTTCCTGTGAGCTCCCCTGGGGCAGCACAATCTGCTACAATCCAATGTTTTGGGGTTCTTTGTGCTAAATCCCTGCCCTGCCACGCCCAGGACCTCCAGGGGCTGGAGGCCAGGCTGGGTCTGAAGCATTGCCTGAACATCCAGGATGGAATCCCACACCCCAGTGAGGGATCCTGACTGCCCAAGGAGCACCAAGACATCCCAGGAATCACCCAGGAGAAGGGAGTCTCCCCCAGGATCACAGGAAGAATTCCTTATTTCCCTCCAATCTCTCTCGGATCCACAAAGAAAATGCAATTCCCAAAGCAGCCCTGGGAGCAGAGCCTGCAGGGAGGGGGTGACACTGCCCGCGGGGGGGAGAGGAGGATGAGGAGGAGGGAAGGAATTGCTCTGGATGGCCTTTCCTGCCAACACTGAGAACTAAAGGACCTGCAAAGATCAGAGCCAGAAACACAAACAAATGAATAATAAATGGCGATTCCGAGGTGCCTCTGATGTGGAGGGAACGGAGGCCATGGACACAGGGAGGAGGGGACAGGGGCCAGAGTCCTGCAGAAATGGCTTTTCCCTGTAAAAGCAGCATGGGAGGCTGCAGCTGCTGCTCTCCTGCATCCACAACCCCGAAGAAAACGTCTCCTGCAATAAAAATCAACCCCAGGGTTCTGAGTGCTGCTGGCTGTCCTGGGAGGCACAGCAGGAGTGAAAGTTTCCTGCCCCAGGGTGGGGAGGAGCAGGCACAGAAATTCCTGCAAAAATGAATTCCTCACAGCAAATGGATTTGCATTGTCTGGACACAGATCCATTTTGGAATTCCATTCTCCAGCTCTTCTGAAAAAGGAATTTGAACATCCCAAAGACCATTCCTCTGCCTTTCTGCAGCAGGCAGGGTCTCCATGGCTCATCCTGGAGCATTTCCAGCCTGGAATTAGGGGTGGAACTGGTCAGAGGAGGAACCAATTTGTTGAGCCTGAGATTCTTAATTGGTCCAGGATCCCAGAACGGGTTGGGTTGGAAGGACCTTAAGGATGAGTCAGTGCCAGACACCTTCCACTGTCCCAGGGTGCCCCAAGCCCTGTCCAGCCCTGCCTGGGACACTGCCAGGGATCCAGGGCAGCCACAGCTTCTCTGGGAATTCTATTCCAGGGCCTCCCCACCCTCCCAGGGAGGAATTCCTTCCCAATATCCCATCCAAGCCTTCCCTCCTTTAGCTCAAGGCCATACCCCCTTGTCCTTTGTCCCTCACATTTTTTTCCTGCCGTATTAAAGGCCTGTAAAAACAGAATAATCTTTGGGGAAATTCCCACTCAGGACAGGCAAAACTCCAGGGATAGGAGATGGACACAGCCCTGGAAAAAATGTGGGGGATAAAATCAGTGGTGGAAATAAATCAGGGAGGTTTTGGCTCCTGGTAATTGGGGTGCATCCGGAGCAAGCCCTGACTCCAGCAGGGAAGGACCAGCCTCAGTTTCCTGCTGGAAGCTCAGGATGACCTGCAGGTAATCCCTGCTCCTCTGAAGTCAGACTTTTCAAGCTCAAATTGAGAAAAGCAGGGAAAAGGAATATTTCCTTGGGAATTTTTGTCTATTACCCTTCACCACTCCCCGAGGGCTGAAAGGAGAAGGCACCACTTTATGACTGGAGCCCAATTCTTCCCTGGGCTCCATTTATCCCTCCCCTCAGCCCTGGGAGTGAAGGCAGTGCAGCAGGGGGAGTTTCCTCCCCCCAGGTGCACACTCAGCTCTTGCTCCCCTCCCTCATCCCTAATCCATGATTCATCCATCAATAAATGCAGAGTGTTTACGGGAAGGGATAGCTCAGGGCCTTGGCAGGAAATGGAATTTCTGAGGCTGCTGAGGGGCAGCTGAACTCCCCCCATGCTCCAGGGCTCTGCCCATCCCATCTGGGAAGGGGGGCTGAGGAATCCCATCAGGAGAGGCTGCTCCTCGTGGGACAAGTTGTTTGTCCCAGCATCAGTCAGGAGTTGCACCAGCAGCTCCTTCAGGGAGAGCTGAGCTCCTGGAAACAATGGCCTCCAAAGGGGCAGGAATGGGAATTTCAGGGTGTATTAAAACACCAGAGAATCCTTGGACCATTTAGGTGGGAAAAGACCTGAAAGTTCAAGTCCAACACGTGGCTCTGAGCACCCCATGGAGACCTTTGGACACCAGGGGCCTCTCCACAGGAGAAAAATCCTGGAAAATGCTGCTGGATCCTTTGGGGTCCATCCCAAATGCTGGATCCCTTGGGGTCCATCCCAAATGCTGGATCCCATGGGGTCCATCCCAAATGCTGGATCCCTTGGGGTCCATCCCAAATGCTGGATCCTATGGGGTCAATCCCAAATGCTGGATCCCTTGGGGTCAATCCCAAATGCTGGATCCCATGGGGTCAATCCCAAATGCTGGATCCCATGGGGTCCATTCCAAATGCTGGATCCCATGGGGTCCATCCCAAATGCTGGATCCCATTGCTACTGCCATGTGGAGGCAAACATTGGGATCACACGGAGGTGTCTCCATCCCTTCTCTCTCCCAAGGGACAGGATTCCTTGCTGGTTGCTCCTACCATGGGGAATTCTGCAGGACAGAACCCCTGGAATCTGAGTTCCCAGGGATCAGGGACTGGTTGAGAGGGAAAGGGAGGGGGCAATAGAGGGAAAAAGGGTCCTTGGAAAGCAGAAACGAGGTTGGTTTTGAAGAGCAGGAGTGAAGCTGCTGTCTGCAAAGGGCAAAGCATCTCCATGGAAAACTCACCCATAGCTGGGGGTTTGGGAGGAGCAGGGAATGGGAAGATTGTTTAATGAGGAAGTGAGGAATGCTCAGTTAGGGATAATCCCCCACCCTCCAAACATCTGCAAACGATCCAGGTGTGGTGGAGCCAAACACCAGATCCCAGCATGGGCCTTCTGGGGCCCTTCCAGCCCAGCCTCATCTGGGATTCTGGGATTATCCCACTGAGAACACCAGGAATCAGCTCCCTCTGCCCTGGGCAGCAGCCAAACATTACAAAACCATCCTCAGTGGGAATCAATATGAGCAAACCTCTGATTCCTTTCCATTTCTGAGCCTTGGAGAAGCTTGGAGGTCACCTCTGCACAATGCTGAGGGTCAGGAGCTCAGGACAGAAAAAAAGGGAAAAGCAGGCGGTCCTCTCCCACTAGGGCTCCAGCAGGCAGGGATGGACAGAGCTGGCAGAATTCCAGAGATGGAATGGCAGACGTTTTTGGGAATGCCTCCATTGCTGCTCCTTGCAGCTCCTGGGGCTGGTCCTGCTTTGGGGGCTGGAGATGAGCAGAGCTGACCCAGCTTTCCTGCAATTCCTGCAGCAGCAGCAGGACCTGCTCCTCTCCCTGCAGAATTCCTGCCGCACTGGGACAGATTTGGGATTCCCTGGGTCATCCCTTGAGCTCCAGCTGGAGCTGGGCCAGGGGGATTTGGGATGGGGATCAGGGCAAGGTTCTTCCCCCCGAGGGTGCTGGCACTGCCCAGGCTCCCCGGGGAATGGTCCCAGCCCCGAGGCTGCCAGAGCTCCAGGAGTGTTTGGGCAGCACTGCCAGGGATGCTCAGGGTGGGATTTGGGGGTGTCTGCAGGAACAGCAGTTGGGATGGATGATCCCTGTGGGTCTGTTCCAGCTCAGGATGTTCCCTGATTCTCTGAACCAGGGGATGGTGACCTCCAGCTGAGGCTCAGGCTGAGCAGCTCCAGTTTGTAACTCCCCCAGATTCCCACGTGGAGCAGCATTCCTGTTCCCGTTCCCTGGCAGGTTCAGCCAGGCAGGTTGTTTATCACATCCTCTGGGCAGGTACAGCCCAGGTAGTACTCTGGAAAGAATTGATTTTTTTGCCTCACTGACAGTTTCAAACAAGCAAGCAAACAAGAAATTGTTTCAGGTCAACTTGAAATTCAAATCCTTGATTTTATTTATTTATTTATTTATTTATTTATTTTTCTCAATCAGAAAGTGCAAGAAAACCCCACTTGGGGTTAAGGGGAGCATTTTATTTGTCCTAATATTAAATATCCCATTTTCATGCAGACTATTTTCTATGATCACAGGGTAACTACAACTTGAGGAGTTCTCTACCCAAAGAGTGTTTTATTTGTTACATTTTCCCCTGATGTTTTGTTTGTGTGTGCAAGGCTGCAATCCATGCAGGGAGAATTTGCTGCTGTTAAATCTCTATGGGTTTTTTTGAGACTGAAAGAATTAAGACAATCAGGTTTGCTAAAATATTTCCCTTAGGTGAAGCTGTGCAAGGAGCTTTTCTCTGCTGCTCCCAAATCCCCTGCAGCCCTGGCCCTGGGGCTGTGGTGCAGAGCTGCCCTACCTGTGAGCAGAGCAGGTGACCCCTGCCCCGGGCAGGGCACCAGGCCAGGAGTTATTCGTGGATAAAGTCACAGGAAACCTTTTCCTGCTGCAGGAAAGGCCTGAGAGAGCAATACTGGGATTTTGTGCCACTTCAGCGTCACCAGAGGACTCCTGGAGATTTCCTCCAACAGTGCTGTAACAGTGAGGACAATTCCCAGATCCTCGTGATCTCTGTCACCTCTGTAACTCAGGTTTAGGGGGAGAAAGGTTTTGTAGACACCGTCCTGATCTTCCACTCATCCCCTACATTTCTGATGCCGAGGTAAGCCGGGCTGCTGCTGTTGAAGTCTTTGCAAAGAGCCCCTGGTGGATTGAAGCCCGAGCCCAGAGCTCCTAAGCGCTAACAGTGCCCTTGTGTGTGTGTGATCACAGGGGAGGGAGCGCAGCCGTGACCACGAACCCTCCTCCTGTGCCCCAGCCGGGACGGGAGAGCCCAGCAGGGCTCTGGACATTCCCACCCAACCCTCCTGAGCAGCGGGGTCACCCCACAAACCCCCCCCGATTCCCGGGCGGCAGCAGCCCCGCTAATTGCGCTGATTAATGAGTCTCTCACACAGCCCTAATTGCACGAGGAGAAGCCGAGAGTTCATTTTTATTTCCTGAGCTGCTTCCAAATGAGGCGGGCGCTGAGCAGCCCGGGCGGGGCTCATCAGCGTGCGCTAATTAATTAGCGCTGAGCTCACGAGCGGCTCTTCCACTTCCCAGCAGAGCCTTTGGTTGTGCAGCGGCGGCTCCCGACAGGAAACAATCCCTGCACATCCCCTGGGGCCGGGCCGGGCTCGGAGCTGCCCAGAAATCCCTGGAGCACGGCCCCAGTCCCTGGCATTGATCCCGGCCGGGGGGGTGTGCACACACACATTCACAGAGCTGGGGAATCACAGCTTGGAAATTCTTCCCAGGCCTGGATTTCTCCTGACTCTCAGCTCCATTCCCAGGCTGACAAGCTGACTGCAGCTTCAGTTAGGGAGGAGTCTCCCAGGGTGACAACACGGTGACAAACAGAGTGGAATTCATAATAAAGATTAACCCCTGGTGTCTTTGCCGTGGGACACATCCTGAGGTGCTGTCCCAGGGATGTTTTTCCCAATTGTCCAATGAGCTCCTGTCCTGTCCTGGCTGCACTAACACACTTTAAATCCGGGCTGTCTGTACAATAAATTGGCCTTTTTTCCCCAAAGAGCTCCGTGTGTGTTGTTGTCTTTTCTCTCTCTTTGCAGAGCAGTGACCACGGGGGGTGTGAGACCCTGCCCCATCCCTGTGGCTGCCCCGACCCCTGGCACTGTCCCTAGCCAGGCTGGACACGGGGGCTTGGAGCAGCCTGGGACGCTGGGAGGGGTCCCAGGGTGGCACTGGAGGGGCTTTAAGGTCCCTCCCACGCCAGACCATTCTGGGAATCCTTTAACAGACACAGGTGGGTGCACGATCTCCATTCCAGGTACTCAGAGAACGATTAATTAGATTTCCAGTCCCCCCTGACTGAGCAGAACCAGTGACGAGGAAAAGGGAAAAGCTGCTCAGGAACTCTGAGGTGAGCAAACACCTCAGGGATTCATTTCTACCCAAACACTGGGAAAAGTTCCTTTTTTCCCCTCAGGGGTTGTGCTTCCCTTTGGATTTGGATGCTGGGACTCCTCCAGCCTCTTTCCCGCAGGGTTGGAAGGGAGGGGTTGTTCTGCAGCTGGGGTCAAACTGCTCAGCCCTTGCCAGGATTTTGGCACCAGGGATCCAAACCCAGCCCTGCAAGGGCCTTTTGTGGCTTCTGCCTCTCCCTCTGTCCTAAAAGGGGATTTCTCCTCCTCCTCCTCCTCCCAAGCACGGATTACAAAGGATCAAACCTCTCCTTTATCCTTTCCAGACAGAGCTTGGCACTGGCATCCCAGGGGAGGCGTTTTTGGCTTTGTAAAGCTCGAGACAAAACTCCAACACCTTTGAATTTCAGCTGAAATTCTGTGTTTTGTTTGCTTTGTGGGAAGAAAACTCTCTGGATCAAATCCATCTCCATTCAGGAAGGACTTTATAGCTCCAAAGAATAACAAAGGCATCCTGCAGAGAGCATTTAGACCCTCAAAGCCCAGAGCCATCGCTCACAGCTCTTTGGGACAGCCTGGCCCCATCCCACCTTTTCCCAGCACCCTGGGGAAACTGAGTCCTGGATTTCCAATGGGAGGGGTTGATATTCCAGAGGAGAAACAGCAATGGGGAGACACCAGTGGGATCCCACACTGCTTACACTCAGCCCTCAGCACTTTTAGGAAGGAATTCTGCCCATCTGCAGCATTTCAGGTTTGGCTATTCTGCCCCAAACCCAGGAAATTACTTTTTTGCAGCAGTTTTAATGGGAAAGCCCTGGGATTTCCTGGGTTTAGTGCCAGATTTTCCCTTTCAAGCCTGAGCAGCCTTTGCTGGAGCTGAAGGGAAGCAGCTCCAGGAGAGAATAAAACATATAATTCTACAGGAAAGACAGGGAATGTCTGAGGTGCTGCCCCTCACACACGCAACAGCCTTGGGAATGGAGTCCAGGAATGAGCACAAAATCTGAGGGAAAATCCAGACTTGGATGATTCCTGGGAAACTGGGAGAGTGGGAAGTGTCCCTGCCCATGGCAGAGGTGGCACTGGCTCATCCTTAAGGCCCATCCACCCCAAACCATTCCATGATTCCAGGGTTTTATGCTCAGGACAAATCCCAGCACTCACAGCCCCTCTGGGAATGGGATCTTACGGAGCCCAGGACAAGGAATTCAGGACGAAGATTTAGGGGCAAAATCTCTGTGTGTAGACAGTGGTAACACATTTTTAGTAAGCACATCAAGGAGGAAAACCCTTTCATCACCATCACAACTAAGATAACTTTGCTGTCAGCTGTGTCCAGTGGTCTGTCCAGTATCCAATGGTTTGTCCAGAATCCAGTGGTTTATCCAGTATCCAGTGCTCTGTCCCCCTGAACCTGGGAAGAATTGCAGCTCTGTGATTTAAACCTGGTTTAGTCTTGGCTTTGCAGGTGCCTGATGGCCCCAGAGCTGCTCAGGATCAGTATCTGGGGTTGCTCAGAGCTGCAGCCATGGCTGAAATATCATAAAAAGCCGTTGTGGGCTCAGAATTGGCAAAATTCCCATTTTGTGCCTGCTCCCAGAGGAGCTGCTGGGAGGAGAATCCTTTCTCAGCTTCAGCAGCAGCTGTGAACTCACATGGGTGGCTCCAGCACAATTAGGCTCAGTTTTAATAACCACAGGTATTTTTTCAGCAGCTGAAGCCCAGTCATGAACCAGGATCCTGCTGTAAATGTTAATGAGGAAGTGCAAGGAAAAGCCAGGGAAGAGAAATCCTGTAATTAATCCCTGCTCCAATCAAGGCGTGACTCCGAGCTCAGGGATCAAACACTGCCTGAAATGGCTCTGGGGGCTTGGGATTCTTTACTTTCCACTGGATTTCTGCAGTGCTCGGACCAGAGGTGACAGCCCAGGGTGATCCCTCTAATCCATGGACTGGAGGTCAGGGATCCCGGCCCCTGGGGCAGTGCTGGGAGAGATCCTCCAGGATAGTGATCCTCCAGGATAGGGATCCTCCAGGATAGGGATCCTCCAGGCTGGGGATCCTCCAGGATAGTGATCCTCCAGGCTGGGGATCCTCCAGGATAGGGATCCTCCAGGCTGGGGATCCTCCAGGATAGGGATCCTCCAGGATAGGGATCCTCCAGGATGGATCCTCCAGGATAGGGATCCTCCAGGATGGGATCCCTCCAGGATAGTGATCCTCCAGGATAGTGATCCTCCAGGATAGGGATCCTCCAGGCTGGGGATCCTCCAGGATAGGGATCCTCCAGGATAGTGATCCTCCAGGCTGGGGATCCTCCAGGATAGGGATCCTCCAGGCTGGGGATCCTCCAGGATAGGGATCCTCCAGGATAGGGATCCTCCAGGATGGATCCTCCAGGATAGGGATCCTCCAGGATGGGATCCCTCCAGGCTGGGGATCCTCCAGGATGGGATCCCTCCAGGATGGGGAATCCCTCCAGGATGGGGAATCCCTCCAGGATGGATCCCCAGGGACAGCCCAGGGCTCTCCTCTCCAGCTTCATGCTGAGCTGTTCCCTGCAGGTGAGCCTTGCTCAGGGCTTGGAATCCAAGCTGCAAAATCCCAGGATAGATCCCTGGCTGGATCTCTGGGTGGATCAGTGAGCACAGCCTGAGGCCAGGCAGGTCAGGCTGTCCCCCCTGGGACACTGGGAGGTGTCCTGGGTAGGATGGGGTGGTCTTTGAGATCCCTTCCACCCAGACCAGTCTGGGATTCTGGGAAGAGCCTGGGGTCCAGGTGCACCTATCCCTGGGACAGCGTGAATCAGCAAAGGACATTAATCCTGAAATCCAGTTCTGGCAGCAGTTAAACCCCTGCCCAAGCCCAGCCTGAAGTCCAGCTCTGTCAGGATGAAATGCTGGCATTCCCATTTCCCTTCCAGAAAACTCTTTCCTAAAAGAGATTTGGCTCCTTGGCAAAGTCATCCTCTCCTCCAAAAGTGGGAAACTTTGGCAGTTTGGAGACTTCTTCCCAAAAAGCCTAATTTCCAGCCATCCCAAAACTCAACACAGTTTCTGCAGAACAGTAATTCCTGACAGAAAACACGGAGCTGGGAAATTCCCAGCTCTCCAGTAAAGAAAGGATCTGTTAATGTGGAGTGGGTCACTGGCAGCTCCCTGGCTGGATAGGCTGGCATGTCCCTGCATCCTGGGAAATGGGAAATGAACCCACTGAGCCAAGAAACAGTGAAATCCTGACAATTGCAGACGGGATTTTGCAGCTTCTGGCCTGCAAACAATGTCCCTGTTTGTCCCTGCTCACCCACTCCCAGCTGGAGCTTTCTCTCCTCCACTTCCTCCTCCTCCTGCCTTGGCTCCATCTGTCCCTGGGCCTTCCCAGCAAACCCCCTCTGTCCTTCCCAGCTCTGACTTCCCAACATCCCAGCCAGGATTCCTGGGGCACATGACCCTGCCCTGCCTTTGGGGCTGCTCCTTCTCTGCTGGAATTGGCACTGGGGTTGATGGGGGACATCCCTTCCCTGCCCTTCTGATTTCCTCCTCACTGCTTTGGAAAACTGCAAGAGGGGATTGGGATGCAGGAAGAGCTGGATTTGTTTATTTATCTTTCCATGTGAGGGTTGATTTGGGGCTCAATCCATGCCCAGCCTTAGGAAACTGTTCCAGGCACCCTGCAAGGTTCAGGATTTAAAGGGAGTAGGGTTAGATGGGATATTGGAAAGGAATTCCTGTCTTTGGGGGTTGTGAGGGGCTGGGCTGGAATTCCCAGAGCAGCAGTGGCTGCCCCTGCATCCCTGGCAGTGTCCCAGGCCAGGCTGGGACAGGCCTTGGAGCAACCTGGGACAGTGGGAGGTGTCCCTGCCCATGGCAGGGGTGGCACTGGATTTTTAAGGCCTCTTCCAACCCAAACCATTCCACAACTCCCTGTTTTATGGTTTATGTTGCTGCTGATGTCGTTTTTGGAGGAAAAGGCTCTGCAGGATCCTGAGGGCCCTGGGACTGTCCTGACCCCCAAAGCCTGGGGAAAGCTGTTGGAAACTCAGCTCTGAGTTCCCTTCCACCTGCTCGGAGCTCTCACACCTGGCAAAAATCTCCAGGAATAAAAGGCAGCCTGAAATGGTTGTAATTTCCAGGAGGGATTAGAGATGTTCCCTGCCTGACCCCACTCCTCCTGGGGCTCCAGGCGTGTTCTGAGCCTGGTAATTCCCCAAAGCTTCTTCCCACTGCTCTGGGCAGCCAGGGGAGAGGAAAAGGAATCAAATTCCTGCTAGTGATTTCTTCATATTCCCTCACTCTTTACCTTGACAGCAGCTTCAGCTTGCAAAATAAAAAATCGACATGGAAACACCTTTAATGCATTATTTGAATGCAGCCCTTCTCTTCTGCTAAAATCCTGGAGATCAGATCCTGAGGGAGGCAGGAAGGATCTGGGGATGGAGCTCAGGGGTCCCTGCTGGGTTTAAACAGCCAGGCCTGAAAGGGCTTCATCCAAAAAAAAAAAAAAAAAAAAAGGATGAAAACACTTCTTCAGTGCCCTGAATTTGCAGCCATTGTGGGGAAAGGAGCATTTTGAGGTTGGGGCTGTTGTTAGCAAGCCTGGCATCCACTGTGGGACTCGTGGGACTCCAAATCCATGCCCAGAGGTTGCACCAGGGCATTCCCAGCACAAACCCCAGCCCCAGGGCATTCTTGCTTGGAGACTTCCTCTCCAAACCACGTGCAGGACTTGAGGATATCATTTAACAAACCCAGCTGAGAGTCAGAAGTTGTGCATTGGGTAAATCAGCATTTCCTGATGGAGAAGGAATTGTCTGAACCACCCTGGCCAGGGCAGCAATCTCTAAGACCACATTCCTGGCCTTGCAATTGGCTCCTCAGCACCTCAGGCAATGGAGTTGCTGCAATTTGCTGGGAGAGATGAATTTTGGGAAGCCCAGCTCAGTGGCAGCAAAGCTCCCCAGTGGTGTCACTCCTTTCCCAGATTATTGCATTATCCCTGCAGGGAGCCCTGGGCCAGCTCCCCTTCGCACTGACACACTGCACAGCCATTGATAAATCCCTGCTGGGATTTGGTGCTCCCTGGACGTGTTCCAGGGGACATCCTGGAGGTTAATTTCAAGGATTTTGCTGCTCTGGCTGGATGTCATTGCAAGTTAAAGAGCAGGAAGTGCTTTGGTTTGGTTTGGTTTGGTTTGGTTTTACACAGAGGTGAAGTCACCTTCCCCCATCCCTGCTCCTGCAACCATTTTTGAAATCTCCTGCCTTCCCAAAATAAACAGCTGGAGCTGTCACTGTGTCTGCTGTCATTTCGAAATAATGGAAAATAGAATTCCATGCAAAGATATTCCCACTTAAAGCACAGAGTCAGTAATTACTACAGCTCCAGGTTTTTTAGGGCTGCAAATCTGTCCTAGCTCAGAGCTGTTACCACTGGAACCCTGAGCAGAGCTGGGAAGGCCCTGAGGGATCCCAGTCTGTTGTGCACATTCCAAGATATTTTTGTAGGAGCAGATTGTGGGTTTGTTTATTTGGAGCTCTTTCTCCCTGCATATGTTTGACTATTTTGGGCTGGAGAAATTGCAGCCTCGAGACTTTGGCTGCTGCATCCTGGTTACCTGAACTGAGTGTGAGTTCCAGAGCCTTGGAATTGTTCAGGATGGAAAAGAGCTCCAGGATCATGGAGTTCAACATTCCCCAGCACTGCCAAAGCCACACTGACCCCTGTCCCCAAGTGCCACATCCACAGGGCTTTAAATCCCAGGAGGATTTAAATGGCCAGGAGGAAATTTTCCCCAACATCCACCCTGAGCTCCCCTGGCCCAGCCTGAGGCCGTTCCCTCTCCTCCTGTCCCTGTTCCCTGGAGCAGAGCCCGACCCCCCTCCCTGCCCCTCCTGTCAGGGAGTTGTGCAGAGCCACAAGGGCCCCCCTGAGCCTCCTTTTCTCCAGGCTGAGCCCCTTCCCAGCTCCCTCAGCCCCTCCTGGGGCTCCAGACCCTTCCAGGAGCATCAGGAAACAGGAGTTGATCTGATTTCGTGGGAGAAGGGACAGCATCAAAATTTTAGAGGAACAAGGGAGGGACCTTCAGCATCCCCAGCTCAGATTTCTTCATTCAAGCAGAGGAGCACCAGAGATTTGTCCTGTGAAGTCCCTCAGCCACAAACACCTCTGAGTGTTTTATAACAAACCTAAAACCTTGGGGGGAAGACCAAATCCAGAGATATAAAATCCCACCGGAGAAAAGAGAGAAGTTCAGAGAATCTTGAAATGGTTTGTGTGGGAAGGGACCTCAAAGCCCACCCAGTGCCACCCCTGCCATGGGCAGTGACACCTTCCACTATCCCAGGTTGCTCCAAGCCCTGTCCCAGCCTGGCCTGGGACACTGCCAGGGATCCAGGGGCAGCCACTGCTGCTCTGGGCACCCTGTGCCAGCCCTGCCCACCCTGCCAGGGAACAATTCCTGCCCAATATCCCATCCAGCCCTGCCCTGGGCAGTGGGAGCCATTCCCTGTGTCCTGTCCCTCCATCCCCTGTCCCCAGTCCCTCTCCAGCTCTCCTGGAGCCCCTTTAGGCCCTGAAGGGGCTCTGAGCTCTCCCTGGAGCTTCTCCTCTGCAGGTGAGCACCCCCAGCTCTCCCAGCCTTGACTTGTATTGCATTTGAAGGAAGTCAATCACTAATGAATGTGGTGCTAATTAGAGGGTTTTTCCCAGCCAGTTCAGGAATTAATGACAGGGAAGTTTCCTGTCCTTGGGGGTGACTCTGTTCCACGGGATCCCAGCAAGGAAAAGTTCCTGTGGCTGGAGAAATCCCGTGGGTGAACCCACCCCATGAGCCCCAAGGGACACCATCAGGGATTGGGAAAGCCTTGGAAAATTCCTCATCAGCTCCAGGGAGGAGCAGGCCAGGATGGGAAGCTTTGGAAAACCTGGGTTTGTTGGGGAGGGACTTGGATGTTGGTGACCTTGGCTCAGGACACGTGTGCTCCTGGCAGGAATTGCTCCAGGGGCAGCTGCTCCTCCTCTCCAGGGTCACTGGGGACTCCCAGGGATCTCTCACACAGCAGGAGGAGCCTCATCCTGATCCTGACTGGGATCAGAGAGAATGGAAATGGAAAACTCAGGTACCAAACTGGTGATGGAAAGGTGGTCAGTCCCCAGGGACTCCCTGGAACAGACATTCCCAATAACCCGAGGAATTGTTTTATAGAAGGATGGAAGGCAATGAAATAAAGGAAGGAAACAAAGGTAGAAATAAACCCAAGATGTTCCTTGTCTCCAGAATTTTGCCAAAGAAGTCCCAATTAAATCCTAATGAAATCAGTGGCTGTGCTGTATCCAACCCCAGATTCCCTCTGTTCCCTGGAATGAGGAATGTTGGAAAAGCCTTGGCTCCCACAGCACTTGCAAAGGCTCCTTTGGAAGTGGGGACAGGATTTCCAGCAAACAGAACCTGCCCAGCACAGGACGAGGATCATGCCCAGCTCATCCCAAAGCCCTGTCTGGGAATGCTCCATGGATGTGCCTAATTAGCACTCCAAAAATCAGATTTATTTTAATGAGGATTCAGTTCTTCCCTGTCTCCCACTCCTTTGCACAAGGTCAGGGAGACTCTTTCCTGTCAGGGCTGCTCCAGCCCAGGGGAGCTGTGGCTGCCTGGGAAAATGCCAGAAGAGTTTCCTAGGAAAAGGCTTCTGAGAGATTGCTGGGGCTTAGAACGTTCCAGGAGTTATTCCTGAAGGTTTCAGATGGAGCTGACACTGAGGTGCACAGAGAGGAATTATTAAATCAACTTTTCTTTTCTTAATCTGCATTTGGGACTAATCCTGATTCCCCATGTGCAGTGTCACCCCTCCCCTTCTTTTCCTCTGCTCCAGGGGAGGGATCAAACCCAGTTTCCAAAACTGGGGATGTTTAGCTGCAGAAATTTCCCTTTCTCGTGTTTTAATCTCACATCCAGGATGGGTTTAAAGAGTCTGTTCAAGGGTTTGTTTCTTTTGGATGAAGAATTTTTCTTTCCCTAGGAAAGTTATTTTGAAAGGGAAATGTCAACAAAGAGGTTCCTGCTTTTCTCCAGTTCATTCCACCACAAATGGAAATTCACAGCCAGAGAGCATCTTCCCTCTGGTGTGTCCTAAACCTGGAAAATGATCAAAGACTCATGGAATGGTTTGGGTGGAAGGGACCTTAAACCCACCCAGTGCCCCCCTGCCATGGGCAGTGACACCTTCCACTGTCCCAGGGTGCCCCAAGCCCCAATGTCCAGCCTGGCCTGGGACACTGCCAGGGATGCAGGGGATCCACAGCTGCTCTGGGCACCCTGTGCCAGCCCTGCCCACCCTGCCAGGGAACAATTCCTGCCCAATATCCCATCCAGCCCTGCCCTGGGCAGTGGGAGCCATTCCCTGTGTCCTGTCCCTCCATCCCCTGTCCCCAGTCCCTCTCCAGCTCTGCTGGAGCCCCTTTGGGCCCTGCCAGGGGCTCTGAGCTCTCCCTGGAGCTTCTTCTCTCCAGATGAGCACCCCCAGCTCTCCCAGCCTGGCCCCAGAGCAGAGGGGCTCCAGCCCTGGAGCAGCTCTGGGTTCTCCTCTGGACTCTCCTGCAGCTCCAGGTCCTTATGGACCATGGCTGGTGGCACCTCAAGGACTTGCAGTGATGTCCCTCATGACAGTGACCCCATTCCTGACTTCTTCCCCCAACAAAACAAACTAAAATAAGGAATGAAAGCCCTGCCTGGCAGCTCGGGGTGCCCAGGGAATGGGATCTGTCCCCAAGGCTGCTCTGGGACACAGATTTCTGCTCCAGGAATGTGGGAACAGCTCCTCACATGCCAGCTTGGAAGGGAAGGGATTTGCTGCTCAGGAAGGATTAATTTTATGAGTCATCCAAAGCTCAATTGAGATGCAGGGAGAAGGATTTTGGAGAGAACATTGCAGGGAAGGAGATTAGAAATGAGGGAATCGGTCCCCAACTCCCTCAAAGGTAGGGAGCACATCCTTAATTCTTATTTAATGGCCCCATTCCTTGTGTCAGTGGCTCAGTTCGGGATTAACTGGAGGCCTTGTCCATCTGCACATGGAAAAGAGGCTGGAAAAGCTCCACAGGGAAGTCACAGGGACAGGAATACACAATGGCTGCTTTCCTTGCACCTGCAGCAGTTGGAGAAAACACAAATCCTGCCCTACTTTCTGGGAAACTCGGCAGGTGACCAATCCCTCCCTCTGGCAAACAATCCATCCAAGCTTCTGGGAGCAGGGAAGAACTCCTGCACTGGAAGTGTCGATTTCTCCAGAGCCTGGAAACGCTCAGCCATCCAGGAAAACCTCCCACGTGCCACAGGGGCTGGAATCCCAATAAATGAACCCCCATAAATGAACCTCAATAAATGAATCCCAATAAATGAACCCCAATAAAGGAATCACGATAAATGAACCCAAATAAATTAATCCCGATAAATGAACCCCAATAAATGAACCCCAATAAATGAATCCCAATAAACAAACCCAAATAAAGGAATCCCAATAAAGGAATCCCGATAAAGGAATCCCAATAAATGAACCCAAATAAATGAACCCCGATAAATGAAAACAAATAAAGGAATCCCAATAAATGAACTCAAATAAATGAACCCCCGTAAATGAACCCCAATAAATGAACCCCAATAAAGGAATCCCAATAAATGAACCCCATAAATGAACCTCAATAAATGAATCCCAATAAATGAACCCCAATAAAGGAATCACGATAAATGAACCCAAATAAATTAATCCCGATAAATTAACCCCAATAAATGAACCCCAATAAATGAATCCCAATAAACAAACCCAAATAAAGGAATCCCAATAAAGGAATCCCGATAAAGGAATCCCAAGAACCAAAAACCCCCCAAACCCAACCACCATAACAAAAACAAAACCCCCAAACATAACCAAAAAACAAACCCCCAAACCCCCAAGCCCAATAATCCCCATAATCCTCAATAATCCCCAATAATCCCCAATAAGATCCCTAATCCCTAAAAATCCCGATAAAGGAATCCCAATAAATGAACCCAAATAAATGAACCCCGATAAATGAAAACAAATAAAGGAACCCCAATAAATGAACTCAAATAAATGAACCCCCGTAAATGAACCCCAATAAATGAACCCCAATAAAGGAATCCCAATAAATGAACCCCATAAATGAACCCCAATAAATGCCCTTGGAAGTGGGAATTCCCTGACAAGCAGAGCTGGGGTGTCTGGGGTGATCTCCAGGGCTGCTGGGTTCCAGCTGTGCCAGGGCAGCTCCTGGGGAAGACATTCCATCCCCTGGCTCTCCCTGGGCCTGCCTGGACCTGGGGCACAAAGGGAGGGATTTATCCATGGGAAAGGAATTCCTCACGGTGAATCTTTGGTTTTCCATGGATTTAGTCCTTCCTGAGGGTGTTCCCAACATGTCCCGATTGAGGCTGTTCCCACAAAGCTGGAACTGCCCTTGGTGACCAGCCCAGCTCACCCCAGCTGCTGAGGCTCCCAAAGGGTGCCTGAGCACATCCCCACCCCGAGTGGATTTGTATAAAATTCCCATTAAGGGAAACCCAAACCCCACAGAAACACCCAACTCTGCTATTTCCTCCCACCCTCATTAAGCCAAATCATTTATTCCATGTAATCACCACAGACAGGCAGGAATCCCTGAATCTCAACAATCCTGGAGCCTGCCAGAAGTTCAATTTGAAAATCCTCAGCAAGAATTAAATGACCATAAAATGAGTGTTCCCTTTCCCAGGGCTGGCTCTGTTTCACAGGGACAAATTCACTAAAATCTCCCTAAATTTGGCCCAGGGTTTTTAATAACCATTTCCAATAACCATTTCCAATACCCATTTCCAATACCCATTTCCAATACCCATTTCCAATAACCATTTCCAATAATCATTTCCAATACCCATTTCCAATACCCATTTCCAATAATCATTTCCAATATTCATTTCCAATAACCATTTGCAATAACCATTTCCAATAATAATTTCCAATACTCATTTCCAATACCCATTTCCAATACCCATTTCCAATACCCATTTCCAATAATCATTTCCAATATCCATTTCCAATATCCATTTCCAATACCCATTTCCAATACCCATTTCCAATAATCATTTCCAATATCCATTTCCAATATCCATTTCCAATAATCATTTCCAATATTCATTTCCAATAACCATTTCCAATAACCATTTCCAATACCCATTTCCAATATTCATTTCCAATAACCATTTCCAATACCCATTTCCAATACCCATTTCCAATATCCATTTCCAATACCCATTTCCAATAACCATTTCCAATATCCATTTCCAATACCCATTTCCAATACCCATTTCCTCTCCCCAGTGTGGGGCAGAGCTGGGGCCCTGGGCGAGGCAGAAATGCTGGGGGTGCTCACAGCCCCCACTCCTGAGGTGAGCCCTGAGCAGCTCAGATCAGCCTGAAACCAGTGGAAAAATGAGCCAGGGGAAGAGCTGGAAACCACAGTGAATTCCCCAGCTCCACTCCATCCCAAGGAATCCCCTGGATTTAATGCCACTGAAGGAATTCAGGTTGTGGTTGTGTCTGAGGCTCAGTGCTGGGTCTCTGACCTGTCCCAGGTGTTGTGTGAGGCCCTGCTTTGTCCTGTTGGGAAATATTTGTGTTGTATCCCGATTTTTGCAGCACCTGGAGACTTGGAGCAAATCATTCCCTGCTCCCAGGGCAGCTCCCTCACTGTCCTGGGCTCGGGCAGTTGGGACCTGGGCTCAGGAACCCCCTGGAAGGAATTCCCACAGCCCCAGGGGGCTCCTGGTCCTTCCCACTGACCTCTAATCCCTCTTTAACTTCAGGATGTGGTAAAAAAAAATAATTCACAATCTCCTCCTGTTTTATTTATTTGGGAACACAAAATCACCCTTGGCCACTCACAGGAATTGTTTCATTCCAGGGAAATGCAGCTCCTCATTCTGCCTGAAATGACTTTTGCTTTTTTCTTTCCCATCCAGAGGAGGCAGTGAACCAAAAAATTGATTCTTCCTGCCCTCTCCTTGTTCCCCTTCTGCCAGGGCAGAGCATGCTGTTGTAATTCCAGCTGAGGGAGCCCATCCCAGGGCTCTTTCTCCTGCTTTTCCTCACGCCCTGAACTCAGCCCAGGAGCCTCCAGCAACCCCTGCTCAGGATTCAGGGACCCTCTGCCTGTGCTTCCTTTTCCTCGGCTGGGGCTGCAGCTCTGGGGGTGCTGGGGCTGCTCCTGCCCTTGGCACTGCCCGGATCCTGGAGCCTGGAGGCTGAGCCTCTCCAGGGCCTTGGCTCAGCTCCAAAGGGAAAAGTCCATGGGCTGAGGGATGGAATAGAGGCTGGGAATGGGACAGAGCTCCATGGAATCAGGGATGGGGCAGAGATCTGGAAATCAGGAATCAGAGCTCTGGGAGTCAGGACTGTCCCCTCTCTCCCCTGGATCAGATGTGATGTGAGTCCCACTGGGAGTTTTGCCATGATCCAACTCCCAGCAGTTCCGAGTCAGTCCCTTCTCACCTGCCCCTCCTTCCCAGATTTTGTTCCTGGAATCAGCTCTGAGATCCCAAATCCTCCAAAACTAGATCCCAGATCCTCAGGAACTAAAAGACAAAACTTTTTTCAAATCTTTGGGATAACTGGTGTCACTCTCCCTAGGAAGAAATCAAAGTAAGGAGCCCATGGCTTCCCAAGAAAATTTTTTTGTTTTGCAAATCTTATGGAAATGAACTTTTCCATCCAAGCCCATTTCATTTGGATTTAAATTGGGGAAGTTTTTTTGTCCTCTCAGCCCCATGAAAAACTGTGTCAGTGGTCACTGGATTTAAACCAACTCCCTGTTCCCACCTGATCTCTTTCCCTTCAGATGTCTCCAGGAATGGGAGAATCCAGTTTTGGGATTAATCCACAGAGACCTCAAACAGTCCCTGATGGGAAAAGTTAAATGTAAAATATGGAATCATGGAATGCTTTGGGCTGAAGGGACCTTAAAGCCCATCCAGTGTTGGTGCTCCCAGCCCTGTCCAGCCTGACCTGAGCCACCTCAGGGTGGGATTTTGGGAAACAAACCCCAGTGGATCAGGAGATCTTTGTGAATTCCCTCCGAACCTCTCCAAAACCAGTTTAAGGGATTTTGCTGCCCCTTCCACCTCCAACTTTTCTCAAATTCCATCTGATTGCTGCTGTGAAAGTGAAGAGAATTCCCTCAAAACTCTGGGTTTAACTCAAAGTTAGGGAATATTTTCTGAATATTCCACTGAGGCCCAAAGCTGGGGCCTTTTTGTGGATATTAAAAAGTCAGAGTCACCTCCAGGTCCCCAGAACAGCCTCCCAAAGAATGGAATTTGGAGAATTTTTCCCCCTGTTGAGCTAACCAGTGTCTGAATATGCAGATGAAGATTTCTGCAAAAGCTGAGGATCTGACAGGAGCAATTCAGAAAAGATTTATGGATCCTCTCCAAAGCCATCAGCAAATGATTTACTAAACAAAACTGGGGCTGAGCTCCTCATGGATGTAACTCCAAGCACAGAATGGGCCTTGTGCTCCATATTTCATCTCTGGGACATAAAACGCATTTGCTGCAATAAAGAGAAGATATAAATGTTAAATAAATTCCCTTTTCCCCCTTTTCCCCACGTGAGCGCTGTGTTTGAGGATTCTGCAGGGTGGTGATGGATGGAGCTGGGCTGGCAGCTCTGCTCACACCTGCTCAAGGCTGGGCAAATTTGCTTTCCAGGAGGCTGGGCCTGAGCAAATTTACTGTGGAGTGAATTAAAACTGAGAGAGAATTTGTGTTTGAAGCCTTCTGCAATTTCGGAGCTTTTGGGGAGAAGGAGTGTGGAATGTGCTGGGGCAGAGCTCCTGACCCACTGGAGCTGGGAGGGGGAAGTGGGAAAGGGTTTTATCCTGGTGCTGGGTTTGGAGAGCTGGACCTGCACTTCGAGTCTGAAGGAAGCAGGGTTTGTTTGGGAAAAATAAGAAAATATCCTATAAAAACGATGGAAACGTGTCTGCCTCCCCTGTCCATACACCCCCCCGGGCACTGCACACATTCACAGAATCCAGGGATCCCTCCAGGATCATCAGCCTGTGCCTGATCCCCACCTTGTCCCCAGCCCAGAGCACTCAGTGCCACCTCCAGGTGTTCCTTGGACACCTCCAGGGATGGGCACTCCAAACCTCCCTGGGCAGTTCCAATCCCTGCCCACCCTTTCCATGGGGAAATTCCTGCTGCTGTCCCCCCTGAGCTCCCCTGGCCCAGCCTGAGGCCGTTCCCTCTCCTCCTGTCCCTGTTCCCTGGAGCAGAGCCCAATCCCCCCTCCTCCAGCTCCACATTCCCATCACAAATTCCTCCCTGAAGCTCAGATCTGACCAAGGCTGAGCTGTTGCCGTCACATTGGTGCTGAAAATCTGCATTTCTGCATTTTGGCCATTCTGCCACAGCCCCATGGAGAGATTTTCACAATATCCAACCTCAACCTCCCCTGGTGCAACCTGAGACCAACCCTAAATGTTCACAAGCCCCTCTTGCCAGGTTCTTCCTTGCCAGGGAAGGAATTGGTGTCCATGGATTTGGCCTCATCCTATGTCCAGCCTCTCCCTTCTCCCATCTCTGCCCAGCTCCCATCTCCTCCAAGTCCATGCAAGAATTCAGAGTGTGTCAGGCTTTGGAGTGTCCCCTCTGTGACCACTCAGGGCCAAGAACCCTCAAGGAAAGTTTAATTTTAGCCTGTGGACACCAAAAATGTCTCAGTGGGTAAGAGACAAAGGAGAAACAAGAGAGAAAAACCAAAGGTCAGCATTCCCTGCAAAAACCCTTCAGGCGACACCAGCACTGGCTGAGAAGGGAGCAGGGAAAGATGTCTGTGCAAAGAGGGGTCCCCTGGAATAAATCAGGGATTCCCACCTTTCCCTGGTCCCCTGGAATAAATCAGGGATTCCCACCTTTCCCTGGTCCCCTGGAATAAATCAGGGATTCCCACCTTTCCCTGGTTCCCTGGAATAAATCAGGGATTCCCACCTTTCCCTGGTCCCCTGGAATAAATCAGGGATTCCCACCTTTCCCTGGTCCCCTGGAATAAATCAGGGATTCCCACCTTTCTCTGGTCCCCTGGAATAAATCAGGGATTCCCACCTTTCCCTGGTCCCCTGGAATAAATCAGGGATTCCCACCTTTCCCTGGTCCCCTGGAATAAATCAGGGATTCCCACCTTTCCCTGGTCCCCTGGAATAAATCAGGGATTCCCACCTTTCCCTGGTGATGGGGCTGCAGGTGCCAACAGGCACTGGGGGCTGTGCTCTGCTCACAGCCCCAGTGGGGATCTGGGGGGATTTGGGGGCTGCCATGGCTGGAAGAAGTCACAGATCCCCCCAGTTCCCCCTGGCTCTGCCCTAGAGCCCCCCGTTATCCTTCCCACAGCACGAGGAAAGGGGAACACCCGCGGCTGTGTGGCTGGGGGGGGTTTGGAGATGGGGAATGACAAACATCCCTGGTGGCCCTGGGGTGGGATCCCGGGGCTTGGGGCAGCACAGGCAGCTCCAGGGGTGCCTCTGTCCCCTCTGTCCCCACTCCTGGCACAGAGCCCTGGCTGCAGTGGCAGAGTCACCCCGGGCTGTGCCTGCACACACTCCCTGCAAGAGGGACAGGGAGCAGATGGGCTGAGCACGACCTTGCTGGGCTGGCACCTCCCAGAGTCTGGCTTAGTGCTAAATCTCCCAGTGAAGGATAAATCCTCCCCAGGCCTGGCCCAGCCAGGCCCGGACTAAGCCCTGGCAGCTGCCAGGCCCCTCAAGGTCCGAGGTGCTCCTGCAGCCTGCCTGCCTTTGATCGCCTCCTGCAGCCCCAGTCAAATGCACCAGGGAGGCTTCCAGGGGCAGCTGCAGCGTTGGAAGCCGAGTCTCCTGCTATTCCTGCAACTCCAGTGACTCCTTTGGAGTCAGCTCCAAGCAGGAGCAGGGGAAGCTGCTCCTCTTCTGATCAAAACCAAGCCCAGAGGCAGTGTGGTGTAAATCCAGGGGAAAAGGAGGGATTCAGGCGGGTAAAAAAGGACAGGCTTGGAAGAAGAGTCAGGATATTGGGAAAGAGCTTCTTGCCTTGGCAGCAGGAACCTCTGGAATGCTGGGGGGCAGGAAATGGGAAGGGGGTGAGGCTGGGGGTCAGGGGCTGCAGGGGCTGATCTTGGCTTGCAGAGGAGGAGGAGGAGGTGTGGATGTGACACCTGAGTGACAGTGCCAAGGTGGCTCTGGGGCACCCGGAGTGGGCAGGAATTCATATCCCAGTGAGGATGAGATAGGCTTTGGGTCCTGCAGATGCAAAATCAGATTATCATTTCCACAGATCAGCTCAAAACCCTGGGGAAATGCTTCTCCCTGTTCTGTCTGAGCCTCCAAACACAGAGAAATCCCTGGATGCAGCTGGAAATAAATTTCTCTGCACTTCAGATAACCAGGTTTGCAGTGCAGGACTCTGCAGGGGGTGGATTTTTGGACCTGGATTTGGGGATTTTCTGGACCTGCAGAGCCTGTGAAAGGTGCAGTGAAACCCCTGCTGAGGCACAGCAGATTTTAGGAGCATTTTCCAGGAGAGGAGCAGGCAGCTGCCCCAGGGCTGTGCCCCAGGATGCAGAGGGAATGGAAAGCAGGAGGCAGAGGCTGGAACAGGGATTTACTTCCCTCCCTGAGCCCAAGCACGATGGGGCAGAGCATTTGCACCCACCCTGGGTCTGTTTGGGGCTCCTTTTATGCCTTTGCATCTCTGGGGGGAACATCTCCCTTCCCAACCTTCCAACTCTGACTTTCAAAGCCATTCCAGCTCCACAAGGCTTTGAAAATCTGGCCCAAAGCCTCCAGTCAGGGGCTGCTGGAGGCAAGAGAGGAAAAGATGGAAAAAAACAGAGGATGGAAAAAAGCACCTCGTGTTTGCTGTGCTCCCCTGAGCAAAGCCAGGAGCAGAAGTGTGGATGAAGGAGGGGCAGGGGAAGGTTCTGGATGTGCTGGGGCTGGCAGGGTGCCCCAGCCCAGCTCTGCCATGGATCTGACCCAGCTGGAACACGTTCCCTGCAGCCTCGGATGGACGGCTGGCAATGGAAGCCTTGCTCCCACGGGGGAGTTTCCAGCAGAGTCTTTCTCTCCTGGCACCAGGAGTTGTGGCATTTGTGCCGGGGCTGCCAGGGGCAGCAATCCCTGGGCAGCAGCTGGATCCTCCCTTTCCCAGCTCCAGGGATTTTCCATCCCACTGCAGCTGAGCTCCCCCTGCAAAGGGAACCCGGGGAAGGGGAACAAATCCTGCTCTGTGCTCTCACCCAGGAGCCAGAGCTGCTCCACCTGGATAAAAGTAATCCTCAGAGCCTGGTTTTATATCCTGAGATGCTCAAGGACTTCCCCTCCTCCTGCCCTGCTGCTGCCAAGGTTTCCTGGGGTGGGAATGCTGCTGGAGAAGCTCCAGTGCAACATCCAATAGTCAGTCCTGGGCTGGAAACCCAGCTGGGATCCCAGGGCAGCTTTTTCCTCAGGATCTGCCCAAAAAAAAGGGGTGGGAATGCTGAGGATGTTCATCTGGAGAGGAAAAGGATCCAGGGAGACTCAGAGCTCCTTCCAGGGCTCCAGGAGAGCTGGAGAGGGACTGGGGACAAGGGACGGAGGGACAGGACACAGGGAATGGCTCCCACTGCCCAGGGCAGGGATGGATGGGATGGTGGGCAGGGCTGGCACAGCATGCCCAGAGCAGCAGTGGCTGCCCCTGGATCCCTGGCAGTGTCCCAGGCCAGGCTGGGACAGGCCTTGGAGCACCCTGGGACAGTGGAAAGTGTCACTGCCCATGGCAGGGGTGGCACTGGGTGGGTTTAAGGTTCCTCCCAACCCAGACTATTCCATAAATCCCCAATTCCATGATTCAAAAACCCCTGCAGGGGATTTAAACCCAACTTCCAGTCAATACCCAGCGAGCTGGAAGTGTCTGAGCCCTGCAGAACAATCCAGAACATCCCCAGGGCCTGGAGCCTCCACAGAAATGCCCAGTGAGGAGGAACATCAGGGATGTCTGGATGCAGTTAAAGTGTTTTAGCAGGTTTCCCCCAAACATGGATTTGCCCAAGACTGACAGAATTTCCCTTCATGTCAGACAGAGGGATAGCAGGGAATCCCAAGGGACAGGAGCCTCCAGTCCAGGACTGCAGCCAAGGCTCTCCTGGGCTCATCCCAGGAAATCTCCAGGATAATTCTGGTTTTTCCAGGCCTGGTGATTGCCTTTCTGTCTTATAGTGTAATGTAGTGAAAATGTGGTTTTGCGCTTTTTTTCCTATGAAAAAAGGTAATTTCTGCATTTCTGTTTAATCTCTCACATTTCCTGCAGCCCAGCCCATCCCAGGAGCCTCTCAAGCAGAGATCCATGGCCAGCAGAGCCCTGGGAGCACCAATCCAGGCTCATCCCCATTCCCTCTCCTCTTCTGCCTGGCATTTACTCAGACACATTTTTGTTGTGATTCCTTTAATTTTGTTTTCAGCCAAAGCAGATGAGATTCCCTTCCCCAGCGGCTCTGGCAAGGCTGAAAATGGGAAATGCAGCCTGGGAGCCCCCAGTAATTCCTGCAGCTCCCAGTAATTCCTGCAGCTCCCAGTAACTCCTGCAGCTCCCAGTAATTCCTGCAGCTCCCAGCAATTCCTGCAGCCCCCAGTAACTCCTGCAGCCCCCAGCAATTCCTGCAGCCCCCTGTAATTCCTGCAGCCCCCAGTAATTCCTGCAGCCCCCTGTAATTCCTGCAGCCCCCTGTAATTCCTGCAGCCCCCAGTAACTCCTGCAGCCCCCAGCAATTCCTGCAGCCCCCAGTAATTCCTGCAGCCCCCAGCAATTCCTGCAGCTCCCAGTAATTCCTGCAGCCCCCAGTAATTCCTGCAGCCCCCAGCAATTCCTGCAGCCCCCAGCAATTCCTGCAGCCCCCAGCAATTCCTGCAGCCCCCAGTAATTCCTGCAGCCCCCAGTAATTCCTGCAGCCCCCTGTAATTCCTGCAGCCCCCAGTAACTCCTGCAGCCCCCAGTAATTCCTGCAGCCCCCAGTAATTCCTGCAGCCCCCAGCAATTCCTGCAGCCCCCAGTAATTCCTGCAGCCCCCAGCAATTCCTGCAGCCCCCAGTAATTCCTGCAGCCCCCAGTAACTCCTGCAGCCCCCAGCAGTGGCTCCCATCAGCAGCAGGGGATGAGCTCAGCTTTGGGATAACACTTGCACTGGGCACTTGTGTTTGATGGCCACAATCTCCTCCTGTTTTGCTGTTTTTTTGTTTTTTATTTTGGGCTTTCCAGCTCCATGGGTGAGCTGGGGGCTGTTTGTTGTTTGTTTGTGCCAGGGGAGTGTTTGGGGTGGATTTTTTACACTTTTCCTCTCGGGTGTTTTCCCCAGTGAGGTGCCTCTTTTCCATATAAAGAGCTGTTCCCAGCACTCTGGATTTATTTATTCTGAATCCATTGAGTCAATACTCCAATACAGCTGGAGCACGAGGTCATCCTTAATATTTTTCACCTTTTCTTGCAGAGGGAGAATGAAACAGCAATCAAATATTTATTTTAGATCCCAGCAGTCTGAGCTTTACCAGGAGCTTTCAGAGACTTTCCAAATAAACTCCCAGATATTTTGTTGGTTTTTTTTCCACTCCTACTTGGAAAAACACAAGCATCTGCAGCCCTTTCACTGGGGCACTTCCCAAGCTGCTCCTGCCTGTTTTCTCTGTGCATTTTCTCTCCCTGGAAAGTTTGGGAGCCATGAGGGCATTTGAACCCCCTCACTCCCTGCCCCTCTCCCACCCCTGCTCCTGCTCCCATCCCACCTTCTCCAAACCACACAGAGCATCAAACCCCGATCCTGTGGCAGTGCTGGGGAATTCAGGGGCTTTAATCACCATTCCAGCCTGGAATTTGTGGCTAGTTGATGGGAATCTGCAGCTCGGTGTTGGTGGCATGGAGATAAAGCAGTGACCAGGCAGAGGGAGCCTCTCCCCGCCGCTGCCCTGGCCAGGCTCTGAAGGGTTTAATGATGCTCATAAGAACCTCATTTTCCCCAAATCCTGCTGCCCTCCCTCGCCCAGCGCGGTCCTGATCCAGCTCCACCCCCGGGCGGCTCCTGCCAGGCTGGACCGGAGTCGGGATTTGGGAGCTGAGGGGGCTCGGGGAAATTCAGCCTCCAATAAATGCACAAGTGCGGCTGGGAAATGACAGGGCTGGGGCCCTGCTGGACCGGGCGCTCCCTGGGCTTCTGCAGTTGTGTCCCATGGAAACAGGGAATGTCCTGAGCTGGAGGAGACCCAGCGGGGCATCATCCTCAGGAATCACATCCCTGTGTTCCCGGTCCTAATTCTGAGCTCCCTTCACCTTTCTGGCAGGAAAACCAAGCAGGAGGGACTGAGACCTTTTTCCAGAGCCCCTTTTGCTACAAATTCCTGCAGAACCCAATCCAGGATCATCCCCTGCTCGTGTAATTCCTGCTGAATTTCCTGCTGGGATGTTTTCCCACCTCTCTCTTGGTTCAAATCCTGGCACTGAGCAGGAAAGCCTTTGACAGCCTCAGGCTGGAGGAGATGGAGTAGCAGCAGGAGAAGCAGAATCCCAGTGCTGGAGAACTGGAACATGCTGGGAACAGCCCCATTTCCCTCAGATTTTCGTTGTTGCCTTTACCGCTCATTTAGGAAATAATAATAATAATAATAATAATAATAATAATAATAATAATAATAATAATAATAATAATAATAATAAGGAAATGTATCAGTTCCAGCTGAGAATTCCCAAGTGCCAGAGTATCACAACAGCCCTGCAGGGCTCAGTGCCTGATTGCCCTAAGCAGGGAGGGCTCACGGGGGACTCAGAGTTGGGATTTGGGGGAGCTTCAATGAACAAGGAGACAAATCCAGCCCTTCCAATCCTTTTTGTCCTCTGCTAAACATTGCCCTTGAATTCCCTGCCATGAACTCAGCCAGGGAAGAGCTGATGATCCAAGATGTAAACATTTTATTCCCTGGCTCCAAAGCTGAGCACAGCTTTAACCCTTGCCCAGCAAAGCTCAGCAGCTGTCAGGGAAGCTTTTATGGAGTGCAAGGGCAGGATCCCAGCCCTGCTGGAGTCACTGGGGTTTTGTCATTCCAGGGGCATCTGGGGATAAGGGATGAGGGAGGCAGCAAAGCCAGAGAGATCAGGGTTATCGGATAGAGACCCTGCTGTGAGCCCCTGACACTCACCCTGCTCCCACACCCTGTCCAGCTGGGAGAATTCATTTCTCAGCCGTTCTGTCCTCCCAGAGTGGGCAAGGACAGGAGCAGGAGGCTCTGATGGGGCTGGGCAGGGTTTGGAGGGGCCAGGTCCTGCCTGAGCCCGGCTGCTGGGAGGTGTTGGTGGGAATCAGCAGGGTCGGCTGGGACTCAGCTCAGCCCAAAGCAGGCGATTCCCACCCCAAATTCCAGCAGCTCCAAAGGCCCCTGAGCAGCTGAGATCACCTCACACAGCCTCACTGGGGGACTCTGAGGTGGCTCTGACCCTTGGAGGGCACAGAATCAAACCTGAGATTCCGTAGAGAGCTCGTGGCCACTTGAATTTGTCACTCCCTTTCCCTCTGGAGGCACCTGTGGATGAAGGGGCTGTGGCAGTGACCATCCAAGCAACCACTTGGAAAAGCAAGTTTTGGGCTTGGCCAGAAGCCACCACCATGGGATTTCACCCCGGATAGAGGATGATGCTGTTGCTTTCCCCTTTCCCAGGATTTTGAGGCTTTCCAACCCTCAGCAGCTCCTGTGTGTGCACATTTGGAATCTTCCCCCTGTGCTGTTCTATTCTCAGAGGCAGCTGAGAGCACAAAGGATGAAAAATGAGCAGCCACAGCACTTAATTCACTCCCAATCATCATTAATAGAAGGAAGGAGAGAAAAATGCCCTCAAACAAATGAAGCCAGTGTTTGTTAATCTTTCTGGGCACGCCAGGACAGCAGCTGTTGATTATTCTCAGTAAGTGCAGGAGGATTTGCGACCTGAAGGATTTCCTGCTCATTGTGTAGCCAGTCTCAAGCACTGAGTCCTCTCCATGTCCTCTCCAGATTCCTTGAAGGAATTCAGCCCAAGCCAGGACTAATTTGGTTTGTTTACTCGGCCAGTTAGGGACAAGTTAATGAAGCATTGGTGGAAAGCAGCTTCTCCTGTGCTGTTGCCACAGCAGCAATTACAGATCTCTCAGAAGGAGCTGAGGGAATTAATTGAAATCTTCTTTCAATACAAAACAAAAGCAAAGGATCTGTCTGAGCTGGGCTGAGGAGCTGCCTGGTTTTGTGGGACACCTTCCCTGGGAGCACAGTGGGGTGAGCTGACCCTTTCCTCCCACCTAGCTGAGGACAGGAGCTGGGGAAGCAGCAGGAGCTGGGCCAGGCAGGTCCTGGAGGAGGGATGGATGTGCTGCTGCTGCTGGTGGCCTCGGGGCTGAGGAGCAGCTGGGGGACAAGCCCAGGCTGTGCCCAAACCCTGTCCTGCCCTTCCCCTGAGGGACAGTGGCTCAAGGGGGAAATCTTGGAGAGCTTTGATCCACGGTGTCTGCAGCCCCGGACTGGCTGTGCCCCAGCCCTGACAGGGACTGTCCCCTGTGCCCCAGACCTGACAGGGACTGTCCCCTGTGCCCCCCTCAGTGAGACCCCATTGCAGAGAACAGGAGGGAGCTGGAGCTGCTGGAGAGAGCCCAGAGGAGGCTCCAGGATGATCCCAGGGATGGAGGAGCTCTGCTGGGAAGAAAGGCTGGGATTGCTCAGCCTGGAGAGGAGAAGCTTTGGGGTGACCTCACTGTGGCCTGAAGGGAGTCCAGGAGAGCTGGAGAGGGACTGGGGACAAGGGATGGAGGGACAGGACACAGGGAATGGCTCCCACTGCCAGAGGGCAGGGCTGGATGGGATATTGGGCAGGAATTGTTCCCTGGCAGGGTGGACAGGGCTGGCACAGGGTGCCCAGAGCAGCTGTGGCTGCCCCTGGATCCCTGGCAGTGTCCCAGGCCAGGTTGGACATTGGGGCTTGGAGCAGCCTGGGACAGTGGAAAGTGTCCCTGCCATGGCAGGGGTGGCACTGGATGGGTTTAAGGTCCTTTCCAACCCATTCCAGGGTTCTGTGAAATCACCTCTGGGTGCCTTTGGGCTCAGCTGTAGCTGAGGGGGCCCAGCTCCCCTTCCTGGTGCTGCTCAGCTGCTCTGAGCTCGCTGCCCCCACCAAATGCTCTCTTAAATTGGAAGTTGAGCAGAGATTTCACATCAGGGACTTCCAGGGAAGGGAAGAGAAGCAGACTTATGGGATCGTTTTAATTAGGAAAAAAATCCAAGACATTACGGAAACTCAAAAAGTTAACTTGGAAAAGAAGGGCATCACCTGCAGAGGTGGGAGAACTGAGAACCAGGGACCAGGGCAGGGCCTGGATTGGGATGTCCTGAGGGAAGGAACCACCTGGAACTCAAAAGATTCCCTAAAAGCTGCTCCAAATACCAGAACTGTGCAGTGCAAGTTTCTCCTGTGCCCATCAAACTTCTGCTGATTTGGCTGCTGGTGCCAGGTTTGAGGAACAGGGCATGGGAGCCTCTCCAGCCTTGGGATTTTACAGCCAGTGCTGAAAAGTCTTCCAGAGAATCCCCCAAAGTGCTGAGTGAGGCAGGGAGAGGATCAAACTGGCTCCTTTTAGACATGAAAAGTGCTTTGCCCCACCTGGAACAATTGCAGAACTCTTTGTAGGGATTGGCACCAGAAAATTTCCCCCTGCAGGAGGCTTTGGAACAGATGAAAAAGCTCCACTGTCAGCCACAAATGGGTTTTTCTGCCTCCCTCAGCAAAGTCCCCTCAGAGCAGCTTCCCTGGGTCACTCAGAGCAGCCTGGACATTTGTTCCCAGAGAAATTCCCCACGGAGAGATTTCCCTGCTCTGGCTGAGCCTGGCTCAGGAAGGAGGGAAGAGCTTTTCTCTTGACAGAGCACCAAGGACCCAGCACAGAAAAGGGGCTCGCTGGGGGATGTTCAGGTAAATGGTGTTAACTGGGAGCTGTTTGGTAACAGGCAGGGAGGCTTCTGGGACTGAGCTTCAGCCCAAAGTCCTTGAACTTTGAGCTACCAGAGCTCCAAAAATGACCTTGATAAAACTATGGAGTCATGGAGTCATTCAGGTTGGAAAAGACCTTTAAGGTTATGGAGTCAACATCCCCCAGCAGAGTCAGGGCCACCCCGACCATGTCCCCAAGTACCACATCCACAGGGATGGGGTCTCCAGCCCTGCCCTGGGCTGTGCCAGGGCTGGCCAGCTCTTTCCATGAAGAATTTTTCCCTAATTTCCACCCAGACCCTCCCCTGGCCCAGCCTGAGGCCGTTCCCTCTCCTCCTGTCCCTGTTCCCTGGAGCAGATCCCAAATCCCCCCGGCTGTCCCCTCCTGTCAGGGAGTTGTGCAGAGCCACAAGGGCCCCCTGAGCCTCCTTTTCTCCAGGCTGAGCCCCTTCCCAGCTCCCTCAGCTCTGCTCCAATCCTTTCTTTCCCTTCCAGGATGATTCTTTTACTCTTGCAAAACCTTCTCAATATTTCAGGCCTCTTCAAAAGTCCCTGCTCAGAGTTCTCCCCCTGCAGCTGAGCAGCCCAGCTTTGGGAAGGGGAGAACAGCAGAGATTCTGAATCTCCACCAGCACAAAGCACTGAATTAAACTCAAACCCTGCATTAGGCAAAGCAGGAGCCAGGAAGTGCCATCAGGCCCAGTGACTTCATCTGCAGCCCTTTGTCCCTGCTCCTGAAAATACTCATTAATTACATCATCAAGGCTATTTTTGCCCCATGCTCTCTGACTCACAGCTCAGGATGGAGCTGCCCTGGGCAGGACCAGGCTGCTGCCTGCAGGATTCTCTTGCATTAGGGGGGAAAAAAAGAAAGACACCACAAGAAAAGAAACAATAAAGCCACGTTTGAACGGAGGAGATATTTTTGAGCAGTGGCAGACAATTCTCCCCTGCTTCCCACATTATAAATGTCCTTTCCGTGCTGAATGGATGGGGAAATAATGGCCTGAGTGGTTCACTTTTATCTGGCAGATTTTGTTTTCAGAGATGGGGAGAAAGGAATTCATTTTTAACCTAAAGAGATAAAGAGAGATTGCAGAGTTGGGATCAAAAGCTGTGGCAAAGCAGATTTGCAGAGCGTGGCCACGGGAATGACCTCCCTCAGTTCCTGTGGCCTCTCCATTTGTCTGTTCCGTGCCTGGGCAGGGAGTTAAACACTGTGGGGATCTGGGGAGTGACCCTGGTGGCCTCAGCTGTGGCTGTCACCTGCACAGGCACTTTGCAAAGCACGGAGGTGAATCCTTGTTTTCAGCATCCCCCCTCTCCCTAAGGAACAAACCTCCTGGGGAATGTTCATAATCCTTTTCTTCTGCTGGAAAATGGAGTGTAAATAAAATTTCCACCTACTCCACGAAACCTTTATTGATGTTGATGAATTTCTTTGGGAGTTTAAGACTTCCTAAACCAAATATTCATTTTCCTTTCTGTTGTTCATTTTCATTTGGATACTGAGGGAAAAGCTTTGATGGAAACTTGGGGCTTAAGGAAGCTGCAAGTGCAGAACCAGCTCCCTGAATGTTCCCACCTCCCAGGAAAGCACCCACAACCCCCAGCCTCTCCACATCCCTGGGGTCTGACTCCACTGGCTCCACCGGGATCCCTCCCAGACCGTGGTCTGATCCCACTCCCAGCTCATCCCTACTCTCCATCCTTGTTTTCCTAGAGAAACTCCCATTTTTCACAGCTGCCTCTGGCCACTCAGCTCACACAGGGAGCCTCTGGATCAACCTCACATGCCTCCTGAACCCCCTGAGCAGGCAGGAAATGAGATGTTCCTGCTGCTGGATTTTATCCCTCTGGCAGGAATCGATCCCCTGTTTCCTTTGCCTCCCTCTTCTCAACAGAGCTTGGAATTAATTCATTGCTCTGTCATCCATCAGATTCCCTGTCCATGTCCTGGTGAATGCACAGGCATCAGAGCCCTCCTGGTGCCCATCACAGGGCTCTCCATGCTCCTGCCGCTCCCACTCATCCTATGGCTTGGAGCTTCCAAACCAGCCCAGCTGTGTCTTAGGGGTGACTTCCCTGCCCTGAGAGCCCTTGGGGACAGTCAGTGCTTCCCTGGGGACAAACAGCACCGACCTGGGCTCTCCATGGCCTCAGGGTTCTTCCCATCCAGGCTCTGGACACTGCCAGAGTCCCTCCACAGTTCCCACCTTGGCCCTTGTGCCCCTGGGAAGGGACAGGGACAGGGATGGGGACACATCTTGGCTCTGCCCAGGAAAACCCAGCAGCCTCAGGGATTACTGAGAACCCATCCAGGCAGGATCCTGAGGGACAAGCCACACACAGAAGAGCAAAGGTTTCACATCCTTTCTGTGCACATTTGTCTCGCCTTCAAGAATTGTGCTCCAGCAGAAACTGAAAAGCAACATCCCCAAACTCATCCCATCCCTGAGGTGCTGGAGGTGGGCAGAAAGCAAATTTGTAAGAAATTAATATTTTTTCCCTTTTGCTTGTTGATTTTAGTCCAAATTGGACTGAAACCAGCAGCATAATTTTAAATTTATCCCTGAGTAGAAACTCCCCCGGCTTTGCAGCTGCTCCCAAGAAACCACTTCAGCTTCCCTGAGGATGGGGGTGGGAAAGGCTGTGAGTGGCACTGAAAGGCTGCTGGGGAATCAGGGAACATCCTGAGCTGGAAAGGACCCTCAGGCTCATCCAGTCCCACCCCAGCCCTGCACAACCCCCCAGCAGTCCCACCCTGTGCATCCCTGGCAGTGCTGTCCAAACACTCCTGGAGCTCTGGCAGCCTCGGGGCTGGGACCATTCCCTGGGGAGCCTGGGCAGTGCCAGCAGCCTCGGGGGGAAGAACCTTGCCCTGATCCCCATCCCAAATCCCCCTGGCCCAGCTCCAGCTGCTCCCTTGTCCTCTCCCTGCTCACAGGGATGAAGATGTTACAGGGAACTCATTACAGGGAATTTCCTCATGGCTGTGAAATATTGGACACAACCCCAGTGAGAGCTGTAGGAAAAATTCAGAAGAGTGATACTGAAATCAGCCCGAGAGAAACTCCCTGACACAGTTTTGGGTATTAAAAAAGATTCTCTTGGGTGCTGTCCCTGGTCACCAGAGCAGAGATCAGTGCCTGAAAGCTCTGGGAACACAGAAGAGGAGGTGGATTCAGTGGATGCTCCAGATCCTGCTTGATTCTGGATGCTGCAGATCCTGAGGGCATCCAGGAAGGGAAAAGGAATGGGGGCAGGGTGTCACTAATGATCAGCTCTGGGAGGGATGCACAAACCCCCAGGCAGCACCTCCTGTTCCTAGAGCAGCCCGGGAGTGTGGCAGTGCCACCCTCCTGTGCCAGGCTGGGGGCAGAGAAGGGATTGCTGCTCCAGCAACTCCTCCTGATGCCTTCCCAATTCAAGATTTCAGGCCAGAGTCATTAACTGTCGTGGTTTAAGTGGCACTGTCAGCTGCAGGGATTTTGTACCTTGTGCAGTCACCAGAGCCAGAACCAGCCCCGGGACGCCTCCTCCTCCTCCTCCTCCTCCAAATCCCTGTGCAACTTCAGTCCTGTGGATCCAGCCCCAAAGTGTGTGAGCATCATCAGGGATAAATGGATTTCCTTCAGTGCTTTTGTGTTCCTGCCCTCAGGTGTGAAAAGAGGGATGCTGAGGGGGTGCTGGAGGAGCTGTTGGCAGGGTGAGTGAGGAGCTGCAGGAATGGGGGGAGACAGGGAAAAGGGTCAGGGAGTGATCCCTGGCTGTGAGGAGGGGGATGTCCTCAGAACCTCTTCAGGTCACAGGGCCCACAATAGTCAGTGTTTAACTCCCTGGGGCTCCTGAGCCTCCCCTGAGCCGGGCCTGGGAAAGGCAGAGCTGGGATTGAGCCCAAGGAGAAGCTGAGCTCTGCCCCAGTCCAGCTCTGCCACAGGGACCTGGGACAAAACTGGCGTGGATTCAACAAATCCAACACAATTCCTGCTCCTGTGGTGCCAGGGAGGGACCTGATCAGGGATCAATCCAAAGGCTGCACTTGGCTTTGGTTTCAGTTTCTTAATTTATTTTTCTTAATCTAAATAAACTCAATTTTTTGACCAGCGAGCCCCTGATTCAGTGCCCAGAGAATCTTATTTTAAAATCTTAACTACCTGGACTGTGGCAACATTTTTATTGAAACAAATGTTGAGCGAAGCAGGGCTTCAGATCTGCCTCTTATAGGAGTCACAAGCTGGAATTTTTTGGTGCTGACAAAAACAAAGGGAAATTCCCTGAATGATTCCCGGTGGCCACAGCCTTCATTTCCAGCCTGTGCCTGAGTGATTACATCACACATCCCAGTCAGGCAGCGCCAAGGGGGAATCCCTGGCACTGAAATGATTGAAGAAAGGCTAAATGTGGATTAGAGGAGTTCTGAGCACTTCCCCGTTTCCCCCTCTCCCAAATTCCTGCTCCAAGCCCAGATGATGCTGGACACCTTTGGTGCAGCTGGGGCTGGAATTTGAGTTTGTGATACTCGCCAGCACTGGCAGCATTCCCTGAGACAGTTTTCCCATGTGGAGCTGGAATTGTGCAGCACACTCAGCAGCAACACGACTGGGCTGAGGCATCGCTGTAAAACTTCATGTGCCATGCAGGTCCTGCGTGCTGAAGGAGGGAGGCAAACAAGGGAGCCCAGGGCTGATTGAGTGGCCTGAACACAAAGACATGGGAGCAGAAATGAGCTCAGGAACACTCGGGCCATTACATTTCAATTGTTTCTGTGTTCTCCACATAAACACAGTGCAAACACTTGTTTGGAAAAGATGTAAATGCCTCTCTGGGCTGGAGCAGCAGCGAGGCTGGGCGAGGATCTGAACCATCATTTTGGGATTTACAGGTGTGGGGAGCTCCCTTCCCTCAGCCCCCAAAGCCTGGCAAGGAGCAGGGGAGCTGGGATCCTGTGGGATCTGGCAGCTGAATCGGGGAAATCAGGCTCAGTTTCCCTCACAGACTCCTTGCATGGACTGGCAGTGGGTGTTTAATCCCTGCCGAGCTTTTACAGGCCTGGCTAGGCAGAAGAATGCCTGGAGGGGGATCCTGCTGGATTATCCCACCCTCCTAGCACTCAGCCCCAGGAATGCCTCTCATGGAATCACAGAGTAGGACCCTAAACCCACCCAGTGCCATGGGCAGGAACACCTCCCACCATCCCAGAGTGCTGCAAGCCCCAGTGTCCAGCCTGGCCTTTCCAAACTGAGCAAATTCCTCATTCAGCAGCTTCAAACCCTCAGCCTGGGCCTCTCAGGCAGAGTTTGTCCCTTTAATTTGTGCCTTTATTGTGGTTTGGTGCCCCTTTTAAATAACAATCCTTGGGCTCCTGGACCTGGGGAAGGTCTCATCCAGAAAGGTGTGGGGTCCGTGGAGGGTCTCCCAGCAAGGGAGTCTAAAAGGCAATTACTGAATTTAGGAAAGACTGAAACCTCTCCTCTCCTCTCCTCTCCTCTCCTCTCCTCTCCTCTCCTCTCCTCTCCTCTCCTCTCCTCTCCTCTCCTCTCCTCTCCTCTCCTCTCCTCTCCTCTCCTCTCCTCTCCTCTCCTCTCCTCTCCTCTCCTCTCCTCTCCTCTCCTCTCCTCTCCTCTCCTCTCCTCTCCTCTCCTCTCCTCTCCTCTCCTCTCCTCTCCTCTCTCCTCCCCATCCAAGTCACCAACCCTCCCACTCTGGCACAACATTCCCGAGGCTCTTGCTGGGAGGACTAAGAGGAATTGGAGCTATTGCTACAACCTGTAATGGAACTGGATTTTGGAAAAAAAAATCCTTATTTTTCCAAAATGGGAAGCTCTAATGAGGGAAGAGTCACCCGTGGAAGTGGAAATAATCTGTGCTCAAAATGGGGCACTTAAATTCCAGATTTTGTTGGATTTAACTCAGGGTTTGTGCCATTGTTTTAATGGAACACTGTGAGGTGTAATAGGAATTTCAATCATATAGAATAGGATCCATGTTTTAGGGGCATTTTCATATTTATAGATTACATTTGCTTTTTCAAATCCTCCTGCTTCAGTGTTGGAGAACGAAGCATTTCCAGGCGAGGGTTCTGACATTTCCAAAATGAAATTTGTGCTTGGAGAAGGATTTCTGAATTTCTCTGTTCATTCTGACACGGAAGGAAAATGAATTCCAAAGGGCTGAGGCTCCCAAAGGACAGGAATTGTGTTTTACCTTTTCTTGCCTCTGCCCTTTTCCACAGGCTCTGGGGGAGGTGTGGGCAAGGCTTGGAGAAGAACTTAGTGGAGATAACCTGGAGCAGTGGGAGATGTTTGCATTGAATTCCACGGGTTTCTTTGGGAAAGGGCAGCCTGGGCACCTCTGGGTGCTCGTTCCCACCTTCCAGGGAAGCTCCAGGGGCCATCCCAGCTCTCGGCATCCCTGCCCAGCTGGCCCCTGCGAGGACAGCGAGGACAGCGCGACCTTTCCTGCAGCTGCCGGGACGGGATCGGCACCTCCGGGGCTGCCACGGAGCTCTGCCAGCCTGGGCACGGAGCGGGGCACGGCTGGCACCCCCGGAGTGCCCCTGGGATGGGATGGGATGGGATGGGATGGGATGGGATGGGATGGGATGGGATGGGATGGGATGGGATGGGATGGGCATCCTCCCCTCCCAAACCCTCTGGGGGAGCCGGGAGGGCTCGGCCGGGCTGGACCTGCCCCGGGGTCGCCTCCTGCTCACACCACGGCCAGGCTGGACGTGCCTGGAGCCTGAGGGAGTTTGTGGCTTGGAGCACCGAGGAAGGGAAATCCTGCACCCCAAAACCCGCAGGAGTGCCATGGCTTTGGGGCTGGGTGGTCACAGGAGCTGCCACCTCATCCCTTGAGTGACCAGGGATTGGGGATGGGTCCCTATTCCCCATTCCATGCCTGAGTCCCATCCCAAAGGATCCCAAAGGATCCCTCAGGCCTCCTTTGCTTTGCTGCCTCTTCTAAAGAACCACCCCCCCCACCCCCATTCTTTTCCCTGCTCTTCTCAGCTGGAGCCAGAGCTGCCACCAGTCCCTGGGACACATTAATTCCTCTTCTGGAATGGGCTGGATGTGGGATGCAGTGGTGGAGGTGACTGGGCTGTAACTCAGGCTGCTCTGAGATGCTTTACAATTCTGCAATAGATGATATCTGAATTCCAGGTTATTTCCATGGTTGGGATGTCACATCTGTTTGCAGGAATTGCTCTCTGGGTTCCACAAAACCCAGCTCAGGATTTCAGAAGGAAACACTTTTTGTAAATCACTCTTTTATCCTGATTTACCCCAGGCAAATCTTTGGTTCCGTTTTTTCACAAGCACCAAACTGAATTAGTGACCCTGGGAGAAAATACAATGGAGCAGGGAATGGATGTGCTGTTCACTGGGAACGGGAATAATGGGAATGGCCCCCAGCACTGAGGAGCTAATGGGGATCCCAGTCCTGCTGGAAGGGAGAGCTCATTTGTGTTTATCCATTTGCTTGGTGTTTTGTGGGATTTCCCTTTGTATCCCAAAACTTGGCAAGCAAATGAGAAACATGAAGGAAAGGAGAATAACTCAGTCACAGATTTGGGATTTCAGCCGTTCAGACTCCCAAAAAAGGCAGGAGGGGAAAACAATCCCTCTCTTTTCATGCCTGAGGGCAGCAGCTGCTGGAGAGCAATTTCTGTGATTTTCCTTGATAGAAAAAGGGACATTTCCTCATTTCTGAGCACAAAAATTTGCTGCTTATTCTGGCTGTCTCCAAGTCGCTTCAGTGTGCACCTGGCCCCTCCTGGAGCTGCCAAACCTTTTCCTTCCCCTGCTCTGAGTTATTCCCACCAGTGAAAGCACCAAAAGGAAGGAGCTACCCAGTTCTTCATCCCAGCTGTTCCAGGAATGCCTCGGGATTCAATCTCTGTTGTGTGCAGAGCTGGAGGAAAAGCTGCTGCACAGAGAGCTCCTGCTCCTGGGAATTGCCTTTTCCAGCCCTTGTGGCCCATCCTTACAAAGGAGCTTTTGGATTAAAGCAACAGCAATTGGATTCATTCCAAACAGGAGAGATTTTGGTTGGACATTGGGGAAAACTCTTGTGATGGGGCTGGTGAAATACTGGAATTCATTGCCCGGGAATGGGGCAGCACCAGCATCCCTGGAGCTGGGAAGGATGCATTGGGCTGAGCATCCCCAGGAAGGAGCAACCTGGAGGAGCCTTTCCTTGCAAAGCAGAGAGCACTGAGACCCCTCCCAGGCTGGATTTTGGGTTATTTTAATGCCTGTTGTGATAAACCCGTGGGGATGTCCTTTATTGGGATGGGATATCCAGTCTTTTAGCAGGATCTGATATCCAGGAATGTCCTTAATCCTTGACCCTGCCCCTGACTTCCCAACACCAGGCCAGGCCTGGCTGAGCCAGGCTTACCAGAGCCACATCCAGCCTTTCCCCATGGAGCAGAACATCATAAACTTCGCAGTTTTGCTCTGTGCTTACAATTTATTCAGCAGATCCTTGTCTGTTCCCATTCCTGCTTCCCTAAATTCAGTCTCCAGAGAAAAATCTCAGTCCCAATCCCTGCCCCCTCCCTGGATGTTTGTGGGCAAAGGCAAACCCACCAAGCAGCACAATCCCCATCTTCAGATTTTTGCTAAAAGGATCCCTCCTGCCCCCTCCCCTTTGTGTTCCTGTACGAGGGTGATCCATAATCTGCTCCAGAGCCTCAGGAGGGGATTCATCCCCCAGCACTGCACTGATGATGATGATGATAATAATAACAATTATTATTATTATTGTTGTTTTGTTGTTGTTGTTATAATATTATTATTACTATCATTGTTATTATTATTGTTATTATTATTATTATTATTATTATTATTATTATTATTATTATTATTCACACTCAAGCACTGCAAGAAGAACCTTGTTTGTTTTCAAATCCCTGTCCCTGACCTTGGGGCAGAGAAATGAAGTTGCAGCAGAAATTCCCAGGTCAGATTTGATGTCAGTTAATGAGCTGAGGAATTTGGAGATTGCTGAACATCTGGATTCAGCCATGGCCCAATGGTGAGTGAGGAAAAGGGATCCCCAAGGACTGGCAACCTGCAGATCCCAATGTCAGCACAGCCTGGAAGGGACTGAACTTGATTTTTTAACAGCTTGGAAAAGCTTCTGTAGCAAGGTCTGAGCAGGGAAGCGTGGAAAGAACAGCTCCTGTTATGGAATCAGGGAATGGTTTGGGTGGGAGGGACCCCAAAGCCCATCCAGTGCCACCCCTGTCATGGCAGGGACACCTCCCACTGTCCCAATGTCCAGCCTGGCCTGGGACACTGCCAGGGATCCAGGGGCAGCCACAGCTGCTCTGGGCACCCTGTGCCAGCCCTGCCCACCCTCCCAGGGAACAATTCCTGCCCAATATCCCATCCAGCCCTGCCCTGGGCAGTGGGAGCCATTCCCGGTGTGCTGTCCCTCCATCCCTTGTCCCCAGTTCCTCTCCAGCTCTCTTGGAGCCCCTTCAGGCCCTGAAGGGGCTCTGAGCTCTCCCAGACCCTTCCCTTCTCCAGGTAAGCTCTCCCAGCCTTTCCTCCCAGCAGAGCTGGGAGCAGCTCTATCCTCCATCCTCCATCCTCCATCCTCCATCCTCCATCCTCCATCCTCCATCCTCCATCCTCCATCCTCCATCCTCCATCCTCCATCCTCCATCCTCTGATCTTCCTGGGGCCTCCTGTGGGCTCTCTCTCCCATGTCCCTCCTGTTCCAAGGAGTCTGGAGCTGGATGCAGGAGCCCAGGTGGGACCCAGAGGGGGCACAGAGGCAGCATCACCTCTGAGCCTGATCCATGGAGGAGCAGAGCTGGCCATGATCTGAGCAGGTACTCTGGGACAAATCCACGTGTCCCACACATCCACGGGGGCTGTGAGTGCCAGACAGCCCTGGCTGTTTCCAGCCTCTCCTGGAAGCACTGAGCCACTGGAAAACACATCCCTGCCTAAGCTGCTGCCCTCCCCAGAGCCTCGATTGAAATTTGGGAGTCAAAATCCCTATTTCAGCCCTGAGATGCAAAATGTGGAGAAGTGATGTGGCCTCTGATGGCCAAGCTCCCCAAACCCCATCCCTGCACCCCAAACCTCAGCCCTGCTCTCCAAACCCCATCCCTCCTCCCCAAACTCCATCCCTGCTCCCCAAACCCCATCCCTGCTCCCCAAACCCCGGCCCTCCTCTCCAAACCCCATCTCTGCTCTCCAAACTCCATCCCTGCTCCCCAAACCCCATCCCTGCTCCCCAAACCCCATCCCTGCACCCCAAACCTCAGCCCTGCTCCCCAAACCCCATCCCTGCTCCCCAAACCCCGGCCCTCCTCTCCAAACCCCATCTCTGCTCTCCAAACTCCATCCCTGCTCCCCAAACCCCATCCCTGCTCCCCAAACCCCATCCCTGCACCCCAAACCTCAGCCCTGCTCTCCAAACCCCATCCCTCCTCCCCAAACTCCATCCCTGCTCCCCAAACCCCATCCCTGCTCCCCAAACCCCATCCCTGCTCCCCAAACCCCACACCTGCTCCCCAAACCCCATCCCTGCTCCCCAAATCCCATCTCTGCTCTCCTGCCTGCTTTGTTATCACCAAACACAGTTTCATCCCTGCCTCCTCTCCTTGTGCAGAAGCAAAGCACTGAATGCTGAGAGCTGATTCCAAAAAAACAGAGGGTGCAATGGGACAAAGCTGGGTCCAAAAGGGAAAAGCCATTCCTTCGGGAAAGACCTAACCCCAGTTTAGCACTGGTTACAGCAGCCTCTGATTTGGGAAAATGAATGTATGGATCCCTGTCCATGCCAGCTCTGTGTCAGGACTGCTTTGGGATTGGAGGATGGGGAGAAACTCTTTACCCAGAAAAAAAGTCCCTTTCAAGGTCACCTTAGCCAAGGGAATTTTCTGCTTTAGGGTGAGGGGATTTGTGCCTGAGAGGTGGAAATGGTGTGGGGGGACTGAGGGACAGCAGTGGCTCAGGGACACAAAGTCCCAGGAAAATCAGCTGGAGATGGGATATGGCCACACTTTTGATGACTGTTTTCGTTTTTAATTAAAGGAATTAAACAATGATAAATAAAAAGGGATCATCCCCTTCTCCGCCAGCTTAGTGAGGAGAGCTCAGGAAATGCCCAAAGCATGCACTCAAAGTCTGTTTTTCCTGGGACTCTGATGTCACATCCCTGGCAGTGTCCCAGGCCAGGTTGGATGGGTTTGGATCTCCCTGGGACAGTGGGAGGTGTCCCTGCCCATGGCAGGGGTGGCACGGGGTGGGTTTGAGGTGCCTCTGAAGCGATTCCTGACTGGCAGTGAGCACAGGCTCAGCTTTGGCTCCTGCTCTGTGATGCCAACGATGTCCAAACAATTCCCAGCCATTGGAAAAAGCAGGTGACTCGTTATTATCTTTTAATTTCCCCTTTCCTTGTCACTCCTGATCCAGCTCAGCACAGACTTGTTGTTTCTGGACTGAGCCTTTGTTGTCACTTCCTTGGAATAGCCGCTCCTGAAATGCCTTCATTGCTTTGACATTTCTCAGCTGCTTTCTGCATCTCCCAAGAACTTCATCAGCTTTCCTGGAGTTGTGTGATCACAGAAAATATTCACAGCTTTAATTCCTTTATTCACATCCTCCTTGTGATCAAGGAGCTGAAAACCCTCTTTGTTTTGAGCAGAGCTGCTGGTGAAATGTTCCCTCCCACCCTTCTCTCACTGTGCAGTTTTGTCTTTTTGTTCAGAGTTATTTGGGTTTTGACTTCAGGGTTTTTTTACAGAGACTGAAGAACACAGGAGGAGCTGGTGCCTTCCTGGAAAAACATGGGAAAATCCAAAGCTTATTTTCTATTTCCGAAGTTTCAGGTTCACTTGGGGTTCTTTGGTCTGTCCTGGCTTTGAACTCCACTCACTACACAGACAAGTTTAATTTTAGAGCCTTATGCTACACACTGGCTCCAAATCCCTGTTCCTTCTCCAGAAGGAAGATTCCAACTAGATCATCGAGAGCCCATTTGCATGTGGAGATATTTGGAACCAGACCTTTGGATTGGGGTGTTGTAGGATGGACTGAGGGTCCCAAATTGAGTAGATTTTCATGGAATCACAGAATCCCAGGATGTTTTGGGTGAGAAGGGACCCCAAAGCCCAGCCAGCACCACCCCCTGCCATGGGAAGGGACATTTTCCACTGGACCAGGATGCTCCAAAACCCATCCTGTCTCTCCCAGGGCCATCTGGTGAGGAGCAGATGTTCCTGTCCCAGCAGTGATGGTCCCAATGCATCAGAGATTGTGTGGTGACAACTGTGCCGATTTCTGGATGTCACCACGGTGCCTCCTCAGCTCCAGTGGGAGCAGACCCCATCCCCCCTCCAAATCCAGGCTGCTGAATTCCCTCGGGAGCTGCTGCTGTCCCCAGTGACACCCAGCCTCTGGTGACACCCAGCAGAGCCCTGGGGACAGGCCTGTGCCACCCTGTGAGGATGGGCACATCTGGGGGCCCTGGCACGTCTGGGGACCCTGGCACTGCAGTTTCCCTGTAGACTCAGCCAAAGGCACCGTGTGGTGCCTATAAATTCCCATCGTTTCTATGGCTACGGGGCTGTGAACAGCAGAGAGGGAGAGCTCTGATTGCCCCAACAGGAAAG